>CM061539.1:7325000-8005000 GCA_030864215.1 Capsicum pubescens
TTTGGTCTTAAAGCTGGGTTAATAAAATAATTTGGTCCCAGATTTCTCCGGGCATAGTCTAGAGTCTCTGAGAGGTCATAAAAACCTTTATAAAGAGGTGTCCTATAATCTTTTATAGCGTCAATTACCTCTATCCAAGTCTGGGACACGCCTTGCTCCCGTCCTCTGAGAACATAGAATTTAAACCTGTTAGTAGTATTTTTCTCAGTAAAATAATAACTTAATGCATTTACAATAGAAATAAAATAATTATTGTCTCTTCTATTATATGCTATCCATAGATTGTCTAGTAGACATATCTGTGGTTTATCCACTTGTACTTTCGACTTTTGTCTGAAAGTTAAGTTGGATGGTTCGTAACATACCAAGTTGTGGGGTCCAAAAATTATTCTATCGTCACCAATAACTACTCCTAAAAAATTAATACTATTTTTACATAATTTCATTTTCTTTCTACTTATTATTATTCCATTATCTACAAAAAATTAAAAAACTTTTTATAAATGTCCTAAATGTTCTCTCATATTATTATTAAAGACTAAAATGTCATCTACGTAAACTAATACAAAATTTTTAAAGTCTCTAAAAATACTATCCATTTTTCTTTGAAAAATTGGAGGAGCTGTCTTTAATCCAAACGGCATGACCAACCATTCAAAATGTCCTTCTGGACATGTGAAAGTTGTCCATTCTATACTTTCTTCTTGCATTTTAATCTGCCAATATCCAAATTTACAGTCAAATTTACAAAATATTTTTCTTCCTTGTATTCTGTTTATTAATTTCGTTTTGTCTGGTAACTTATACCCATCCATTACCGTATTATGATTTAGTCTTTTGTAATTTATTACCATTCTAGAATTTTTTCTTACTATTTCACTATGGTTTCTTACTATAAAAGTTGTTGATCTATGTCTTGATGTAGATCTTCTAATTATTCCTAATTCTAGTAGCTCTTTTATTTGTATTTCAAACTCTTTAAGGTCTTCATTTGTAGCTTCTATAGATGTTGTTTTTATAGTATATTCTAAATTAATTATTTCTAATTTATAGGTAATTTGATTGGAGCCCCAATGTTGCAAGGGTTTTACTCCGATTATCTGTAAGACCCCGTAAAATGCTAAGTCTAGAATTCAGCTCATTTGGCATTACAAGCCTCAAGTCTTAGAAAACTTTAGCTAAGTGTTCAACACTTAGTCTCATTTTAGACCTCCAAACTTTGATAATTTATTTGAGGACCTTTCCGACCTTCGTTTTTGGATTTTCAAGTTGCGTTGCGATGGGGAAAGGTCGTAGTACATCCCGGGTAAGTTTTGGAATTTTTCGAATAGCGTAAGGGCACGTTTAGGTTCCCAAAACAGTAGCTCAGGGGCGACAAGCCAGCGTTGCCCTGGCTAGAGCACTGCTCTAAGCCAGGCGACGCCTGCTAACTCCGGTGGTGCCCAAGTTTCTCAGTATTCCACCTCCATGCTTTTAAGGGTATTTTGGTCATTTTCCACTCATATATAAGCTTCTTAACATGGGATTCAGCCTCTAAAACACCAAAATATAGTGCTTTTTCTGAATTTCTCTAAAGAACAACAAAGAACAAGTCTAGAGTTCAATTGGGGGTTTCAAGTTTCAAGCAAATTCAACCGTAAATTCCATGAATTCTTAATCTAAGGTATGCGTAGTGTTTATCCATGGATCCCTTTTGTCAGTGGAGTTCAAGAATCAATCTTCAAATAGTAAATTATGATTGTTTCATGGTGATATTCTTTTATACATGTTGGTGGTTGTTATTTATGTTGTAAAGTAGTATTTTGATGTATTTTCATGGAGATTATGATCACGTTAGTTGGAACCCATGAATTTGAGTGGTTTAATATGGTGAAACTTATGAATATACCTATGCCTTAAAGAGTGCATGCAAGGTGTTTGATAAAATGCCTAAGGAACTAGAAATCATGCAATATAGCTAAATTGTGACTAAGTGTAGAATTCATGATATGCCCCTATGTCCCAATGACTTTCATGTTGATATTATGCCTCGTAAATGTTGTTGGATTGTTCATGAACTAGTCTTATGAGATTATGCTATGCTTACTTGAAAAGCCTACTTATGTACAAGATGTATGATAATCATGTACTTCATGAAATTCCCCAAGTTATGTTATTATGAATTGTGAACTCCAATCTTCTGATTAAGTCAGTCATGTGCGTCAGTTTCCTTCTATCGAGTCCTGGGGGTATTCGTACCCAAAAAATATAGCAGTGTACCTAGATCCATGTCATGTTATCACGATAATCTCAGTCAAGCCATGATCCATAGAACTCAGTCAGTCATGTGACTCAGGAAACCTCAGAAATCTCATAATCTCAGTAAATTCTCAGATAGTAGTAGTATTCCGTCAGTCAATGGAATTCAGTAAGCACAGTCCACGAACAGTCAGTTAAATCATGTTTAGTCTCTTCATATGGGAATAGAAGTTAGTACTGAGTGAACCCAAGGATGGGAACTCACTTTCCAGTTTAGGGTGTGATTCTTAGTAGTCATCCTTGTGTTCCAGAACTACATAGCCAGCGTAGGCTGAGACATATTAACCTATCAGATTAGGGTTAATGAGGTGGCTTAACCTAACAGTTTAGGGTTCTCACCATTCTCATTTGAGTACCTACCAGATAAGGTCACTTATAGTTGTCCTTACCAGTGGCGCGGTATTGACACCCCTTTAGTCGGGGTAGAGACTGGACCCCAACTTAGCTACATGCATTATTGGGGCATGTCGGTTAAACAACTATCTCCCAGAGTTTCAGACTCAGTCTCAGTAAAATAACTCAGATAGTTCTTTAGATATTAGTATACCAGGACTGCTAGATATAGTCAAATTTAGTTACAGTACAGAACTCAGATAGTTCCATCAGATTCAGGACTGTCAGACACAGTCTCCCATAATATTAGAACTTCAGTATCAGTCATGTCATTTATCAGTAAACCATGTATTAGCATACAGATCTAGATATCACGTATTCATGATTCCAGTTACAATGTATGCATGTTTGCACTCTCACGTTCATATCAGTCAGTCAGTTAGCATTTTTCATAAATGTAAACCCTTTTGCATTAGCCTACCTCACTCGTATACTCAGTGCTCAAGTTGTACTGACGCATTTGCGTTATGATGCTTTATTTTCATGTTACACTATAGGTTTAGAGACATGAGTTCCAGACCAGTAGTAGCAGTCGCGATCCAGTAGACAGAGTTGCAGTGAGTTCTCTTCATTCAAGGACTATATGATTTGATTCATTTATTATTTCAGTTAGTTTTCAGTTTACGGAGTTAGTTGGAGACATGTTCCTTCAACTCCTTATTCAGACAATACTTAGAGGCTTTCAGATTCAGTTCAGATTTAGTTCAGATTTGATGTTTTGGGTATTCACTACCCCACATAGATGTTATTTTTGTCAGATACGTTACTCAATTGAACCTTATGGCCTGTTGTTCATATTTTTCGCATATTTCATATATATTATGCAATGTACAGGTATAAATATCAGTCATGGGTTAGCTTGTTGTCCTTCGGGGTTATTAGCACTGTGAAGCATTCCAGTTTAGAAAATTGGGGCATTACAAACTTTGTATCAGAGTGTAGGTTCAATAGAGTCCTAGGAAGTATAAAAGCCGCATCTAGTAGAGAGTTGTACATAGGTATGTTGCATGCCACATTTATGTAAAAGAGTATATGAGATGTTTTAGGAATAGTTTCCCTTATTTTAGTATTCATGTCGTGCTAGTGAGCATAATCTCAAGTTAAACTCTCAGCCTAATCCGTTCTTCTCTTATTTCAGAATATGCCTCCAAAGAAAAGAAACCAGCCAGCTCCTCAGCCCGAAGATCCTTTGGGCAAACATATTTCTCATGCGGAATTTAGAGCCACATTCACCACACTTGCTCAGTCTGTGGCTTCCCAGAATGAACGGACACCAGTTATTCTGGCCAATCCAGTGACCAACTCAGCCGCAGTTAAGATTCAGGACTTCACCCGAATTAACCCTTCATCTTTCTTTGGGTCCAAGTCTGATGAAGACCCTCAGGAATTCGTTGACCAAGTTCAAAAGGTCATACACATCATGGGAGTTACTTCTGTTCAGATTGCTGAGTTAGCCGCATACCAGTAATAGGATATTTCTCACACTTGGTACAAACAGTGGAAGCCCGAGAGGTTAGAAGATTCAGAACCTATAGAGTGGGAGAAATTTGTCATGGCTTTCTTAGATAGATTCTTTCCCTAAGAACTGGGGAAGGCCAAAGTTCTTGAATTCATCAAACTCAGACAGGGAAATATGACGGTTAAGGAGTATTCTCTCAGATTTACTCAGTTAGCCTGATATGCCCCTCATGTGGTTGCAGACAACAGGGCTAAGATGAGCAAGTTCGTGTCAGGGGTGAATGATAGTGTGGTAAATGAGTGTAGATCTGCAATGCTGAGCAGTGATATGACTTTATCCAGGCTCATGACCCATGCTCAGCAAATAGAGAAGCATAAGGTTAGGACTATGAAGTGGCAAAATAAGAGAGCAAGATCAAGCAGTTTTAGTTTTGCTCAACCCAAATCAGAGGGAGAAAATCATTCTCAGTTTCATCCCAAGTCAGCAGTTCCATGTCCATTCTCCGCCAGTGCCCCAGTACCAAAATTCAGAGACGGCAACAGAGATAGAGCGCCAGGCTCTAAATCTCAGGGCAGTGTTAGCAGTGCCCAAACAAATCCCCTATGTCCGACTTGTGTTAAGAACCATAAGGGTATTTACAGAGTCGGTAGTGATATCTATTTTGGTTGTGGCAAGCCAGGCCACAAGATTAGAGACTGTCCTCAGCCATGTCCTCAGGGTCAGCAGAATCATTCCACAGCTTAGTTTGATCGCCCGAACCAATAGGGTACCACTTCCAGTGCTACTAGTGAGCAACACCCAAATAGACTGTATGCTCTTCAGACTCAACAGGATCAGGAAAATTCTCCTGATGTCGTTACTGGTACGTTACAGATTTTCCATGTTTATGCTTTGCTAGACCCAAGTGCATCCTTGTCTTTTGTTACTCCTTACATAGCAGGTGATTTCGGAATCAGACCCAAAATTTTAGCAGAGCCCTTTTTAGTCTCTACCCTAGTGGGTAAAACCATCATAGCTCGGTGGGTATACAAGAATTGCTCGATTATGATATTTCAAAAAGCCACATCAGTAGATTTAGTCAAATTAGAGATGACTGATTTTGATGTCATTCTCGGCATGGATTGGCTTCATTCCTGCTATACCACAGTCGACTGCAGAAACAGAATAGTTCTTTTTCAGTTCCTGAATAAGCCCATTCTAGAGTGGAAAGGTAGTACTTCATCTTTCAGGGGTCAGCTTGTTTCCTACCTTCGGGCAAGGAAAAAATTTTTTAAGGGGTATGTGTATTATCTCGTGCATGTTAAAGATTCCAGTTCTGAATCTCCTAGTCTTGAATCAGTCCTAGTGGTTAATGAATATTTAGATATCTTTCCCGAAGATCTTCCAGGCATTCCTCCCGAAAGGGAAATAGACTTCGGCATAGACCTTTTCCTAGATACTCAGCCTATTTCTATTTTGCCATACAAAATGACACCAGTAGAACTCAAGGAACTGAAAGATCAGTTAAAGGATATCTTAGATAAAGGATTCATCAGGCCTAGTGTGTCCCCATGGGGTGCACCAATCCTATTCGTGCGCAAAAAAGATGGTTCTCTTTGGATTTTTATCGATTACCGTCACCTCAACAAAGTTAGGGTCAAGAAAAGGTATCCACTTCCTAGAATAGATGAGTTGTTTGACAAACTTCAGGGTGCCAGCTATTTCTCCAAGATAGACCTCAGATCATGCTACCATCAACTCAGAGTTAGAGAATATGACATTCCGAAGACAGTTTTCCGTACTCGGTATGGTCACTTTGAATTTCTAGTCATGTCCTTTGGTCTTACCAATGCTCCTACAGCTTTCATGGACTTGATGAACCGGGTGTTCAAGAAGTACTTGGACATGTTCGTCATAGTCTTTATAGATGATATTCTGGTCTATTGTCACACTGAGCGTGATCATTCAGACCATCTCAGAATTGTTCTCCAGCCTCTCAGAGATCACCAGTTATTTGCCAAGTTCAGTAAGTGTGAATTTTGGCTAAGATCAGTAGCATTCCTTGTCCATATTATTTTTGGTGATGGAATTAGAGTAGATCCTCAGAAAACCGAAGTGGTAAGAAACTGGACTCGCCTCATATCTCCATCAGATATCAGGAGTTTCTTGGGTTTCGCTGGCTATTACAGATGGTTTGTCAAGGGATTTTCTTCTATTGCATCTCCCATGTCCAGATTAACTTAGAAAAAGGTCAATTTTCAGTGGTCAGATCCTTGCAAGAAGAGTTTTCAAGAGTTGAAGACTCGACTCACTTCAGCTCCAGTTTTAGCTCTTCCAGATGGTTCATATGGGTTCATAGTATATTATGATACATACAGAGTGGTTTTAGGTTCTGTCCTAAAGCCCCACGAGAAGAATTATTCTACTCATGATCTTGAGTTAGCTTCTTTAGTATTTACCTTAAAGATTTGGAGGCATTATCTATACGGAGTTCATGTAGACGTCTTCACAGATCATAAGAGTCTACAGTATGTCTTTTCTCAGAAAGATCTCAATATTCGTCAAAAAAGGTAGTTAGAGCTCTTGAAAGATTATGACATGAGTGTCCTTTACCATCCGGGCAAGGCCAAAGTTCTGGCCGACGCTCTCAGTAGAATCTCTATGGGTAGTGTTAATCACGTTGAGGATAGAAAAAAGAAGATATCCCAAGAAATCCATCAGCTTACCAGAATTGGCGTCCGCTTAGTCGACTCTTCAGAGGGTGGTGTATGTATTCAGAGTAGTTCAGAGTCATCTCTAGTTTTCGAGGTGAAAGAAAAGAAATACAGGGATCCTAGCCTTGTCAAGCTAAAAGAGTCAGTTCAAAATCAGAAAGTAAAGGTTTTCTCTCAAGGGGGAGATGGTGTTCTTCGTTGTTAGAGTCGTCTGTGTGTTCCAGGTGTAGATGAGTTGAGGTAGAAAATTCTTACAAAAGCGCATGGTGTGCAATACTCTATTCATCCAAGGGCCACTAAGATGTACCGTGACTTATGGGAGATCTATTAGTGGAGTGGGATGAAGAGAGATATTGCAGAGTTTGTGGCTAAGTTCTCTACATGTCAGCAAGTTAAGATAGAGCATCAGAACCCTAGTGGTTCCATGCAAGAGTTCACCATTCCTACTTGGAAGTGGGAAGAAGTGACCATGTACTTCGTGATGGGTTTTCCTCGTACTCGTCATCAGCATGATTCAGTTTGGGTCATTGTAGATAGAATGATCAAGTCAGCTCATTTCCTTCCAGTTCGTACCTCTTATTCAGCCAAGGATTACTCCAAACTATATATCAGGGAGTTGGTCAGATTACATGGTGTTCCATTATCTATCATCTCAGACAGAGGTACCCAGTTCACCTCTTACCTTTGAAAAGCGTTCCAAAAGGATCTTGGTACCCAAGTTTATCTCAATACAGCGTTTGAACCTCAGACAGATGGTCAAGAAGAAAGGACCATACAGACTCTTGAAGATATGCTAAGGGCGTGTGCAGTTGATTTCAAGGGAAGTTGGGATAACCACTTACCTTTGATTGAGTTTGCATACAACAATAGCTATCATTCCAGTATTCAGATGTCTCCATTCAAAGCTCTCTATGGTAAGAGGTGTAGATCTCTAATCGGTTGGTTTGAAGTTAGTGAGGCCACAGTTATAGGTCCTGACTTAGTATTTGACGCCTTAGAGAAAGTTCAATTGATCAGAGAGAGACTCCGGGCTGCTTAGAGTCGACAGAAGTCTTATACAGATGTTCGTAGAAAGGATCTCGAGTTCGACGTCAATGACTATGTCTGTCTTAATATCTCTCCCATGAAGGGAGTGAAAAGGTTCGGCAAAAAAGGGAAACTCAGTCCCCGATATGTCGGTCCCTTCAGGATTCTCAATCGCTTCGACAAGGTAGCTTATGAGCTTGAATTGCCTTCAGATCTAGCCTCAGTTCATCCAGTCTTCCATGTCTCTTTGCTCAAGAAGTGTATAGGTGACCCAGCAGTTGTAGTCCCTATTCAGAGCATTGACATTCAGAATAGAATCTATTATGAAGAGATTCCAGTCAAAATCTTAGACTATCAGACTCATAGATTGAGGAACAAAGAAGTCCCTCTAGCCAAGGTTCTTTGGAGAAATCAGTCTCATGAGGAACCTACTTAGGAAGCAGAAGCAGATATGCGTACCAAGTATCCTCACTTCTTCTCCGCCAATCCAGATCAAGCACAAGGTAATAGTTCTCCTGGATATTATTCAGTTTCATGTTCATGTTCCCGTCATAAACTTTGTATCTATTACCATTGCATACTAGTCATGCATTCATGTATCAGTTCAGTTATAAGATCAGGCATCAGCTATGCATTCTTATCTTGAGAAACTCAGGTTATCAGAACATGCAGTCACGCATTCATGTATCAGTTATCCATGCATCAGATATACATGAGTTTATTATATTTAGCATGTCAGTTATAAATTCATGTCTCATTTCACGTTTAGCTTGTCTTTTATCCCCTCTCAGTTGATTTCTCATTCGAGGACGAATTTTCCCAAGGAGGAGATATTGTAAGACCCCATAAAATGCTAAGTCTAGAATTCAACTCATTTGTCTTTACAAGCCTCAAGACTTAGAAAATTTTAGCTAAGTGTTTAACACTTAGTCTCATTGTAGACCTCCAAACTTTGGGAATTTATTTGACGACCTTCTAGACCTTCATTTTTGGATTTTCAAGTTGTGTTGTGATGGGGCAAGGTTGTTGTACATCCCGGGTAAGTTTTGAAATTTTTCAGATAGCGTAAGGGCACGTTTGGGTGCCCAAAACAGTAGCTTGGGGCGATAAGCCTGCGTCGCCCTGGCTAGAGCACAGCTCAAAACTAGGCGACGCTCTGGCTAGTCCGGCGGACTTCCCAGGCGACGTCTTCTAACTCCGGTGGTGCCCAAGTTTTTTAGCATTCCACCTCCATGATTTTAAGGGTATTTTGGTCATTTTCCACCCATATATAAGCTTCTTAACATGGAATTCAGCCTCTAAAACACTAAAATATAGTGCTTTTGCTGAATTTCTCTCAAGAACAACCAAGAACAAGTCTAGGGTTCAATTGGGGGATTCAAGTTTCAAGCAAATTCAACCATAAATTCCATGAATTCTTAATCTAAGATATGTGTAGTGTTCATCCACGAATCCCTTTCATCCGTGGAGTTCAAGAATCAATCTTTAACTACTAAATTATGATTGTTTCATGGTGATATAATTTTATACATGTTGGTGGTTGTTATTTATGTTGTAAAGTAGTATTTTGATGTATTTTCATAGAGATTATGATCATGTTAGTTGGAAACCATGAATTTGAGTGGTTTAATATGGTGAAACTTATAAATATACCTAATGCATTAAAGAGCGCATGCAAGGTGTTTGATAAAATGCCTAAGGAACTAGAAATCATCCAATATAGCTAAATTGTGACTAAGTGAAGGATTCATGATATGCCCCTATGTCCCAATGACTTTCATGTTGATATTATGCCTTGTAAATGTTGTTGGATTGTTCATGAACTAGTCTTATTAGATTATGCTATGCTTACTTGCAAATCCTACTTATGTACAAGATGTATGACAATCATGTACTTCATGAAATTCCCCAAGTTATGATATTATGAATTGTGAACTCCAATCTTGTGATCAAGTCAGTCATTTGCGTCAGTTTCCCTTAATCGAGTCCTGCGGGTATTCGTACCCAAAAAATATAGTTGGGTGCCTAGATCCATGTCATGTTATCACGATAATCTCATTCAATTCATGATCCATAGAACTCAGTCAGTCATGTGACTCAGGAAACCTCAGAAATCTCATGATCTCAGTAAATTCTCATATAGTAGTAGTATTCCATCAGTCAACAGAATTCAATAAGCCCAGTCCACATACAGTCAGTTAAATCGTGTTCAGTATCTTCATATAGAGTAGAAGTTAGTGCCGAGTGAACCCAAGGATGGGAACTCACCTGCCAATTTAGGGTGTGATTCTTAGCAGTCATCCTTATATTCCAGAACTACGTAGCTAGCGTTGGTTGAGATATCTTAACCTGTCAGATTAGGGTTGATGAGGTGGCTTAACTTGTTAGTTTATGGTTCTCACCATTCTCATTTGAGTACCTTCCAGATAAGGGTTACTCACAGCTATCCTTACCAGTGGCACAGTATTGACACCCCTCCAGTCGGGGCAGAGACTGGACCCCAACTTAGCTATATGCGTTATTGGGGCATGTCGGTTAAATAACTATCTCCCACAGTTTCAGACTCACTCTCAGTAAAAGAACTCAAATATTTCTTCACATATCAATATACTAGGACTGCCAGATATAGTCAAATTCAGTTACAGTACGAAACTCAAATAGTTTTATCGGATTCAGGACTGTCAGACACAGTCGCCCATGTTATCAGAACTTCAGTATCAGTCATGTCAGTTATCAATAAACCATGTATTAGCATACAGATCTAGATATCACGTATTCATGATTTCAGTTACTATGTATGCATGTTTGCACTCTCACATTCATATCAGTCAGTCAGTTAGCATTGTTCATGCATGTAAACCCTTTTGCATTAGCCTACCTCACTCGTATACTCAGTACTCTAGTTGTACTGACGCATTTGCGCTATGGTGCTTTCTTTTCATGTTACACCATAGGCTCAGAGACACAAGTTCCAGACCAGCAGTAGCAATCGCGATCTAGTATACAGAGTTGCAGTGAGTCCTCTTCATTCGAGGATTATATGATTTGATTCATTTATGATTTCAGTTAGTTTTCAGTTTACGGAGTTAGTTGGATACATATTCCTTCAACTCCTTATTCAGACAATACTTAGAGGCTTTCAGATTCAGTTCAGATTTAGTTCAGATTTGATTCAGTTTTCAATTGTTTTGGATATTCACTACCCCACATGGATGTTATTTTTGTCAGATACGTTATTCAGTTGAACCTTATGGACTATTGTTCATGTTCTCCGCATATTTCATATATATTATACAGTGTACAGGTACAGATATCAGTTATGGGTTAGCTTGTGGTCCTTCGGGGTCAAGAGCATCGTGTAGCATTCTGATTTAGAAAATCGAGGCGTTACATTATCTCTAGTTTTTCTAGGATTTGTATAATTTTTTCTAGGTCCTTTTGATCTTTTATTACTCCTATTTGTTGTATACGCTTCTTAAAATTGTATAATTCTATATCGATTTCTATTAAAGTATAGTCTTTTTCTATTTCTTCTACTACTAATAAATCTTGTAATTCTTCATATATTGTTGCCTTTTTATTATCATTACATGTATAATTTTCTCCTTTATCACATTCTAATGGTATTTCGGGTTTTATTTGGTTACCTGAGTTTTCATCTGGCTTATCCTTAAGAAAATGATATTTAATTAAAGTAGGTTGTGTCTGTACTGGTGAGTGAGTGATATTACAGGCGAATATTATGCAATTTTTTGTAACTAAACATCCTCCATTATTTTGTACCATAAAGTCTAACCCTAACACAAAGGTTGCTTTTATCTTTAAATCTCTAACTAGTATTTCACTAAGTGTATATGATGGTTGGTAGAATTTTTTACAAGTATTAATAAAACTTATTTTTGCTTTTGGTATATAGTCGGTATAGGTATTATATGTTCCGTCCATTTGCATGGATTCTTGAGATTTTGGTAATTTTTTAATTAGTTTTGCTGGTAAAATTATGTTGTTTAAAATGCTCCTTGTACATCCTAAATCAACTATAGCTAAAGTCTCGAGCTCATAGTCTTGAATTTTTATTCTTGCTAAAACTTTGACTGTGCTAATTTTCTTTTCTTCATTACATACCATTCCTTCAAATGGTATCATCATTGATTTTTTCTGTCTAACTCTATTATTTTTAGCAAATGTATTTAATAATTCTACTTCTAATAAGTCTTCCTCTGTAATTACCTCTTTATGTTTTTCGAGGTTATAAACTATCATTTCTAATATTTTTAGTCTTTCTTCTATTTCTAATATTTTATTGTCTGGTGTTTTAACTATTGGTTCAGGTTATTTTTTGTGAAAATTACTTAAATTGTTTGTTGATTTTTGAATTTTTTGGATCTCTGAAGTTTTTTCTATACATTTTATGCATCCTTCCTTGTAAAATTTCCTACATTTTTCTCTTTTGTTTTTACTTGGAAACCACTTACAAAAACAACACTGATTACAGTCTAATCCTTTTCCTTCCTCAAATTCATGTTCACATTCTTCTATCAAATTTACTAAATCATAATAGTCTGAGTTTGTCTTTTCTAATCCTATTTCATTTATAAATTCCTCTTCTCCAGAGTCCGAAGAATCAGAATATTCTTTTCTTCTTCATGAATTTCCAAATTCTTAATAGAGTATGTACTTTCATTATCTGACATATATTCATCTACATTTATTAAATTGTCATTTACATCTTCTATTAATTGTGCATTCCTAGATCTATTATTGATTCTTTTTGGACAAGTATTTGCTAAATGCTCTATACTTCCGCAAGTAAAAGATTCTAATTTATTATTATAGGTTCTATCGGTGTTGTATTTTCTTACATGTTTATTCTTATCTAAGTATGGTTTTCTCGCGTTTGATTTTCTTAAGTAATATTTCTTTTTAGGGCAATAATCTTTTTTATATGTCTTTT
The DNA here is from genome assembly GCA_030864215.1 of Capsicum pubescens. NCBI lineage: Eukaryota > Viridiplantae > Streptophyta > Magnoliopsida > Solanales > Solanaceae > Capsicum > Capsicum pubescens. The sequence continues at coordinate 7,337,824 of CM061539.1, forward strand.
TATATTTTTTCTTTTAATAATCTTGGTCATAATGTTGTGTAGTATATATGGTCTTACAAAAATCTATCACTTATTTTTAATTATTTCTGTATCTGTATATTTATACATTTTTCTTGTAATATATCCATCACATGTTGTATTCTTTGTCCTATTGACCATGGGTTATTTGAGTTTTGTATTACCCCATCTCTTTTAGACCATTTTTGGTCTATCTCTCTTCCTAAAGATCCTGATAATTTATTGAATAATCTAGCTCCTAAAGTCTAATCAAACGAGTTACCACTAATTGTACAATAATAGAAATAGTCATTTAAAAATTCTTTAATCCTTGATCAATGATTAATGTTTAATTATTCTAAACTTATTAAAGCTCTTTGCTGTAATACTACTAATTCACTATTGAGATCCTAGCCTGTTAGTAGAGTATGTACTTTGTTTACAAAATTGTATGAATTTGAACCTAGTTCTACTAATTCTTGAAAGTCTTGTGGGAATATTATCTTATAAGCTTCCCAAAGTGCCTTAGTACTTTCTCATAGAAATGTTTCTAAATATCTATACATAATTTCTTCATTTGGTTCTTGATTACCCTGTATATGATGTATATAGTCTCCTACAACTACATTTTTTCGTATGTCTATTACATGATTCCATGTTTGAGGGTCATGGACTGGCAAGTTTAAAATTTTTCCCTTATTATCTCCCTTTTGTAATCTAATGGATTCTTCTATTGGCATTCTTTTTCCTCTAGGTTTTATGTCTTGTTCTGTCAGAGTGTTTGGGTTTGTTCTAAATACTCTATGCCTTGGTAAATTTTCTATTGTTAATGGTACATTTTGTATACCGGTTATTCTTTGGAAAGGGCTTGAGGAACTAGCCGTGCTTTTTATAAATTCCTTTATACTTTCGTCTATACTATAAATCAATTCTAAGTCTTCACCTTTTAGTTCCTTTTTACGTGTATAACCATAATTATCTATTCTTAATTCACATTTTACAAAATGTTCTTTCATTTCTTCAAGTTTTAAGTTCCCTAATTTACAACCTGTGCATTTAAATATGCTATTGTTGTTTATTTCATTTAGGGATTCTACTTTTATTATAGCTTTATTTACTTCAAAACTTTCTTCTAATATTTCTATATTCATAAAATTAGTATTCTCACATTCTTCAATTTCTTCATTAGTATCTTTTTCATTTGTATATTGGTAGTCTGTGAATCTTACTGAAGCTTGTCCTTTATTGTTTATATACATTAAATGATCGGTTGGCTTTAGTATTTCTTTCTTATTAAATCTTTCTAAATTTCATTCTAGTCCTGCATATTTTTCTGAGTTTATTTTTAGGAGTTTCAGTAATTTAATACCTTTATTTCCCATTAAACTTTCTACATCATCTATCTTTAGATTAAACTTTATACTACTATTAGTGGCAAGTTTTCCTATAAATCCTACACATATAAGTAACTTATTTCCATTATTCATTTCTTCATATCCTTTAGTCTGTACATCTATTTTAATATGTTTTCCAAATTCTAAGGTATTTATCATATAATCTGGATTACAATAAAAAAATCTTCCATTATTAGTAATGTCTACTTCAGTTATTCTTATTATAGATCTTTCTGAGTCTGACCATCTATTATCATATATTGTGATTAATACTTTAGTTTCTAAATTTTTTCTAGTTAATCCTTTGATGCATATTACTATTAATCCCATGTGCATAAGATTCATGTTTAATTTTATAATTTCTTTTAAAGAGTCTGAGCTTATTAAATTTATGCTACAACTATTTTCTCCGATAACACACATCTGTTCTTCTCTATAATGCTTATATAGTTGTGCTCTTGAAACCATTCCTTCATTATATAATGTTTTAGCATTTAACAGTTTCTTTTCTAATTCTGTTTGTTGGTTTTTTAGCAAATCAAAATTTAATTATATTTTATCTAACAATTTCTTTTGTTTGTTTTGCAGATCTTCCAATATCTCTAGAGTTTTAAATATTTTTATTTTTTCTTGTTGAGTCTTTTCTCCTAGGTTTATTATAAAATCTATAATAGTATTTAATTGTGAATTTTCTCCATGTAATGTATGTTCTCCGTTGTTAAAATTACATCTAATAAGAGAATTATATTTAAAACGTCTGTATTTCTTTTTAGCTTGGATTGTTAGATCTAAATATTTTAGCTTCTTTAAATTATCTATTTTTACACTGCTATTCTTTATCCTAACGAGGGTGTATTGTTACTACATTGTTTTCTAGCTATTTGTATTCTAAAATTTCTATAATCTATATCTAATACTTTCCAATCTACACTTTAACAAACTTATATGATTTATGCAATTTACTAAATTTATAAAGTCTGAAATAATGATTGCTTTTGGTAATTCTGTAGTTTCTATTATTTCTATTTGATTTATTAGTCTTTGTTTTATTCTTAAAATGTCGTTTCTTTGTCTTATTTCTTTATATAGTTGATTATATTCTCTTTGTATTTGTCTCACAAAAGGATGCGTTTTCATGTATTTTTACCCTAAAGGAATAATTACTTGGTCACAACATCTCTTATAATAACTTATTCTTTTATTATAATTAGATTTGTCAATTCTAATTCCCTGTAATTCCCAACTTATTTCACTTAAATATTCTTTGAATGATTCTGATTGGGAAGTGTCTATATATGTTAATAAATCTAGATAAATACTTAAAAATATTTCTAGTTCTTCTTTCTCTGCCCTTTGTTTTATTTCTTTGTTTAAAAATAATATCTTAGTCGTATATTATTAGCAAATGGTTGTCTTTTCATTTATTATTATTTCTAGTCTTAAGATGTTTTATTAAATGATATTCTAATTTGGATATTATAGTAATTAGTTTATCTAAGGTTATAGGGTCTTCTTTTGTAATATTAAGTCTTTTATATTATATGTATAAATTATACAAATTATTTTCGACTTCTTTTAATGTTTTTGTATTTTTATGGGGTGTATTCATTAAACCAAATAAAAAGGATACATATCTCTTAAAATCTTATCTACCCAAAGCTCGTGGTTAATATAAGATATTTATTCTCTAACTTCTCTCAATCTATTATCTACTTCTTGTAGTTCAGTCCAAACTTCTTCTCTAGAGTCTGGAGAAAGTTCAAATAATTTAATAGTTAATTACTTATGTTACAGTAAGACGTTATATAAATTTTGAAGTTGTTTTTTTAAATTTCTCTGAGACCAATAATATTCTGAATCTAATATTATTAAACATTCATAGGGTCTAGGCTTTCTTTTTTGAGTTCTTGATACCATATATAATAAAGTCTCCCAGAATCTTAGGGCACTGATACCAATAAAATAGACAAATGGATAATAATAGACAAGTGGATATACTATAGATAGATAGATAATAATAAATAGGTAATATAGACAGATAACAATATAATAATAATAAAGATTATAATAAACAGATAATAGATAATAACAATAATAATTGACAGGACAGATAGATATATTAATAATATATAAACAAAGCTAATGATAAATAGTGACTAGTATTTATATATATAAGCAATATAAGTCTAAGTGTGTGTGTATATATATATATATATATATGTTAGTAAGTATATATATAAGTAGTGAATATATGTATATTAAGTATAAGTATATATATATATATATATATATATATATATATATATATATATATATATATGTTAGTAAATATATGTATATATAATAGACAAGTGGATATAGTTAGTATAATACTATAGGCAGATAAATATAGCAAGCAAATTACTATAACAAATTATTAAAGCAATTAAGTAATTTTAAGTTATCAAAGCAGGTAAGTAATTTTAAGATATTAAAGAAGAGTTATTGCGGTTGTGTTTTAATATAAATCTTATCTACCCAAAGCTCGTGGTTAATATAAGATATTTGTTCTCTAACTTCTCTTAATCTATTATCTAATTCTTCTAGTTCAGTCCGAACTTCTTCTCTAGAGTCTGGAAAAGTTCAAATAATTTAATACTTAATTGATTATGTTGCAGTAAGACGTTATATAAATTTTAAAGTTGTTTCTTTAAATTTCTCTGAGACCAATAATATTCTGAATCTAATATCAAATTATTTTATTACCCCAGCTTTAAGACCAGAAACACAAAAAATTCCTCAATATAATATTAACAAAGACACAGACAAAATTATATTTTAAGATCATTGTTCATCTATGACTGAAGCTTTTAAAAGACCAAATCAAGCCAATGAACTTTTAAGACAAGATAATGAAAATCTTGTAAAAGAAAAAGGACAAATGTTAGAACATATAAGTATTTTACAAGACCGTAAAAAAATCCTTCATTTTGAACTATCACAACAGACTCAGCCAATTTATGAGACCCATCCAAAGAATTCTCCATTTTATTTAAAAATGGAAAAACCCAGTGTATCAGGTAATGATGCAGCTAGTCCAGCTCAAACGGTAGCTGGTAAAGACTTCTCAAATTCGTTAATGGGTGTGTATTCCCCAATGAATGCAGAAAGACCTACTGTATCATGTAATGATACAGCTAGTCCAGCTCAAACGGTAGCTGGTAAAGACTTATCAAATCCGTTGACGCCTGACACTTTGCCAAAAAGTGTAGGGAGAATACTCCCAACTAGTTTTAAAACCACACGTACTCAAACAACAGACAAAGGAAGTGCTTCTCAGAACAAGAAAGTTTTTTCATTAATAAAAAATAAAAATGAAAAAAAGAAATATAAAAAAAATAGTAGTAGACTCAATAAAAAAGTTGTTAGAGGAACAATTGCCTAAGGAGATAGCAATGAATCCAGAACAACCAGAGCAAAGACCCAGAATTTCTTTAATTCCAAGAGAAGAAACAAGATCACCTAGAACTGGAACAAGACTAGGATTATCAGACGGAGACAGTGACGAGTATGAACGAGAATACAACTCAGCCATGGATCAATTTGCCCAAGACCCAAATGTAAACGATGATTTAGGAATAGAGTTTGACTCAGAAGCTTTACACAATTTGGATACGTAAGCAATGACGATATCTACAAAAGACAAAATAACAGACGTATGCAATATCAAATAAATAAATGGACGGGGGAGAATTAAAGAAAGACATTAGCTGTTGGTCCCACCCAAGTTGATAAAGTCTTGCTAAAGTCTTTAGAAAGGATTTGAAATCCACAAAAAAGTTAACATTTGAAGTCCAAGGACGCCTATAAATACCCCTTTTATGGAAGACTTAAACATGTACCAAAGAGAGAGAAAAAAATCAAGAGTCAGAAAGTCTTCATAAAGTTCTTAAAAGTTCTTAGTTTTTCTTAAAGTTCTTAGTTTTCAAAGTTTGTAAGTTAGTTAAAAAAAAGAAAGAGTGTGTAAAAAGTGTGAAAAGTTTTCTTAGTTCTACATTTCCGATAGCTGTCAGCTTTGTGAAAAGTTTTCTTAGTTCTTCATTTCCGGTAGCTGTCAACTTTCAGGGGACTCCCAAAAGGGAAACCTCACTTCTTCCTTAAGACATATAAGTAGTAGTTACATAGGTCTTTGTATTTTTCTTTCAAGTTTGTAAATTATTTTTGAATTAATCAAGTTTATATTTTCTTTCACATGTGTTTTATTATTATTAAGATCTGGATCGCCGGCGGTTCACCGCCAGTTTTCTACTCTTGTAAAATTTGTAAATTACTTATAAATATATCCTCAGTATATGGTTATTCTCTCAGTGTTTTAGCAATAACGATGGATTAATCTGTAAATTCCTAGGGACTTGGAAAGTCCAAAGAAGATTAAAAAATGGATTGTTTCTATTCTCCCGGAGTGTGATTAAAGAGGATATTTCTAAAATACCTAAAACTGAAGAGAAAGAGATGAACAGGGTATAAATTAAAAAAAAATCAAAAAATACAAAAAAAATTATTTTGGGAGAAAATATACTTGGATCTTTATGACTTGGACACTTACACTGGACTAAGGACAACGAAAGAGGGAGTATCAAGTAGGACTTTACACCATATTAAAATACAACCGCAATAACTCTACTTTAATATCGTAAAATTACTTACCTGCTTTGATAACTTAAATTACTTACTTGCTTTAATAACTTATTATAGTAATTTGCTTGCTATATTTATCTGCCTATAATATTATACTAACTATATCCACTTGTCTATTATATATACATATATTTACTAACATATATATATATATATATATATATATATATATATATATACACTTATACTTAATATACATATATTCACTACTTATATATATACTTACCATATATTACTTTACTTCATGTTTGCATCGTATGTCTTTAAGATGTTACAATCTGAAAGTAAAGTTACTCTTTTATGTTGTGTATTATATAATAATTTTGTTGGATAATTTATTTTATATGTAATGCGTTGTTTTTCATTAGATATTTAGAATCTTATTTTTTTTTTCATCTTTTAGATCTCTCTAGAATTTGTTGCAGACGATGATAATGAAGATTAATACACCATCGATACTTCTCCAAAAATATATATATTGTCATAGACGTTTTTTATGCAATGAGTCAAGGTTGGATTAGGCCGTTTTTATCTTTTTATAAGGTTAATTTTCCTAAGCAGCTGAATTTTATATATATATATATATATATATATATATATAAATGTTGTGAATTTTAATATTATTTTTTGGTATTTATTTTTTTATGTTAGCAAATAGAAAAGAAGTATGAGACATATCATGCAATAATTAAGCTTTTGAGAATTCATATATAATATAAAATAAGAACATATACAAGGTAATGTGACAAATTTTTATGATCTCCAATTGCATTTACTTTTTTTTTATTTTTTTTTCATGAATTCTTCTCTATTTTTTCTTATCTATGTACTATATTTAAAAAAGAACTCAAAATCACTCAATAAAACTTTTTTAATTATGTTAATTACCTTAGTTTTTCAATTACCAACCCTTTTTTGTATTCAAAACTAATTACTCTTAACTTTTCAGTTGTATATATCTCTTTTTTCTCCTAAACTAATTAAGGTTGATTATGTTCTTTTTTTTTTAAACTTCCTTCTTTATGGCTCGACTAATCTATAAATAGCAATCATGAAGTCTCTATATGTATGCTATTATTTATCAAGTATTTTATTAATATTACTGGTTTACATAATACCTGATTATTTTGGTTTATTTTTAATCTAATTCAGTTTCATTGTATTCATTCTTGTGCTCTAACCATTTTTATTTGTTGGTTGCTCCAGTTGAAATTCCAAAGGAGGAAAAAGAAAAAGAGAAGAAGGATTTGTTTACATAAATATTTATAGTTGAGGAGAAGGGAAAGAAGTCAAGAACGCACCTCCAAGTAATTAGGTGCGGGTATTGACTTCATCATTATCGAAATTCATTATGATGTAAACAAATTTCCTTCTTTTGTTTCTTTGAATTTCTTTAGTTAAATCAAACATTTTCTTTTCTCGTGTTAAATGTTTACGGTTTCACTTTTGCTTGGGGTAAAGGACTAGTTCCATTCTCCAACTATTTACTTTTATGGAGAATTATAAAATGTTAAAAAATTCTTTTAGAGGTTTCTATCAAGTATTTCTAGATCTTCACTTCCCATCAGATTGTTGATAATTTTATTTGTACATATTCGCTAACATTTTTTTGGACAACTAGTTGTGTCAATATCATCAATTTATTGATTTATAAAAATAATGTGTTGTTTTGTATATAAAAATTATGCACTATTTTGTATTTTAATATACAGAAAGTATTGGTATGATTGGCGGCTAATTATCTCAATTTTATTAATTATAATGAGCCTTTTGTTTCGATTAGAAATGTGGGTTGTTGACTTTACTTGATCCATTGGACTGTCCTCTCTTGATCTCTTCTTATATGAGTCAATCAATGAAAATGAGAAATTTTGATTCAAGTTAACAGTAGAGAATTTTCTTCTTTTTTCATTGTTGTTTAAGGTAAATTTTTCAATTACAATATAATACAACGTTCACGTATGAAATAATATGTGTAAGTACTAATTACACGGTGCATTTTGAATTTATCAGAAGGGGAATTCGTTTAGCTTACTCCTTTTCAATTTGAGTTGTAGTTTAATTCTTGAGTTGTTTTAACTTATTTTATGTTATGTTAGTGACATTCAAAGGAGAAAAGAGATAGTACATTTTTTGTTGATAAGAATATAATTTAGATTTCAATGCTTTAATATTTTGAAGTAGAAATAACTAAAGGCTCGACAACTAATCTTAAAACATGCAGATGAATTTTATAATGTTCTTAACTTTAATTTCTCCTTTAATTGCTACCTTTATTAATTTTATTTTTAATGATTTCGGAATTGCCAACTTAATCTCTCATGTTTATAACCTCCAAAAATTAATGTATAATTTTGAGATATTTTGCTTCATGAAAAATATATATAACACTCTATTACATTTGAAAATTTAAAATGGAGAAAGTGAGAATAAAGGTCAAAAAAATAGATATTTCATGTAGTTTTATTAAAGTTTGTATATAGTATGGTATAGCTAGATTTTGAATATATATATATATATATATATATACACATTTTAACAAAAAACAATAAAATGTCACTATTATTTCTTTTACGTTATGATGACTTTTTCATTTTTACTGTAGCGGTTACTGTATCCTTTCAATTTCTCTCCTCTTAGTTTTGTTCTTAATGATACTCATAATTGTCAACATAACCTTTTATGTTTATAACGTTCAAAATTATTGTACAAGTTTATGATACTTCTCTCTATAAATAGTTGACAACCTTTCACTAAAGCTCTTAACTTTCACCTTTCTATTAGTTTTGTTCTTAATGATACTCATAATTGTCAATTTAACCTTTCATAATTATAACATCCAAAATTGATGTATAAATTTATAGTATTTTCCTCTATAAATAATTGACAACCTTTCACTAAAGCTTTTAATTAACTTCCACCTTTAATTATCTTTATTAGTTTTGTTCTTAATGATACTCATAATTGTCAGTGTAACCTTTCATGTTTATAACCTTCAAAATTGATGTATAATTTATAATACTTCTCTCTATAAATAATTGACAATCTTTTATTAAAAATCTTAACTTTCACCTTTAATTATTTTTATTAGTTTTATTCTTAATGATAATCATAATTGTCAGTGTAACGTTTCATGTTTATAACCTCCAAAAATTGATGTGTAAGTTTATGATCTCTCTCAATAATTGTCAACCTTTCACTAATTTAGATGTTCGATTTGAAGGTATATGTTTATTCACTTATTTAGTTTTTGAAATATTATTAAAAATTACTTTTTTGTTAATATTAAAACTTAGTTTTCTTCTTTGCATATTGCATTTGTAGAAAAAAAAATTGTGAAATGAATAAATTGTCTTTCTCCTTTGTTGAAGATAAGTAAGAAAATATTTTTATTACGTATTATAATTAGAAAAAATATAAAATGTATAAGAAATAAGTAGCTATAGGATAATGAAAAAGTGTGATCTCATAATAGATTGAAATTATTTTTAAAAATAAAATAATATTGTAGTGGAAGAAAAAAGTTAAATAGATATATTAGAAGACTTTGGGGTTCTTTAGAATACGGTCATAACAAAAGTGCTCATAAATAATACTTTCTCCATTACATTTTAATTTATCATTTTACTAAAAATAAATGTCTCATATTAGTTGATCACTTACTAAATTAGGATAGAATTAATCAATTTTTTTCATTTTACCCCTACAATTAATATTATACATTAAATGTAAACAATTATGCATAATTTCATTTTCATTCTTTTTTTATGTATGTAATATATAATGTGACAATTAATTATTAAATAGTTATATGTAAATCATTGATGCTTTTCTTTCAATTAGTTTAGATTTCATGAAAAACATATTTTTGCTAGATCGAATATGAATTAGAGCACGATGATAACAAAGTGGGTTCAATTGACCACAAATTTACAATATCTAAACCCTGAAAAGGTTCACATTATACTTTTGGGATGAAAAAAGTATTTGATATTAATGTATACAATTAAAATATTTCACGATTGAGTTTCACAATTTCAGGTTCTTTGATTATTTTTAATATTTTAAAATAGATTAAATAATATATATATTTAATAACATATTTTATGGTCGCGCGAAGCGCGGCTAAGTTTCCTAGTGGAAAAAGAAAAGAAAGATTACTTTTTTGTGTTAATTGGTTTCCTTTTATTCAAAAAGTAGAAAAAGAAAAAGGAAGATAAAATGATGGTGTTAGGTGAGTGGATGAGAATTTAATGAGTGTGTCTGGGAGGTGGGGGACACGTGGGGTAGGATAGGTAGGGAAGTAAATAACTGAAAATTAATTTTTAGGGCAGACAAAATTATAATGTGCAATAATAAATTATAGTGTTTTGTTGTGTACGTATGCAAAGAACTGTGCAAAAAATATTAAAATAATATTAAATTAATAAAAATTCTAAAATTTACGAAATTAAAAATAATTATCAATAAATTATGTAAAATTAAGATATGCCAATAAATGAGTAAAAATCATAAAATAATGATGATTATCAACAATTTATTAACAATTGCAAAAATATGTGAAAAATTGCATTCTGTGCCATTTAACGGTCAGGAAACCTAAAAATGCTCAACATGGAGAGCCAATTTTGGGTGTCAACAACTTGCCCCTTTTCGTTTGAAGATAATGTAGAAGTCTTCAAACGAAAATATTGACACGTAGCCAATTTTGCTCGACAGTCCAATGTGTCTCATTGAAAGTCAGACGACCTATTTTGGATGTAACATGTCACTTTGAACTGAGTGATGGTCCAACGTGTCTCATTGAAAGGCGGACAACCTATTTTGAATGTAATATTTCACTTTGAACGGAGTGATGGTCTAATGTGTCTTATTGAAAGGCTTGAATATAATATGTCACTTTGAGCGGAGTGACGGTCCAACGTATCTCATTGAAAGGCAGATGACCTATTTTGGATATAACATGCCACTTTGAACGGAGTGACAGTTCAACATTTCTCATTAAAAAGCGGGTGACCTATTTTGGATGCAACATGTCACTTTGAACGGAGTGACGGTTCAATGTGTCTCATTGAAAGGCGGACGACCTATTTTGAATGTAATATGTCACTTTGAACAGAGTGACGGTCCAATGTGTCTCATTGAAAGACGGACTACCTATTTTGAATGTAACATGCCATTTTGAACGGAGTGACGGTACAATGTATCTCATTAAAGGGCGGGCGACCCATTTTGGATGTAACATGTTACTTTGAATGGAGTGACGGTCCAATGTGTCTCATTGAAAGTGTAATACCCGTGCTTTTTCTTAGCTTGAAAATCATCTCAAGGATGTTAGAACTTGCTTTGAAATAAGGATTCATTCTTATACACGTGGTATTTCCATAATTTTCACTTCTTATTACGTGGGAAATTGAATAAGATTTTCGTTGATATATAATTCGCCCAAATCCAACACCCGGGCGAAGAGTTAGGGCCTTTTTAGTGAGACAGTGTCTGATCTGAGCCTTCAGCGCGTCGCGGGGGTAGCTGAAATGGCAATTATCAAATTACAGTGTTGCTCCGCGATATTGGTGCTTCGCTCCATGGTTCCAGGTCTTAAAGAGGGGGGCAACGCGATGGCTCCGCGTCGCGCCATCCCTCCATTTCCCAATTGTCAATTTCCAGTGACACGGCGTGATAACGCCGCGTCGCGCCAAAGGCCCAATTCGGGAAAATTTCTGCAAACTTAATGACGCGTCCAGGGTTAAAAGGATCAATTTCCCCACCCTATATAAACCCTATAACACGATATTTAAGCCCTAATTCAGCAACTTACACTCAATTCTCTCAAGAACAAGCCTAGGGTTTTCATAGGAGATTCAATTTCAAGAAAATTCCACCATCAATATTCACGAAATCACGAACTAAGGCATGCGTAGTGTTCATCTATGGATCCATTTCATTCATATAGTTCAAGAACCATATTTTAAATAATATATTATGGTTGTATGATTGTGATATGATCATGTTCATGATTTATGGTTGTTAATTGAGTTATAACACGTGACCTTGATGTATCTTCATGAAGTGTGTGAGATTGTTAGTTGAAACCCATGAATTTGGGGGTGTTAGTCTTTTAATTTAATGAATACACCTATGCCCAACCAGGGTGCATGCAAGGTGTTTGATAAAATGCTTAGAATAGTAGAAGCCATGTTTTCATGACTCAATCATTCCTAAATTACAAGTCCATGTTATCCCTTATGACTCAACATGATTTTCATACTATAGTGGTGTATTGTTGTGGTGCTATGAAATGCTCATGATATTGAATACATGCAAGTAGTTTCATGTTAAATGTATCCCCTTCCATGAACAAGAATATGATAACCATGTGAAGTATGAAACCCTTTTTATACGATATTATGAATTGTGAACTCTGTTCTCGCAACCAAGTCAGTTATAAGTGTCAGTTTCCATCCATCAAGTCCTGGGGGTACTTGTACCCAAAAAATATAGTTGTTTCCCCAGATCGATGTAATGTTATCAGGATAACCGCAGTCAAGCCATGATCCTTAGAACTCAGTCTGTCATGTGACTCAGGAAACCTCATGATCTCAGTCAGTTATCAGATATCAGTAGTATTTTGTCAGTCAACGGAATTCGGTCAGTTACTCAGTCTATGTACAGTCAGTTAAATCATATTCAATCTCTTCAGATGAGAGTAGAAGTTAGCACCGAGTGAACCCAAGGATGGGTACTCACCTGCCAGTTTAGGGTGTGACTCTTAGTAGCCATCCTTGTGATCCAGAAGTACGTAGCCAGTATAGGTTGAGACATCTTAACCTACCAGATTAGGGTTGATGAGGTGGCTCAACCTGTCAGTTTAGGGTTCCCACCGTTCTTATTTGAGTACCTGCCATCTAAGGGTCACTCACAGCTGTCCTTACCAGTGGCGCGGTATTGACACCCTTCCAGTCGGGGCAGAGATTGAACCTTAAATTTTCTATACGCGTTATTGGGGCATGTCGGTTAAGAAACTACCTTCCACAGTTTCAGTCCCAGTCTCCGTAAAAGAACTCAGATAGTTCTCCATATTTCAGTATACCAGAACTGTCAGTTACAATCAACTCAATTACAGTTTGGAACTCAGGTAGTTCCATCAGATTCAAGACTGTCAAACACAGTCATCTATGTTATCAGAATTCTAGTATCAGTCATGTTAGATAACAGTTAACCATGTATTATCATACAGATCCAGATATCACGTAATCACGATCTCAGTTACTATGTATGCATGCTTGCACTCTCACGTTCATATTAGTCGGTCAGTTAGCATTGCTCATGCATGTAAAACCTTTTGCATTTAGCCTACCCCACTCTTATACACAGTACTTTAGTTTTACTAACACATTTGCGCTATGGTGCTTTCTTTTCATGTTACACCATAGGTTCAGAGACACGAGTCCTAGACCAGCAGTAGCAGTCGCGATCCAGTATATAGAGTTGCAGTGAGTTCTCTTTATACGAGGACTATATGATTTGATTCATTTATTATTTCAGTTAGCTTACAGTTTACGGAGTTAGTTGGAGACATATTACTTCAACTCCTTATTCAGACAGTACTTAGAGGCTTTCATATTCAGTTCAAATTTATGTTCAGATTCAGTTTAGACTTTAGTTGTTTTGGGTATTTATCACCCACATGGATATTATTTGGTCAGATACGTTATTCAGTTGAACCTTATGGCCTATTGTTCATGTTTTCTGCATAATTCATGTATATTATGCAGTGTATAGGTACAAATATCAGTCATGGGTTAACTTGTGGTCGTTCAGGGTCATAAGCACCGTGTAGCATTTCGGTTAAGAAAATCGAGGCATTATAAACTTAGTATCAGAGCCTAAGGTTCAATAGAGTCCTAGAAAGTCTGAAATCCGCATCTAGTAGAGTTTTGTGTGTGGGTGTGTTGCGCGCCACATTTTAGTATTCATGTCGTGCTAGTGAGCATAATCTCAAGTTAAACTCTCATTCTAATCCGTTCATCTCTTATTTCAGAATATGCCTCCAAAGAGAAGAAACCAGTCAGCTCCTCATCCCAAAGATCCTTTGGGCGAAAACATTTCTCATGTGGAGCTCAGGGACGTATTCACCACACTTGCTCAGTCTATGTCTTCCCAGAATGAACGGCCACCAGTTATTCCAGCCAATCCAGTGGTCAACTCAACTGCAGCTAGGATTCAGGACTTCACCCGAATGAACCCTCCATCTTTCTTCAGGTCTAAGTCTGATGAAGACCCTCAGGAGTTCATTGACCAAGTCTAGAAGGACATTAACATCATGGGAGTTACTTCTATTGAGAGAGATGAGTTAGCCGCATACCAGTTGTAAGATGTGGCTCATGCTTAGTACAAACAGTGGAAGTCTGAAAGGCTGGAGGATGCAAGTCCTATAGAGTGGGAGGAATTTGTCACGGCTTTCTTAGATAGATTCTTTCCCTAAGAGCTGAGGGGGGCTAAAGTTATTGAGTTCATCAACCTTAGGCAGGGAAATATAACGGTTAAAGAGTATTCTCTCAGATTTACTCAACTATCCAGATATGCCCCTCATGTGGTTACAGACAGTAGATCCAATATGAGTAAGTTTGCTTCGGGGGTGAACGATAGCATGGTCAATGAGTGCAGATCTGCCATGCTAAATAGTGATATGAACTTAGCTTGACTTATGACCCATGCGCAGCAGATAGAGGAGCAGAAGGTTAGGACTAGGGAGAGGCATAATAAGAGATCAAGATCAGGAAGTTTCAGTTTTGCTCAACCCAAATCAGAAGGAGAAAACCATTCGCAGTTTCATCCTAAGTCAGCAGTTCCAGCTTCTTCTTCCACCAGTGCCCCAGTGCCAAAATTCAGAGATGGCAACAGAGGTCGAGCACCAGGCTCTAAGTCTCAGGGCAGTGTCAGCAGTTCCCGAACTAATCCCCTATGTCAGACTTGTGGTAAGAACCACAAGGGTACCTGTAGAGCTAGTAGCGATATTTTTTTCAGTTATGGCAAGCCAGGCCATAGGATTAGAGAGTGTCCATAGTCAGGTCTACAAGGTTAGCAAAATCGTTCCACAGCCCAGTCTGGTCGCCCAAATCAGCAGGGTGCCACTTCCAGTGCTACTAGCGGGAAACACCCAAACAGACTCTATGCTCTTCAGACTCGACAGGATCAGGAAAATTTTCCTGATGTCATTACTGGTACGTTATAGATTTTCCATGTTCATGTTTACGCTTTGCTAGATCTAGGTGCATCCTTGTCTTTTGTTACTCCTTATATAGCAGGCGATTTCGGAATCAGTCCCAAAATTTTAGCAAAGCCATTTTCAGTCTCTACCCCAGTGGGTAAAACCATCATAGCTCGGTGGGTATACAGGAACTGCCCAATTATGATATTTCAGAAAGCCATGTTAGCATATTTAGTCGAGTTAAAGATGATTGATATTGATGTTATTCTCGACATGGATTGACTTTATTCTTTTTATGCCACAATTGACTGCAGAAATAGGATAGTTCAATTTCAGTTCCCGAATGAGCCTGTACTAGAGTGGAAGGGTAGTACTTCATCTTTCAGGGGTCAGCTTGTTTCCTACCTTCGGGCAAGGAAAACAATTTCTAAGGGATGTGTTTATCATCTCGTTCATGTTAAATACTTTGGCTTCGAATCCCCTAGTCTTGAATAAGTCCCAGTGGTTAATAAATATTCAAACATCTTTCTCAAAGATCTTTGAGGTATTACTCCCGAAAGGGAAATAGACTTCGGCATCGACTTTCTCCCAGATACTCAGCCTATTTCTATTCTTCCATATAGAATGGCACCAACAGAACTTAAGAAACTGAAAGATCAGTTGAAGGATCTCTTAGATAAGGGATTCATTAGGCCCAGTGTATCCCCATGGGGTGCACCAGTCTTATTTGTGCACAAGAAAGACGGTTATCTCAGGATGTGTATCGATTACCATCAGCTCAACAAAGTTATGGTCAAGAACAGGTATCCACTTCCTAGAATAGATGACTTGTTTGACCAACTTCAAGGTGCCAGTTATTTCTCCAAGATAGACCTCAGATCAGGCTATCATCACCACAGAGTTAGAGAATATGGCATCCTGAAGACAGTTTTCTGTGCTCGGCATGGTCACTTCGAGTTTCTAGTCATGTCCTTTGGTCTTACCAATGCCCCATCCACTTTTATGGACTTGATGAACCGTGTGTTCAAGAAGTACTTGTACATGTTCTTCATAGTATTCATAGATGATATTCTGGTCTATTCCCGCACTGAGCGCGATCATTCAGATCATCTCAGAATTGTTCTTCAGACTCTCAGAGATCACCAGCTATTCTCCAAATTCAGTAAGTGCAAGTTTTGGCTAAGGTTAGTAGCATTCCTTGGCCATATTATTTCCGGTGATGGAATTAGAGTAGATCCTCAGAAGACCAAAGCGGTAAGAAAATGGTCTCTCCCTATTTCTCTATCAGATATCAGGTGTTTCTTGGGTTTGGTTGGCTATTACTGATGGTTTATTGAGGGATTTTCTTCTATTACATCCCCCATGTACAGATTGAATCAGAAGAAGGTCAAGTTTCAGTGGTCAAATTCTTGTGAAAAGAGTTTTCAAGAGTTAAAGACTCAACTCACCTCAGCTCCAGTTCTAGCTCTTACAGATGGTTCAGACGGTTTCGTAGTCTATTGTGATGCATCCAGAGTGGGTCTAGGTTATGTCCTCATGCAGTATGGTAAGGTCATAACCTATGCCTCCAGACAGTTAAAGCCCCATGAGAAGAATTATCCTACTCATGATCTTGAGTTAGCAGCCGTAGTATTTGCCTTAAAGATTTGGAGGCATTATCTATACGGAGTTCATGTAGATGTCTTCACAGATCATAAGAGCCTCCAATATGTCCTTTCTCATAAAGGTCTCAATCTTCGTCAGAGGAGGTGGCTAGAGCTCTTTAAAGATTATGACATGAGTGTCCTTTATCATCTGGGCAAGTCCAATGTTGTGGCTGACTTTCTCATTAGACTCTCCATGGGCAGTGTTTCTCACGCTGAGGATAGCAAGAAAAAAATAGCTCAGGAAACCCATCAGTTTGCCAGACTAAGTGTTCACTTAGTCAATTCTTCAGAGGGTGGTGTATGTGTTCAGGATAGTTCAGAGTCATCTCTAGTTTCCCAGGTGGAAAAAAAGCAAGACAGGGATCCTAGCCTTGTCAAGCTAAAAGAGTCAGTTCAGAATCAGAAAGTAGAGGTTTTATCCCAAGGGGGAGATGGTGTCATTCGTTGTCAGGGTCGTCTCTGTGTTCCAGGTGTAGATGATTTAAAGCTATGAATTCTTGCAAAAGCACATGGTGCGCGATACTCTATTCATCCAAGGGCCACTAAGATGTACCGTGACCTGCGGGAGATCTATTGGTAGAGTGGGATGAAGAGAGATATTGCAGAATTTATGACTAAGTGCCCTACATGTCAGTAGGTTAAGATAGAGCATCAGAAACCTAGTGGTTCCATGCAGGAGTTCACCATTCCTACTTGGAAGTGGAAAGAAGTGGACATGGATTTTGTGATGGGTTTACCTCGAACTCGTCATCAGCATGATTCAGTTTGGGTCATTGTAGATAGAATGACCAAGTCAGCTCATTTCCTTCCCGTCCATACCCCTTATTCAGCCGAGGATTATGCCAAACTCTACATCAGGGAGTTGGTCAGATTACACGGTGTTTCATTATCTATTATCTCAGACAGAGGTACCCAGTTCACCTCTCACTTCTGGAAAGAATTCCAAAAGGGTCTTGATACCCAAGGATCTCGCCGGTTGCTGGTGTTGCAAGTTCGGGGTCATTGCGGTGGTGGACATCTGGTAATTGGCGTGCTCCGACAGTGCCAGCGCATGATAGTGATGCTCGAAATCCGGTGGTGCTCACTGGATTTGGAGCGGCTATGGGGGGAGAGAGATCGAGAGGGAGGAGTTAGGAGAGGTGTGGTGTAACCTGATGGAAAAGATGAGTATGTGAAGGGTGAGTGAAGAAGATGGATTTTCTTGTGAAAATGATCTCTCTTTCTTAATTGGAAGAAAGGGTCTGTATATGTGGAGAAGAAGATGGTATGTGTTGGTTTGTATAATGGAAAAAAGAAAAGAAAGATTCTTTTTTGTGTTAATTGGTGTCCTTTTAGTCAAAACAAAGAGAAAAAAAGAAGAAGATAAAATGATGGTGTTAGGTGGGTGGATGAGAATTTAATGAGTGTGTTTGGAAGGTGGGGGACACGTGGGGTAGGATAGGTAGAAAAGTAAATAATTAAAAATTAATTTTTAGGGCGGATAAAATTATATTATACAATAATAAATTATAGTGTTGTGCTGTGTATGTATGCAAATAATTGTACAAAAAAATATTAAAATAATAATAAATTGATAAAAAATATAAAATTTACAAAATTAAAAATAATTATCAATAAATGATGTAAAATTAAGATATGCCAATAAATGAGTAAATATTTTAAAATATTGATGATTATCAATAATTTATTAACAATTACAAAAATATGTGAAAAATTGCATTATGTGCCATTTAATGGTGAGGAAGCCTAAAAATGCTAATTTTCAGCATGGAGAGTCAAAATTGGGTGTCACCACATATCATACTCCCTTCGTTTCAAAAAGAATGACCTACTTTCCTTTTTAGTCTGTTTCAAAAAGAATGACCTCTTTTCATTTTTGGCAATACTTTAATTTCAATTTTCCACATGACATGTTTAGAACCCCAAGATTAAAGGACATTTTGGTATATTTGACACAACTTTAATTTAAGGCCACAAAATTCAAAAGTCTTCTTATTTTCTTAAATTTTGTGTCAAGTCAAATTAGATGATTCTTTTTTAAACGGAGGGAGTACTATATATTTTAAATAAATTTATTATTTGCATTTGAATAGTTTAGTCATGAAATATAATTTATCATTTGTATTTGTATAAAAACAAATATATGGATTAATTGTATTTACTTGAATCTAAAATATATACAATTTGCAATGTGTCATTCAATACAAATGTACTGTTAGTATTTGCATGTTAAGTTTATCATTTGTATTTGTATATAATTGAGTAGTTTTTGTATGTATAACTGATACAAATATACATTTGTATTAGTATAATTTAACATTTGCATTTTTGTAATTTATCATTTATATTTGTATTGTTCAATTTGTATTAATAAAAAATAATTTGTATCAATGAATACAAATACAAGTGTTCATAGAAAGAAAACTAATAATTTTTTTAAAATCACTTCAAAATATAAATGATACTGTTAACTACAAATTCAAATACAACCAAATGAAACAAGTGATACCCATTTAATGTAGCAAATCTTTCTCTTTTTCTAGAATGTCATGCCTCTTGATAGCATCTTTTGAGGAGATATTCTTCAATCTAGTTAGAGCAACAAATCCTTCTTTTTTTTGCAAAATACCTCTTGATATATTTGGACAAGAGATTCTTTTGACAGTCCTTTTTCTGATGCATAAGTCTCATAATTTACGCACCTTGGGAACTACAACAATCTTCCTTTCCTTCTTGAGAGATGATTCTTCCTTTTTGAGCATTTGAAAAGGGATTCTTTGAATATTCTTTTCACTCAATTTCTGCAATCAAATCAAACTCAGGATTATTCATCAAAACTTAATATTATCAAGTTTGAACCAAATAATTATGGACTTTATCAAAAGGAATTATGAACTTTCAAACGGAAGCCTTCATATTTTTCACTCTTTTCAATTTTTTCCTTGAAGTTTTACTTTAAAAGCTTCAAGGAAAAAGATTAGCGATACTTTCATGGAGATTTTTGGAGAGGATTCCTCTATTGAAGAAGAACCTAAAAAAAAGGTAAAAGTTTTAAACAAGGCGGGACCCATATATAAAATGAATAAATAAGGCGAATTTAATATAACTAATATTTTCTAATTTAAAAATAATTAATTTAACTGTATATATTAAGAAGAAAACTAGGAGTACTTAATGATATAATGACTAATGAAATAATGACACGTGTGCAATCATGTCATTTTAAGATCTTTTTTCCTTCCTCTCATGCATCTTAGGATGGTGAATACACTTTTTCTGCCACGTGACCTTTTAAGGTGAAGATAATTTTAGTTAAAACAAGGTTAAGGGTGTAATAGATCGTCAGATTAGTTTGAGTATGGAATCAACTTTTCATATATAATTTGAGGTGATTTTGATATCTTTTCTCAATACAAAAACTTTAAAATATAAAATAAAAAATGAGATATAAAAAATAAAAAAGAAAAAAAGAAAGAGAAATAAAGACCAGAGATAGAGAGAGGAAAAAAAAGAAAAAAAGAAAAAAAGAAAAAAAAGACTATAATGCTATAAATGTATTACCATATATAGTAAAAGTCTATTTATGAAAAAGTTAGAAACCTCAACTTTTGAGACAAAGTTAGTTTTCTCATATAAATAAAGGGGTTTTCCTTTATTGTTATGAGACCCCTCAAGAAATGAAGAATTACTCTCCCTTCTCTCTCTATTCTTCTTGTTCTTACTTTATATTTCATAACACGTTATCAGCACGAGTCTCTAACCATCTTCAATCTTCTATCTTTTGATCGTAAGTAATTTATTTATAATCTCTCTTCACAGTGGTAAAGATAGCCTTTTATATGTTCTTAATTTAATATTCTTATCATTACTTGTTAGTAACTTAGCAGATTATATTAATTATATTCTACATGAAATATTGCAATTTATTTTTTTAGGGTTTATCTCACTAATTCTTTTTTTTAATCTTGTCCTACTCAATTTTAATGAGTTCAAATATATTGGACATCACAAATTTTCTATTAAATCGATACAACTCTATTGGATTTTTTGGATATGAGGGAATCTAATTGGTTTGAAATTATTTGCGCCTTAAATTTGTTCTTGAAGAATAATATTGTAAAATGGTATGATGATGGATTTAAGCCTCACACATTAAAAGGGCAAGACATTGCGGTAGAGTTTCGATGCATCATGATGATAAGATATTGAATTCAAATTTCATCGATTTATGCCTAAAATATTTTTATATGGATAAGACGTTGAGTTTGAATCTCAATGCACCATATTGACGATATTATGATGGCTAAAGCAAAATAATGTATTTTTGGTGAAAAGTCATGAGACATGTCCCATTGAATATGATCCATTATCTAAAGTGAATATGGTAGCAGTGGAGGAACAATATGATAATAATCATCAAAAGTAATAATATTTTCACATGCTTATCATAACTATAAGATATGTTAGAGAAAATTTCTCTACATTTGATGTACGTCCCGATTTGCTCTTGAAGTGTCAATATCTTAAAAGAGATTCTAAGCTATCATAACTTGATAGGCTTAAGACACGATTTTATTCTATTCCTGAGGAATGAGAATTTCGATTGTTATAAGTATAGATCCATTCCTTAAAGTGAATGTGATAATATTTAGTAAAGCTTATCAATACAAACGTACATTTGATTGTATAGTATCACAACTCACCTCCAAAAGAGGTAGAATAATTGAGAAGAGATGATACAAGAATGAGTGTGCGTCAAGAGAATTAAGTTATCACAAGAACAACAAGATGAAAAACAAGGTGCTAGTGAATAGAAATAGGCCACACACGGCTTCATTAGTCTCCAAGATTTCATTTAGAACAAGAGAAAGAAGTTGACAACAAGAACAACAAGTTCAACAATGCTAGTACATAAACATAGTTTGGAGTTTTTGTAACTCCCGAGCTTGGATACGTGTGAATGGTCGTGAACTTGTTGGACAGCTTGGTACACCAGTATCATCCTCTCCATCTTAAGAGGAATTTGACCTCAAATTCGGTATTTGTTCATCCTCAATCGCATCCACTAGCAAAAGATCGCACATGTTAAAAGTGTTGTGCACTTGGTATTCTGGGGGAAGGTCAACTTGTAGGCATTATCATTGATTCTTTCAAGTAAGTGGAATAGACCATCACCCCTTGGCATCAATTTGGTCTTCCATTGAGATGGAAACCGATCCTTCCTAAGATGCACCCACACCCAATCTCCCAGTTCAAGAATGAGTTTCTTTCTTTCTTTGTTGGCCCACTTTGCAATCTCTTGATTTTTCTTCTCAAGTTAAAGTCGCACCTTCTCATGCAACTTTTTCATAGAATCAGCCCACTTGCTTCCATCTAGGCTAATCATAAGATCACTTGGCAAAGGAGTTAAATCCAAAGAGGTAAGAGGGTTACACACTCAAAGGGAGTCATTTTCGTACTTGAGTGTATGACACGATTATAGGTAAACTCAATCAATGCTAGGTGTTCCTCCCAAGAAGTCAATATTTCCTTAACCATAGAACGTAGAATAACACCCAAAGTCTTATTTAGTACTTCCGTTTGGCCATCGGTTTGTGGGTGGCAAGAAGTGGAGAATAACAACTTAGTACCAAGCCTACCCCACATGGACTTCCAAAAGTGACTTAGGAACTTATATTCCCTATCAATCACAATGGTCCTCGGAACACTATGCAACTTAATAACATTATCAACAAACAAAGAGGCCACACTAGGTGCTTCATCACATTTAGAGCATAGTGTGCCATCTTAGAAAACTGATCAACCACAACAAAGATACTATCCCGACCTCACCTAGTCCTTGGAAACCCTAATACAAAATCCATAGATGTATCAAGACAAGGACGTAAAGGGGTGGGTAACGGGGTGTACAACCCGTGAGGTAGGATCCGAGATTTGGATCATTTACAATCTATATGTTGGTCGCAAATCCTAGCCATATCCTTGTGTATTCTTGGCCAATAGAATTGCTCCTCCAATATACCGAAGGTCTTTTCAACCCTAAAGTGACCCATTAGACCGCATTGTGTGCTTTCCTCACAAATAACTCTCTCCAAGAGCTAGAGGGTACACAGAATTATCTACCTTTAAACAAGTAACCGTCAAAATTGGCATAGGGATTTGAACCCCTAGCCGAATCCCACTTGTCCCTACCCAATTCTTCGCATTCCCTAAAGATAGAAAAAAAGTGAGGGTCCTCGGGATACAATTCCTTTAAGCTCTCAAAACCCATTAATTTTGAAGACAAAGTAGACACAAGAACGTGTTTTTTAGACAAAGCATCGACAACCACATTGTCCTTACCCTTTTTGTTATTAATAACATAAGGAAAAGTTTCAAGAAACTCAATCCATTTGGCATGTAATTTGTTAAGCTTATCTTGTGCCCGAAGATGGTTCAAGGAATCATGGTTTGTTTAGATCACGAATTGCTTAGGCCACAAATAGTGTTGCCAAGTGGCCAAGACTCTAATTAAGGCATACAACTCTAAATCAAACGTGGAGTAGTTTAGAGTTGCTCTTTTGAGCTTTTCGCTAAAGTAAGAAATAGGCTTCAATTCTTGCATTAAAATTGTGGCTATGCTAACTTTGCTAGCGCACACTCGACCTCAAACATTTTGTCAAAGTTAGGCAATTAAAGCAAGGGTTCCAAGATGGGCATGGCTTTCAAGTCCGCAAAGGCCTTATATTGCTCATCGCCCCATTTGAAAGGTCGGTCCCTCTTAATCACTTCGGTAAAGGGGGCAGCAATGGTGCTAAATCATTTGATAAAACATCTATAAAAATTAGCTAACCTGTGGAAGTTTCTCATTTCACCTACGGGTTAAGGAGTTGGCCAATTTTTGATAGCGTCAATCTTGGATTCATTCACTTTTACCCCTCTTGAACTTACCACAAAATTGAGGAATACAACTTCATTAGCACCAAAGGAACACTTTTCTAGATTAGCATATAACTTCTTCTTTCAGAGGACATCAAACACACATTGTAAATGTTTGGCATGCTCATCTAAGGACTTACTATAAACCAAGACGTTATCAAAGTAAAAAACAACAAAATTTCCAATGAAAAGCTTCATCACATGATTCATTAGCCTCATGAAAGTACTTGGAGCATTTGTTAGGCCGAATGGCATAACCATCCATTCATAGAGACCAAATTTGGTTTTGAATGTGGTTTTTCATTCATCACCAAGTTGCATTCTTATTTGGTGATAGATGTCCTCAAATCAATCTTGAAAAATAGATATGAACCACTCAATTCATAAATAATATCGTCTAACCTAGGGATAGGGTGATGATATTTTACCATAATCTTGTTGATGGCCCAACAATCCACACACATACGCCAAGTCCCATCTTTCTTAGGCACTAGTAGCACCAGAACCGTGCATGGGCTCATGATTTCCTTGATGTAACCTTTGTTGAGAAGTTTCTCAACTTGGCACTGCAATTCCTTATTATCCGTCGGGTTGCTTCTATAAGCCGATTTGTTGAGCAATTAGAATCCCAACATAAAATCTATTTGGTATTCAATTCCCCGAAGAGAGGGAAACCCTTGTGGAAGTTCTTTGGGAAAAACATTTTCATAATCCTGCAACACACAAGAAATCAAAGGAGAAATATAAGAATTAGTGGGGTTAGTGTTAAAATAATGTGTCAAAAGAAATATGGGTGTGTCTTTATCATAATCCACGAAGAGCTTCTTCTTTCTATCCAACATCACTATGTTTTCTTTTCCATTTGATGTTGAGGCATCCCCATACACCCCTACTGCCCCACCTACGGGTTCCCCCTCTCTTTTTTTATTTTTGGATTTCTTCCCTTTTTTTCAATTCCCTAATCCTTTGATGCAACTCATTCACTTGTGAAGGCAAACGTGGATGAAGTGTGACCTTTCGGCCATTCTTCTCAAGTGTATATTGATTGGACCTCCCATCGTGTTTTGTAGACCTATCATATTGCCAAGGTCTACCTAACAACAAGTGACATGCTTGCATTGGTATTACGTCACAAAGCACTTCGTCATAGTAGTTTCCTACCTTAAACCGTATCATACATTGCCTGATGACCTTCAATTAAACACACTTATTCAACTATTGCAACTTATAAGGACTAGTATGAGGTGTAGTTGGAAATTTCAAGAAGTTTACCATGACAACACTAACCACATTTGCACAACTATCACTATCTATCACCAAAGTGCACACACTCCCCTTTACAAGGAATTTAGTATGAAATAGATTTTCCCTTTGACTAGGGTCATCTATTGCCTTACTAATCATGGCGCGCCTAACAACTAAGTTTGGAACAACACACTCCCCTTCTTGTGGATAAAAATCTTCACCATCATCATCATGTGACCCATTTTTAATTTTCTCTCAATCTTGAGGCTCAACCTCATTC
The DNA here is from genome assembly GCA_030864215.1 of Capsicum pubescens. NCBI lineage: Eukaryota > Viridiplantae > Streptophyta > Magnoliopsida > Solanales > Solanaceae > Capsicum > Capsicum pubescens. The sequence continues at coordinate 7,363,192 of CM061539.1, forward strand.
TCCTCTTTTTAAAGACCCACCTCCTCACCAAGGTAATACAATCTCCCTTTCCTTAGGATCACATTGCCTTGGTTTGGACATTCATTGGTTTTATGTCCCCAACTTTGGCACTTAAAACATTGGAACCCTTTAGTATTATGATACTTGTGAGCTTCTTGCCTTGGAGGACATTTTGGGACTGTTTTGGGCTCGGGTAGCTTGTAGTGGTGGGTTGGTCCTTATTTTTGGGCCAAACCAAAGAGTATTGACCCATCTTTTTATTCCTACACAAACCCATAGTTGATTTTCCCTTTGCCTTGAACGGAGACCTCTCTTTAAGTTCCCTTTCAATCTCAAGAGCTGTTTGGAAAATACCTTCAACGGTATCAAATTTGTGAAGTTTCAAATGAGTGGAGATCTCTTTGTTAAACCTATACTTGAACCGGATGATTTCATGACTAATTTTTTCCCACGATGATCAAGATTCAACATGATTTGTTGAAATTCACTATAATATGACATCACACTTTTGTTACCTTGACGCAAGTTGTACAATCTAGCAAACAACTCATGTCGATAACTCTCGGGAAGGTATCTTTGTCTCATTAGGTATCTCAACAAAACCAAGATGGTGGCTACCCATCAACTAATTCATTACCAAACCGCTCGACGTACTCCCACCAAGCGTTAGCATAACCCTCAAAATGAGCTATGACATAACAACTTTTCTTTTCTTCTAAGCTATCATTAACTTGGAAAAAAAATTCACAAGCAGATTCCCAAGATAAGTAGACCTCGGGGTCACTTACCTTTAAATTTTGGTAGGTTCAACTTGATGGTGTTGATACTTACGTCTATCTCTTGGTGTCGGTTTTCCCTTTCTCCATACTCTCGATATCTCCTTAGATCCACATGACCCCCTCTTATCTCCTCCTTCCTTATGTAAGTATCGTTAAAGGATCCATACCCTTCATAATCCTCTCTACCATATTTCTCAAAGTGTACGGGATGGTTTTGGACATTTGGGACTTGATTTGGAGGAATTGGATTTTGTGAAGGTGGTGGTCTTTGGTTTAGTGGAGCTTGGAAGGGAGGGTTTGGATTTAGTGGATGTATTTGACGTCCAAGTCCCTCTTGTGGTACTTGAGAAGTTTGGGAATGTGTTGACCTATTGGAGTCACAGGTTGGAGGGATATGGGTGGTTTGGCTTGCGGCATTTAGTGGAGCTAGTGATGGATTTAGCATTTGGTGCCATGTTTTGAGAGTAATGGTAGCGGCGAAATTTCTAGCATGTCCACTTGAAGAAATATGTTGAGGAGAAGAAGGGCGAGAGTTTCTTTGACTCTCCACTTGTTCTAATCTCCCACTAATAGTCGACATATCTCCCTTTATTGTGGTCAAATCCCCTCTCACGGCTCCAACTTTTGTATTCAACCTTTCAAGAGTTCGGGTTATAGCCTCAAGAGTAACCCTCATAGTCTCAGTAGCATTGGAATCCATGGTTTGAGATGTGGTTCCCTCTTTTGTCAAGGTATCACCTACAAAATCAACAAACAAGTTAGTGTAGCCCTCTCCTCACTCACACTCTTTAGATTACCTCACACTTTAGTTCCACAAGTATTGTAGATTGGCTGGTAACCCGTGAATCCTTAAAGTATGAGTAGGCTCTTTTCCGGAGTGAATTCTTTTTTGAAGACTCAAAGAATTTTCGTCGGACTAGAATCAAGAAGTTTTCAATGTGTTCAAACGACAAAAGCACACAAGCAAACAACGACACGAACTCAAGGATTCAAAGGACCAAGTAACAAGCTAATAAGAATGTACTAGTTTGTTAGTAGTTCTCGGAACAACTAAGGGAAACCAAGAATCAACAACTAGAAACTAAGAAAAATCCAAATTTGAGCTTAATCTTGACATGAATAGTGTTTTAGGGTGACGTGGCAGCTTACAATTGGTCACGGCCCACACAATTTGTTCATCAACTTAAAGTCTTAATCTTTACATATTTTTTTTTTGTAATGGATGACTTGATATTGGAGGGAAAGTAAAGTCTTGTAACTTTTCAACTTTTTAAACTCAAAAGGTGAGTTTTGACTTTACTATTCCCACAAGACAAGGTCCCTTGTTTTAAGAAAAAGTGGTTGTCAAGTCTAGGAAGTGATGTTGGCAAGTCTTCTCACAAACAACTTTACAACTTTGTCTTACAACTTTTTGGATCTATTTTACTCTTTATAGTGGTTACGACATGGGATGAAGAGAAGATCAAGATGAACACAACAACAATACTTTCAAGAACACAACAACAGCATACCAACAATGGCCACTTCAACGTCTAAACACAAGCCAGTCACTTATCACTAAGCTCAACTTTAGATTTAGACACCCTTTGTGTTGATGAGAAAAAAAAACAACACAAGAAACAACTAGACAAATAAAAACTTTTGTAGATCTAACAATCAACTCTCGGCCAAGACAACTTCACAAGACACGAAGCCCTCGGCCAAGGTTTACAATACACATTTGGTAAACACTTCCCAAGATTGGTTCTGTGAGGACAAAACTAAGCCTTGAGATTTGATACCAAATGATACAAAAGTGAGTGTTTATCAAGAGAATCAAGTTATCACAAGAACAACAATATGAACAACAAGGTTCTAGTGAATTGAAATAGGCCACACACGGTTTCACTAGTCTCCAAGATTTCATTTAGAACAAGAGAAAGAAGTTGACAACAAGAACAACAAGTTCAACAATGCTAGTAAATCAAAAAGAACCACACACGGCTTCACTAGCCTTCAAAGTTCAACAATAAGACAATGATATCAAGAGAGATGGATAGATAGTTTGACATACAATATTCAAGAATATAAGAACCCTAACAACATGTAAGGACCCTAATATTAATGAATGTTAACACCAAACTCTTACTTGGACCAAGAGGAACTCATGAACCTCAAGACCTAAGTTTCTAGCCAAGATACAACCCAAGTGTCACTCCACTTGTGAGTTTCGATTTTAGACCTCTCAATGGAAGAGAGAAGTTCAAAAATGTTACAAGTCTTGTTTCTCAAAATATCATGAATGAAATAAGTCCAAATAACCCTAATACTATCTATTTATATTACACCACAAAGTGAGAGAACAATGACCGTCCTACCCTTGCCAAGGGGTGGCCTTGGAGTGTAAGTTTATTACACTTCAAGGCTCCTTTTTCACACCTAAAAACATTTATATCATTGGATGGATCAAGTAATAACTCACACACGGTCATTTTCATGAACACAGCTTGGAGTTTTTGTAATTCCCGAGCTTGGCTACGTGCGAATGGTCGTGAACTTGTTGGACAACTTGGTACACCCGTATCAGGAGGTATTATGAATTTTACTCTCAAAATAGTAAATTCAAAAATCTATTCATGTAATATTAATCTGAAATTTATTGCAAAAATCACATATCATAGTAAACTTGGAGTTTACTAGTACAAACAAGTTCATAAATTGACATGAATGATTATGACATTTCGAAGATGTGCATATTGAGTATTAGACATGTAAAGAAGAATTAGAAGATTCTTCAAAAATTATTCATGTTGTTTGTTCTCATGATAAGTTGATTGGATCAAATAATATTGGGATTGAATCCCTTAAATCTAGAAAGTGGTAAAGATGAATAAGGATCTGTTAACCTATTATGTGATATATTAAGAAGCATTTATATAAGATGGTCACATGTATGTTTCTTGTCAAAATACAGTTTAGCATCCATAAATATTGTTTGCTTAGTATAAACTGAGTTAAGAGCATAATTTCTAGATTGGTAAATATCCAAGTTAGTTTGGCAATAAATGTCGTCAAAAAAATAGCTAAATCATTGGTTATGAGAACAAAGTTTCATGTGTTCATTTGAAATATGATATATTTTACACAAAAGTACTTGTATGCAGCAAATCAATAAAATATGATTAATTTCCCCTCAAAGTTGGTTTAGGGTCAGGAACCATACTTTTTTCATCTAATAGTTTTGATGTGTGGTATACGATTAATGAATGTACCACGGTGCATAAAGATGGATCCCTTAAAGAAGATGGAGGGATGTATGTTAGTTTTCCTAACATAAAGGGAGATTATAAGCAACTATGAAGTATGTTAGGAATTAACATCAAATCCTCATTCAAAATATAATTCGAGTCAAATATTGGAAGCATTTGTTGATTTAAATTTAATCTCATATTTAAGCTGCATGTGCTCCTATTGTGTGTCTCTAAAGGATAAAGTCTACGCATACGTAAAGTGTGGTAGACCAATCTATTTCAAATGAAATCATCCTTGAGAGAGATAAGGAGAAAATGATCACAATAAAAAGACAATGTATCCTTAATGAAAGATTCAGGTGCCTGAAAATAATGAAGTGATGAGATCTCAAAATATTATGTTACATTGCATATCGATACAAAATGGTATATCATCGATAATATCTTTGATAGAATATTGGCGTAATATTGTAAAAGAGTATGAGGATTTGAATTCTACATTTATTTAAGCATGTTGCATAGAAATATTTACCAAATGACATGAAAGGATGCATCTTGATAAACATAAAACTTATTTGATTTGCACTCCAGACATTTGAAGATGTCACCGAATATTGTCACTTGACAAAATTTATATGAAAACTTTTTAAGGATTCAAAATATTTGAAGCATATTAAAGTTTCTGGAAAACTTATTTATAATTCTTATATCACATAAATTTATAACTTGAAAATTATTGAAATTCTTGGAGAGTTTTCAAAAGCAATATATTATTTGCTGAAATGAAAAATATACCGAATTGAATTGGTAATGAAGTATCATTTCTAAGTGCAATTAGTGTATTAATGTATCTTACAAATATTACAATGTCTGATATAACCTTTTAGACCAACTTGTTAGCACGGTATAGTTCTTCACTTGTTAGGAGACATCGGTATGAGATCAAACACATATTGTGATACCAAAAATGGACTATCAATATAGGCTTTTATTTTAAAAATTGCAGTCTGGATCTTGTTGGCTATGCTATGCTGGGTACTTATCAGACCCACATAAAGCTCGGTCTCAAATAGGCTATGTATTCATATGTGGGGTACCGCCATATCTTAGAGATCTACAAAGTAGTGTGTTGAGCCACTTTATCGAACCATGCTGAGATAATAACTATTAATGAAGTAAGCCGAGAATGTGGGTGGTTGATGTCCATGATACTTCTCATTCGAGAAAAATGTGGTTTGAAATGTGACAAAGTACGCACAATTTTATATGAAGATAATGCAACAAGCATAGCACAACATAAGAAAAGATTCATAAAAGAAGATGGAATGAAACACTTTCGCCAAAGCTTTTCTATACAGATGAGCTCTCAAAGAATGGTGATATTAATGTGGAACAAATTTGTTCAAGTGACAATGTGACTGATTTATTCACCAAATTTCATCTAAATGTAACTTTTAAGAAGATTGTGCATAAGATCAGGATGCAAAGGTTCAAGAATGTTTCTATTAGAAGGAGTTAATATGTGTTGTACTTTTTTTTCTTACGAGGTTTCGTTCCATTGAATTTTCCTTGTAAGTTTTTTAATGAGTCAACCCATATGCATATTATTAGAGATGTATGCTCTTTTTTTTTTTTTGCTATATTTTTTCTAATAAGGTTTTAATAAGACATATTATTTATCAAGTAAACATTGAAAGAAAAATATTATAAATGTACGTCTATTTATGAAAAAGCTAGAAATTCCAACTTTTGAGACAAAATTAATTTTCTTTTATAAATTAAGGTTTTTGTTCATTGTTATGAGACCCTCAAGAAATCACTCAAAGAAATAAAAAAATATTCTGTCATCTCTGTTTATTTTTTTTCTTACTTCATATTTCACAACACTTCTATTGTTCTTACTTTATACTCCCTCCGTCTTATTTTATTTATTTTAAATTTTTTAATGTAAAGTAATTATATTATTAATTATTTTTATTAATTAATATGCAATGTGTCAAATTGAGACGAGTAAAATAGGATGGAAATAGTATTTAGCAACACTTCTATCTAGCTATTTTTATAAGTTCCCCTTTATTAAACCCGTGTATCGCACTACTTCCATTAGCTGATAGGGTTGGAACTCAAAAGTCCCAAAGGCCCCAATTTCACTTGCGTAACAACAGCTCCATTTCCTTGTTTAAGATTTTCCTATTGTTTTCCCCTTCCTCGTCTGTATTTGCTTCAAATTTCTTATCTTCGTGTTTAAGTGTATTCATTTCTTTTTCCTTGCAATTACGTTCTCAGCTAAATAACTTAATTGTTCTGTAATTGAACTATGCTATTTTTTTTTCGTTGCAGATGCTTTTGCCTATTACTTGTTGGAAATAATGGCTCTTGCATTCTCATCAGTTCCCCCCTTCTGCAGTAGCCTACAGAATGTGAACCACATAACCAAGGTCCATTATGTTCACTGCAAAATCTCTAATTGTCCCATTAGACTGAAGAATCTTAATAATATTAGGAAGAAGGGCTCAAAGTTTGTAGTCAGAAACCAGAAAAGCAATTTCCTTTTAGAGGAAAGCTATACTGATTTTGATTGGAAGGATGAGGAACAAGGCGACCTGGAAGATGATGAGGAGTCCCCCTGGAAAGGTGCAGTTGTGTATAAAAGAAATTCTTCTGTTACACATTTGGAGTGTTGTACCACCTTAGAAAGACTGGGTTTGGGAAAGCTCTCCACAAAGGTGTCAAGGTCTCGGGCTTCGATAATGGGACTGAGGGTGACTAAAGATGTCAAAGATTATCCTGATGGAACTCCAGTATTGATTTCCCTGGATGTGACAAGGAAAAAACACAAGTTGAGGCTTGACGGAATCATCAGGACAGTCATCACACTTGGTTGCAACAGGTATCACATTTGTTTATGCTCCTATAATTTTTTAGTTAAATTTTTCAGTTAGTAAACTTGCATGTTAAGACACTCTAAAGTACTTCAGATATCTTTCACAATCAACACAAAACAGTTGTCCTTCTGTGTAAACCTAGACGAATCCGAAGTTCAATGTGTTTGGTGATTTTCAAAGTTTATCCTATATAGGGGTATATCTAGGTTCGGGCAAGGGCTTCAATTGAATCACCATATTATATAGTGCAAATTGGGTAAAAACAAACTCTTTTTGTTATGTTTAAATTAATGAATCCCGTGACGTAAGCATAAGATTCTAGTGCAGTGGCAAAAGGGGGTTCAGAAATTGTCTTAGGTTGTAGGTCCAAATCTTATGTGTGACATTCTAGTATTTTTTTTAAACCCCCTTATATGAAATGGCTCCACCACTGCCCCTATTTGTGTCTCAACTTCCTTCTGATCACTACACATTAGAAAGTATTCTTTAGTTTGTAAGTTGATAGTTTTAGGATTTAAACATTTTGCTTGTATCTTTGTTCTTTTATGTCATTAGCAACGTCACCAAAAATTTGTCTGCTTTACTTGATGTACCACATGAGATATCTACTATTTGTGTTTTTCATATGACCTGTTTCATATGAATTATGTTCACTGCCCCTTTTAGACCCACCTTTGTAAAACTGAAATGTGCTATATAACCATGTTTTTCAGTTGTCCTGCATTCCTGCTTTATGTTCACGATCTTGAATAGTCAATTTGATCTCTGTTCTAAACTAAAATGCATCACCTTTTTATAGTAAGAAAAATTAGCAGAGAAGATGTAGCCAGACCAACAAAGACTCTGTTTTATAGCCAGTTAAAGCTCTACTAAGCAAGATAGGTTATAGACGACTGTAGAAGGTATTGCTAGTAGGGAGGAATGACTTGATTGAAGCACATAGTTTGTATTCACACTCTAGACTCGGTCTTTGAGAATTATATGATGATTGAGGCTGAAACATATGAAATTAAATAGGATCATTGAAAAAGAGAAATGCTATGTTATAAGAAGACATGCAACAAAATGAAAGATATGAAACAATGATGAGGCCAACAATCTTATTTGAGAGTAAAATATTGGGCTCAGTTTGATCACTGTATTTTAGTAGTATCTGAGCTTCGTCCTTGGACTCCAAGTACAAAGCTGATTCAGGCCAGAATTTGCAGCCATCAGGAGAAGGAAAAGGGGGTTTCTGTGAGTGTGGGAGGGGGAGGAGGGAGATACTCCTTTATGCTATCTAAAGTTCCTCATGTCAAGGTTATTTCTTCCTTGAACCTCTGAACTGTCAATCCTTCACATTCATTTCTTAAAACCTGTACTGATCCATTCTTTTTTGTAATTTATACGAGTTCCTTTGACACGATTGTCACAAAATCAAAAAAGTGTATTCTGCAACTTTAGTTGTTCTGATGACCTGCGTGTATTTGCTGCTTTCTGTTGAGCTCCTAGTGTTTCTTGAGTTAAAGTGAATGCCTGGAAATCAATATATAATCCTCCTAATTGATTCCGGCTTTTAAGTTCATTTATAACTTCTTCTGCCGATACTAAGTGACACATGAATGATTTGATGAATGACTTTCCAAGTATATGGCTTCTGATAATACTGGCCATGGTGGAAGCCATTAAGTTTTGAAGTTCATCAAAATTTGAAGAAATGCCGCATGAGTCTTTGATGATGACCAGCCTTGAAGCCCCGATGGCTTTGGTTTTTGATAAGAGCCAGTACATCCAATTGATGTGTGAGTTAGGTGCATGTCACGACTTTGATCCCTGCTACAGACATGCCTGGTACTTAAGTGGTGAAGGGTAGAGGGGCTAGCCCTTGGGAATTTCTTGGTCATCCTAAAAACTGAAAAAAATAATTCAAGAGTCTCTCATGATGACTAGCCTTGAAATTGTATAATTTGTGTTACCTAGAGATTGTAAAAGAAGTCTGTACCGAGTTTTTCGTCTGAGTAAGGTGGTCAAGCGGCGACTACTGACTGGAATGGACGAAACAGATCCATTTAATCCAAAACTAAAAGATTGAAGTAATCCTGAGCATCTTCAAAACCTTACAATGACTCCAGAGGGGACAATAAAGCATCAGATTTTCTTCACATGACATTTACTTGTCCTTTAGCTTAGTTGAATATAGACCTTGTTACGGACATAAGTAAATGAAAGTGTGTTCTCCCTAACAGCTTAAGCTTTTAGTAAGATGGTCCCACACTTCAACATGATACTAGAGTAGGGAAAGGTGCTAGGTTCGAGTCTAACCACCACCTATTATCTTAGAGAACTTTCATGTTCTTGACTCGTTAAAAAATGATTGAAGCCCGCATGTGAAGGGACTGTTAAGACATAATTCAGTAATAAATGTATGCTCTCTCTAACCACTGATGATCACACACTCTTCAACACACTTTAAAAGAGGTCTTCCCTTTTATCGCTGAAAATGATTGTATTATTTAGATTATCTTCGTGCCTTAAAAATGCTTCAGAAAATAAAAAATTCTTATATCACACGTATATATAATCTGAAAACTCAACCTTCTAATTCTAATACTCAGTATTTGTTTGTTGTCTTCCTTTCAGTTCAAAGCAGAAATATTGTTCTTTGTTCTCATGGTGGATATTGTATTTGTGAAGGTGCGGCGAACCAGCTGCAGAAAGTATCTTTTCAAACTTTTCACTCCTACTGAGTGAAGAACCTCTTAAGGAACCAGAGACCCTGGACATGGGCGTAATGTTTGGAGAGGATAAATTCCAAAGTTTTGGAAACGTCGAAGAGGAAATGGAGGACGATGATGCTTTGATCCCTCTTGAAGACCAGCTGTATTTTCCTCCTGAAGAAAAAGTGGTGGACATTTCAAAACAAATTAGAGATCTGGTGCACATTGAAATTACCATTAATGCTGTGTGTGATCCCAAGTGCAAAGGTTTGTGCCTGAACTGTGGTGCCAATCTTAACGTCAATAGCTGTACTTGTCATATGCAAAAGGTAGAGGAGAAAGGTTATGGTCCTCTTGGAGGTCTGAAGAAGCAAATGCAACAAACATGATTATTCTGCGTGTGTTATATAGTGGTCTTTTAGTAGTTTATAAGCTAAAATGCAAGGCCTTTCAATTTTACTTATTCTTGCCAACAAAATTCATCATTCACTCTCACGCAACTTGTGGAAGAGCTAAAAGTGAGAAGATCAAAAAGTGCGTGGATGTTTAATGTGATCAACACAGAAAGGACTTCTAGCATTGTTTTCTTGAGAAAACTTGCTAGAAAACTTACATGACATAGAAAACATGGTAATGTATTTAGATAGCTACACTTTAAAAAAAGGTTATGTTTTATAACTACACTACACTTTTGATAGCATCTCTCATCTCTCTCTCTCAATCTCAATCTTGCTCGCCTCTCTCCTCTCTCTCTCTCCCCCAACCTCAATCGCCTCTTTCCCCTCTTTATCTTGTTCACTCTCGTTGGCTCCTCTCTCTCTTTCAAGGTATGTATTTAAGGGTAAATAAGTAAAAACACTGTTTTTTTTTAGGAGTGAACAGTTTTTTAAGGGGTGTGTGCCCAAGCTTAAAACACCACTTATTTAGGATAGGGGTGTTCATGGTTTGGTTTTTAATCAAATCCAATCGTAATTCAAACCAAACCGATTAAAAAATGCGATATTTGGTTAGGTTTGGTTTGATTTGGTTTTAAATTTCAAAAAATCGATACTAATTTGGTTTGGTTTGGTTTTACTCTAAAATAACAGACAAAATAATTAAACCAAATCAATATATATATATATATATATATATATATATATATTATAATTATTTATATGTTATTCATAAATACAATATAAATATTTGTTACATTTTATATTTTAAACATGATTTAACTTTAGTGATAAAACATTCAGTCATGTCTTCATTCAGTTGACAGTACCTTATGAAATTCTAAATGAATTTCGTACTTTGAATGACAAATGATATTAATTGTGAAAATAATATCTTGTTGTATATTAAAATTTACAACTGAAATTTATTAGAATATACACAATCACTAATTTTAACCTTCTTTTTTAACCTTGTTAAGCAAGAAGTTTATGTGTTCACCTTTCAGGGGGTTTATCATATCATTCTGTTAAATGTAGTTTTTAAATATTTTCTTAGAAGCATTCATATGGTGTTGTTCATGGCTTTGCTGAAATATAACATTCAGTTGACATCTTAGTTTCAAGGTTGAGATACAACACTCGGTTGACATCTCATATGTTAGATTGGATTTGTCTTTTTAAAATTTTTAACTTTTATTATTAGCTACAGTTATAAAACCGAACCAAACCGAACTAAACCAACAAGAACCAAACCGACGGTTATTTTTTTGTTTGGTTTGGTTTTGGAAATTAAAAAACCAACTAAGTTGGTTTGGTTATGATTTTGATCAATAACCGATCCATGAACACCCATAATTAGGAACGACGAGAGTATTATGTCTTTTTCGATTTTGAGACAGTGAGTGATCCTTTTTACTTTAGTATTTTTCTTTTAGTTGCTTTGACATTCGTTACTCGAGTCGAGAGTCTTTATGAAATGGTCTTTCAGTCTCCTCAAGGTATTATGGTTTGTATACATGGTACCCTCCCCATATCCCGTTTCCGGAACTACACCAGATTTGTTGTTGAGACCATATCACGGGTCTCATATTGATCTTGGTGTTTAGTTAATAAAATTTCAAGCCTAAAAGATTATTGTTAGGGAGAAAAGATCATGATGTGTTATGGAAGAAATTTCTCCCATATGGATATTTTTATTGATCATATTATATCAATTTGTTCGATCTTTAACATAATTGATGTATTCAAATTACATCCGTAACTTTAGCTAGGAGAGAGACCCAACTCATTATTTATGTGGCAAAAATATTGAAAATGAACAAAATTACAAAAATTGGATCGACTAAATGGATATAGTAGATTTAGTTTTAATTGTGGTATAAGCCGAACCAAATGACTCATTAGAACCCCTACTATCAAACACCATTTTTTGGTGAAACTTCATATCGCTTAAGACTACTATACGAGATACAATTGTAAGAGGAAAAGATCCAATCTTTTTTCATGTATTATTTGAAATTGCTCTATCGTTGCACTTTGGATTAATTCACAGATATTAACGAGCGCCGCTCCTCATTCTCGTGAAAAATAGGTCAAGCAATGATCTCTGCTGTGTTAATCTTTTATATTCTTCCCAACAGATGCTTAATATGTTCCACAGATTCTTATTCTGTTGGAATAATTACAATCTGTTGGGATATTAACAACATTTTTACCACATATATACATATATCATCAACATACACCAATATTTATCACTTGAATAACAATTTTCAAGAACAATATCAATGTTTACCGATACAAGAACACCAACATTTACGCCAGGAACAACAATATTCAAATACAACACCACCAATAACACCAACAAAATCTACAAAAGCAACAAAAATAATAACACCAACACCATTGGGGTCTATGTAGTTTGATGATTGACAAGTGAATGAACATGTTGATCAACCTGGTTCACAAATCCACAGGTGAAAGATGATGAGCCCATAAAGATATCACTGATATGAAAAGGACAAGAATGTTTGATTGAATGAGTAGATGAGTAGTTACAGTTGATAGGCTCAAAATAATTCCCACATTGAAATTGAAGAGTTGGAGCTTGACTACAACACTTGAAGAAACGAGAATTTGAATTGAAGAACGAGTCATACTCAAAATTGAACTCAAAATCATAAGTGCGCTGATGAGAGAAAGAGTTTGATTTAAGAAAGAACCCTTTCGAGAGTTTTCTTTAAATAGTGGGAGTGACTTTCACAGTCATTCACGCACTTACAAAGAAAAGAGACAATTGACAAATTGACTTGGCAGTGTGCAACTTGAATTCTGAAGAAACACTTTGTTGAACCTGGTCCTGATACTTAAAAAGATAAGGAGTCATAGTATTTATGTATTAGGATTAGTTCTTGAGTTGTAACTTTGATGTAATCCTAGTTTCAGTGAGTTATAAACTGAGTTAGGTTACTGTCTTTAAGTTAGGAAACTTGAAGACTTGATATCAGATACCTTGGGAGGTTTCTGAGTTTTGTTTTGAATAGGAGTTGGAGTTTATAATTCCTAGATTACAGAAGTCTTGCAATTTGTTGTTTGCTAAGGCTCAAGTTGATTAGTGAAGTTGGGTGAAAATCCTGTAGAAGTGCAGGTCATGGTTTTCACACCTTTTTGAGCCGGGTGTTTTTCATGTGAAAATACTGTCTCATTTAATTATATTATTACTGCATTGTTAAAATACGTTAGACAATCTGTTTCACTCTTAGGCTAAGGATATATAAGTAAATTAATAGATCATGTGCTATATTAATTAGTATCAGAGTAAGGTTATCTTGTAAAGATTAACACCAAAGTTAAGATCATAATGAACTCTGCACCACTTATTGGACACAGTGAAGGTCAGTCAATAACTCAACCATCACTCTTTGGTAGCTCTCATTTCATTTGGTGAAAAGCTGGGATGAAAATGTATCTTCAAGGTGAGGGCTATGAATTATGGGATAGAATTACTAACGGACCAAAAATTCTTATAAAGACAGTGGATGGAGAATAAGTGAATAAGGTAATAAGTGAATTCACCCTCGAAGATCTTGTTGCATAAAGAAAGAATGCAGAGGCCAAAAATATTTTCTAGCTGAGTACAATACAACGTCTAACTATACCACTGCTAAACAAATCTGGAATGCCTTGATGAATACACATAAAGGTACTATCCAAGTAAGAAAATTTATAATTGCCTTACTTTTCATTGAATATGAGGTCTTCAAAATGAAGGATAATGAGTCACCACAAGACATGATAAATAAATTGACCTCTTTGGTTAATGATTTGTCATATTTAGGGAAGGTTTTATCTACTGCAGAATAGGTAGAGAAGGTCTTGAGAGTCTTGCCGAATTTCAATGCGGGACGTTAAGGTTGCAATAATAAGTTAGGCTAAGGATCCCACTAAAGTGTCCTTGGATGAGCTGGTTGGTAACTTGAAGACCTATGAGATGAACATGGATGACCCAAAAAAAGGGATGAAGTGGTTAAGAAAAAATTAGTGGCATTGAGGGCATCGGACATTGATGAATTTGAACAGAATGAAGAACAAGTAACCTTCATTACTAAAAACTTCAAGAAGTTTTTTTTTTTAAAAAAAAAGAGCTGACAATAAAGGAACATGTAGCAAGAAGCAGTCCAATGGAAAAAATCAGGTTAGATGTTACAAATGTAACAAAACTAATCATCAGATTAAGGATTGTCATCTTTGGAAAATTGAGTGAAAAAGGAAAGAGCTGAAGGGAAAGGCCAAGAAAAAGGAAAATGGGGCCATTCCATGGTATCTGCTTGGGTTTTAGATTCAGAAGAATCAAATGATGAGGATGTTGGTGAAATTGCTTTCATGGCCATTAGAGATTAAGACATGGAAGAAGGAGAAGCAACTTCCGAGGTAAGCATTCTTGAACTAAAAGAAAAGTTGCATCTTTTTTCAAAAAGAAGGCTTATGCCATTAATGAGTGCCTTAATTGATGGATTTCAAGAATTAACCTTTAATAGAGATGAATTGTTCAGTAGTCTTGCAAGCTTAATATTTGATTATATTGATCTAAAAACTTGCAAGATCACTACTAAAAAGGAAAACTGTACCCTAAAGAAACAAGTTAGCAAACTTGATTCATCAAATCTGAACCTCAAGTTTGAAGTTTTGAAACTATCGCTTTCAGAAAAAGGAAAAAATGTTTTGAGTGAAGAACAAAAAAGAATTGAGTCGGATCTTAACAAGTGCAAGAATGATTATTATTATGAAAAGAAAATAAAGGTGAGAAAATTAACTCAAGAAGTATCTAAGCTAAAAATGGATCTTGAAAGAGCCAATAGATGGACTGGCTCTTCCAGAATTATGAATAGACTGAGTGAAAGAACTCAAAATGAAAAAGTTGGATTAGAATTTTATAAAAACACCAATGTAACAAGGGATTTGTATTACATATATGGAAATCTTGAACATCCTACTACTAAGTATCCAGTTGCTGCAAAAAGGAATGTTAGAAGTACAAATCTAGCAAAAGGAACCAACTTCAAGTTAGCTCAAGCTAATAGAAAAGGTGTCAAAACTGGTTAGAGAAACAAGTCCAAAAACTCGTTGCCTCGATGGGCTAGAAGAAACTTGATTGATCCTTTTGATCATAAGAAAAGACCCAAACTTGTTTGGGTTCCTAAAACTAACTCCTTAACTGTTTTGCAGGTAAGAATGAATGGAGGAAAGTGACATTAGTGTATGGATAGTGCTTGAACAAGGCATATGACTGGAGATAAACAAAAATTTCTTTCACTTACTTCATTTGAAAGGGGGAATATTTCATTTAAAGATGGTAAAAAGGGTACTATTACTGGAGTTGGGAATATTGGTAGATATGAATCAAGATCTTTGAAAGAAGTCTATCATGTGGATGGATTAAAGCATAATTTTCTTAGTATCTCCAAACTTCATGATAAAGTAAACAAGGTAACTTTTACTTCTGCAAGCTATAAGGTGAAGAAATTGGATACAAAGGAGATTGTTTTAACTGCTAGGAGACATAGAAATGCATATAAGGATGATATCATGGGAATTCATGGTACAAAGTTGACATGTCTAAGTGCAATTGAGAATGATCCCCTCTTATGGCACAAAAAACTTGGACATACAAGTCTAAAACAACTGAACAAACTAACTTCTAAGGACATGATGGTAGGCTTGCCGAAAACTAAGTTCAAAAAAGAAATTTTTTTTAATGCATGTGTATGGGAAAGCAGGTAAGATCATCCTTCAAAACAAAGAATCATGTCATCACAACTAAGTGCCTTGACCTGGTCCATATAGATCTATGTGGATCAATGAGGACACAAAGGAGAGGAGGCAAGAGGCATGTTTATGTTATTGTTGATGATTATTCCAGGTTCACTTGGAAACTGTTTTTAGCTTCCAAGGAGGATGCCTTTGATTTCTTTTCCATTTTCCCTAGGTACCTTACTAATTTCTATAAGAACTAACCATAGAACTGAATCTGAAAATGCAAATTTTTTGAAATTTTGTTCAACAAATAAAATATATCATAATTTCATTAGTTCCAGAACGCCATAATGGAGTACGATAAAGGAAAAATAGGACCTTGGAAAATATGTCTAGAACAATGATGTTTGTAGGAAATCTTACAAGGAATCCTTAGACTGAGGCCATAAGCACTTTTTATTACATCGTGAATAGATGCAAGATTAGGACCCTCCTTGATAAGACTCCTTATGAATTATCCAAAGGTAGAAAACCTAATGTTTCTCATGTTAGGAATTTTTGTTGCAAATGTTTCATTCATAATAATGAAAAAAATAATCTTCTTGGGATATTCTCACCATAGTAAAGATTATAGGGTCCTAAATAAAAGAATAAATTATGTTGAAGAAAGTATTCATGCTGTTTTTTATGATTCTTTTATTGTATCTGAGACTAACATGCAGAATGAAAATGAGATTGAAAAGCAGTCACAGGAACAACTTGTACCACCCAATCCAACTAAACACCAGACTTGTCACAACCTAATTTCTTAGGTCATACATCTACTATAAACCATCAGTAGGTAAGCCAACTTATAGTCTGAAACTGCTAGTAATGGATTATCAAGAGAAATGAATGAAAATAGCAAAATAAATATGATAGAAGACTAAAGTATATAAGACAGTCTCAAACCTGATGGAATTAGTACAAGAGCTTCTAACATAATAAGAACGCAAAATAAAGTGCTAAATAAATATACAAGTACAACCCATCCCTGAATACAACATAGAGATCAGTCTATTCCATAAGAGGAAGAATAGTAATACTCCGAACTCCAGGAGTTCACCCTAAATCTCTTATCTATATATTCACTGCATGATGCACACGACAACGGTGAGAATTAGTATTATGATATGCAGGCTATAGAAGTATAGTATGAATACCAAGCACATGGTACTTAGTAGGCAATTGTCGATCGAGCTCCAAAGATAATACAGATATAAATAAAATTCAAGAAGAAATGTAAACTACAACCAAATATCCAAAAAGGTAACTGTCATAACCCGAGCCGGGGCCCTGATCGTAATGAGCATCCCAAACCATAGAGATCTGGACGCCCTTCTACATCTAGTAATCATGCACAATACACGTATAATAAAGAAAGGATGCATAAATATAATAAACGGAATCATGATCATATTTTGAGTCCTTTTTAACAATACGGGAATAAATTTATCAATATAAAGACAACATCTTTTTCAATCTGCAAAATTTCTACTACATATGACATCAACAAATTGTCTAAATCTGGGACAAGGCCCTCAGTGGACCTAAACCAAAGTAAATAACAAATATATGGAAAGAAATAGGCCTTCCAGAATAAAGAAGACTCACCACCTGCATACTTCACTTTTGTCTGAAAAATTCTATGGCTTAGCAGGACCTCTAGATTGAGCCTCAGACCCTGAAATATAGGGGGTCAATACAATTGTACTGGTATGTAGAGCAATCCAAAATAATGAATTTATACATATATAACATAGGTGAGAGCAGTCAAAAAACATTATGCATGAAATAGTTTAAAATACATGGACAAATCTTTGATAATCATAAAACATTCTTGTCAATGCAGTTCTGATCTTTGTATTACTTCTGAGTTAGCTGGTCCACCCTACAATTCTACAACCCCATGAGTTACATGGAGTCCGCCCTTAACTCGGCGGCCAAGCCCCCAACCCAAGTTTGCCGCAAGAGTTAGAGTATCTGAATCTGCTACGCCACAGGACCGTCGCCAGCGTACAATAATAATATACCCGTATCGGCAAAACACAGTTTCGAGCAATGAGTTTTATGGATCATGAATTCTTAGGGTAACCACCTAACATCTCTTAAGCCCATTTTTAGTCGATTCTAAACATGTATTCTTCTGAAATCAAATTCTGAAATTCTAAGCAAAAATCTGTATCTTTAGTTTGTTCTGAATCTGCTATGGCATTATCTGAATTTTGTATCGTCATCCCAAGACTTGCAAGTCATATATCTGAGACATAAAGTATCATGGTAAAATTATTTCATTCGAAGCAACAAGTTTGGACCACCAAATCACATCAAATAGTACAAGAGGATTCGTATAGTGAAATTCATGAAAATAGAGTTAAAGATCCTCAATTCAATTCACAAACACATGGTGGTCAAGTATCTTGTCACAATTCATGCAATTTTCTTAATAAACATCTTTAACCTTTAACACCAAGTAAAACACCATCTCTTCGATTCAAAACCATAATCAAGTCATAACCAAAATCAAGACATTTATATTATGATCCCAACAATACATTTTGAATAAATCAAATTTTACGAAAACAAAATGCTTATAAACAAGAGAAGTATTTCTAATAGTTCATGCTCTCAATTCATCATTGAAACTCTTCAAACACATTTATATATATATATACTTATACATGGTTATAAAATAAATTTGGGAAAAATGCCTCATGACCAAACCAATAGTACCATTAAAGGATTCATAATGCAAGATTGTAAATATAATTCCACAACCCCTTTGAAATTTCATGATTACTATAACTTTAAATCTTATTTGAAGTGTTTCCAATAAGCCCATGTAGTTTAGAAAAAACTCACGTACCTTAGATTACTTGGTTTAAAGAGTAGGACTCAAATATTGATTTGTTCCTTGAAAAACTTGAACTTAAAGGTTGATTCTTGATTCCTTGTTCTTAGGGAAAACTCCTAATTTGATCTTATTTTGAGAGTGAAGAAGGAAGATTTTGATATTGCAACTGATGAAAATTGATTAATAACGTGTTAGGGTGTAATTAAATCCATTGGGGAGGTTTTCTGAAGAGGAAAAGTACCAAAACAACCCTTTAAAAAAATCATGTTTTTGAGCTTCGGGATGGATGACGGATGGCCCGACAGACCATCACGGTCCTGATGAACCGTCGCTGCATTTCAAGTGACTGAGTCACTATTTTTGGGGCTACGGGTCCCGTAAAGGACCATCACGAGCCCGACGGACCGTTAGCTCGGCAGTCGCTCCGTAGGCAGTCTGATACCTTACTGTAAAACAGGCATAATATTTTACCCCGATATTGTATTAAGGGAAAACCAATGGCGTTGGAAAGAGGATTCAAAGAACTTTTATTTGATTTATAGTAGGCCCTCTAATTCGTTATATACCAAAAGTTATGGTCAATTAAAGTTGACCCAAATTTTGATGCGCACTAAAACCTGAACGATAGGAAAGCTTCCAACTCGTCCTTGAGTTAAGGGATCTTTATGATATCAATTCATGATCAACTATATTACCACACTACATAATGGATTAACACACTATATTTATATCAGATTTATAACTTTTGGAATATCTACGCGTAAAATTGATGGTTTACGTTCTAGCCCGAAATGCGGGGTGTTACATTATCTTCCCCTTGGGATCATTCATCTCAGAATGATGGGTATGGACTTGTTGAAGATCTAAGGGTATGGAATAAAGAGTTTAACCTCGCATTGAACATTTTTCCTCGATAAATATGCAAAGGTATCAAAAGAACTTTATGACACCCATAGAGAAACGCGTAAGCACGGAGCATGAGGTAATGAAACTTTACATTGGGATGACCTTGCACATGAGTTCTATGAATAATTATCACCACAACATAAGGCATGGGTTAATTTGGTGATAGTAGGCCTGATTTACATTAGTACCATCATGAGATAACGAAAATTGACATCGACATGATCTTGGCATGTGTTCTATGGCGCATGATCGAAACATTGTAAGGCATGAAATTTTTTTTTCTAAGACTCCTCAGCCCGATTAATATTAGTACAAGACACGAGCTAAGATTCCCGTGAGATATAAGATTAGATTATATTAGAAACATTCTCTAACTAAAAAATATCTCTAATAGACTTAAACTTAGAGACACTACTTGTCTATACCCCAACATTAATCAACATACTTCATCATTTCCAACTTACAATTCTCCCGTAGCACATCTAACCATAATAATTTATGTTCTGCCATATAATACTTTTATGTTGAAAGCCTAACTCAGAGGAAAGAGGTGATACTTAAACTACGGGACCCTGTACTCTACATCACATTACGAAATCACCTCACCTCATCACTTTAATTCCACAACCTCAAGTCTTAATTCAAGGAATACTAAAAACATGACACATTGGTTTATTTATTCACCAAACACAAAATTCAAGCCTATCATTACGACACCCCACTTCATGAACCTCTCTCCTAAGACTAGCAAATTCAATCACTCTCGTAAAGATTCTCATCATATACTTCCCTTCTAACTATTTCACATAATGAGAATTCGTCTCTCTTCCCTTTCTCTTTTAACCTTAGCTCTAGAAATCACCTCAAGATTTTTCATCTTCAAGAACATCTACTCCCTACCTAACAATTACTATGCTTCCATAACCACCATCATACTAACATACGGAGGGTCATTGAGGGACCCAAGCACAATCATCAAGAATGGAAGTAACATTTGTCAGACCATAGGTTATACCTTTTTGTACTACTCAAGGAGGACCATGAAATGAAGATATGATACAATCATAAAGTGCTTCATATGTCAAGTATTTAGATCATGAGTGAAGAGTCGTTATGGCATAAACTCAATATGGCACGAGTTCTTAGGGTTAACCACAGTGAGAAACATGAGTGATTACCTCATGATTCATATGACAAAAGTTCAGAATTCATAAAGTCAATGATTGAGACAAGAACTTCTACTCGAAGCTATCACTTCTTATTTTCGGAGCTGAATTAGTCATGAGTTCATAAAAAATTATCATTTGGCTAATCCCAACATAAGATGAATCAGTAACATACGAAAACATAGTTTCTTAGACCCATGCGTAATTTGGAACACAGATTTATGGATCATGAACATTGTATCATGGAACTTGAATACATGAAAAACTAGATTTATTGGGATATCGTCGCTTTTAGTTTGGGGGTCGGAACATGACATAACTTACATAGAATACTCAATCCTTAGACATAGGCAGGATACATAAGATATTGGTAGAGTAAACTCTTAAACTGAAGTGGGAGGAATATGCTTGAATAGGAATAGGTTTACCATGACTCTTCCCTAACTTGCCACAATGAGAAAATTCAAAAATTACCTTAACTCACCATCTCCCCCTTAGATCAAATTCAAAATTCTAGACTCGAGAACATAACCTCTCATCAATCTATAATCAAAATTCTCAATACAATAGAGGGATACCTGTACACACATGAACACATACTTTCCTCAATAATTTAACATATCGACACTAAATTCATTCTGGGACATCCCCCTTTAGGTATACTAATCATAACTTCCTCTAACCCCAATGTCATCAACTTATGACTAACATTATTATGGGCATGGACATCCATGCACTTAAACACTTAACACTCTATCTTCAACTCCATAGAATACTCACATTATGCCTCTAATCACATAGTTTACAACTTAACCAAATTTGTAAAACCATACCCAAGGCTCATATTGCCCACCTATATTTCCTCAATTCAACTCTAACGAACACCGTACGACAACTCACCAGACTTCTCTATACTACAATATCAAAAACACAAACTAGGTACGTAAAACACTTATACACATAAATTCTAAAATTTCCCTTTTTAAGTATACTCTAAAGGCATTACTTTTCAAGAACGCTACTCTTAATTTTCGCTATCCTTTATCATCGTCAACCTACAACTCGCAGTCTAATGAGCATACACATCTTCACTCCTTATTACATAAAAAAATCCACTCTCCACTACTTAACCTTCTAACATTAGATCGTTAATCTCGTAACTTATATCATAAAATCTTACCTAACGCCATACTACAAGGGGTGCAACTTATTCTTATATACTTACGCCCTTATCTACTTAATGACTCACCCACAATTCATTATTTTAACACTAGTCCTCATATACACATATAACTCATAATTACCACGTAAACTTTTTCATGAATCATCAACCTAGGCTTTTTCACAAATCACATCAAGCCTACTAATCATTCCCATAAAAGATACATCACTAATCTTAAGGTACTATTCTTACCACCATATTCTACACTTAAAATTTAATCTTATAGTCTAGCATCAATCATTTACCATCAATGAAGCATGCAACATAATATATTAGTCCGGCAAATTGGGAAATTCAATCCAAATACCTCATTTTGCTTAGATACTACCTACAACTAAATCACTTTCATGACATTACTACTATATCTCAAAATCTACTACATACCTTCTCACAAGCAGTTCTAGTTTACAACCACTAAAGAAAAGAAGGTCAAGGGGGTAAAGTCACATAACAGACATGGTCAACCTTAATCTTATAGTATATCCCAATACGATCTTATTTACATATTATACTTCCTCACGTCATACTTACTTACCCAAGCATACCTTTAGACTACCTTCAAATTCCACAACAACAATGAGTCTATAATTATAAATTATTGGCTAATCTAACTGTTTTCATTCATAGCCTATAAGGGATTTCTGTAACTACCCTAACTATCCACTCTAGGCTCCTTCTGTATTCCTAATTAGATAATAATCTCAGCCAAACACTTCCTCCATTGAATACCTTAAAATCTACAAATACCACTACCATATCAGTCTATCAATATAAAATGACAAATCATTCCTCAATAAACGGTTATACAACTAAAAGTATTTACTTATACAAAAGTCTCCTCACTTAGTCTTCTAACCTTGTGATTTCATATCCCCAAATTCTTAGCCCAATCTCACTACCAATAGGTCATGAAACTTTAACATACACTACTACTCAGGTGGAAATACAATTCTAATATTCTGCTACATATCATTCCCCTTATGCATGACATATGCAACAAGAATCTTGAAAGGGACTGGATACATGTAATAACTCAGGCTGAAGAGCATGATTTCATCAAGATCATAGTTTACACTACAATCAATATACCTTGAAGCACTAACGGACTCCTCTCAAGTCCTTGCAATATTTTATAATTCTTTATGACTCAATTAGAAAAAGACCACATCATTTATATTTTAGACTTCTGCACTTGAATCACCTCAATAACGAGACATATCTAAGAACATCAGAGTAAGATTTGGGATAACTTTACTTTCGTATGGGAGATACCATAGCACGAATTAGAGTATGAAAGAGGAACATTCTAACTCCATAGCACAAACTAGAACATGAAGAAAGTGAGACATTCCTAAACGTCGTGTAGCCTCCAACTTATAGGTGTGGCACACTACATACCCATAAATAGGACTCTACCTAACGCAATTTCGCAGACACCCTAGGACCATGGACTGTGCTCTGATACCAAGTTTGTCACGACCCGAGCCGGGGCCCTGACTGTATCGAGCATCCTGAACCATAGAGATTCAGAAGCCCTTCTACATCTGGTAATCATGAACAATACTCGTATAATAAAGAAAGAATGCGAAAATATAATAAACTAAATTATGGTAATATTCTAAGTCCTGTTTAATAAAACAAAAATAAATTTATCGACATTTAGACAACGTCATTTTCAGTCTGCAAAAGCTCTACTACATATGGCATCAACAAACTGTCTGAATCTAGGAAAAGGCCCCCAGTGGACCTAAACTAAAGTAAATAACAAATATCTGAAAAGAAATAGGCTTTCCGAAATAAAGAAGGCTCACCACCTGCACACTTCACTTTTGTCTGAAAAATTCTACTGCTTAGTAGGACCTCTAGACTGAGCCTCAGACCCTGAAATATAGGGGGTCAATACAATTGTACTGGTATTCAGAGAAATCCAAAATAATGAATTTATACATAAATAACATATGTGAGAGCAGTCATAAAATATTATGCATGAAATAGTTTAAAATACATGGGCAAATCTTTAATAATCATTAAACATTCTTGTCAATGCAGTTCTGATCTTTGTCTTACTTTTGAGTTAGGTGGTCTACCCTACAATTCTACAACCCCACGAGCTATATGTAGTCCGCCCTTAACTCGGCGGCCAAGCCCCCAACCCAAGTTTGCCGCAAGAGTTGGAGTATCTGAATCTGCTACGCCACAGGGCCGTCGCCAGTGTACAATAATAATATACCTGTATCGGTAAAACACGATTTCAAGCAATGAGTTTTATGGCTCATGACTTCTTCGGGTAACCACCTAATATCTCTTAAGACTATTTTTTAGTTGATTCTAAACATGCATTCTTTTAAAATCAAATTCTGTATCTTTAGTTTGTTCTAAATCTTTTATGGCATTATCTGAATTCAGTATCGTCATACCAAGACTTGCAAGTCATATATCTGAACCATAAAGTATCATGATAAAATTATTTCATTCGAAGCAACAAGTTTGGACCACCAAATCATATCAAATAGTGCAATGGGATTCGTATAGTGAAATTCATGGAAATAGAGTTAAAGATCCTCAATTCAATTCATAAACACATGGTGGTCAAGTATCTTATGACAATTAATGCAATTTTCTTAATAAACATCTTTAACATTTAACTCCAAGTAAAACACCCTCGCTTCAATTCAAATCCATAATCAAGTCATAAGAAAAATCAAGGCATTTATATTATGATCCCAATAATATATTTCGAATAAATCAAATCTTACGAAAACAAGATGCTTGTAAACAAGAGAGGGATTTCTAATAGTTTATGCTCTCAATTCATCATTCAAACTCTTCAAACATATTTACATATATATATGTGTGTGTGTGTGTGTGTGTGTGTACATGGTTATAAAACAAATTTGGGGAAAAGGCCTCAAGATCAAAATAATAATACCATAAAGGATTCATAATGCAAGATTGTAAATATAATTTCAACCCCTTTGAAATTTCATGATTTCTATAACTTTAAATCTTATTTGAAGTGTTTCCAACAAGTCCATGTAGTTTAGGAAAACCCCATGTACCTTAGATTACTTATTTTAAAGAGTAGGACTCAAATCTTGATTTGTTCCTTGAAAAAATTGAACTTAAAGGTTGATTCTTGATTCCTTGTTCTTGGGAGAAAACCCTAATTTGATCTTATTTTGAGAGTGAATAAGGAAGTTTTTGATATTGCAACTGATGAAAATTGATTAATAACGTGTTAGGGTGTAATTAAATCCATTGGGGAAGTTTTCTGAAGAAGAAAAATACCAAAAAACCCTTTAAAAAAATCACGTTTTTAAGCTTCGGGATGGCTGACGGATGGCCCGACGGATCGTCACGGGCCCGAAGAACCGTCCCCAGAATCATCGTTGTATTTCAAGTGACCGATTCACTATTTTTGGAGCGACGGGTCCCGCGACGGACCGTCACGGGCCCGACAGACCGTTAGCCCGGCCGTTGCTCCTTAGGCAGCCTGATACCTTACTGTAAAATAGGCATAACTTTTTTCCCCGATATCGGATTAAGGAAAAACTGATGGATTTGGAAAGAGTTTTCAAAGACCTTTCATTTGATATATAGTAGGACCTATAATTCGTTATATACCAAATGTTATGATCGATTAAAGTTGACCCAAATTTCGACGCTCACTAAAACCTGAACGATAGGAAAGCTTCCAACTTGTCCTTGGGTTAAGAGACCTCTATGATCTCAATTCATGCTCAACTAGATTCCCACACTACATAATGGATTAACACACTATATTTACATCGGATTTATGGCTTTTGGAATATCTACACATAGAAATGACAATTTACGTTCTATCCCAAAATGTAGGGTGTTACAGTAATATAATAAAACTAGTGTAGCACTAAGGATAAACTATCCTATCCTATCCGTACTTAGGCACTAAGCACTACACTGTATACCATTGGCCAATATACAAATAAAAGATAGAAGAAAGATATATAGTAGTATACAAGGCCAAGGAATGGATATACAATATGAATACATGAAGAAAGAGAGAGATATATGGTAATACTATATATATATATATATATATGTATATATATAAGACTAACTCAAAGGTACAACCTAAGGTAGGCATACTGACATCTTAAGACCTCCTAATCATAGTAGAAACTAGTGTTGGCACAATCAGTGTCCCTAATCCAAACATCTAAACATGAAATAATAAATCCATAGTAAAATAATAATCATACCTCGAATCTTAATACTATTCCATAATCAACCTACCACGAACTAACCATACTAATAACAATACAGTAGTTATCTAGTCAATAAAAATAATACCTTAATGGGGCCTTATAAACATAAAAGTTCAATAGCACACAACATATAACTAGCAACACTCATAATCTAAACCTATGAAAACCCACATAAGGCTGATAGATACAGGACCAAATAACATACTGGTGATAGGAAATTTGCATGTATGAATGAATGCAAAGTAAATCCATGATACCATAATCCCTCTACATGCCATAACGTAACCTAGTGTATACACCTCCAATAGCTCAACGGCTCACAAAGAAAGGACCTACAATGACTTCTCTTCTCTGACACCATGACTCATAGATGAAGGGGTCCCTAGGGGGTTCGGGAGTACCTATATACACTGACCTGATCCCGATCTATTATTTTCAATTATCATCAATCTACATCATCTAGTATTGGAGAGATGTATATATAATAAATGCATGGACTCGAATCATGGATAAATAAGTATAGGTCTATAAATCTATTGCTCGATATCAACTCCGGGACTAAATAAGTATCAAGTTGTAAGGTCGAAATCTCCCTTAACTGAAGTAAATAGCAGTAGTAAAACAATGAGTTGGAATCTATCTCGATCAAATTTCTAAACTATCATTTTTGGTTTTAAAAGCTCATAAATAATCCATTAAGGTGGTATGATTTCCATTATAAAAGAACCCGTTTTAAATGTGAAACGAGGGAATAAATCTCTTTGTAGGAAAATAATAGTAAACTATGTTTTTAGTTGGAATCGTATAATTAATTGAGCATAAATGTACTGAATCTATGAATGCCATTACCAGTATCTAAACAATATAATTATAAGCTCCTAAACGTTCATAGACTATGAATACGTCCTTTACAAGGATAAATTACTCACTCGGAGTTCAACTAATATCGTATCACGACCCTAGACCCAATAATATATAACCATAATACCATAATTCGAGCAATCATAATAATCTATCTAGTCAAGTAGTAAACCTTATACTAAAGGATCATTAACCTCAACTATGTCTAACATGCTAGTAACCTAGGATAATAGGATCCTACAAGCATAATAGGTATTTCATCTTAAGGATCGATTCACCCTTCTATCCTCTAAACTCATAGTTTAGGCTAAGTTATGGTGTTCTACCCATAATCACATTCTAACATTCTTATCTAATATGTAATAAATATTATACACTATCTCATGAAGAAGAGTCGACAAAAGCCTACCTCGATGCCGAATCATAAATCCTTAAATCGCCCACAAATTATCCGTCTTTGCTTCATGATCTTAAAGTGTGCCATGCTATCAAAATAGTAATCTACATGTCATTAGGAGTAAAATGAGACCCATATTGCTATATAAAGCGTCGGGTTAGAATTTGGGTCAAGAATGGGCCCACAGTGCCACAAATGAAATCCAAAATTTAATCCATCAGAGGTCCCTTTAAGGACACAAAATGTGTTCTTAAAAGTTGAACACACATTGTGCAGGAATTGGAGACAAAATCAGCCCCTAAACTCTGGGGATTTTAAGTATTAATTTCTAAGAATTTACCATGGAATAGGATGGAAATTAATGGAAAAATTAATAGAAAATAACCAAGAAGTGTTAGACTAGCTCACCTTAGCTTCAATGGATGATTTCCTACTTTTTCCTCTCTTCGATATATCAAAATAGTGAAGGAAATAATAGAAAATTATGTGAGGAAGAGAATTTAATAATACCCAGGTACCGCTTAAGCGGTCACCCAGTCTCAGATCCTCGACTTCTAAAGCGGTCTGGCAGGGGCGCGAGTACCGCTTATGCGATGCCTAGGACACTAAAGCGGTGTCCACTAAAGTAGACATTATTCGGTTAAACGGACATTGGATGAATGTCAAAGGCCACTAAAGCGACCCAGTGTCTCTAAAGTGATAACCGCTTAAGCGATCAAATTACCGCTTAAGCAATTACACCAGCAATCCGATGCATCAGATTTTATAAGTCCAAAATGGACTTTGATCGGGTACTCAAGATTCGTTCGAAATGCACAAACCCTGTGCATGCAAACAAATTATGTTACTTTACCAAATTCGATATTTCAAACTCAATAAAACCATAAAAATTTTCATCTAAGATCATTTCGACTAAATGTAAGGCCCACGCCTATAGTTTCATTTTTAATATAATCCACCTGATAGCCTAAAACGAGTTTGAAAGCCTTAACACTTCAGCCAAGGGTCCCCTAGACTAAAATCAACATTCTGAAGTAGATGGCACTGTCAGAATTCTTATCTGAGGTCATCTACTGGGAGTTTTGATCTGAGATCAATTCGAAGCTCCAAAATAGAGAAATGAGACTAAAACCTAAACAACTGTCTGATAAAAAACCAACAATTTTGACAAGTCATAAATAACCCGTAACAGTCGTGGAAAGACTCAAAATGCCTAAATATGCATAAATGAGAAAATGACTTAGAGGATCATTACAAGATTAGAGGAACATTGACAGAGAGAACTAAACCACCACTAACACCAATTCAAGATACTAACAATGCTCCTAGTAGCTCACAGGGGGTGGTGTCTAAAAGCTACAAGTATCAAGGAACTCATCCAATTGAAAATATTCTCACTGATCTTATTTCTGGAATCACCACTAGATCAGGATTGAAGAACTTGTGTGCTTTCATGGTTTTTTCTATCACTGGTTGAACTTGAAAAGGTAAAAAAGAACTTCTTAATGCAGATTGGACAGTTTCTATACAAGACGAACTCCACTAGTTTTAAAGAAGCGAGGTATGTCACTTGGTTTCACCACCACATGATGAAACTGTGATTAAAAATAAGTGGGTGTACAAAAACAAGGTTGATGAAAATGTAATAGTTACAAGAAACAAGTCAAGATCGGTGGTCCATGGATACAATCAAGAAGAATGTATAGACTATGATAAGATATGCCCAGTGGCTAGACTTGAAGCAATTAATCTCCTTGTAGCATTTGCTACCTTCAAAGAATTCACTCTTTATCAAATGAATGTGAAGAGTGCATTCCTGAATGAAAATCTGAAGAAGGAAGTATATGTGAAGTAACTACCTAGGTTTGAAAGTACTAAGTTTTCTGATCATGTCTACAAGATGGACAAAGCCTTGTATGGGTTGAAACAATCCCCAAGGGCTTAGTATGAAAGATTGTCAAAATTTCTCTTGGAACATGAGCACATAAGATGTAAAATTGATAACACTCTCTATTTAAAAACTAATGGAAAGAATTTTTTGATTGTACAAGTATACATGGATGACATAATTTTTAGTTCTGCTAACGTCAACATGACTTATGACTTTGCAAAGCTTATGAGTAGTGAATTTGAGATGAGCGTAATGGGAGAACTCAACTTCGTCCTAGGATTGCAAATCAATAAAACTCCTATAGGGACATTGATTCATCATCAAAAGTATTTGAATGAAATACTCAATAGATTCTTTATGGAGGAAGCCAAGGAGATAAGCACTTCCATTGCCAATGCTATAAAATTGGACTTTGATGAAATAGGTTCACTTGTGTAAGAAAAGAAGTATAGAGGAATGATTGGATATCTCTTGTATCTCACTACAAATAACCCTGATATTATCTTTAGTGTTGGCTTATGTGCAAGGTTTTAATCAAATCCTAAGGAATCATATATTAAGTCTTTCAAGAGGATATAAATATACCTTAAAGAAACTACCAACTTAGGTTGTGGTATCCTAAAGGAAGTAATTGCAAGTTGATGGGCTATGCAGATGCTGACTATGCAGGTTATCTAGTAGACAAAAAAATATCATAGATATGTCACACTTTCTTAGATCATGCCTGATATCCTTGTTCACCAAGAGGCAAAATTTTAAAGCCTTGTCCACTATTGAGGATGGGTATGTAACTATTGGATCATGTTATACATAATTGTTGTGGATTAAGTAAGAATTGAAGGATTTTGGTATAGATTTTGGTTGTGTTCCAACTTTATGTGACAATATCAGTGCCATCAATATAGCTAAATCCAATTCAACATAAGAGGACTAAACATACTGACATTAGACACTATTTTCTTAGAGAAAATGTTGAAAAGGGTCATATATCAATTATATTTTTTTCTATTGAAGAGAAAATTATAGATTTTTTACCAAGCCACTAAGTAGGGAATATTTTAAAAAGAATAGGTTAGACTTGGAAATGATTAAGATTGCATGAACCCCCTTTAATGATTGACTTGAATAACCTGTTCTTGACTACTTTTTGGCTAAATTTTATTGAATAATTCAGTCTTACATATTTAGATGTGTGTCCTAATTCTAAAATTTTGACTGACTTGATTAAATTATGTATTAATTTGTGCACAGATACTGGAGCATACAAGTAATCATGAACAATCTTTATTTCTACAAGTATGATTTTGCATTGACTATTTCAAGAATTGCATGAGTTGAAACATTTGAGCACATCTGGTCCAAAGTACTAATTATCCTAATACTATCATTCTTTAAATATAACTGCCAAAATGCCAAGAGTCCACTCTTTTTAAAAAAATTGCCACTACTTTTCCATCATTATTCCAATCACTCTTTCCCATTTATTTCATTTATGATTATATTGATCCTAACTCTTTATGTTTCATATTTAAAAATATTTTGTTTTTAAACAAATCTTTCATCAACCCCTTTTCTCACAAATCTCTTATTCTATTAGTTTTTTTTCTTGTCTCTTTCAAAATTTTGGCCTCCTCATCCTCTTCAGAAAATTCCAAGTCTACTACACCCACTAAATATACATCCTCTCAGTTAGTAGTTCATGCAAGTTCCAAGATTGAACCCAAAATTCCATCCCACATTCCATTCAAATTATCTGACTTTTCTGCTTGGAATGCTTTCAAGAACTAGTTTTCTACGTTCTCATCAAGTCCTCGCTTTCTCTCCGTTCCATTTTATGATAGCAGTGATGTTGTTCCTCTTCAACTATGGACACTAATGATATTCCTGTAGCAGATCTAGTCCCCCAAAAGGCTATATCTCAGTCGAGGAAGAAATCCACACCTACTATTCTTATGGATGAGGACGAATCTGATTTTATCACACACATGTCTCTGCTTCACCCAAAACTCCTCACGCTCATAATAAAAAGCGATAAGATAATGCTCACTTGACTGAAGCACTTAGGGCTAGTAAAAAGAAGTGAACCTCTCCTCGTGGTCCTTTTCCATATGATGTATTCCTTCTAACAACGACTTACTACTTTTTACTATTCACAGAGGTAAGAATATCAAGAGTTCCATTCCAAATCCCTCTTCTTTGTGTCCATATCATCTTGTGTTTGCTTCAAAGTCAAGTTGAAAGCCTAAATTATGTACTTTCTTTAAAGTCTTCTAAGTCTAAATCTGCTTCTTTGACTCTGAGGCTACTATGGATGCCTCACTTGAGCAAGTTAGGGAGACTGAACACACTGATGTCTCCAGGGTTCCTAATTCAAAGTTACCCCACCTTCTTCACTTTAAAAAAAGAGAAAAATTATTTGTAGTTGTATTGTTACTGGATTTGGTGGTCCTGAGATGGCTATTCTTTTAGCCAAGTTGGAAGTCCAAGGGTGGTCTCACCTGTTCCTTCAAGGTGACTCCCAGAGGAAATTTGAAAAGCTTGAAGTGTATGAGTTTTACACCAATGGATCTGAGAGTGGAGATTTATTTTCCACCACTGTGAGAGGAGTGTCCATTCACCTAGTAGCGGGGGAAATCTCTAGAATTCTTGATGTACCCATGGGAGGATAGGGACATTATGTGAAATTTAGATGGACCTCGTTGGATAATTTAGCCTAAGCCTGTCAACCAGGCCGGTCCAGGTCAACCCGATATCGCTCTAGCTTTTTTAATCAGGATCGGTCTGGTTTCCCTTCTTAATGGTCTGGTCTATGTCGGGACCAACAATATTTTTAGCGGTGACAGCCCAGCACTGACCCACCAAACTTTTTGGCTTATTTAATAGGGCTGATCTGGGTCAACCCGACCCAGATTTGATCCAAACATTAAAAAAAGAGTCTAATTTAAATTTTGATGCTTTTTGATATATGCATTCAATATATACTGTTTAAAATGCTAGTTTACAGACTATACTCACATACATTCAATAGTTGACTAGGAGTTAGTTAGGACCACTTAGTTTCTTGTTTAAATTTCTGTTCATGTAATTTTATCAATTTAAGATTTTAAGTTTGTATATTTTTAAATTTCAATTATGTAATGTTATCAATTTAAGTTAAGTTTGTATGTTTATGAATATCTAAGCATGTAGTGCTATCGAATTATCTAAGTTTGTATGTTTTAATTTGAATTTGAAATTTGAAAACATACATACATATATTCATTCAACTAGTTTCACCGCACGTGTAACTTTTGATTATTTAAAATTAAATGATTTTGTCTATTACAATAATTTTTAATAAAGTGCAAAAAGTTCAAATTACTTCTCAATGATCCTTCACACTTTAATATAATAATGTAAACATAACATATATTTTATTGTAAGCATTTATATATTTTACCACCAAAAATTTCAAGTGTTTAATGGATCGTCACTTTTGCATTTGTCATGCGGTACTCTTTTCCTTGTTGCTAGAAGCTAAGAGAGATGCATCGATTTTAACCATATTTGTAGTACGATTATTTTTTCTATATTTAAAATCTTTCTTTATTTTTAAAGTTAAACCTTTACAAAATCTTTAATGACTTACTTAAAACTTTTAAAAATTTGGCATTTCTTATATTTTTCTTATTCTAGTTCTTTCAAAGTTATTTCTAAATTTTTCAAATCTACTAAAAATCATCTTTAGTTGATTTAGATTTTTTAAACTAATGAAAAATATATTAGTTGTCATTAATTCTAATGACTTCTAATAAGAAAAAGTTTTACTATAAATATTTAATTAGTTTTCAACTCTTAAATATTAAAAAAGTGTGAAATAAAAAGTTCAAATAATATTTTTAAGGCCCTTCACATTTTTAATATAGTATAGATAAATGAGTTAGAGCAAAGTGGGAAGTAAAAAGCAACCAAATAGCGAGGTGGTCATTTCAATTTCTCCTTATATTCCTTTTGCTTTTTAATTTGGCATCTCATATTTTAGACTTTCTAAAGGTGACTATCTTGCCATTAATGAGGTGATTATCTTGCCATTAATTATCTTCTAGCTAGTGCTAAATATTAAAAGCCCACAACTACTTCATATATCTCAACAACGCAACTACTGATGAGAATTGATTGATATATATGGTCCCTCCTACATTGAGCTTACTTAAAGTGATTAAAAGAAAATTAGGAATTAAAGCTACTCCTAAACCAAAATCTTATAACAAAAATGTAAATAGAATTATAACCTAAAAGTATGATCAGTTCGGCAACCAATAAGGTGATCAAAAGTAAGTTCCTTGTTTGGTTGCAAGGAATTAAAAGAGAAGAATATCTTTAAAGCTAATTTATCTTTAAAGATTTGTTCCGTAATATGTCTTTATTATCATCTTCATCAATCTTCAACAACCTTATATAGTCAATATTAATGCACCTAGAAAGCAAATAATAAATGTTATTAGCGTATTTTCTTGACAGATTAAAACAAAAGATAAGCTAAACATCTAAGAAGTGATGGAATCAAAAGAAGAAAAGGATAGTATTGTTTTTAAAGAAATGTCTGATGAAGAAAAAACTTTTGTAACTCTTCACCTATGTCTTCCCCATCTCCAATTTTCAGCTTTTCTCCATCTAGTAATAGCATTTGTGGCATGCGTCAGATTTCTAAAAAAAATAAAAAGTAAATATATGGCTAGATCATTAATTAATTACATAAAGTAACTATCAGTCATATGCAAAGACTAAATAAACTTTATCTTCGAACTATCAATCATATGCAAAGACAAAAATAGACATATTCAATTTATTCAGTAGTGTTTTTAGCAAGGACAATAAAAAGTTGAATAATTTTTTTTCATATATCAAAGCCTTAGTATATTTGTTGAGGTAGCATGTATCCGATGAAATAGTCTATATTTGTTGAGGTAGCATGTATCCGATGAAATAATCTAACTGTGCACAAACTAATTCGAAACAATGCCACTTTGCATGTATTTCTTCTTCCCATTTAAATAATTCTCCCTAAAAAATTGATATACAACAGAAAGCTATATAAATGTACAAATGTTATTTCGCACGTAGACAAAGAAAATGAGAGACAAGGGAGGGATAATTCATATGTTTTATTTGATGAAAATTGCACACATTATAACGTGAGAAATGATGCTAGAGTATGTCCTAATATTTAAGCTTCCTTTCCAAAATCAAAACAATATTTATAAGTTTTCCTCATGGCTCAAAATTCTTTACGTGTTTGATTTGTGTAGTGTTATGGAATGAAGAAGACAAGAAAGAAAATTGAACAAAAACTAAATGAAAACTCTTGATTGATTCTTTTTTTCTTGATTCAAATAGAAGAGTACATCTCTATTTATAAGAAACTAAATAAAATAAATAAGGAAACTATGATATTTTCGTTATAGCTATAAGACTAAATATTCTTTAATTAATAAACCCTAGACTTAAAAGGAAATAAATAATGTAAAATATTCTTAGACTAAAAAAGGAAAAATAAAAATATTCTACCATTAATGAAAATGACAAAACAAAAGGAACGTAAATCTCAACATTCTCCCTCAAACTCAGGTTGGTGTATCCAACTTGAGTTTGAACACTTAATTATAAAAAATATATTTTTCCTTAATTTTGTTGCAACAATCTAATAAAGTTGGTCTTCCTCATCTTCATGTTCTTCTTCCATAAGTAGTGCTTTTGAATTATCTTGAGTGTCTTTGAACTTGCATACTTTTGTGACATGACCTTTTTGCTTGCAACTTCCACATAATGCATCAGATCTCTACCAGCAAAATTTTTCTGAGTGTGTTTTCTCTTTGCAATATTTGCAAGGTGGATAATCAACTTTTCTTTTTTTATGGTTCACATAAAAAATACTTTCAACAACTTTGTCTTCCCTGTAAGCTCTTCTTTGCTCTTGTGCTTGAAGAACGCTTATCAATTCAGTAAGAGAAAGGGTAGAGAGATCTTTAGACTCTTCCAAAGTGGAGATTTTGAACTCAAATCTCTCAGGAATAGTCACCAGAATTTTTTCAACAATTATATTGTCTTTAAAATCTTCGCCAAGCAACCTAATTCTATTGAAAATTAAAGAAATTCTGTCAGAATAGTTAGTAATTGTCTCACCTTCTTGCATCCTAAGAGATTCAAATTCTCTTTTCAAATTCAGAATTTAATTTTGTCTGCCTCGTTCACTTCCTTGATACTTCTTTTCAAATTTTTCCCAAGCTTCTTTTGTTGTTTCACATGCAATAATTTTAGAAAAGATTGAATCAGCAACTGAATTTTGAATTACAATTTTTGCTTTATATTTTTTCGATGTCTCTTCTGAGTGGTTGTATGGGTTTTTCTTCCTTTACAACTTCCCACAAATCATAAGTTTCACGACAAGATTTCATCTTAACTGTCCAAATTTGATAATTTTTACCAGTGAAGGTTTGTGGGACATTGAAATAAAGAGTATTACTTGTCATGGTTTGAAAAATAAGATTTAAAATAATATGGGTTAAAAAAAGATTAAAGATAGTCCTACGTTAAAAATAAAAGTGAGGGTTAAAAATAATCTTACGTTAAAAATAAAAGTAAGATTAAAAGTAGGTTGAAAATAGGTATGGATTAAAAAATGGTTGACAGTTTTGCTTCAATAAATTCACAGATCCATGAGGATCGATGAAGGCTCTGATACCACTGTTATGGAATGAAGAAGATAAGAAAGAAAATTGAACAGAAACTGAATGAAAACTCTTGATTGATTCTTTTTTTCTTAATTCAAATAGAAGAGTACATCTTTATTTATAAGAAACTAAATAAAATAAATAAGAAAAATATCATATTTTCTCTTATAGCTATAAGACTAAATATTCTTTAATTAATAAACCCTAGACTTAAAAGGAAATAAATAATGTAAAATATTCTTAGACTAAAAAAGAGAAAATAAAATATTCTACCACTAATGAAAATGACAAAATAGAAGGAATGTAAATCTCAACATGTAAGACAGTAATTTCTGAACTTTGGCTAGCTTGCACAATTATTCTGTAATTAATCCATATGTTGTTGGACTCTCCCATGGAAAAATTCCATATTTGTCATTGAATAATTTCATTCTTTCAACCAAGAACTGTTAGAAGAATGATTCTGGTTTCGACCTTTTCTTTTTTGCAGACTTGTATGTGACTTCAAGAACTATTTTAATGAATATATCCCGTTGAGCTATTTCAAAATCATCATTACAATTTGACAAATCAAATTCAGTGAAATGATGACTTGTTCCGTTCTCTATCACTGTCTTCAATGTGAGCAAGCATCCATTTGGTCGCTCTTCAACATTTCTTCAAAAATTTTATGGTGAAACCTACAGAAAAAAAGTCTCACACAAATGAAATCTGTTATGAAATGACAGACACAGAAAAGGAAAACAGAAAACAACTATAGAAGGAGTTGATTTCTCAAATGGTCACTCAACAGATAGTTAGTATCTTAGAAAGTCACCATTCTTCTTGATTCTAATATTTTTTTAACAAAAGAGTGATAGAAACATTTTGCTTGATCTGGAAAAAATTCAAGAAGAAGTCCTACAATGTGCTCCTAATTAAACCTTAATAAGTTGATATTTGATACTATGTTGTTTCTTAGTGGCACTGTAGCACTACTCCGAAGATACTTTAATTGCATAACTTGTATGAACTGAAAAAAAAAGCACTCTAAGATGAACTGCCTCACATACCTGCATTATTATAGCTTTTTTTTTCTTTAAATTTGATGGATACATGTAATTTCAACTCCTTGAATGTCTTATTCTATTTTCTTCTTCCATTCACCATAAATTGACGAAACTAAGCAAAAGAAAATTTTACCAATGGTGAGGGTACTATGTACAGAGGCAAAATGTCACATAGGCTTGAGAACTGATGAAGATTTTTATCATACAATTCTTTAGCTTTCGGCGACACAACTTCCACGAAGAACATGACAAAGAACAAAGGCGAGTACAAGCATCTTGATCTAAAGAAGTACACTAACATACTCCAGCGGATTGTTGCTTTTTTCCTGGACTCGCCTTCACCTCCGGGCCCAATTCTTCCAACTAAACCACCCATTATACTTTCTACAAAGTGTGATCAACTTTATGATCATTAACGATAAAATTTAGGTAATTTTTTTATCCCGAGTCGTCTGCTCTTCTTCTAGTTTCGCTTGTTTAAAAAGGCTTTTATGCGACTTTTGTGCGGTATGTGAGACAGATGTAGTATATGCATCTGGTGTAACTTCAAAAACAAATTTAAAATATTATAAATTTACCTCGAATCATAGAAAACAATTCTTGAAATCATTTGATGACCTCTTTATTCCCTAATCAATCGCCACCAAACTAATTAATTTCTGATATGAACAAAAAAAAGCTCACTTTAAGATTCCGTGCTAAAGAACAAATATATGCATCTGACATAACTTCAAGAACAAAATTAAAACATAGTAAATTTACCTCAACAATTCTCGAAATCATTTGATGACCTCTTTATTCCCTAATCGAACGCCAATGAACTGATTAATTTCTACTATGAAGTAAGAAAACCCACATTAAGATTTCATGCTAAAGAACAAACATATGAGTCAGCCATAAGTTCAAGAATAAATTTAAAATATAGTGAATTTTTCTCAAATCGTAAAGAATAATTATCAAAATCGCAAAAATTTAAAGACAAATTTCTTTCCGGAGGCTTACAGAAACGTTTGTATGTAGGGTTTGGGACAAACTATTTAACAAACTATTGTAGTAACATTACAAGGCTTGCAGCAAGATGATTAGGTTAATACGGTGGACAAATTATTTGACTCCTAAGCCCCTGATTGGATGGTGGTTCCTGATTGGATGGTGGTTTTCCATGGTATGGTATGGTTACCAAGGAAACCATGTTTGTATTGATTATTTTTTAAAAGGCATGGTATGGTATGGTATGTTTTCATGGCTACCATACCATGAAATCTCTCAATTTTCAGAACCACCAATTTGGTGGTATCCCATGGTTTTTTTTCAATTATGCCCTTATATAATATTCTTTAATCTGATTTTATCCTTCACCCTATATCACTTTTAACCCTAATATATTTGTCTTTCTGCGGATTGCCTTCACACTCCAGTTGTCTAAAAACAATTTTATTCACCATAACACTTAGCACAATGATTGAACTAGGCGACACTAGAAAATTCTTGTAGAACTGATCATACATTTACTTTTTAAACAAATTTTAAACACACCCTTCTGGCAGCAGACTTAAGTTTAGTAAAAATAATTATTAAAAGATGATTTTTCATAAATTTAACAACTTAATATGCTTACAAGACATGATTTGTGATAAATTTATAGAAAGAAAATTATTTTATTAACAATTACTGATAAATTTAAAATTTATAATAATTAGGGGCATTTTATTAAACTTACCCATTACGATACAGTACCATACCATGAAACCAAATAAAAAACTGTTATTAAACAGTAGTGAACGATGCAGTCTATCCAAACATTGTATTATACTATACCATACAATACAATATCATACCATACTATACCATACATTATGAAACCATGGCAAACCACCATCCAAACAGAGGCTAATGGGTTTGAGTAGGTAATTGTTTTGTTAATTTTGTTTTACAGAATAATTATTAAATAATTTAAGAAAAGGTATAAAAAGACAGTTTTGTTTATTGCGAAGAATTTTAATGAGGGGTAAAAAGTTCAAACCACTTTTCTAAGGGTCTTCACACATTTAATATATTATAGATTATAGATACAAATTATAGATATATACTACTTAAAATACTAATTTAAACAATATACATACAACATATATACATTATATATTATACTAATTTAAAAAAATATACACACATATATACATTACATATATTACTACTTTAAATAATATAAATACAATAGATTTACATTACATATTATACTACTTTTGAAAATATACACACATATATACATACAATATTTACTACTTAAAATACTATTTTAACTAATATACATACAACATAATATACATTAAATACGATACTGCTTTAGAAAACATACACACACATATATATATTCAATATATACTACTTAAAATACAACTTGAAATAATATACATACAACATATATACATTGCATATTATACTACTTTAAAAATATACACGTATATATACATAAAATATATACTACTTAAAACAATATATATACAACATATATACATTTGATATTATACTACTTTAGAAAATATACACACATTTATACATTTAATATATACCACTTAGAAAATATACACATATATATACATACGATATATACTACTTTAAATAATATATATACAACATATATACTATTCTGGTGTTGTTTGATGTATTACTCCTAACTCATTTGGATGATCTTACACCAACTTTGTGAACATAGAGAGATTCTTCCCAAAAAATCTTCGACCCAATTAAACCATATTAGAGCAGATCTGAAAAGAAAATATAATTGTGAATGATTTCTTGAATACCTGAACCTGTTAGTTTGAAGGATCAAGGATCAGGCATATTATATTGCTATGTCTGAACTCAATTTCTGAATTCAGATGCAGTGAAATAAATATAATGCATTTGATTCATGGATGCAAATAGATAAAATAAAAATGAGGTTACAGTAATGAGTTTGCAAGCCTTTCATGTTAATAGCAGTCATCAAATAATTTGTTTCCCACCATGATGCCAATCCAACCCCTTCTATTTACATAAAACTCTATTTTTGTTGAATAAATTTTTTCCCCAATTCAATCTATATATCAACATTAAAAAAATAAGGGAGAGAAGCTGCCCCTGAAACAATCATGTAAATTCATTATTGGACTACCATTCAGGTGTAGGTGTTTTCTCAACTATAAGAAAATAGACGAGTGGATTAAAAGATGGACAATGAAGCATCACATTTTTAAGAAAATACAATAATGCCTTCAATATAATTGTTATGACATATCATGGTAGTTGTAAAATTTGAGAATGGTGAGCATGGTTCTTGAAGATCTCCAATGTGACTTACATCATATATGATTGTTTGTGATGGAGATAATTGGATTTTATTCTTTTTTTTTTTGCCTTTTTCAAAAAGCTTTTTGGGCGACTATTGAAGCGACAAGTTGGTTGCTTCTTTTTTAACCCTGCCACCTTTGTGATGTTTTCACTATCAACAAATATTATACCTTCATATGGAACTTCACTTGTTACTGATGGCTTTTCATGAGACTCATTTCTTTTTTTTTTTTCAACTTCAAAATTATCTCATTGCATACTTCACAGCCACTTCATATCCTTCTCTGAATTCTGAAGCTTCACTCGCAATTTGAACAAAGATTATTCACAAATATTTGTACCTTGTACTAACCTCAACTTTTGGATCACTTCCTTCTGTGAAATCTTTAAGCTTCATTTTCATTAAGTTAGTAGTAATTTTTGTCCACCTTTTCACTAGGTAGTAGTCGAAAAGCTTATCCTTCGCATTTAAAGTGTTCAAAATCTTTAGAGTATGACCACATAATATACCTCAAAATTTAAATAATTTGCAATTA
This sequence comes from Capsicum pubescens, assembly GCA_030864215.1. Taxonomy (NCBI): domain Eukaryota; kingdom Viridiplantae; phylum Streptophyta; class Magnoliopsida; order Solanales; family Solanaceae; genus Capsicum; species Capsicum pubescens. Next base: position 7,404,178 of record CM061539.1, read on the forward strand.
CAAAATACTATTTTTGTTGATTGATTCACAACTACTGCATGCTCCCTACTACTTTTATGTGTTCTAATATTGTATTTATAACAATCTCCTTCATCATGAAAGTCTTTTACTAAAACAAGAAATGATAGTTCCATTGCTTCTCAAACAAATCAAATATAGTCGCAATATCTCTCTCTTGCGCGTGGATTAATAAAAAAAGTTTAACCTTTAACACAAATTCATTTAGTCATGTCAAATTTCTCTTGCTTTTATTAGCACGCTTATCATCAACAACTCTTTTAAAATGCTTAACGAATTGTACAATATCTAAATCAGATTTTAAGTCGGCCTTAAGTGATCCGTTGAAACTTTCACTTAATTATGTACTTCACCTACCGACTGAAGACATATCTCTATCATATGTCATAGAACATTTTTTTCTATAGCAAAGATTTTTTTCAACCAACTATTATCCTTAAGGTTGTACTTTTCGAGCATTTTAGGCGAGTTGATGAGCTAATACAGCTGCCTTACTTTTCATATGTATGTGGAGGGATCTTGACGTTAAGCATTGGGGCCAGCCATAAAGGAACGTGTTTGAATGTTGATATATACCGTCTTTCAACTGACCTTTTCAAACCATGCTTCACAATCAGAAAATCTATTTCATACTCGTAATCAAAAAATAATTTTTTAAAATCACTTTGACATGATTTATGAGCTTCAAAGATATGGATAAGGTGTTTACATGCGTTTTGTCTCAAGTTTCATATATACAGACGATGATATATTTGCGGCATCACTTATGAGACTGCTAAATTGCTTACAGAATTTTAATTTGTGATGAATGTTTGTAACTTATTTGCAGACATAACTCTAAAAAAATACATTAAAAAGTCATTCAAATGTTTATGCTATTTCTTCATACATAAAGACAATACCAAATACAACCATCTCCCTGTGATTATTTAATCCAACAAACTATGACAAAGGGAAGTACTCCTTGTATGTTTTATATGTTGTGTCAACCGCTTTATAAATCTGAAAATCCCTTATCATTTTAGCATCTACCCCAAACTTATTTGTTGTCAAATCATCATAATCTAATTGCAAAATAAATCAAAAAGACGAATCTGTTTTTACTTTTTCTTTAAAATAATTTATCAAGCTATGAGCCATTCCATATCGTAGATTTTCTTTTCTTTTATTACAGAGATTGTTCTTGTGATTTCTCTGTGTAAAATTCAAAACAACCTTATCCCCCACTTGACGAGCAACATAATTAAAAGAAGACTAAGAAATATTCTTTAATCATCTGATAAATTAATTTCATATGCTTGAAAAAGTTTAATAGTTTCTTTGTGATGGTAATATGTGAGCTAGAGATGGATGAACAAGTGGATGATTGTACTCTCTTCAAATGAAATGACTGAAAACTTTTCATCTGATTAACGACTTACGACCATATGAGCTACATAACTCGTCCTAATTTCTTTTCTAGGTTTCATAACGAACCCATCCCGTTTGTCTTTTCCTCTATAATTTTTTTTAAAACATTTAATTTTTCTTGAAGTTATGTATCCATTAGCTTTCCTTTTGTTGACATATTTCTTTCTAACACTAAAACCAATTGTAACAACATATTTATTGTTATAATTAAATTCATTCTCATCTGAATCAAATTTGATTTCAAGTTTTATTGGCTCAAATAAATGAGAGGTATCATTATTTTCATTTGGATATGCAGTCTCAAGAATCTATCATGGAAAAAGAAGAAGTAAGATATTTGTCCCAATGTATTTGATAAATATGCTACTCTATTTCAGTATTTAAGTTAAAATGAAAAGCTTTATAAGTTAAGTGATGTGAAAGTCCAAAACGTTCTAGCAAAAAAAGTTTATTTGAAAATTTTCACAAACATATTGTATACAATTTTTCTATTTGTTAATTACCACAACGAAAAATACACAAACAAGAAGAATTTTATCTATGTAGAATCAAAAGTGGATGAAAAAGAATCTGGCGGGATATTTTGTCTCAAATCAATAAAAATAAAGATTGTCTTGTTCTCTGTCCTTTTTATTGTATTTTTTCTGTTGATTTTTTTAAGAAAATTGATTTTAAATTTTGTTGTACCCATAATCTTAGGAGTTGTTAAATTAGAATTGATCAATTTTGAAAGAAATGAGTGAAAATTTAGAAAAATAATTAATTTTAAAGGGAATATTGAAAAAGAATACAGATAAATAATCTAGTAAATTATATTAAGTATGATTAGAAATTTAGTTCGGAATAAATTAATGAAAGACTTTGAGAAAAATGGAGCGTGGGGGAAACAGAGGGTAGGCGGAACCCCCCAAACTAAACGCCTTTAAAACGCATTTGTCTCCTAGTATGGACCTTAACACATGGAATAGAGATATGGTTGAAGTGATTGAGGAGTAAAAACAAGGGGAAATGGAGCAGCAACTAACAAAAGCATTAGTGAATAACAGTAGTAACCCGAAGCTGGCATGGCAACTCTTCAGCCGCGCTCTCTCAACTCCAAATCCTCCATTCCATTCAGTCCCTCTCCTTACCGGCATCCTTCTTCGTCACCAAATGCTTCCTCAAATACACACACTTCACTCTTTCCTCCTTTCTCTATCCCCTCCTCATATATCTATTCCTTGTCAATACACCATCGTCAAGCTCCTAGCTACCCACGGACACATTCAAGACGCCGTTTCTCTCTTCCGATCTACTCGATCTCACTTCCCTCATCATCCACCACCCAATGTCTCACTCTACAATTTGCTTATAAACAAGTCTTTCCAATTTGATTTTCCCAATTTCATGTCCTGGTTATATAAAGATATGATTTCCGCTTCCGTTTCCCTTGATACTTATACCTTCAATCTCCTCATTGACGGGCTCTGCCGTTCCGATCGTTTGGGAGATGCCCGCCACCTGTTTGATGTTATGAGTGACAAAGGGTGTCACCCCAATGAGTTCACTTTCGGGATTTTGATTCGCGGGTACTGCAAAATTGGACTTCCTTTAGAAGGTTTGATGCTTCTCGATAGGATGAAGATGATGGATGTTTATCCTAATGTGATAATATACAATACGCTCGTTGGCAGTTTCTGTAAGAAAGGGGACGTTGATGAGGCTGAGAGGTTGGTTGAGCGGATGAGGGAGGACGGGCTTGTTCCTAATGTAGTTACCTTCAATTCTAGGATCTCAGCTCTTTGCAAATCGGGGAAGATTCTTGAAGCTTCCAGAATTTTCAGAGATATGCAAATAGACGAGGTTTTTGGCTTGCCAAGGCCTAATGTTGTAACTTTTAATTTGATGTTGCGGGGATTTTGTGAGAAAGGGTTGCTGGAAGAAGCAAGGACACTGATAGAATCTATGAAGAAAGATGATATTTTCTTCAATGCGCAGAGCTACAATATCTGGTTATGTGGGCTGGTTAGGAATGGAGAGCTGTTTGAGGCTCAAACAGTTCTGAAAGAAATGTCAGAAAATGGTGTAGATCCCACTATTTATTCATATAACATCGTGATTGATGGGCTTTGCAAGAATGGGATGCTTGGTGAAGCAAAAATGTTGATGAGCTTAATGATAAATGATGGTATATCTCCAGATACAGTTACCTATAGCACTCTACTCCATGGCTACTGCACAAAAAGTAAAGTAACCGAGGCAAAAAATATTCTGCATGAGATGATTAAGAGAGGCTGCATTCCGAATAAATACACTTTTAATACTCTACTTCATAGCATGTGGAAAGAAGGTAAAGTATCAGAGGCACAACAGCTACTGCAGAAGATGATTGAGAGAGGTTATGACCTGGATACTGTGAGCTGCAACATTGTGATTCGTGGTCTTTGCCAAACTGGAGAGGTGGACAAAGCTGTTGAAATTGTGAGTGAAATGTGGAGTCATGGAAGTGCTGCCCTTGGTGATCTTGGAAGTTCATTTATGAGTTTGGTTAACGAAGATGATCATGGGAGAAAATGCCTGCCTGACTTGATAACCTATTCAACCATTATTAACAGTTTATTCAGAGAAGGGAAGCTTGATGAAGCTAAGAAGAAGTTTGTTGAAATGACTGGAAAGAATTTGTACCCTGATTCAGTTATTTACAATACTATTTTACATCATTTATGTAAAAGAGGAAAGGTATCATCTGCATTTCAAGTTCTAAAGGACATGGAAAAAAAAGGTTGTAAAAAGAGCTTACAGACTTATAATTCTTTGATACTTGGATTGAGGAATAAAAATCAAATATTCGAAATGCGTGGCCTGATGGATGAAATGAGAGAAGAAGGAATCTCTCCAAATGTTTACACGTACAATATCATGATTAGCTGTTTATGCCAACCCGGGAGAACTGAAGAAGCAATTTCTCTTTTGAATGAAATGCTACCGAAAGGAATAATTCCAAACATGCATACCTTTGAGTTGCTTATTAAATCATATTGCAGGATTGGTGAGTTCAGACCAGCTCAAGAGGTATTTGATATAGCCTCGAGTATATGTGGTCACAACGAAGCGCTCTACTCTCTAATGTTCAATGAATTTCTTGCTGGAGGTGAAATTTTGGAAGCTAAGCAATTCCTGGAATCTGCAATAGATAAATGCTTTGATCTAGGAAGCTTCCTATACAAAGATCTTATAGACAAGCTGTGTAAGGTGGAGAATTTAGAAGGTGCTCATGATATTCTCAAGAAGCTGATTCACATAGGATATGGGTTTGATCCTGCATCCTTCATGCCTGTTATTGATGGGTTACATAAACTGGGACATAAGCATGAGGCAGATGAACTAACGGAAAGGATGCTGGAGATGGTTTCAGAAGGTAAAGTGGGTAACAAAGCTTACCAAAACTATAGAGAGTTGAATCATATGAAGCGAAGTAAATATAGCGGAGATGGTTGGCAGGCAATTGTTCACAGGTAAGGAGTTTAAGCTCATCTTCTTTATCTTATTTTTTCCGGTTGTTCTGGTGGTCCTCTACTATTTGAGAAACTTAGTATTTTCTACCTCAAAAGTGAATACATTAAGTTTGCTAGGTTGCTGCTTCTACCTGGGATAGTCTCTGAGTAGCCAAAAATGAATAGCACAGAAAGGACTAAAGTCTATTGGGGCTTTAAGCTCAAAGCAGAACTAAACCGGGCCTAGATGAAGTAACCACCAATGGAAAAATAGAAAAATACATATGCAATTCAAGGAAACGTAACTATAAACACAAACAACAACTATTTGGACAAAAGAATTAGAATAACTATAATGAAGTAAAAATCATATCAATCAAGTTTAAAAACCATATTTGATTTTCTATTTAGATGAAAAGATGTAGTTTTTTTTTCCTCAAGGTAGTTTGCTTATGCTAAAATGTTTTAATTTCTTATTCATATTGAGCACCCAAGGGTGTGGCTTAGTGGTCAATGAAGTGGTTGAGAACCATGAGGGCTAAGGTTCAAATCCTAGTGGAGACAAAACAGCAGGTGATTTCCTCCCATCTGTCCTAGTCTTGATGGATGGAGTTACCCGGTACAGATAACCCATGGAATTAGTCGTGGTGCGCGCAAACTGCCCGGACACCACAGTTATAAAAAAGAAAAAAGAAAATTCTCATTCATGATTCATAATCACTAAATTACATTTGTAACTCTCTTTAACACTTAATGTAGCATTTTACCAACTATATTTATTGTCTTTTATTTGTCATCTTAAAGATATAGCCAACAGGAGATAAGTCACATGCCTTAGTGCCTATGCTGAACCGCTGCTTAAGCGACACAAATGATAACTTAGCTTTAACTGGATTTCAGAGCTTAAGCGCGCTACGGATGAACCTTTAGCAACATTGCTTAAAGTGATTAGGTTGTAGAACTTCTGATCTATGAGAAATCATGTCACATGTCAAGTTATCTAAAGGAAATCGAGGAGACATGTGGAAGAAGAATATGAGAAGGAGAAAGTGCCAAACTTCTGGTTAATAGGTCCGTGAGTAGGAGTTACTCCTATCTGTTTAGTCTAAACTAGCTAAGGTCAAGCCAAATGTAATTTGGATTCTGTCTTTCTCTCATTTTTTGCCTTCTTTCTTTTGAACTTTTTCGTTAATTCCCGGATGAAGTGATAATTTTCTGATTGTGGAGAGCCCTGGTCTACAAAAGGTGGAAAACACACAAAAGGATTGTTCTCTAAGAATCTTACAACAACGAAAACATACCCCGTGTATTCCCGCAAAGTGGGGTCTGGGGAGGGTAGAGTGTACGCAGTCTATACCACTACCTCAGATGAAGTAGAGAGGATCTCTAAGAATCTTATCTTTCCCATTATTATGTGATACCTTGACTAAGCTGCCTCTATGTAGATTGTTCTTTTATATTTCTGTTTGTTTCGTGAAATTTCTTCATAGTGTTTCATGAAATCTGCTTAACTGTCTATCCTGTTTTGACAGAGATGATGGAAGTGCAGCAGCCTTGAAAAATTTGAAGCGGGTGCAGAAAGGGTGGGGTCAAGGAAGTATATCAATTCTTCAAACTCCTAAAAATGATATTCTGGATGACTAAGAACCTAGTAACTGAATGTTCCTTTCTTCATGATCATGGACTGTGAGAGTTCAGGGAATTGGTAGCGAAACACGGTCCCCTGGAAATTTAAACAATGAGTCCAGCTGAAAGAAGCATTTCTAATTTCTAGGTCATAAATGATTATTGGCTGACATGGATGCCTGCAAATGGAGCTCTGTGCCAATACAGGATAATGAATCATTTTTTGCAGTTTATAAAGGTTGTCACTGTCACTCTTTTCCTACTGCTCCATTTCTGATCTGGCCTTAATATAATATTATGGACCTACTTTAGTTTCATTTGTTTCTTGATCCCTCATTTCACTAATCTGTTGTTACCAATTCATTCAAGGCATAGACTCTCAATTTCTTTATCTTTGTTTTTTCTTTTTTCTTTCTTCTTTTTTCAACTAAAAAGCCAGAAATTGGTTTGATATCTGATGCATACATGAAACTTTAAATAACGAGTTCTTTCACCAGCTAGCTAATATTTTTAGCTACTTGAACTCAAATATTGAGCTACCTGGTTCAATTTTAACTGACCAATTTATTTTGAGAAGCACTAAAATCATCTTTCTCAATTAACATCTTACACAGATTTTCTGCTCTACATATTTCATTTTTTTCAATATTCTATTCGATTCCTTTTGTCTTACACATCACCATCAACATTAATTTTCACACTCCTCTCCCTCTTGCTGTGCACTTCATTCACATGATGCTTTTTTAAAACAGCTGAAGGAACTGCAGTAGCTGAAACCCCCAAATCGGGTCTATAAGGCTGATCCCACATTTATTGTGGAACATTAATCTCTGGATGACTGGGTCATCGTGCTTGCGCTAATCCATTGTAAGTTTTATGTTACCGCCTCTATAATTACTGGTAGAATACGAGTAGGTATAGGAATATCATATAGAATCCTACTTGGAAAAGGATTGCAATATACTATCTTAATTGGAAAATGATTATAGTATAGTGTCTATAAATAAGATCTCTACCTAATAATGTAGAAACAACAATTCAATAATATTTTTCTCCTATATTTCTCACATGGTATCAGAGCATCAACAATCTTGTAGAGAATCAGAGAGCTTCTGCTACCGGCGGGCAGCTATGACCCATATATTACCGCCCCTCTGGCCAATGATTGTGTTAGCAAAACGTGGGCCACCATGCTTCTTTCCAGTGGCTTCTCATATCTAATTTGTGTAGCACTATGCATCTTTCTGGTGACTACTTTCTCATATCTGCTTAGCATAGCTCCATGCATCTTTTGGGTGACTACTTTCTCATATCTTATTTGCGTAGTACCGTGTATCTTTCGGACTACTTCTCATATTTAATTTGCGTAGTACCGTGCTTCTTTATTGACTATTTTCGTATATCTGAGTTGCATATCATCGTGCATCTTTTCGATGACTCCTCAGATCTGATTTGTGTAATTTTGTGCGTCTTTCCAATGACTCCTCAGGTTTGATTTGTGTAGGGTCGTGCCATCATTCCAACCCCATCCTTATAATTTCTGTTTAGTAGGGCCGTGTCGTCATTTCGATCCTACCCATGTAATTTCTCTTTTTCCGTAGGGTCATGTGTTATTTTGATCCTACCCATATAATTTTTATTTTTCAGTAGGGTCGTGCCGTCATTCCGATCCTACCCATATAATTTCTTATTTCTAGTAGGGTCGTCATTCTGATCTTACCGATATAATTTCTCTTTTCCATTATGATCGTGCCATCATTCTGCCCCTACCCTTATAATCATTCCGATCCTACCCTTATAATCTTTTCTCAGATTGTGACCACTTTTCATTCGTCAAATCTAATAATCCGCATGGGAGCATGTTTTGACCCGTTTTTCGGTGACTTTCTTGTTCACGATCTACTCATCTCTTGATTTCGAGATGACCCGTATGTTTTGTACCAGTTTCTGACAGTATCCAGTGACAAATTGACTTCCCAGCAGCATTCACTACTTTTTCGACCATTTTTTCAGTTTGTTCCTTTTAAACTAAGGTCTCCCAGACGTTCGGAGCAATCCTTGCCAATTTTCTTCCAGATATCTTCACCAATTTTCTCTCTAATCCTCATATTAATTACATTCATAACATGCTTGGTACATATGCCTGATATGTACCAACTTGAGGGATAGTGTTAGAATATGAGTAGGAATAGGAATATCATATAGCAACCTACTTGGAAAAGAATTGCAATGTACTGTCCTAATAGGAAGAGGATTATAGTATAGCGTCTATAATAGGATCTCAATGATATAATGTAGAAACAACAATTCAATAATATTTTTCTCCTATATTTCTCACGATTACGAAACAAGTATTGTCACTGTTTGAAGAACTATTTTTGAAGAAAAAAGAATGATCAGGCGGTGATTTAATGTCTCGATTGTCTCCTCTATGTTTTTTTACCCCTTGTCCTGATGGGTCACCCAACACTGACAAATAACAAGTTGAGTAATGAGTGCACATGGTTTTCAAAATTCAGATTTCATTAAAATCTTGACTTCGACTAGCTATAAAAAGCTGAATTGTACTATTAATTCAAGAAAGCTTGAGTACTTCAACAATTCCTGAAACGTTTTAATTCTGTTTAGATTTGTGCCGATCTGGGAACTGTTGTCCAATAGTTGAGTGAATCACCGACTCTCGGAAGGTATTTCAACATAGTAATTGGAAAGTATCTTCTCCGTATGTTTTTTTAGCTCTCAAAGTACATTTTCATTTCGCTCTCAAAATTGTACGGGATTATTGATCTTCGTTCTTACAGAAAATTGTTTACTTATGATGCAATGTTGGAAGCATAGGGAACCAGCTGCAATGATGACTATGGGAACTTCTCAACGTCTACCATTGGAGAACCTATGGAAGAAGCAGGGAACCTGGACATGGGTGTACTCTTTGGGAGGAATAATCGGCAGTGTTGGAGATAGCTAATTTAACATCGTGTTTTTGGGTGCACTTGACATTTTGTGTACCGTTATGAACTATCATATTGTGGTGCACTTTTGTGCTGCGACGAGAGGCAAGATCTCTACGTTGTATATCCTGCCCTAGTATTGTGTCCAGTCAATACTTCCTCTTTGAGTTTCATTGCAGTGATGAGTTTGAGAATATTGACCAACTTGTTCATTAACTGAAGAAATTAGCAAAACTAATTGTTTGCATCCACTTGCTTTTCAAGCATCACAATGAACTCCAATCTTCCTACTCTTTTTGATCTAGAGTTATTTGTAAGCACCATCTGCGCAAAATTTGCCTAAGGGTGAAGACCCACGTCTTTTTTGTAACAATCATGCAGGAAGAAAGTATAATGGTTAGAATCTCCCAAAAGTTGAATCCTTAGGTTTCAATAATAGTAATTATTTATATTTGAGAAATAAGATTCAACGTTTAGTTATGTTTGATCAGTTTATATGTGATTATTATAGTACTATTTTACTTACTATATATACAAGGGAGGACATCCACTTTTTGTATTCCTCCATCAATTTTTTGTTTCTGTTTATCTTCAATTATAATTTTTATGACTTTATTGTCCTTACACATTTTGATAAATTTTAAATACTTTACAGGATTTTTACGTCACTAAAGTCTAAAAATAGTTTCATCAAAAAAAATATATATATAAATAGTTATATCATGGGAAATGATGATAGTGACCCCACAACCGTACTCATATATTTGACTTTTTTTTACGTGGAAATATCAAAACAATTTAGTAAAATAGAAATTAAAAGAGTTTTCATGCGTGGATTTATTTTCTTTTAAAAAAAAAAAATCTAATATATAAACTAAGAAAACTATTCTTGTTTACCGTCTTTTTGGTACATTTGAACTTGTTTGAGAGTCAAGAGGGTTCGGTCTTAACTTTAAATTAGTGGTAGACATTTGCAAAGAAATAAATTACGTAATAAATGAAAGATCAAATCAAACTAGTAGAGATAGAATAACTCTTATAGCGTAGCCGGGCGTTTGTTCTTATTAATTGAGGGTCAAGAGTATCCGAGGTTAAGAGATTACAACCGAAAATAATGAAGAAAAGCTAGGGAAAAGGTTAATGCTTAAGGAAGCTATATTCTATAGCCTAAAGGATAAGGTTGAACAAAATTCTGATTCTTTACAATGGGGTCTCTACTTAAAAGATATAAAAGTTGCCTCTTGGCCAATAAGAGGGTGTTACTCGCTGAGCGCGTAAGACCATGTCCTATGACCCTTGGCCACTTGTCCTTGAACCGTTGGGGGATGCTAACCCAGTATTAGCTATTGCGTTTCTGACACGATTCAACCTAGAGTCTCATGTACATCTATATAACCTGACACACTGTTCTCTTTGTTGGTCCTTCGCATGCGGTCACCATCATTGGTGATCTCGGGTTAGTCATGATTTTAATCGAGTGGCCTTTCCTTATGCCGGACTTGATCTTCGAGAAGACCCCTTTGTGTGTCGACTCGCGTTATACTTGGCCTAATCACTTTATGAGCTATTTTCCCGTATAGATATTCCCTCCATCCTGCATGCGCAACCTTAATTTGGACGGAGGGTACTCTCAAGATTCCTTCATGACCGACCGAGATACTTCCAATAAATGAGAACCTTTTATTTTTCCACAGGGTCTTAAAAGATACGAAAGATGCTTCCCTCGACACTCAAAGTGACGATTGATGCCGAGGCTGCGCTACTGATGTCGTAATCCTGATCTCTTTCACATCAATTAAACAGGCGCATTCCCACCATCTTGCAACTTTCCTTTCCTATCCCTTTTCATTTCTTGGAAAGGGACGGAAAGACTCCTAACTGCTTTGACTCATGCGTTCTATCACGCCTTCTGTGGATGGCTGTCCATATGGCATTTTGCCGTGCTCCCTCTTCTGCAATTTTCGGTCTATAAATTTCATCCTTTTTCCACTTTTTTCTTCAACTCTCTCATTTCAATCCTCTTGAATCATGCAAACATCAAACTATTTCAGGTCTGAAGCATTTGCCCCTTGTTTCCTCTATAGTCCTTGCCTCATTCTTGTCTTTGAACCCGGTGATCTTGTTTTAGGGGCTCTTTTCAATTCGTTGACGAGTATGAGGTAAGGATTATAAGAAAAGCTGGGGGTGAGGGTGGCTAGAAACTCTATAGTCGACCATCTTTTTTCTGCACTGGCTATGGCTCCCTCTTTCTACGCAGGAACTTGCGAGTTTCATTGGAGGTTCTAGGATGCTCAATAATCTTCATACTCTGGAGATCTCTCTTCTGCTTTTAACGAGAAAACCTAGGGCATAGAGATAAATGGCCCCTCCCCATGTTGATGAGGATACATTATTCCGGAGGGACCGCCCTGGGGGTCCACTTCATTCAGCAACTCTTTCTCCTTATCAGGAGGTCACCTGTTGGCTACTGTCGCCATCTAGAGGCGTGAATGCAGTCGGTTTTGAGAGCTCCTTTTCAAGTTGTACTGGTGCAGAAGATGCTTCTCCTGTTGTGATATGAGGCACTCCTTTCCGCTTATATAAAAATGGACCAGCTTGAAGGAAGTCTCTCTAGTCAATCGGAACGAAGACATAGTGATACTTCTCGGCCAAATGTGCACTTGGATGCTATTTCCTTTTTTAATTTCATTATATAATAGACTTAAAAGCCTTGTATTATGTAACTTCTTCCCGCTTTCGATAATAATAATAACATCTTTTACAACTTTCTCACCGCCTCTTTAATATTCATTCATTTACTTCTTTCTAGTAAACATCCCGTCAGGTGATGCTGCCTCTAAACCAATGAAAGGACATGAGACTTATTGAATTGGTGTTTTGGTTAGACAGTAGGACCGGCTGATGTCCTCACCCCTTTGGTGGTTTTGCTCGAGGCGTCTCCCTAAATTGTTATAAAGAGAGGGGAAGTTTCCAGAGTCCCTATTGATAACACCTACATTTTTTAAACTTGTAAGGGGACCTTTTTGACGCTCTTCACGAGGGTTGTTTTGTCCACCAAGTCCTCTCCTTTAAGTGGTGCTGTGGGTTTTTGTCTTCTCGGGGACTTTTACTATCCTTTCTGCTCTACTATCCTCGAGCCCTTCAGGGTGGCGTGAGTGTGATATCATGGCATTTTTGAAATGATACATTATGATTTGCACATCTTTATTGAGCACTGCGCTTAATACCTCTGGCCCAGATCCTTATATCAGCTATTTGGGCTTGTTTGTCTTGGGATAAAAAAAGCCTATATCAACTATTTGGGCTTGTTTGCCTTTGGATAAAAAAAAGGAGGTATGAACCGACAGACCCTTCTGATGGGACAACCAGATGCATTCATTACCGAGTATTTTCCATTCGAATCCTATTACATTTGATCGAGTCGAACATTTGGCAACTATCCACACTTTTTTCCTTTCACGTTTTTAATGAACTTTTGAATATAAATTATTGGCTTTAGCATTACATTCTTTTTCACGCCTTTTATCCCTTCAGTGAGGGTTATTCGTAAGAAGCCATTAGTTTTTATAGCATTTTTCTTAGGTTTCCCTAGATATTTATCATTTGTCCCAGGTTTTCCCTACAGTTTTTACCTTATCTTTGTTTTTTAATCCTGAAGCTCGTCCTAAGATGATTTCTCCTAGTTTTTTGATAAGGGTAAAGTAAAGACTATAGGTGAGTCCCGAGGCAAAAGAGAACTGTGGGGAATATATCTGGATTCATTCTTTCCAGTTTCTTTAGCATGGGGGCCCAACTTTTTCATTTCTGTTTCAGCAGTTTTGATGAAGCGGCGAGAGAAAATAAGGTCATTTTGCGGGTGTCTCTCTATGAGTTAAGGTCTTTCTTTGTACTCACGAGATCTCTTTCGAGACCTTTGCTTGGATTCACTCATTTTCAGCCTTTTTGTAATAGAAGGGTCTTGTATTCACCTCTAGTGCTACAAGATATCTGCTTGAGGACAGTGTTACTAAGTTGGTAGAGAAAGAAGTGGTAGCCTAGTTTGAGCTTGCTTGCTTTATAGTGGGTTGGATTTGAGCTTTGTCCATAAGGATCGCTAAGATGGATCTCGTCCTATAAGAAGGAAATCATATTATGTCCTTGGAAAAGGGGCTTTGCACTTCTTATGTCGTATCAGATGCTTGCTTATTAGAAAGTCTTTGTAGTAATGATTTTTCCTCCTGTAATAACATTGTACTTGACTCTAAAGCTATATTTGCATTGCACATTTATTTGTTTTACTAATTTTGTTAAAACCATCCTTCATGGTAAATTTTCTCCTCGAGTTTCCTCTCAGGGGTTTTTATCCTATATGGGGTTTGTGCGTTTTATGCTAAGTTTACAAGTATCGAGTTTGTTCTGGACATCGAAGGTTACTTGCTAACTAATTTTCTTTTATTTTGCAAGTCTCGCACATATTTTTCGATGGGTCTTCAGTTTGACCTATGGGTGTTTTAGCCTGATTTAACCTCAACAAAGTAAGAAGGGATCCCTTTTATTTTTTATATTGTTGTACGTCTAAGTTCAGACATTTTTGAGATAGTGTATTGCATAGTCTAGTAGTGTCAAATTTCAAATAGGCGATATCGACTTCTTTAGACTTTGGGTGATAATATGATTTTCAAGGATAATTATTTGCATGCACCTCATGTTGAGACATCCTTAGTCCACCTTTGTGATGGTCCTAGGCTTTCTTCTTTTCAGATGATCAGTCTGTGTGAGTTCCATGGTAAGCTTCTGAACGAGGCTGGATACGAGCGGCTTTGCTTATGAAAGCCAGTCCTAAGTCTCAATTTTAGACTGTGCATACATTTTTTTAATTTTTGGGATCCTATGTGTGGATCCTAAATTCGTAGTCTCACTTCCCTTTTTGGATACTAGGAGATCGTCCATAGAGCCATCTTATAGCTGATGAAGAGCCAAAGGTTCATCCTTTTGGCTGCTTAAGGCAAATTTGTGATTCGACTGAGGAATCTTTTTCTAGAAGTGAAGTAGAACTCAAAACAAAAGTATAGACAAACCCAAACTTCTTTGATTTTTTCATTTATTTGGCCGTTATTGACCATTATTTTTATAAATGAGAGCCAACAAAGTCATCTCTTAACTTCCTCAGAAATCCCTACTGCTAACTCATTAAAAAAACTTGCCAGAAAAACCTTTTCGCGATAAAAACTGGTCGAAGGAAAAAATATTTACTTTGTCCTTCTAGGTCATGCGATGTTGCATTCGTCTGTTCTCTGGAGATACCAATAAAAGAACTCAAAAACAAAAAATCATGAGATAAACAAAACATAAGAGTGGGATACGTACCTGATTCACTTAAGCTGAAGATCATCTTATTATCTTTTTGGGAGCTCGTTCCCTATGGGTACCTTGTTTCCATCAATGCTTGTTTCATAATTTCCGTTTGCTCGCTTGCTCAGGAATTCTTTGAGCTATCCACCCTTGAGTAGGTTAGTGAATGCTTCTCATAGATGGTGGCATCCCTTAGTGTTGTTCCTATTTATCTAATGGAATTTACGCCAGAAACTCTTGTCTCTAGCGTTTGGGTTTGTCTGGAAAGGCTTTGGAAACTTTTTTACTTTGATATCCTAAATTTCTGATACTATCCACTTGGGGCTGACTTTAAAGCAATATAGCATGGGGCATCGTTAATGGCATACACTATGGGTTTTTCCGCCTTCTAAGACTGCAACTCTCTTTACGAGTGTTATTTTTCTATTCTTCAATTATGTCCTAGCTGAGTCAACAATCGAAATCCACTAGCCCTTAAATTAACCAAATAGGGGGCATAGTGTACTTGAGCCATCCCCATTGATTTGTTTCTTTGTATTGGGTTCCAGGATGACCTATCTAGAAATATCATAGGTGTTTCTGAGGCCACAGGTTCTTCCAAGTTCACAGGGCCTTTCTAGTAACCCGCATGCAATCATCCTTGATTTGGATTTTTGATTCATACGTGCTGTGCAATTCAGCCCAAGTTGTTGTCTCAAACTTAATCAAGCTCTCTTTGATGTTTAAAGGGGTGATTGAGCTTTTGGGGTTCAACCCTTTGGTAAAGGCTTTAGCCACCCATTCTCAAGCACTATCAATAGCCACATCCTTTCTCATCCAAAAAAAGGCCACAAACTCCCAAAGCAGCTCCGAGTCCCCATACTCAAACTTGAAGATATCTCCTCATTAGGGGGTCACCTTCTTGGATCCGCATTGGCCTGTATGAATCTATCTACCAACAATTTAAATGAGTCGGCAAAATTTTTAGGAAGAAAAGAATACTATATAGGGCTCCTTTCGAGAGCATTTTTTGAACCTCTTCACAATGACTGACTCGACCTCCTTCATAGTCAGAGCATTGCCATGAACTACTGTGGTAAAAAAATAAGTGCTCCTAGGGGTCCGAGTTCCCATCTTACTTTGGGATATATGTCATCTTGAATCTCTTTGGGTTTGGCATGGTCTCCATTGCGATTGTGTAATGCACCTTGGCATAACTTTTAGATTTTGGGCCTTATACTACTTATGGATACCCAAGGATATAATTCATCCTATTGTTGATCTCGGAGGATTATGCATTCATCTTCTTCCTTAATAATTCCAATATTCTCGTTGGAGAGGCTGCATATCTGGGTCTAACTTTCTCACTATAATACCCCATATTTTCAAACTCTAAAACCTTCAAAATATAGGCTACTAAGTTAGCTTTCTAACGTATCGTCTCGTATTAATCTGATATCATGGAAAAAAGTTATGCAAGTTTTGGTCAAGTTCCAGTCAGCTGCCAGTGGCTACGACTCACGTGAAGACCCGTTACCAAACGTTACGAGTTGTTACAAGTAGTCCTAGTCTGAACAGAAATGACCCTTAGCTTTATCCCAGTGACTACGATTCCATCTTACGACCTGTAATTAGTGGCTACGAGTCGTTAGGTGGGACTCGTAGTCACAAGAATGTATGACCAAGAATTCATCCCAGTGGTTACGAGTCCAGCATACGACTTGTAGTTAGACCTTAAAGTCGTTATGTGAACTCATAGCCTGATCAGTGAATAATCGAAGAATCAAGTCTCAGACTACGACTCTACCTAATGACTCATAATCTGTCATAATGATTCGTTAGGAAAAAGTTATAGTCAGATCAAAATGGACCCAAGATACCAGGGTCCCAGGTTATGACTCAGACCACAACTCGTAACCAGTCGTAACAAGTTGTGAGGTAAACCATAATGACTGGGAGCGGGTTTTACTGCATGTTTTTCCAGAGAATTTTATGTCTTTTTCCACTCCCTTAAAAGCCAAACCCACGTCATTTTGGCTTCCTGGGGGGTGATATAAAAGACAAAAATTCCCTAATTCATGACATAATCCTCAAAAGAAAATCAAGAGAGGCGATTCCTTCTTCTTCTAAAGGGTAATTAGGGTTCTTCAAGATCAAGAATTTTTCCAAGGAATTTCACAAGGATCTTACTACCAGGTATGTGGGATTTTATCAATAGGTCTCTTAAGCCCATTGAGTCCCAAGAATTACCTCTTTTACAAGTACAAACCCTTTCACTCTTTTTATGAAATTTCAAGTCAAACATAGATTTATTCAATTTTCTCTCAATTGCTTCGAATACAAATCATGAGAATGCATTTCTCCGTGTGAAATATGCTTTCATATATTGATAATCTCAGTCACCCATACCATGTTCATTTGATTCCATGTTGAGTATTGTTTATGATTTTCCATCTCATGATTATCTTATCATCACCATGACCAGTTGCATTAGTCTATGCTAGCGTGTTATGAACACTCAATAACTAGGTATATCATGCATGTTACAGTTCTCATGTTACAACTTAATCAGATTATACTTGTATCGTTAAATTCAGAACATTATCATAATGAGCACTTATTAGTACCTGATCATGTCAAATGAATATCAATACCAGTGTCATTGAGTTGGAAGTAATATTAGCATCGAGTGAATGCTGGAATGACGGTTTCCTATTCAGTTAGGCATGAGACCATTAGTAGCAGTCCATGAGTTCCAAACTACAATGCCACGATAGGTTATGAGGGGTTCTCCATCAGTAGAGGCATGACACCCTAGTCCTTCGGGACATCGGTTTAGTGGATTTACACTAGCTAGTGTTGGTACCCTTGGCAAGGTACTAACACCCATCCAACTGGGGTTACTAGTTGGACTCCAATTTTGCTCAGACAGGGTATATTGATTGTAATTAGCTCCCACAGTCTCTCATTTAGCTTCAGACTAACTACAGATTTCATCTCATGTTTTAGTCAGATATGTATGACCTTGTATTCAGTATTGCAATTATTCAGTTTGTTTAGTACATGTACATCATGGTCTTGCATTCAGTTACATATTCATGTATTCATGCTCAGTACATCAGTTATCTTTCCAATCCTGCAAACTTAGTATATTTAAATTACTGATCTCATACTTTTTTGCACTATATTGTCTTATAATATCGGTTCGTACACTTAGTTCCTCAATTGTACTTAGACAATTCGTGTTCTACTCAGTAACAGTTGTCGTGAGTCCTCATCCTTCAAGGATAAGTTATCCATAGTTACTTTCAGTACTTATTTTATTACAGTCAGTCAAAGTTAGTTGAAGTTTTGTCTTATCAACTCCACATGCTCTAGAGGCTTTCAGATAGTCAGACTTGTTTTTTCAATTTTATTAAATGTTTAGACGTATTGAGTATTGTTTTCAATATTATATATATCATCAGATTTCTCTAGTTTATCTTCCACATATTATATTAATATTTTCTTTAGTGCTCACAGAAGGTACCATACCATGGGTTAGCTTAGGGTGACTTGCGACTCTAAGCACCGTGTTATGACTAGGGAGTAGTCTCAGTGTAACACCCCGATTCCCGAGAACTGGAACGCCACACGGTGCTTATGATCCCGAAGGACCACAAGCTAATTCTTTTTCTGATATTTGTACCTGTTCACTGCATAATATAATAAAATACATGCAAAAACTGGCTAACACTAGCCATAAGGTTCAAACATCTAGAAATATACAATACCTTAAACCACACACTAATACATCTGTCTGAAAATCCTCTACGCTGCCTGAACTGTGTAGTTGAAGGGACAATTCCCCAACTAACTCCGTCTACTAAAATCAAATACTGTAATAACAACATCCTCGGATGATGAGGACTCACTGCTGCACCCACTTCTGCTATACAAGTGACTTCTAAGATGCTCCAAGTTTCACTCCTCTGCACCTATGGTGCCCCAAAATAAAAGAACACCATAGCGCGAATGTGTCAGTACTAAGATGTACTGAGTAGGCAAACAGTGAAGGCTAAATACAAGGGCTTATGCATGAACATTTAATCAACAGAATAATCATGAGAATAACGAACGAATACACATATATGAATGCACAGTTCACAACCACTATAACAATTATAACGAATCCAGATACCACAGCTCGGATACCACTTTACTGTCCTCGAAACTCACTACTGTATTGGGGTACTGCATTACTGAATCACAGGATACCAACACTGATCAATCGAATACACTCACACCCCTGACTCCTGAAGATTTATACTGATACAGAAACCGTGGAAAATAGTTACATAACTCACCATGACTCCTCATAAGCAACTGAATATGTGGGGGTGCACGTTACATAACTCACCATGACTCCTCATAAGCAACTGAATATGTGGGGGTGCACGCAATAATTTGAATAATATCTTTGATTTTGTAAAACATGCTTACGGAAAATGAAGACTCACATGGCTTGAATTTCATTATCCATACTTCTCATAATATTATAGATAGGAAAACATAAGTAAAATCTCATAAATCATCATAAAATCATCAATATTCATCATAAATTCTCATGACTCATCATAGACAACCAAACTCATCAACTCAAGACTCGGAGCGACTCGATAGTTCAAGAAACATACTCTTATGGACAGGGGAGTTTCCTATAACTAACAACCCCACGTGAGCCACGTGGAATACCAACGTTTTCCCTCTTAGGGAGAGCACTCCCATTGGCGGGAGTGTTGTACTCTTGCCAGGGAGTACAACCTTAAAGCTTTCATAATCACAATTCGGCTCTCTGGCCAACAATATCATCATCAAACAACCCTACGGTGGCACATAGGTTTGGGAAAATACCAAATTTCCCTCTCGGTGCTAAGTACTACTCCCCGACAAGCTCAGAACGCGTTAGGGATTCCACTTCAAAACATCTCAAGGGTCAATAATGATGACCAAAATCATGTATCTTTCTCAAATTATTAAATAATCATTTGTGGATCCCTAACTCGACTCAAATCAAGAATATTTTCCAACATCAAAACGTATCACCTTTTTTTTAAACCACCACAACATCAATAACACCAAAACAATGCCAAGGCTCATCATAGCCCTCCAATTTCAACGTCAACACGCCTCAATTCACAATCCAACTCACATTTTAAAGACACTTGAAACAATAATCAATAGGGACATAAGGTTTTCAATACCACTTATCAGATCATAACGTGGAAATAATGAAATACTTGTATAAATCAAGTCTTAACAATTCAAATCATCATATATTCAAAATCAAGGAATTTTGGACATAAATACATTTCAAAATCATATATGTATCGACTATCATAATTTCATACCTCATTAATAACATTATCCAATGTAAAATCATCTTTCCAATTCATGATACTTTATTCGCATAATTATTTCAACAAACACATAGCATGGAAATCACGTTGGACATAAGCATCGAACATCGACTAGTCATTTAGGACCTATTATATTGTAAAAACATAATCTCTAGTCTCTTAGGCATTTTCACAAACACCTTGCATGCATCTCTTAAGCATAGGTGGATTCGTCTAGTTTACAATTATTTAACTACCCAATTCACATATTTATACACCACATACCACCATAATGTCACACAACTATACCAAGATTCCATCCACCCTTTTCATGCTTAGATTTATGTACCATAGGGATTTCATGACAACATCTCGTAATGATACAACCTCATTCACATCGACATTTCGACGAACACATAACATGCATAGCTTAGCACATAATTGGGAATTTCATACTTAACATGTCAACGTGGCACCAAATCATATCACAATATTAATATTCTACTCTCCTAACATTTCCTTAGGTTTCCACACTACACCACAATGTCTTACAAGTCATTTCCTTAAATACTTACTACACCTTCTATTGGCCCTTACATGATTAGGTTCATAAACCATAGGAGTTTCACGACATCTTATATTAATACCACCTCAATTCACATAAATACCTTGATAAGACTCATAACATGTATAACATAATCTCCCAATACTTACTACTACCAAGAATCATAACTCTATTAACCAATTCTCCACACGCGGATACATCATGGTATAAACATAGTACAACACATGGAAAACACAATTACCTCAATATCACTCATCTTGGCATCACAACAATTCACTACTCTAATTAGCATGGTCTCATAAATTCAACACAATTCCTCCAATCCATAAGCAAACATGCTCCAATCATCCTTCTACATCATACACATCGAATTAAATCCATAACACGTGCTAACAATATTCAAGACCTTAACTTGAAGGTCACAACACATATTCACATCATGAACATAATTTCTATTCAACCATGCCACAATATTAACATCAACTTAATTCTACACAAAGCATGGAAATCACAAACTTATATATATTTTCGAATCACTCAACACAATCTCTCCATTTCATAAACAACATACTCAATATTTCATTCACATCATACGCATCAACTTCCCCATTTCATAACAATTATGTCCCAATATCTCATCCACAATAAGAACATAAATTCCAATCACACACACCACAATAATATTTATGCTATCAATTTAGAAGTCACAATGCAATATTATCATCAATTAAATTCAATCAACACATAGAAACCACAAGTTCATATTTTGAAAAAATAGGATTCTTGGGCTTTATGGACGGAAGGAATCCATAAATAAACACTTGCATACCTTAGACTCTGTAGTCGGAAGAGATTGACGGAAGGAATTCTTGAATCAAAGCCTCCAATTAATTTTCCCCAATTCAAAACCCTAACTCTAACTTGATATATATATATATATATATATATATAAGAGAAATGAGAGGAAAATAATACAAGTTCTCAGCTGAATGGGGTATTTATAGAGGTTTAAAAGAGTGGTGAAAGACTAAAATGCCCCTAAGAAACAAATAAAACCCGAATCTGTCCATGGGGGACTATTTTGATAGGATGAAATAGATCGACCATAACGTTTTACTCCAATATCCAAATTGAATGAAACCAATTTCATTGGAAACAAGACTCTCAGGGCTTTCCGTTGATATATAGCATCCCACACAGTTCATTATGTACAAGTAGTTATGATCGTTTAAAGTTGGAGAAAAAATACGCCTGGCCTCAGTACTTTTTCCTGCACGTTTTACTGTTCATCACTATTCACCGTTCGATCGGAATATTCGTAACTCATCGCTCGGGTGTCCGTTTTGGATGATCCACATATCGTTGAAAAGATTATTCGATGTTGTTCGCAACGATGGATCTAACTTTAGGAAATTCCATATGAAAAATTATAAATCATTCTAGAAGATAGGACCCAATACGTTTACACACAAAATTTTGACGAAAATTTTTCTGGGGTATTACACTCAGGTCGTGACAAACTTGGTATCAGTGCACAAGGTTTAAAGAGTCCTAGGTTATCTGAAATCCACGTTAAGTAGAGTCTTGTTCATTGGTGTGAAGTGTGCCTCACTTATGGACTAGAGGCTACGAGACATGTTAGGAAAAGTTTCACTTCTTTCGCCTTTTATGTCGTGCGATGGAGCGTGATCTCTATTGAATTGGATTTTCTAACTAGTACTTCATTCGTTTAAAGAAAATGACTCCCAGAAGAAATAACAGAAAGGAGAACAGGGACCAGCCTGCACCGCGGCCTGTTGAGGACTCTTTGAACAAATATATCTCCCATGATGAATTTAGGGACGCTTTCACATCTTTGTCCCAGTCTATGGTTTTCCAAAATAACCAGTAGGATATTTTCCCATCCAATCTAGTAGTGAACTTCAACAGCTAGGATCTGAGAAGTTACTTGGATGAATCCTCTAGTGTTCTCTGCATCCTAGTCTGAGAGTTTCTTGATTGTGTGCACAATGTGATTAATATCATGGGGGTCACTTTCAGTGAGAGTACTGACTTAGCTATTTACCAATTACAAGGGGTGGCTCACACCTGAGTTAAGTAGTGGAAGAAGGAGAGGTGTTGATGCAGGGCTTGTAGAGTAGGATAAATTTGCTACCCCTTTCCTAGATAGGTTTTTCCCACTTGATATGAGGGAAGCCAAAGTGAAAGATGTCATTAATCTCAAGAGTGAAGCATGAGTTTGAAAGAGTACTCACTCAAGTTTACCTAATTGGTGAGGTATGCTCCGACTATGGTAGGTGATATTAGGGTTAGAATGAGTTAGTATGTGTCTGGAGTTTCTGAGGATGTAGTCAAGGAGTGTAGAAAAATGATGTTAATTAAGGATGTGGACCTTTCCAGGTTGATGGTTCATTCTCAACAAATTAAGGAGGAGAAGCTCAAGGAAAAGGCAAAGGAGAATAAGAATACCAGAACTAATAGCTTTAACTTCTCGCAACAAAGGTATGATGGTGAAAAATTGTTCTCAGTTCCGCCAGAAACCTTTATCCCCAGCCCCATATTCTTCTAGTGCTTCAGTGCCTAAGTTCGTCAAGATACTCATGATAGAGCGCCAGGATATAAGTCCCAGGGTAGTGTGAATAGGGGTCACACAAATATAATTTGAGGTGTAGGAAGAACCATAAATGTGAATGTATGGCTGGTAGTGATGCGTGTTTTGGGTGTGGAAAGTTAGGCCACAGATTAAGGAATTTCCCATTGGGTATGTGGAAGGGCAGGAATGATCGTCAGTAAGGCCGGACTAATTCTTTAGCAGCACCAGTAGGTCACCCTACTTTAGTGCAACTAATGGACAATGCTATAATTGACTTTATGCCCTTCAGACTCGACAGGATCAGGAGTGTTCTCTCGATGTGGTAACTAGTACATTACAAATCTGTTACCTTTATGTGTATGCATGATTAGATCTCGGAGCCACACTTTATTTTATGACTCCTTACATAGCAGTTGATTTTTGCGTCAGTCCCAAAATCCTAGCAAAGCCCTTCTTAGTTCCTAACCCTATTGGTAGTTTTATCATAGCCAGACAGGTATATTGAAATTTTTTGGTCATATTATCTTAGAAAGTCACTTCAGTCAATCTTGTAGAGTTAGGGATGACTGACTTTGATGTTGTTCTTGGCATGGATTGGCTCCACTCTTGCTATGCCTCAATTGACTGTAGAAATAGGATAGTTCAGTCTCAGTTCTTAAATAATCCAATCTTAGAATATAAGGGTAGTACCTCAGTCCCGATAGGTCAATTTGTCTTATTCCTCAAGGCGAGGAAAATAATTTCCAAGGGGTGTATCTATCATCTCATCCAAATCAAGGACTCAAGTTCTGGAATCCCGAGTCTTGAGTTAGTTCCAGTAGTGAATGAGTTTCCAGAAGCGTTCCCTGAAGGTCTTTCTAGAATTTTTCTCGGGCGAGAAATTGACTTCAGAATAAATCTCTCCCCAGATACCCAGCCTATTTCAATTCCACCTAAAAGAATGGCTCTATCCTAGCTTAAGAAATTAAATAAACAGTTGAAAGATATATTAGCTAAGAGCTTCATCAGGTCTAGTGTTTCTTCATGGGGTGCCCCAGTTCTCTTCGTGCGTAAGAAAGATGGTTCTCTCAGAATGTGCATCGACTGCCGTCAGTTGAACAAGGTCACAATCAAGAATAAGTACTTCTCCACAGTATTGACGACTTGTTCGACAAACTTCAGGGTGCACATTATTTCTCTAAGATAGATCTCAGATCCGGCTATCATCATCTTAGAGTCAGAGAATGTGACATTCTAAAGACAACCTTCAGAACTTGGTATGGTCACTTCAAATTTGTAGTTATGTCTTTTGGACTAACGAATGCTCCTGTAGCTTTTATGGACTTGATGAACAAAGTGTTCAAGCAGTACTTGTACATGTTCATAATAGTCTTCATAGATGACATCCTTGTCTATTCCAGTAGTGAAGATGAGCATGCAGACCATTTGAGGATTTTTTTGTATACCCTCAAAGATCATCAGTTATTCGCCAAGTTCAACAAGTGTTAATGCTTGTTGAAATCAATAGATTTTCTTGGTCATATTATTTTTGGTAAAGACACTCGGGTTGATCCTTAAAAGACCAAAACAGTAAGGAACTAACATAGAATCATCTCTCCATCAGATATTAGGAGTTTCTTGGGTTTAGCTTGTTACTATAGATGGTTTGTTGAAGGATTTTCCTCTATCGCCTCTTCTATGTCAAGATTAACTTAGAATAAAGTCAAATTTCAGTGGTCTGATTCTTACGAGATGAGTTTTCAGGAGTTGAAGACTCGACTCACTTTTGCTTTAGTTTTGACTTTACCAAAAGGCTCAGATAGTTTCATGGTATATTTTGATGCTTTCAGAGTTGGTCTTGGTTATGTTTTGATGCAATGAGTCAAGGTTATAGCCTATGCCTCTAGACAGCTTAAACCCCATGATAAGAATTACCTGACTCATGATCTTAAGTTGGCAGCAGTTGTTTTTTCCTAAATATTTGGAGGCATTACCTATATGGGGTTCATGTTGATGTGTTTACAGATCATAAAAGCTTGCAGTATCTGTTCACTCAGAAGAACCTAAATCTTTGTCAGAGGAGACGGTTGGAAAAATTAAAAAATTATAACATGAGCATCTTGTATCACCTGAATAAGGCTAATATAGTGGCTGATGCCCTTAGCAGATTGTCTATGGCGGGCGTTGCTCATGTTGAGGAAGGTAAGAAAAAGTTATTTTGTGAGGTTCATCAGCTTGCTACATTGGGAGTCGGGTTGGTTAATTTAGTAGAAGGTAGTGTATGGGTTCAAAATGGTTTGGAATCTTCTTTGGTTTCCGAAGTGAAGGAAAAGAAAGATAGGGATCCTATTTTGCTTAAGTTGAAGGAGGCAATTCATAATCAAAAGGTAGAGGTTTTCTCCCAAGGAGGAGATGGTGTTCTTCGCTGTTAGGGCAGGTTGTGTGTTCCAAATATAGATAATTTGAGAAAGAAAATATTAGCTCAGGCTCATGGTTCCCGATATTCCATTCACCCAGGAGCCACTAAGATGTACCGCGGCTTGTGAGAAGTCTTTTGGTGGAATGGTATGAAGAAAGATATTTCAAAATTTGTGGCTAAGTACGCAAATTGTTAATAAGTTAAAGTTGAGCACCAAAGGCCTAGGTGTATGCTTTAGGAATTTAGTATCCCCACCTGGTAGTGGGAAGTGGAGAATATGGATTTCATCACAGGGTTGCCTCGTACACATTCTTAGCATGATTCTATATGCGTTATCATAGACCAAATGACTAAGTCAACCCATTCCTATCAGTCTATACTTCCTATTCAGTCGAAGATTAGACTATACTCTATCTCAGGGAGTTAGTAAAGTTACATAGGGTATTTTTTACCATCATTTCAGATAAAGGTACCCATTTCACCTCTCATTTTTAAAAGGCTTTTCAGAAAGGTCTTGGTACCCAAGTTTATCTCAGCATAACCCACAGATAGATGGTCAGGCAGATAGGACCATTCAGACTCTAGAGGATATGTTGAGGGCGTGTTCACTTGATTTCAAGGATATTACTCTAGTATTCAGCTGGCTCCATTTGAGGCATTGTATGGTAGGAGGTGTAGATATCCTATTGGTTGGTTCGAGGTTGGTGAGGCTGCCTTAATAGGACCAGATTTAGTGCATGAGGTGATGGAGAAAGTTTAGCTGAGTAGACAGAGACTGAAAACAAACCAGAGCCATTAAATATCTTATGCAGATGTAAGAAGGAGAGAGCTTTAGTTAGATTTTGTTTACTTGAAAATTTTTCCTATGAAGGGGTGAAGAGGTTCTATAAGAAGGGAAGCTTAGTCTCTACTATGTTGGCCTATACAGGATTTTGAGCCGTTATGGTAAAGTAGCATATGAGTTGGATTTGTATACAGATTTTTTATCAGTGCACCTGGTTTTCCATGTTTTCTTGTTGAAGAAGTGCATTGGTGACCCAACATCAGTAGTTCCTTTAGAAAGTGTGGGCATGTAAGATAGACTCTCTTGAAAAGAAGTCCCAATTGAGATCTTTGATCATTAGATTTGTATATTGAGGAATAAGGAGGTCACCTTAGTAAAGGTTTTGTGGAAGAACCAATCAGTTGAGGGAGCTACTTGGGAAGCAGAGGCTGATATGTGAGCTAATACCCCTATCTATTCTCTACAAACCCAAATTCAGCTTGAGGTAATAATTTCCTTAATTTATAATTTCTTTCATGACTATCTCAGCTATCCAGTTATCCTTATGTCATAGTATGCATTCATGAGTAAAATTTAGTCTATGCATCAGTTTCATATCCAGATATCAGTCATGATTCAGCTCATAAGTGTTCAGTGCATGATCTAATTTTCCTAGTATTCCTATTTAGATACTTTCATTCGAGGATGAATGATCCCAAGGGGGAGATATTGTAATACCCTGAATTTTCAAGATCTAAACCCTTCAAAAGATAGGCTACTAAGTTAGCTTTCCAATGTATCAAGTCGCATCTTAATACGACATCGTGGCAAAAAGTTATGCAAGTTTTACCCAAGTTCCAGTCAGCTTCCAGTGGCTATAACTCACGTAAAGACCTATAACCAGACATTACGAGTCGTCACGAGTAGTCGTAGTCTAAACAGAAATAACCATCAACTTTAGCCTAATGACTAAGACTCCATCCTACGACCCGTAATCAGTGGCTGTGAGTCATTAGGAGGGACTCGTAGTCATAATAGTGTGTAACCGAGAATTCATTCTAGTGGTTACGAGTCCAGCATATGACTCGTAGTCAGACTTTACAAGTCATTATGTGTACTCGTAGCCTGACCAATGAATGACCCCAAGAATCAAGTCTCACGCTATGACTCTACCTAACGACTCGTAGTCTGTCGTAATGATTCATTAGGAGAAAGTCGTAGTAAGACCAAAATGGACCTAGAATACAAGGGTCCCAAGTTATGACTTAGACCAGGACTCAAATGAGTTGTGAGGTGAGCCGTAGTGACTGGGAAAGAGTTTTTCTGAACAGTTTTCCAAGGAATTTTGTGTCTTTTTCCACTCCCTTAAAAGCCAAACCCACGTTGTTTTGGCTTCCTAAGGGGTGGTATAAAAGCGCAAATTTCCCAATTCATAAAATAATCCTTAATTCCACCCAAAGAAAATCAAGAGAGGTGATTCCTTCTTCTTCCAAAGGGCAATTAGGGTTCTTCAAGCTCCAAAAATTTTCCAAGAAATTTCCCAAGGCCCTTACTACCAAGTATGTGGGATTTCATCAATGGGTCCCTTTTTTCTATTACGTCCCAAGAATTCCTTATTTTACAAGTACCAACCCTTTCTCTCTTTTTATAAAATTTCAATTCAAACATAAATTTATTCATTTTTCTCTCAATTGATTTGAGTGTGAATCATAAGAATGGGTTTCCCCATGTGAAATGTGCTTTCATATATTGAAAATCTCAATCACCCGTACCATGTTCATTTGATGTCATGTTGAGTATTGTTATGATTTCCATCTTATGATTATTATATCATCACAATGATCAATTGCATTAGTCTATGCTGACGAGTTATGAACACCTAATACATAGGCATATCATGCATGTTACAGTTCTTATGTTACAACTCAATCAGATTATGCTTGTATCATTAAATTCAGAAGATTATCATAATGATCACTTATTAGTACATGATCATCTTAAATGAATATCAATACCCGTGTAATTCAGTTGGGAGTAATACTTGGCACTGAGTAAATGCATAGATGATGTCTCCCTTATCAGTTAGGCATGAGACCGTTAGTAGCAGACCCTGATTTCTAAACTACGTTGCCACCGTAGGTTATGAGGGGTTCCCATCAGTATAGGCATGACACCCTAGTCCTTCAGGACATAAGTTTATTGGATCCACACTAGCCAGTTATGGTACCCTTGGCTAGGTACTAACACCCATACAACTAGGGTTACTAGTTGGACCCCAGTTTTGTTCAGATTGGGGTGTGCCAGTTGTAGTTATCTCTCATAGTTTCTTATTTATATTCAGGCTCAGTATATATTTCAACTCATGTTCCAATCAGATATGCATGGCCTGTATTCAGTATTTCAGTTAGCCATTTTATTCATTACACATACATACATGGTCTTACATTCAGTTACATGTTCATGCATTCATGATCAGTACATCAGTTAGCTTTCCAATCCTACATACTTAATACATTTAAAGTACTGATCGCATACTCTTTTGTACTATAGTTTTTTATAATATAGGTTCAGACGCTTAGTTTCCCGATTGTACTTAGACAGTTCGTGTGCCACTCAGCAGTAGTTGTTGTGAGTCCTCATCCTTCGAGCACAAGTTATCCATGGTTACTTTTTGTACTTATTTTATTACAGTCAGTCGAAGTTAGTTGGGTATTTGTCCCATTAACTCTACATGCACTAAAGGATTTCAGATAGTCAGACTTTTTTTTAGTTTTATCAGCTGGTCAGACATATTTTGTTTTTAGTATTATATATATCATTAGATTTCTCCAGTTTAGCTTCCATATATTATATTAATATTTTCTTTAGTGCTCACAGTAGGTACTAAACCAAGGGTTAGATTGGGATCACTTGTGACTCTAAGCACCATGTTACGACTAGGGGTAGTCGCAGTTCATGACGCTCACCCACTATCGTCACTCCCCCTTTCGATCCTCATGCTCATGGTCATCCAACTCTCCGCGATCATTCTTCCATGAAGCTAGAGGAGTCCCTTGTGTGGATCCTGCCTACAACTTCCCATCCGCCTGTCAGAACCTCCATTTTATCCAGCATCTCCTTGTGGTTCATAGTCAGACTCCTTAAGAGTTCTTATAAAACCTATGCATAGGGCTTCTCCATATCGATATCCATGTCTATAGGCCTTTTTTTATTTCTCTTCATGTTTACATTCCTAGTGTCTACATCTATAGGCATCTTGTAATGCTCTGATACTAGTCTTTGGACGTTACATGGTGCTTAAAACTACAAGTGATCTCAAGCTAACTCATAATACTGGTATGATTCACAAGCAAATAAATAAGATATATAAACTAGAAATAATAAGAGGATGAGATGTCATTAGCTGAACTTATTCAATACAATATTGTTTAAAATATTTACAACACTGGTTATACAAAAGAAAACTGAAACTAAATACATCAATCTGACTGACTGTCTGTGAAGCCTCTATAATATAGACTATAGGTAGCCGGGACATGACCCATAACTATCCCTAATTAATATAAATGAATATAAATAAAATATTGAATATTTAAATTAACCAGAGTCTTCGAATAAAAAGAACTAACACCTGCTAACTGGGAGCTGCGAACTGCCTAACCATGAAGTTGTTGGCTACAATTACATTATGAAACAATGTAGCCGCGCAGACGTATATGTGGTAAGTAATCTGGAATGTATTGAGTATGTGGGGGGGGGGAGGGTGAATGCATTAAGTAAAATTGAAGTTGAACATACTTTCAAATCTTACATGCTAAATGTAAAAGGACTCTCCTTAATCATGAATAAAACTAAAAGTTAAAATATCCAAAAACATGAATACTAAAGTGTAATTTGATAACTTAGTGAATCATTACACTTAGTTACTAAAAGTTTTACTTTTATGGGAGATTCTTATAACCGACATAAACCATGTGAGCTATCATGGAGTACCACGTCTTACCTACGTTGAGGAGAGTTATTCCACCTTTTCCATCATAATATAACCTTGACTTAAAGTGATCACTAAACTTAGTCCATCAGAGGCGAGGAAACACTCTTTGGTGAGGTCTCTTAAACCTATGGTGGCACATATTTTTTGGGAAATAAGTTGCGCTAAACTCATATTCTCCTATCGATGCTAAATAATACTACCAATATATATACTTATATGATCATACTTATGAAATCCACCTTAAAATAACATATGGGCTTATAAACTTAAAAACAACTATGCTTTTCTTTATTAAATCATACTCATGAAGGAAATTGTGGATTTCATGTCTTATCTGAGATCATAAGACCAAAACTGAACTTTAGTCATGCTGTAATACTTGTAACTTGAACTGATAAGCTTGAACTTCTTATAATCTCAGTAACTTATGCTTAAAATTGAAATCATTTATCATCTCATAGAAACTTCATATCAAAATATAAACTCAATACTTAAGATCGCTTTCATGGATAAAAACATAAGTATACATGAAATCTTATGCTAAATAAGGCTTAACTCACGCAGAAACATAATAATCTTAAAGCATAAGACAAGTGGGTATGAACCCTAGTAAATCAACTTATTCAAATTCAATTAAAAATCAATCTTTTGGGAACAAGGACGGAAGAATATCCTTATTCAAAGCCCGCATACCTAAACTTGATAAATCTTCTCGAGAGAAACTTGAATTGGAACCAAAAAAGTTGGACTTTAGGAAGAAACCCTAATTTATTTTCTCTTAAGAGTGGAGAGGAGAATGAGCATTGAAAACTGATTAATGATGAGTAAAAAATATTTATTGGTTGATTTAAGTCATAGGTGAGTAGTTTGGGGTGAGAAAAATACCAAACTAACCCTAAAGAAACTGAAAACAAATTGCAAAAATTCTCAGTTGATGAAGGGAGTTAACAGCCCGTCAACTTGTTGATGGATCGTCAACTCAAGTTGTTAATCTCTATCTGATTTAGATCTTTA
Source organism: Capsicum pubescens (assembly GCA_030864215.1). Classification (NCBI taxonomy): domain Eukaryota; kingdom Viridiplantae; phylum Streptophyta; class Magnoliopsida; order Solanales; family Solanaceae; genus Capsicum; species Capsicum pubescens. The sequence goes on from CM061539.1 coordinate 7,435,671, forward strand.
TTGGTTAATGTTGATGTCAAAGTTGTGATGTTATGGTGTTCGACGAAACATTTTTCACATCTTATGAAATAATTATTTATTTTATAGCAACTAGTAATGTATTTGATGCTTGTTTTACTTGTTATCAAGAATCTACTCAAAAGCGAGAATAAATCAAAAAATTGGATTATGACAGACTACGATGGTTCAAGCAACTAACCGTCAGACTTGTGATAATCTGTCGGCCTGGCCATCGCATTTTAAGTAGAATAAAATAAGTCAGAACAATGGGCGACGATCCAAGCGACTAACTATCGGACCTGCGATGGGTCGTCGGCCTAGCCGTCATATCTTAAGCAGAATGAACTAAGGATTGGGTTCTATCGACGGAAGTCATGATGTCCCGTGGCACAATCTGTCGCCATCAGCTATAGGTCAGCATTACACTAGAAAACACCACTGACCCTTACAATGTATGTCGTAAGTCAGATGACCCATCAGGCGAACCATTGGTGGTGAAACGGCAACCCAAATTTGAATTTCAAATCTCAACTTTTTGGGAGCCCATAAATACCTAGTTTAGGGTTAGAATAGGCATCCTTTGACTATTTGCTGATTTTTTAACGTAAAAAAATTTGAGAAACAAGTAGAGAGCTGAAGTTTACACCATTATCTTGGTGTGAATTTAGATTTAATAAACATCTTTGGATTTGTAAGTTCATTCTATATTATTTATGAAATATAATTTGTTCATCTTCTTCTTAATTATGTGTGGCTAAAGCTCCCATAACTAAGGTTGTGGAAGCCTTGGTGTAGTTCAATATTAGGGTTGTGGGATTAATGAATTCTTAACAATAATTGCAATTACATCACCTTCTTTTTAGTTTTATGATTTCTCTTGGTTGCAAACTTGAGGAATGTGCCCATAAACATAACTTCCTTGAACAAAGAAGTTAATGTTGCGAAAACAGAATGGTGACAATATGATTAGAGACTTTACTCTCTAACTTTGCAATTGATTCCTTAACCTGATCAATTTCTTGGTAAATTATTTTTTGGACCAATATATCACTTTATGTTTGAAAGAATTAAGGTAAATCCATCTTTGAAGGTTGAAAATAATTGGATGGGAATAATTACACAAATTTCTCTGTAATTGTAATCATTGATGTATGATGTTATAAAACCCACATCCCTTAGCATTAAAATACCTTAGTAATCATAACCTTAGTTTTTTAATTCTCATTTGTATATACGTTGCAACAAAAACATTGGTATTCACTGTACTACAAATATTTAAAGCAATATTTTTAAAAATATAACCCCATTCTATTACCAAAAACTTATGAATAACAGTCCATTAATAATCATACGACTTAGCTAACACCTTATTCCCTATGGAATTCAACCCCAACCTTAGTTGGGTTATATATTTGACAAGGACCGCTTATGCTCTTTTAGGAGAGTTGTAATTTGTGCATATCAAATTTTGGCATCATTGTCGGAAAATACGGTTGCCAATTAAGTTTATGTGCATTAATTAACACTTAGTCAAGTTTCCTAATTTTACTTTTATTTGTTGTTTTTTGTACTTGCGGGCTATTTAATATGCATTCCATGAACTCGAAGATCAGGAGAGCCATTATTATGTTATAATCTGGAACCTTAAAGAACTCTGAGAAGGAACATAGCTAACCAACAAGATGCTGCAAGACTGGACGCTTTGGACAATGTACAGGTTAACCAACAGAACATTGACATACCTGGGCATGTTCATAATGTGGATGATGAGGATCTGGGAGATAACGAGTTGCCTGATCCAATAAACAGACGACGTGCTAAAAATGTTGCATTAATAAATCAGAATCGACAGGCAAGAGGGAGAGTGCGCCAATAGCCTGCGGTGCAATTTAACCTAGATGATGATAATGCTGATTTGGATGGAGCTAGAGCAACAAGAGTAATCATCCCACCATCAGTGGCTCATGGGATGAAACTTAACATCACTACTATGATGATTCAGCTTCTCAACTTGAAGGGGTTATTTGGTAGATTACTTGGAGATGATCCTAACATACATTTAGTGAACTTCATTAATATCTGCAAGTTATCGGGCTCTTACTAAGAGACTTCTTCAGATTGGGTATCCTGGAGTGGGGTAGAATGTCATTTGTCTGAGACTGTTTTCATTGTCTTTGTCTGGGAAGGAAACTCTGTGGCTGATTGAGTACCCAATTCTATAACAAATTAGAAGAAACTGAAAGAAGCTTTCCTAGAAAGGTTCTTCCGCCTTCCAGGATGTTATAATTGAGGGATGAAATCAGCAACTTTAGGAAACTACCTAATGAAGCTCTTCATGAAACGTAGATAAAATTTAAGAAGAAGTTGATGCAATGTTTGAATCATAAGTTGACTGATGAACATTTAATTGAGATATTTTATAGGGCTTTGCATTCAAACATAAAGCCAACTGTAGACAATGTTGCAGGAGGAGCATTCATGGATCACACATTTACAGAGGCTACAGATATATTTGATAGACTACTAAAGATAAGTAGATCTTGGCATACCAGAGATTCTGAGTTAGCAAGCAGCACTTACTCAAGTGGAATGTCAGTGGAGCAACGCCGTAGAAAAGAAGAAAGGGATCAAGATATGGATCATATAAAGACACAAATAGATTTTCTTACTAAGCATTTGCTTTCAGGAAAAGTGGAAAAGGTTAAAGCTATGGGGTCACATACTAAGAGAGATGAATCCAACTTTGAGGAGGAGACGAATTATTTGAATCATTAAGGGGGGTTTGGGCTAGTGGCAAAGGAAACCAAGGTTGGAACTATCAGTGAGAGAATTATTATGATAAAGTTGGTTAAAGAGATCATGGCCAAGGAAGCTGGAAGAATAAGAATGAGAGAAGCAAATTATATGTACCACCTGGGAGCCATAAAAATGCAATAAATAATTTTAGGAAGATGTCTGTGGAGGCCATGATGGCCAAATTATTGAAAGGGATGGATTCAACCAACGTAGGAGTTAGGGAGATAAAAAGTGACTTGTCAGCTATGAGTCAGTTGGTTGACTCTCACTCTACGTCTATTAAGCATGTGGAGCAGCAGATGAGCCAGTTATCAGCAGGATTCAATCAAAAAAAGAGTCGAACTTTACCTAGTGACATAGTTCAGAACCTAAAAAATAACAGTTCATGTATGGCCATTACCACTAAGAGTGGTAAGATATTATAGACCTATATCCGAAAACACCTTCCCATGTTGATAATGTTGAGTTGGAGGATGCGGTGAATGATGAGCCACCAACTAAGTACAAGAAGCTGGGAGACTTAGAAAAAAAAAGTACAGAAGTAGAACAATCATCTAAATCAAAAACATATTAGTAATGTGGAGTAGGACAATGGAAATAAGGTAGAGGCTGCCCTAACAAGAATTACATGGCCACCACCTTCTTTTCCACATAGATTGAAGAAGAAAGTAGATAAGGGAAAGGTTAGTAAATTTATGGCTATGCTGAAAAAATTATCAGTGAATATGCCTTTGGTTGAGGTATTAGAGAAGATGCAGGGATACACTAAATTCATGAAGGACCTAGTGACAAATAAAAGAATGGTTATATATGAACCTATGGACAATATTCATCATTGCAGTGCTATCGCTACTAGATCACTAGTGTAGAAGAAAACTGACTCAGGAGCATTCACCTTCTTGTGTACCATTAGATTATTTAGATTTGTGACTTAGGAGAAAGTATCAACTTTATGCTACTAGTAATCTTCCAGCAATTGGGTTTAGGACTCCTAAACTGATGATCATGTGTTTACTGATGGCAGATTAGTCAGTAAAGAGATCGATGGGTATTCTCTATAATATGCTTATGAAAGTGGCCAACTTTATATTCCCTGCAGGCTTCATGATCCTTGATTGTGAAGTTGACTTTGAAGTCTTCATAATCTTGGGTAGGCCATTTTTAGCAACTGGAGAGTATTAGTTGATATGGAGCGAAATGAGTTAAAATTCTAGCTCAATGATGAAGAAGTTAGTTTCGATGTCTATCAATCTATGAAGTAACTGAGGGAGATGAGTGTAGTCTCGATCATTGATGTTATTAATGAAGTTTATCTAGTTGTACCAGTTGAAGAAAGGTTTGTTGTGAAAACCTTAACTACAGTCTTAATGAAATTTTACAGTGAAGGAATTGATGAATATAATGAGACTGTGTGTGCATTGATTGGAATGGGTCCATATTTATATACTCCTAAGAATCTAGATTTAGACTAAAAAATAGACCAACACCACCTGCAAAGCTCTTTATTAAAGAACCATTGGCATTGGAGTTGAAGGAGTTATCGAGACATCTTTAGTTTGTTTTTCTACATGATGGTAATACTTTACCAGTGGTTATTGTGGCTGCTTTGGTGGAGTATCAGTTTGATGCTCTTATTTTAGTACTGAGGTGATACAAGAGGGTCATTGGGTGGACGATTTTTGATATCATAGGGATTTTTACTCATAAGATCCAACTAAAAGAAGACTGCACTCCCACTATTGAGCATCAACACTGACTAAATCCACCAATGCAAGAAATGGTGAAGAAGAAGATAATAAAGTGGTTAGATGCAGAAGTGGTTTACCCAATTTTTTATAGTAAATGGGTAAGCCCAGTTTAATGTGTTCCAAAGAGAGGAGGTATGATAATTGTAGATAATGAGAAGAATTAGCTAATTCCACTTAGATCGGTGAGGGGGTGGAGGGTTTGTATGGACTACAAAAATTAAATTCTTGGACTTTGAAAGATTATTTTCATATGCCCTTCATGGACCAAATGCAGTTGGTACGAAGGGTTGGTATTGCTTTTTTTATGGATACTTAGGTTACAATCAAATATCGATTGAACCTGAAGATCAATAGAAAATGACATTCATTTATCCATATGAAACCTTTGCTTTTAAGAGAATGTCATTTGGGTTGTGCAACACATTGGACACCTTCTAAAGATGTATGATGTTCATTTTCTCAGACATGGTGAAAGATACTTTGGGAGTTTTTAAGGATGATTTTTCATTGATTGGTGATTTGTTTGATATCTTCTTGGTGAACTTAGGAAATGCGTTACAGCGTTGTGAGGAGTTCAACCTTATACTTAATTGGAAAAAATGCCACATTATAGTGAAGGAAGGTATAGTATTGGGGCATAATATATCAGCTAAAGGAATTGAGGTTGACCAGGCCAAGATTAAAGTTATTGAAAAACTACCACCGCCTAACTCGATGAAAGGGGTGCGTAGTTTCCTTGGCCATGTAGGTTTCTACCAGAGGCTTATAAAAGATTTTTCCAAAATTGAAAACCCACTTTGCAAGTTGTTGGAAAAGGAAACAAAGTTTGTGTTTGATGATATTTACGAGAAGGTCTTCCAATGCCTTAAGGAAAAATTAGTTATTCCACCCATCATTATTTCTCCAAATTGGTCCAAACCATTTGAGGTAATATGTGATACAAGTAAGGTTTCACTCGGGGTTATTCTTGGGCAAAAGAAGGAGAAACTTTTTCATCCCATTTATTACGCCAATAAAGCTTTGAATGGAGCACAAAAGAACTACACTATTACAGAGTAGTAGCTCTTAGTTAAGGTTTATGATTTTGAGAAATTTTAGGCGTATTTATTAGAAAGGTGATAGTGCATACCGACCACGCAACATTGAGGTACTTACTGGCAAAGAAAGATACCAAACTGAGGCTTATAATATGAGTGTTGCTACTTTGGGAGTTTAAATTTAAGGTCAAACATAGAAAAGTATGTGAGAATCAAGTAGCAGACCATCTTTCTCGGTTAGAGAATGAATAGAAGAGCTTGGACAAAGTGGAAATTGATTATTCTTTTTTGGATAAGTAGGTTCTTGCAGCTACTCTTCATTTGGTTCCATGTATGCATATTTTGAAAATTATGTTAACAGTGACATCATTCAATATAACCTCGCTTTCATCAAAAGAAGAAGCTTCTACATAAGGTAAAAAGGTATTTTTGGAATGAACCTTATTTATTTAGACGATGTTCTGACAGCATTATTAGGAGATGCATACCAGAGATAGATATGATAAATATTTTGGGGGTATGTCATTCTTCCCGAGTTGGAGGGCATCATGCAGCTGATCAGACTTTCAAAAATATCTTGCAAAGTGGTTATTATTGGCCCTCAATTTAGAAAGATGTTTATGAATTTGTGAGGGCTTGTGATTAATGTCAGTGACAGGGATCCATCTCTACTTGAGATGCCAATGACTAAAATATTGGAAGTGGAGCCGTTTGATGTATGGGGTATAGATTTCATGGGGCCCTTTGTGAGCTCTTATGGTCTTAAGTACATCTTGGTTATTGTGGACTATGTGTCCAAGTGGGTAGAAGTTGTGGCTCTAGCAGATAATAAAGGCAAGAGAGTCGTTGCATTCTTGAGAAACAACATTTTCTCTCACTTTGGTGTTCCAAGAAATATTATAAGTAATAGAGGGTCACACTTTTGCAATAAGACATTTCGGGTTACTTTGGTTAAGTATGGGGTGAAACAACACAAGGTAGCCACACCTTATCACCCACAAACTAGTGGATAAGTGGAAGTTTCAAATATGGAGATCAAGTCTATCCTGGCCAAGACCGTTAATGCAAATACAAGTTATTGGTTGATAAAACTTGATGATGCACTTTGGGAATATCAAACTGCTTTCAAGACACCCATTGGAATATCTCCTTACCAACTAGTTTTTTGTAAGGCCTGTCACTTTCCAGTAACATAAGGCATTGTGGGCACTCAAGAAGTTAAACTTTAGTCGGAAAGAAGCAAATGATATAAGGCTTGATCAACTAAATAAGATGGATAAGTTTTGACTCCAAGCTTACGAGCAAGCTGATCTTTACAAGGAGAGAATAAAATAGTATTTTAATCAGAGAATCAAAAGAAGAGACTTCCAAGTGGGAGATTGGGTGTTGCTGTTCAACTCGAGATTTAAGTTTTTTCCTAAGAAATTAAAGTCGAAGTGGTCAGGACCATTCAAAATAACCCGTGTCTTTCCATCTAATGTGGTTGAATTGGAGAACAAAGACAGAGTTGTGTTCAAGGTCATCTGACAAAGGATCAAACAATACATTAGTCCAATGGATGAGCAAAAGTATTGTCTATGGTTTATATTGACAAAATCTGAGTAATCAAGATAACCGAGTCGTGTTGTGACATTAAATCATGAGCTAGTAGGAGGCAACCTACAATGTGTTGTAAAATTATGTAGGTAGTTGTTTTTTATTCATTTGTAGGATTAATCTGTGTGTTGAGTATGCAAGAGTTGGAATTGCAAAAAAATGGGAGTAGGAGTTTTTTTAGATAATTAAGGATGGGACACTCAAGGGGCCTTCAGTCCTATGACAGACCATAACTGCATACGTCGCAAGTGGCCAAATCAACTGTATACAGTGGATAAGGTACAACGATTAGCGGGACGGACCGTCAGACTAGTGATAGACTATTGTTGTGCCTGTCAACCTTTAACAGATATACTTTAATTCTGGTAAGGCGTGACAATCGTTGCGATGGACAATCGTTTTGCCCGTCAACCGTTGGCAGCTTAATTAATGGATGGGTCTGACCCAAGTCCTAATTTTGGTTCTCTCTGGTGCAAATTGGACCCAGGACCCATGACCCAACCCAAGTATTTTTGTTGATAAGAATTAGAGCAGTTATATGTATAAATACACGTCTTCCCCACTTCAACTTCTAAAAATGGTTGAAACTTTCATATTCATTCCCCCATAAACTCTTCAGGTTTTTTATTTTCTTATTTAAGCCTTGCAAACCATCCCATTGTGCTATCATTCACTTTACTCAAGGTCTCTACACTGGAAAAGAAATTCTTGTGTTCCTTTTGGTTAAATTTTCAAAATTCAAGTAATAGCGAAGTTGTATTGTGATCCCATGTATGTTTCTCAACCTTGATTCTTCATAAGGGTTACTTTTAATAGCTAAAGTTAGTGGTGTGAGTAGTTTTGTGCTTGAAGTTGTTTTTATGAGTAAATAAAATGAATGTTTGCTTTTTAATGGTGGATCATGTATGGTTTGATGTCTTAGTAACCCTATTAGAGCATGTATATTGAGGGAACTTTGACTAAAATTGCATCAAATTAAAAGTGTAGGCATACCAAGTATTTAATGGAATGCCTCAAAGAAAGAAAGTAAACTAGGGCTTATCGATGGACCGTCCCTTATGTGATGAACCATCGATGCAGCCATCGACCAAGGAGTAGTTTTTTATTGTTTTTGTATACCAGTGACAGACGAAATAATGGACCATCGCACATTCATTGAAATTCTGTCTTAGAAGTGATGAGCTAAGTGATGACCAGTCGCAAGAGTGATGGACAGTCGACTCAACCATCAACTTTAAGCAAAACTATATCATTTTATTGCCTTATATCATTAATATCTTTGTGTGATGTCCTTATCTTAACGCAAGTAACATTACTTAAAAGATGCCTTTGAGGAAAGGTAAGGGACGATCTCGACTAACCCAAGAAACCACCACCTCAAGGACTAGAAATGAACCAAAAGGGGATACTGAAGCCCCAACATACCACACTTGTCAAAGCAAGAGGAAAAAGCAACCACTCTCCTAATCTGATGAGAAGAGTGAGGCATCAAGTGTGGAGGCTAGCAGTGAGAATGACGGCAGTTTAAGATTAACTCTTGAGGTTGAAGAATAAAAAGAGGGCACTACTGATCCTATAATAGATCTAGAAAAGAAAGAGGGTGATGTAATACAGAGCAAGGACCTAAAGGTCTGGGAATAAATCAGATGGAAAGTTAAGGGAGCAAAGAAGAACTTCTACGATGGGCTCCAACCAACCCAAAGTAGACCCATGAAAAGGCCCATGGCAGAAGAACATCAGATCGTCACAATGGACCTTCATGATTATCCAGACCTAGAAAGAAGGTTCAATGAATATGAGCTGGCATGTTTGAGTAAGCCTTTCGCATCATACTACTCAAACCTTTTGTGTGAGTTTTTTGCTAATTATTTTGCGATATTGGAGAACGATTGACCAAAAGGATCTAAAGTTGCAGACATGAGGAAAAGAATAAGAGTTTCAGTGAGAGGTGTGCCAGCTGATATCTCTGATCATACCATCAATCAAATTTTATTCAGTCACCAGTACACCGCTTCGACCATCACACCAGAGCTTAAGCATCGGATGCTATAACATATAATCAACAACAATGGTTAGCTTGGGTCTTGATAGATGATGAGAAACCATTGTGTCTTTAGAATAAAGAATGGATTGTAAAATCGTCCTTAAGCTTCAGGGCAAAGTTTTGGTGGGCCATAATCAGGCTAAGACTAATGCCGATAGGAGAAGATACTAATATTGGCTCTCAGAGGGCAGTGTTGGTTGTGAATTTTCTAGAAGACCTGAAAATCGACTTTGGGCAGATAACTGGCAATGAGATATTTGTGTGAGCTCATAAGACATCTAGTGCATTACCATTTCTATGCCTAATCATGGAGCTTTGTAGGCAAGAAAATATACCAATCATCCAAGGAATAGATAATAAAATTCTAGCTTCGAGAAGGCAAGGTATTAAAAGAACAAAGTATGACATATAATTCGAGATAAGAGTTCATAGGCAGTTAGCATTTTGGACACAACTGAACCTACACCACAGGCATCAGATGTGCCTTTAGGAATGACATTGCCTTTAGCTACTATCATTCCATATGGTATTTGCAGCTTCTGGGTCCATACCTACACATCCCATAACAAATACAACTACTTTGTCTATGTTATTTAGATACTCGCAATATAGGTTGACCAAGGAGAACTTTACAAAGTCAAAACTCAAAATAATTTTGAGCGACAACTAAATATATGGGCTAAAAAGTTTAAATTATTTGTGGATAGAGTGGTAGTTGAGGCTTTGAAGCCTTATGAGAATCTACATGTGCGGATAGATGATATGGAAGAACGTATGAATAAAAGGCTGAGAGAACTATCTATTCCAGACCTATCCAGAGTCACTGTCGAGCAAAAGTAAGCACAGACTGACATTGTAAAATTAAAAAGGCACCCAGTCCCAAGCATGTTTGATTAAGTTTTTGTGGAGATTGATGAGGAGGAAGATCTTATGGATCTCATGGTTAAGACACTAAAGGATAAAGGAAAATTGATAGATGAAAGTGAATAGAAAAAGACATCGAGATGAGATACCAGAAGAAAGGCAATTAAGGAAAGCACTGAAGAGATCAAAGAGAGATAAAGAAAAGAGAAAGAAGTGGGTTAAAGATGAAGCAACTGGCGTGTCTACCAGTTCAGCACAAGGAAGTGGGTAGAGGCCATCTCCACTACCTATTCCTATCATAGTGACTGAAAAAATGACTGATTTGAGCACCCCGATCACTGTTGAGGTCACTATTGTTGCGTTGAGGCCAAGAAGACCTCTTATGACTCAGCAGATTCACAAGCCTAAGGTATAGGAAAGTATTTTACTCCCTTATACTTTATTTATTATGCATTGAGGAAAATACATATATTTTAGTGGGGTTTGGGTGTTTGTGTGAAATATGTCACCACGGGGGTTTTTGTTTGTTGCCTATGCTTTTTTTTCCGTATGCTATCTAGGAGAAATGGCATATTTAGGATTTTAAATTCATTATGATGTTTTTATTGTTCCATGTGATTATAAATATGCACTATTTTATTCCATTGTAATGTATTTAGTGTTGCTTCTATATGTACATACCATGTGTGTTAAAAGAAAATGATTGAATGAAAAGTTGTTGAACTATAGAGTGTTGGATTTTGTAAAATGAGGACTATCATCAAAATTTTTCTTATGTACATACCTTGTGATGATTGAACATTGCGAGTCTATGCTTGACATTAGAATCTTTGGACTGAGCAGATATGTCTATGTTAGCACAAGTCTGAAAGTCAATAGCATGAGTATTAGTTCACTACCGGTGTTTGTAAGGTTTTACTGCATTTCTTACTTTATGTATACAGCTAGAAATTGTCCGATTTATTTTTGTAAGGTGAAAGTTGATTAAGTAGGAAAGGATCATAGACCGTCTTTTAATTATGTCCACTTAACCTTAAAAACCTAACCAAAACTGCAGATACATAGTTCCCTTTTAGTCCCTTTTTGAGCATGTAGCTTTTTATTCAACCCCTATAACCTACCTCTCCCTTTTGTTAAAACCCTATTTTGGCCATGGTCCCTCCTTGGACATTGTACACCTTGGCTCAAGCAAATTGCCTAAGTTGAGGGTGGCTACTGTAGAGAGTTAACGACTAAAGGATAGTTTAAAAAAGAAATTTGGATTGTAAGAATTCTTCTCATTTGGCCTTGGTCCTTTGGGATATTATGTACCTTCACTTATGGCATTAGCATAAGTTGGGGGTGGCTGGTGCAGATGGATAAATTACAAGAGAAGAGTTGCTCAAATTTTAATTACGAAGAAAAAAATAACGGGATATGGGAAAATACGGATGCTTCATGAGGTAGTAAGGAAAGTTTTTATAGTAGAAACAATGGCAAGGGGGTGAAGTCACTATTCCAAAATTATATCTTACATGCACCCAAAGCCCCATTACAAGCCTTAGGAAGTCCTATAGTGATCCTTGCTAATCAACTATAGACTTTGCAGAATGATAAAGGAAAGTTTTTGGTTTTGTGTATACTTTATTTGAAATCCATTGTGAGAGTGAGATATTTGATTTTCAGTCCGTGATATAAATAACTAAGTGTGCATCAAACTTCTTTGAAAGTGAGAGCAAGTGAACTATACTTGTGATACTGATTTTTAGATATCGTGTCTAAAGTGTATACATGTTAGCTAGTTGGAGTGTACTACCAAACATGGATTCCTTTGAGTTAGGAGTACAAGAGGAGTGTATTTACTAAAGGGTTAGTCGTTGCTAGGTCCAACAGCTGATAGTTCATTCATTTCATAGAAGCATATGTGGTGTTGGATTGAGTTTCTTGAGGACAAATAATTGTCTTCAGTTGAGCGTCTTGATATTCCAGCGTTCGACGGAATATTTTGCACCTCTTACGAGAGATAATTATTTGTTTTCCAGCAACTAGTAATGTATTTGATGCTCGTTTTACTTGTTCTCAGGAATCAAACTCAGAAGCAAGAATAAATCAAAAAATGGATTATGACAAACTACGACGGTCCAAGCGACTGACCTCCAAACTTGTGATGGGCCGTCGCATCTTAAGCAAAATGAAGGAAGTCAGAACAATGGGCGATGGATTAAGTGACTGACTGTCGAACCTGCGATAGGCCATCGACTTGGCCATTGCATCTTAAGCAGAATGAAGTATGGTTCGGGTTCTATCGATGAAAGTCACGATGGGCTATTAGGGCCCCGAAAGGACATCACATGGTCCATCGCCATCAGCTGCAGGTCAGTATTATACTGGACAAATATCGAGGCCTAGATAACAGACCATCACAAGTCCGACGACCCATCAGGAAAATCGCCGTTGGTGACGCAACAACCCAAATTTGAATTTCAAATTGTAAATTTTTGGAAGCCTATAAGTACCCAACTTAGGATTAGAATAGACATTTTTTGACCATTTGCTGATTTTGTAGCGTAAAAGTGTCTGAAAAACAAGTAGAGAGTTGCAGTTTACACAATTGTCTTCTTGTGAATTTAGATTTAAGAAACATCTTTGGATTTGTAAGTTCATTCTGTATTATTTATGAAATATAATTTATTTATCTTTTTCTTAATTATGTGTGGCTAAAGCTCCCATAACTAGGTTTATGGGAGCCTTGTGTAGTTCAATATTAGAGTTGTAGGACTGATGAATTCTTAACAATAATTGCAATTACATCACCTTCTCTTCAGTTTTATGATTTTCCTCGGTTGCAAACTTAAGGAATGTGCCCATAAACATAACTTTCTTAAACAAAGAAGTTAATGTTGGGAAAAAAAGAATGGTGGCACAATGATTAGATCCTTTACTCTCTAATTTTGAAATTGATGTCTTAACTGGATTAATTTCTTGGGAAATAGTTTGTTGGACTAATCTATCACTTTAAGGGGTCCTTTGGTAGAGTGTACAAAAATAATGTTGAATAAGGTGTATTAGTAATGCTTGTATTATTAATGCAAGTATTAGTAATGTTGGTATTAGTTATGCAAACATTACTTCTTATAGAACGTTTGGTTTGATGTATTAAAATAATATATATTTTTATAATTTTTATAAGAAAAAATTATTTACCAAAATACCCTTCCCTGTCCACTCTTTTATATACTCAGTGATCTTTTCCTATTTTTTCCAGAAAAAAAAATAGAAAACAAAGAAAGTTTTTTCATTTTCATCCAAAATTGAAATCTGTGAATGTGATATGGTGCAAAGACGAAGGGAGAATTTTACTCCACGTGATATATCCACACTATAATACTTCCTCTTTACTTCATCCTCCTGTTCAATCGCCATAATCGAATTCACGACTTTATTAATAGCTTGTACTTGAACAAAATGATTGATAATCTAAAAGAACCCGAGGGTTGTAGAAGCATTGTGAACTTGTTCAATGATTTTTGAACGTGTTGCAGAAAAGTCCACAACGGGGATTGAGTGCTTGTATCCGGGTCGGGTTTTAAGTTTTGGGTTGATTTCTGATAGGTGGACGAAGAAAGTAGGTATGGTAGTAAGGCCTTTGTCGACGAGACTTTTGGCGCCGGTTTTGGATTCATCGAATTGTTTGAGTTTCATTGTATTGATGTTGTTTTTGGAAAACGAGAAGAGGGATGAAATATTTGAGGGGCAATAATGTCATTTTGCAAGTTAATACATGTGTTGAAAGCTTGGTATTACTAATACATTGAAAATGGTGTGTATTACTAATACACACCTCAATACATAATAGAGTGTATAACTAATGCAAACATTAGTTATACATAGGTTAAAAAATGTACCAAACAAGGTACTAGTAATACACATTAATTAATGCATGCATTATTCTATTCAATATACTCTACCAAACGACCCCTAAGTTTGAAAGAATTAAGGTGAATCCATCTTTGAAGGTTGAAAAACAATTATTTAAGAATAATTACATGAGTTTCTCTGTAATTGTAATCATTGATGTATGATGTTATAAAACCCACAACCCTTAGCATTGAAACACCTTGGTGATCATAATCCTAGTTTTTTAATTCTCATTTGTTGTCACGTTGCAACAAAAACATTGGTTTTTACTACACTACAAATATTTAAAGCAATATTTTTAACAACATAACCCTCTTTTATTACCGAAAACTTATGACTAACAGTCTATTAATAATCATACGACTTGGTTAACACTTTATTCCCTGTGGGTTCGACCCTAACCTTAGTTGGGTTATATATTTGACAATATCCAGTTAAGCTCTTTTAGGAGAGTTGTAATTTGGGTGTATCAAGTTGATATCCCGTCAACTAGTTGACAGATCATCAACTCAGGTCATCAATATTTAGGTGATTTAAGGTCTTTGCTGGTTAAGGTTGACAACGAAGTTGATAGCCCATCAACTAGTTGACAGCTCGTCAACTCAGGTCGTCAATCCTTTGCAGGTAGACACTTTCAGGTAAAATGAGCATAACTTTCTACTCTGATATTGAATTAAGGTGAAATTAGATACATTGGAAAGAAGACTCGAAGATATTTCATTTGGTAGGTCTTGAGCTCCAAAAATTTACATATTCTAGAAGTTATATTCGTTTAAAGCTGACCCTTGTAGGATTGGATACTAAAACTCAATTGACAACAAATGTTCTCAACTCAACTTTGCTATAAATGCTTCGTATGACCATGATTCGCATCAAAAGCACTTTATGCATTAGGCAAATGATCATGACACTTATATATAATTAAAATAATCCCTTTGGGCCTTTAAACATGTGAAAAACTATTAGAAACATATTTAGGACTTTGTAGGGTATTACATGTCTAGTCGTCCATAGGAGTCAGTCTCTCCCCAGAGCCCTCAGTCGTTACGTAATTGAACTTTGGAGTCCCTTCAGTGGCGTTATCCTTGATATAGTCATCATTTCATTCATTGTGGCTTAGTTTTTTGCAAAGCCAAACACAGAAAGAAGACTACGAGTTGTGGTTAAGTTGAGAACCCCCATAGTTACTTTGGCCCCACAGTGGGCATCAAATTATTTACCATTTTTTTTCTATAGTTGAATTTATTC
The DNA here is from genome assembly GCA_030864215.1 of Capsicum pubescens. NCBI lineage: Eukaryota > Viridiplantae > Streptophyta > Magnoliopsida > Solanales > Solanaceae > Capsicum > Capsicum pubescens. The sequence continues at coordinate 7,450,901 of CM061539.1, forward strand.
GTGAGTTAAAAACATGGGTTATGGTGCAGAGAAATACATTATGTAAACAAAAGTTTAAATAAATCAAACTAGTAGAGATTTGAAACAAATCTTAGCATAGAGAAGCGTTTGTTCTTATTAATCGAGGGTCGAAAGTGATCAAGCTTAAGAAATTACAATCGAAAATAACGAAGAACATATAGGGAAGAAGGTAATGCTTAAGGACTACTAAGATATTTTATTGCTTAAGGGATAAAGATGAGAAAAAATCAGATCCTTCACAATGAAGAAGGATCTATTTATAGGATATAAAGGTTGCCTCTTGGCCAATAGGAGGTTGTTATTCCTCGGGAGCATATACTGTGTCCAATGACCCTTCGCCACTTGTATTTGAACTGTTGGGCGATTTCAACCTAGTATTACGTGTCTGACGCGGTGCAATCGAGAGCTGCCCGTGCACCTGTATGGCCTAACGTGTTGGTAAAAATCTCAATAAATTGCAGTGATATTATAATTGATTAACAACTGAAAATTACAAATGAATAAAGAAAAATATTATTTCTCTTATACGGCTGAGGCGCGGATATCTCGCTCTCTTTAAGGAGATTCAAGCTCACTGCTGTAATTGTTTCTCCGGTCCAGCAGTAATACTCTCTAACTTGTCCCCTCCAGGATACAACAGCCTACACAATATAACTCAATACTCTGCACTAGAATTGAGTTCAAAGCTCCATACAATTAACACCTCCCTTCAACTAATAAACTCTCTTAATATATAACGTTAACTCTCAGTATTTTCTTCTACTTCTCTATTTCTGCTTCCCTGTTTCTTACCCAGAATGTCGTGCCAAAGTTCCAATTTATAGAAGAGAAAGGAAGGCATGCATACATTAAAATAATGTACCTACCATTGAATCATTGCTTAGACAAAACATTTGCGAAGAATAAAAGTGTTATGCTTTTGAAAGCATTAACTTTGTCTTCATACTTTAATAATTAAAGTAGAAAAGAGATAGAATATTAAAAAGTGTTCCATCAGAAAGCATTAACTTTTTCTCTATACTTTAATAATTAAAATAGAAAAGAGATAGGATGTTAAAAAGTGCTCCATCAATCCTCCACTCATTTTTTAATATTATCAAGAGAGTCTACTAGTTGACGGAAGATTATTATACATAGTGGAGGTGTGCTCTGCATTGAACCTTTACTTAGTAAAACAGTAATTTTTACTCCAGAGTTGTAGTGGTCTCAGACTTGAACTATGACTGCTTTGGGGAAATAAAAAGTTACTGCTTACACATAATAGTCAAGGTATTGAAATGAGCTTTTTAAGCCAGCACGCTACGGCCTTGTGCTGTCCCGGTTTTAATGAGTGTCTTTAGAGAATGAGCCTAATTCTCAATAAGAAGCGACCTACCTCCACACTCACATAGGTGAAATCTGTCTAGAGTGCTCCTGTAATTTAGCACCCCACTCATAAGAGCTACAGATATTCATTAAGAGTTTAATAAACTCAACCTCACAAACATTACAGGAAAATGCACTCATATCATAAGGAGGGATAAATAAATAGTGCATTTTTCACACCAATTCATCAGGTGATTCGTTTTTTTCATTAAACCTGCTTATAGGATCTCTAGTCCCCAGGTTGGGTTTCCTCACATATGACTTGAGATTTAATAGGCTTCAATCCCATCCCCTCGATGTACTCCAGACCTTTTCTCTTGCTAAGGCCTTAGTCAACAGATCTGCAAGATTATCACAAGATTTGACATAATCAACATTAATGGTACCATTTGTCAAATATAATCTCACATTACTGTGTTTTCTCCGTATAGGTCTGGATTTACCATTGTAATAATGGTTTTGAACTCTACCAATTGAGCGGTGCTATCACAATGAATTAATATAGGAGGAATTGGTTTTTCAAAATAAGGTATTTGAAATAACAAATCTCTCAACCAATTCGCTTCCTCACTAGTGAAGCTAAAGAAATTAGTTCAACCTCCATGGTAGAGTTAGCAATAATTGTTTGCTTTTTAGACTTCCAATAAATACCACCACCACTCAAAGTAAATACATAGACAATAGTGGACAAGGAATCACCTGATAAAGTATTCCAATCCGTATCACAATAGCCTTCAAGTACAGTAGGATATTTTGTATAGAACAAACCACAATTTTTTATTTCAATTAAATATCTCATTACTCTGTTTATAGCATGCCAATGTTTATTACCTGGCTTGCTAGTAAATCTGCTAAGTACTCCTACTGCATATGCAATATCAGGCCTAGTGCAATCAGTCACATATCTAGACTTTCAATTATGCTCGCATATTTCTGTTGATTTATTACTTCTGTTTCACTCTCAACAGGAAACAAGTGAACACTAGAATCAAATGGAGTTACAACATACTTGCAATCAAAGAAATTATATTTTTTTAATATTTTCTCAACATACTGTGACTGGTCAAGAAAAATTTCATCACATGTTCTAGTAATTTTTATTCCTAAAATAAAATTTGCCTCACCAAGATCTTTCATTTCAAAATGGCTTCTAAGAATATTTTTAGTCTCATAAATAATATTCATGTTAGAGCCAAAGATCAATAAATCATCAACATATAGGCAAATAATAACATGTGAATTATTCCAAGACTTATGATATATGCACTTATCACACTCATTTGTTTTAAACTCATTTTCAATCATGCAGGAATCAAACTTTTCATGCCATTGTTTCGGTGCCTGTTTCAAGCCATATAGGGATTTATTAAGTTCACATACTTTGCTTTCTTGACCAGCCTCAACAAAACCTTTGGGTTGTTCCATGTAAATCTCTTCATTTAGGTCTCCGTTTAAAAAAGCAGTTTTTACATTCATTTGATGAATTTGTAAATCAAAAATTGTCGTAATAGCAATTAAAAGTCTAATGGATGTAATTCTCGTTACCGGTGAAAAAGTATCAAAAAATTCTAGGCCTTCTAGTTGTTTAAAACCTTTTGACTCAAACCTAGCTTTATATTTTTCAACAGATCCATCCGGTTTTAATTTTTCACGTAAGACTCATTTACATCCAATTATTTTACAACCCAGTGGTAAATCAACTAACTTCCAAGTTTATTAGAAATTAGCGATTCCATTTCATCATTTACAACCTCTTTTCAGAAAATAGCATCATGTGTAGATAAAACTTCTTTTAAAGTGATTGGGTCTTCTCCAACGTTAAAAACGTAATAATCAGGACCAAAGCCTTTTTCTACTCTAGCTCTTTTACTTTTTCTTAACTCAAAATCATCATTTTCATTATTATTTAAAGTAGAAGTAGAAGAACTAGGTAGTGTCAAAATATTTTCTTCAGTCCCATGACCCCCACTATTTTTAAAATCAAAAAGAAATTTATTTTCATGAAAAATAGCATCACCTGATTCTATTATCACGTTATCTTTAAGATTAAAAAATCTATAGGTTGTACTATTTGAAGCATAACCAAGAAAAGTACAAGTAGTAACTTTTTTACTCAACTTAGAGATTTTAGAATCCATTGACCTCACATAGGCTAGACAACCCCAAACTCTTAGATATCCCAAATTTGGCTTATGACATTTCCACAATTCAAAAGGCGTTAATTTCTTCTTTTTATGAGGCACGCGATTTAACACATAACAAGCAGTTAAAAGAGTTTCACCCCAAAAACTTAAAGGTCCACACGACTCAATTAACGTGGTATTAGTCAACTCAATCAAAGTTCTATTCTTACTTTTCGCTACACCGTTATATGCAGGAGAATAAGGAGGAGGAGTTTCATGAATTATACCCAATGATCTTACAAAAGAATTAAACTCAAGTGACTCATATTCACGGCCTCTATCACTTCTTATTCTTTTTATTTTTCTATTAAACTGATTTTCAACTTCATGGAGAAAATTTTTAAAATTCTCAAATGCATCACTTTTATTTTTCATTAAGTAAACATATGTAAACTTAGAAAAATCATCAATGAAAGTGGTGAAATATCTATTTTCTCCACGAGTTAAAATTCCACCAAGTTCACAAATATCACTATGAACTAATTCTAATAAATCAGTTTTTCTTTCAACATGGAAGTGAGGCCTTTTTGTGATTTTAGCTTTACTACAAGCTTCACATTTTTCAAAATTCGTTTTGATCATTAGAATTAATCCTAAACTACTCATGATTCCTACATAACGTTCATTTATATGACACAAACGAGCATGCCAAAAATTAGTAGAAGAAAGCATGTAAACAGAAGTAGATGCTTTATTTATTTCAACATTTAATTTGAACAGACCATCACATGCATACCCTTTCCCTACAAAAATATTATTCTTCGAAATTACATACTGATCAGATTCAATAATTTGTCTGAAGCCTTCCTTATTAAGAAGAAAACTCGACATTAAATTTTCTCATGGAAGGAGTATAAAGTACATCTTTTAAGATTAATACCCTTCCAGAAGTAAATCTCAATTCGACATCCCCTGTTCCAAGTACTTGACTTGTGTGTGAATTTTCAAGCATGACGGTTTTGGGCTCCTCAAAATTTTTGTAATTTTTAAGCTAGTCTTTGTCATAACAAACATGACAGTTTGCACCAGAGTCAGCCCGCCATCTATCAACATTATCCACCATAAATATGTCTGTAATCATCGCAACAAATGGTTCTTTGGTAACATTTGCTTGAGGTGTAGGCCCACGTTTTTGGTATTTGCAAAATCGAGCAATATGCCCACTTTTGCCACAAACAAAGCATGGTCCTTTTTGTTGTTCATGTTGATTTTTTGCTTGGTTATTTCTACCATTATTATTTTGGGGATGTCTACCATTATTATTTTTAAACTTTTTCTTCTTAGGCTTCAAAACATTATTTTTGTTAGGTTCAAGGGTAGCATTACTTGAAGTTAAATTTACCTTCGGTGTGATGTTGTTCACTTCTGTTTGCATTAGTGCATCTTGGACCGTTGCTTCTTCTTACATGCGGATTCTCATTATTAAAGTTTCAAGAGATGTTTCCTTTTGCTTGTGGCGCATAGTTTTTTGAAATTCTTTTCACGAAAGTGAAAAATTATCAATTATGCCACAAACAATAAGGTTATCTCCAATTTTTATTTCCTCAGACCTGAGCTCGCCAACAATCATTATAGAATCTTGTGCTTGGTCTGCCACTGATTTATTGTCCACCATTTGGAAACGGAAAAATCTGTTGGCTGCATATTTTTTCGCTCCCGCCTCCTCAGTGTCATACTTACTCTGCAAGGCTTTCCAAATTTTCTTTGCACTAGAGTAAGTTCTATCATAATAATCATAAAAATTATCTAATAGACAATTAAGTAAAAAGTAACGACACTTATAAGAGTCATTATTATATCTTTCTACTTTCTCTTGATGAGAAAGATATTCTTCATCAGTCATGGTAGAGGCATCTACTTTATTAGGGTTCTTCTCCGTTAACACATAAGAGACATGGAGAAGACTTAAGTAGAAAAGAACTTTACCCTTCCATCTTTTAAAGTGGGTACCGTTGAACCGAAATGGCTTGTTCAAATCTCCCAGCTTGATATCCGCGGAATTTTCAGTTGTTGCCATCCTTTGAATCTCCTTAAAATTGTTTGTGAAAATCTCAATAAATTGCAGTGATATTACAATTGATTTACAACTAAAAATTACAAATGAATAAAGAAAAATATTATTTCTTCTTATACGGTTGAAGCGCAGATATCTCGCTCTTTTTAAGGAGATTCAAGCCCACTGCGGTAATTGTTTCTCCGATCCAACAGTAATACTCTCTAACTTGTCCCCTCCAGGATACAACAGCCTACACAATATAACTCAATACTCTGCACTAAAATTAAGTTCAAAGCTCCACACAATTAACACCTCCCTTTAACTAATAAACTCTCTTAATATATAATGTCAACTCTCAGTATTTTCTTCTACTTCTCTATTTATGCTTCCCTATTTCTTACCCAGAATGCCGTGCCAAAGTTCCAATTTATAGAAGCGAAAGGAAGGCATGCATACATTAAAATAATGTACCTACCATTGAATCATTGCTTAGACAAATCATTTGCGAAGAATAAAAGTGTTATGCCTTAGAAAACATTAACTTTGTCTTCATACTTTAATAGTTAGAGTAGAAAAGAGATAGAATATTAAAAAGTGTTCCATCAGAAAACATTAACTTTTTCTCTATACTTTAATAATTAAAGTAGAAAAGAAATAGGATATTAAAAAAAGTTCCATCAATACGCATTGTCTTCTTTGTTGTTTCTTCGTATGCGGTCATCATTGTTTGTGATCTCGGGTTACTCATGATTCCGCCTGAGTGGCCATTCGTTGTGTTGGACTTGCTCTTCGAGAAGACCCCTTTGTGGGTCAGCCTGTTTTACACAACTATTTTACCCCATACAATTCTCCTTAAACTTTCAGATGCCTTTTTATATTTTGATATTTTGAAAGTTCTTAAGTGTCAAAGTGATATTACAAAAACAAAGAAGAGCCATTCTTTTTAAAAAAGAAAAAAAAAAAACTATAAATTTTATTCTTAATGTTAGATTGGGCTCGAGCTTAGCACATGTCAAATAACACTAGTACTATATACTTTTTTTTGTTTTGACTCTTGTTGACTTGACATTCTCTTTAATAAAAATTAGAAATTTATTTTATTAAATTAATCTTACTAATTATGCATTGAAAATATAAATTTGAGTTTATACACTTAATGGAGTAATTTAATGATAGAGATAGTATTGAAAGAATATAAAAAAATTAACTTACTTTTATAAATACGACAACTAAATTAAAACAAATAATTATAAAAAGAGGGCTACTATTTTAAAACAGTGGGAGTATATATGGAAGAATCTCAACTTGTTAATAGTCCTCACGGAGATATTTAATATTTAATAATTTTTTGTACTTTGATGTTGTGGTAAATAATTTTTTTCTTTCAGTTGGACAAAACAAAAGAGAACAAGTCATTTAAGGGGTGGTTTGGTTGGGAAATAGTTATTCCAAATAATTAATTTTGGGATTAATTATTTCAGAATTATTTGGGATAACTTATCACACCATGCATATGGGATAACTTATTTCATCACTATGACATAAATGATGGGATAAATTATTTTGGTATTAACTAATATCCCGACCAAATATGAAATAAAATAATCCTTTATTTTATCCCGAGACTACTTATCCCTTATACCTTACACCAAATGAGTCCTTAGTGGACGCCTATGGTAAGATTTTTCAAACTTCATCAATTGATTTTTTAATAGCATAAATATTTTAATGGATTTTTATGTAAACTAAGTAATTTTGCTTTACTATTAATAATATAGAAATTCACTTTTACATAAACAAAATTGTAACTTATCGTAATTTTTTAAATATAGTTTTCAAGTATTTATATTTTAATTTTAAATTATTAATCTTATTTAATTCAACTTAACTTCAAAGATTAGTTAAATAAACTATCGAGAAAGCAAAATGTGATAAGTATTTGAAAAGTTGGGGGTATAATTAGATACTTTTATTTTTAATTATAATTTTATATCATAATTTAAGAATTGATTGAATTTTGTGTTTAACAATAATGTCGCAATGATCATATGCTGGCAAACACATGTACTCTTTTCGTTTTACAAAAATAACCTATAATTTTTTAGTCCGATTACAAAGGAATGATTTTTTATCTTTTTGGCAATATTTTGATTTTAATTTTTCGTATAACTCGTTTAAGATCACAAGATTAAAAAATATTTTGATATATTTGACATAATTTTAATTCAAAACAATAAGATTTAACAGTCTTCTTTAATTTCTTAAATTCCATGTCAAGTTAAAATAAATTATTATTTTTTTTGAAATTGAAAGAGTAAATAATAATGATTTCACTTGGTTAGGCTCTAATTTGAAAAAATAAAATAAAAAAATAACACAAATAGCTTACATTGTTAAATTCATAATGTATCAAAATTGTAAATCTTAGTCCTTCCATCTTAAAAAAGGGTTTCAAAATATGAAAGTTAAATTAGTTCAGTTTTACGTGCGCACTTTTTAACTTATATCTATTTGTATTTCTATTACTAACATATAAGCGGCAGTAAAGCTGCTGACTGGAATTTATGGACGATATGTCTGTTTTATCTGCTTTAATTATGATTTTATTATATTATTTTTAATTAATTATTATAAGTTATTTACGTATTAAAAAATTAATAATATTTAATTTTAAAAAAAAAAATTATGACATGTCCGTTTCAGTTGTCGCAACCGTAATTTTACTATATCATCTGTAATTAATTATTTTAAGTCATTTACATATCTATTACTAATATATAAGTAAGGGTGACAATTTCAGTCCATATTTGTGAAAGGAGTCCATTTAATCCATATTTATTGAATTGGATCACTCATATTTCAAATGGGTAAATATAGACATCAACTCATTTTAAAAGTTCATACAAATATCGATAAAATGAAAAAAAAAATATGGGTATCCATTTAATCACATAGATCACTCACCGATGATTAAAATTTCAGTTCTTTTTCTTTTCCATTTTTTTCTTTTCTTTTTTGTTTCTTCTTTCTTTTTTTTCTTTAATTTAATTTTTTCATTTTTTACTCGTTTCTTATATTTTCTTTTTTCTTTCTTTTTTTGTTTTAATTTCTTTTTTCTTTGTATTCTTTTTTTTATTATTTTCATTTTCCCCCTTTTCATACATGTTTCGTCATTTTTATCATTTTTTTTCTTTTGTGTATTTTTTCTCATTTTTTTTGTTGTCATTGCATTTCATATTTTATATATATTTTTATATTTTATATTTATTTGTATCATATTATATATTTCAAATAAGTTTATTATTTATATTTGAATAGTTTAGTCATGAATGTATACAATTTATCATTTGTATTTATATACAAACAAGTATATAAACTAGTTATATTTGCTTGAGACATACTTGGGTTAGCAAACATAAGTTTCTAATTATTTCATTTAGCCTAAGTTTCAATTAATTATAATTTATCGCATCTTTTATCAATTAAATACAATCCATAGTCTCTCCTTTATTTTCTTTATTTTTCTATCTTTTATTTCTCTTTCTTTTTTTATTTTTCAGTTTTTTTATTTTCCCTTTTTTTGTTTTCTCTTTATTTTTTCTTTTAATTTACTTTTTTTTCTTTTTCATTTTTTTTTCTTTTTCATTTTTTACTCGTTTCTAATATTTTCTTTTTTTTTCTTTCTCGTTTTTTCATCTATTTTTTTCTTTTTTCTTTGTATTCTTTTTCTTTTTCTTTTTGTTTTGTCATTTTTCTTCCTTTTGTATTTTTCCTCATCTTTTTTGTTGTCATTGCATCTTATATTTTATATATTTTTTATACTTTATATTAATTGTATCATAATATATATTTTAAATAAATTTATTATTTATATTTGAATAGTTTAGTCGTGAATATGTACAATTTATCATTTGTATTTATAAACAAACTAGCATATGGATTAATTATATTTGCTTGAGACTAAAATGTATAAATATACAATGTATCATTAAATGCAAATGTATCATTAGCATTTATATGTCAAATTTATCATTTATATTTGTATAGAAACAAATATCAATTGTATGTGTATGGTTCAAGTTGTATAAACATGTATTATTTGATACATATTTAACATTTGTATTTATATAATTTAGCAATTGTATTTGCATAATTTATCATTTTTATTTTTATTTTTATTTTTCAATTTATATCAATAATACATAATTTGTATAAATATATATAAATACAAGTGTTCGTTGAAAGAAAAATAATTATTCTTTTTCAATTGTTTTAAAAAAAATAACACTATCAACTACGAATGCAAATATAAACAAATGAAAGAAATGCAATTATAAATACGAATACAATATACGGTCAACTTACGAATACAAATATAAAATAATTCTTTAAAAATATAAGTTCATCAATGAAAATAGAATACAGATACAAATACAAGAAAAATAAATAACAAAATATAAATATAATGTGCAGTCAACGATAAATTAAAAATATAAATATTTATTTAAATACAAGTGCAAATTATATAATATATATATATATATATATATATATATATATATGATGGTGCAAACTATAAAATACAAATACAAGTTTGAAGTATAAAAAATAAATACAAATATAATTGTATTAACGAATACAAAATTATAAATGTTGAGCAATATAAATCAATATGAAATTATGGTATTTTTGTTATCATAAAAAAATTAAAAATGAAAAACAAAGAAGAAAAACGAAAATTGAAAAAAAATTAGAAAAAAAAAAAGAAGAAGTAGAAATTAGAGATAGAAGAGAGAGAAAAACAGTGTAAAGAAAGAATTGAATACAAAAAAAATCAAAAAGAAAAAATAAATAAAAATGAGAAAAGGAAAAAGAAAACAATGATGGCGAATACAAATACAATGAGTGGTTAAGATATTTTCGTCATCTTTTATGATTTGTACTCGACTTAGCTATGTTCTTCGAAAATATAAAAAAATATAAAGTATAAAATACAATCAAAAAAGAGAAAAATGAGAAAGAAAAAAAAAAGTAAAAACAAAAATAAATTAAAAAAATGCAAAACGAAAAAAAGAGGAAACTAAAAAGAAAAAATATAGGAGAAAAGAAAGAAAAGTGGAGGCCAGAGATAGAAGAGAGAGAGAGAAAAATAAAAAAAGAGAAATAAAGGCTAGAGATAGAAGAGAGAGAAAAAGAATCTAAAAAGGAAAAAAACGAAGAAAAAAGACAAAGAAAAAATATGAATTGTAATTTTGAAAGTTACACTAAAAACACTTTCATTTTGTTGAAACTTAGGTTATTTTTGTAGGTTCATGTTGTTTTTGTGGGTGAAAAGTTGGGGGTAGGGGGTGTGAGGGTGCTTTGGAGAGGAGGGGTTAATGTTTTTTAAAATATATTTTTTTAGGATGGGGTATGGGGAGGAGGGGTGTAGGGGTGTAGGGGGCTGGAGGGTGGAGTAGTGGATAAAAAAGTCAAGTTGATATATATATAGAAGTTCTATGTTTTTATCTTTAAGAGTTAAAGTGGCTAGCAAACCATTTTTACCCAATCCATAGTTGAACCAAATCCATATTTATCCATATATTATATGGGTGGATTGTATCCAATCCATTTAAACTCAATCCCTATTCAATCCATCCAAATCCGATTTTATCCACCCATTTGCCACCCCTATATACAATTATGAAGCTGCTGAAGCAGACAACTTGTGGACGACATGTCTGCTTCAGCTGCTTCAATCATGATTTTACTATATCATTTCTAATTAATTATATAAGTCATTTACGTATTAAAAAATTAATAATATTTAATTAAAAAAGTAAAATAGATATTTATGGCATGTCTGTTTCAACTACTGCAATCGTGATTTTACTATATCATCCATAATTAATTATTATAAATCATTTACGTATTATAAAATTAATAATATTTAATTAAAAAAATAAAATAGATATTTATGACATGTCTATTTCAGCTGCTTCAATTGTGATTTTACTATATCAACCCTAATTAATTATTATAAGTCATTTACGTATTAAAAATTAATAATATTTAATTAGAAAAAAGTACAATAGACATTTATGACATGTCTGCTTATGCTTCAATCGTGATTTTATTAAATCACCCCTAATTAATTACTACAAATCATCTAAACATTAGAAAATTGATAATATTTCATAAAAAAAAAAGGTAAAATAGACACAAAATTATAAGTTTACTTTTGATGTTTTACATTAACTTGACGATTTATATGGGGTCCACTTAATTTTTTTTTTATAGGTACTTTGTATAGTAATTTTACTATATCGTTTTTAATAGTTAATCGTTGATATTTTAAATTAACTTGACGGCTTATATGGGGTCCCATAAATTATTTTTCAAAATTACTTTTTATAGTAATTTTATTGTATCGCTTATAAATAGTTATTATAAGTCATTTAAGTATTAAATTATAAATAATATTTGATAACAAGGATTAAATAGATAAAAAGTTATAAATTTAAAAAGGTTGGAGGAAGTACTTTGCAATAGTTAAATCTGTGTCAAAAAATTATGAAAGTAGAACACCTACTGAGATCTAAATGATTAGATTCAAATCAAAAATTAAATTTCATAGTTACGAGCTAAGATCTGAAAAATCAAAATATCAGTTTTTATTAGGTGCAACTAAATGAAGCATAAAATACGTAAATAAGAAAATTAAATTTTAATTTTTTAACTACATTTTTTATTTCGGTGGTCGACATGCTTGCCGATCACTGCTTGCTCTGTGATTTTATTATATCACCCTAATTAATTATTATATGTCATTTACATATTAGAAAATTAATAATATTTAATTAAAAAAGTTGATATGGATCTAGATCCTAAAGATGAAACCTAACCTAAAGAAGTAAAACGTAAACAATGCAAGAAAGTAAAGATAGATAAATTGACATTAGAAACTACCAAAAATCAAGAGCCAATAGTTTTATCAAACTCGAAGACCCTTAAACTAATAGAATCGAACATCAATTTCTTACGTGAACTTCAAGGGAATCGGATTTTTGAGCAACCCACGTTTCTAAATAAGTTGTCAACACAAGCGATTCCACGCTCACAATTCACTCCTAAGAGCATTCAATTCAAAATATCATCAAAGTTACAAATGAAATGGTTAAGGCACATATCTATAGTGTTGCCTTTGCCTAAGATAGCCTATTACAAGAAATAGCCCAAATGTGGCTATTTCAAAAATAACCCACATGGGCTCTTCAAAGCATACTTCAAGCCCTCTAAGCAATAATCCACATGTGATATTATGGGCTAAGGAACCCACCGAATACATCCTTGAGCTCTAGGATTGATCAGGGTGTGGACCTCTTGGAATTGGCTTCGAAAGATGTAATCTAACTCTTTAAGGCCCCGTTGGCTCGTATTATCATCCCATTCTTGAAAAGGATTCGACCTCGAATCCAAACCTTGCAAAACAATAGGAGACACAAGTAAACACACTTTCCTTATTGCATGAGGGTTAGGGTTAGCACAATCATTCAAAACATCATGCCAAGGTTGCACACACTTTTGATATAACCAAGCATCAAAATGATCAATCAAGGGTATATAACCCCAAAATGTAAGAACTACTTGGTCATTCAAGAGATTTGGACAAAGGGGTATACTAGAGGAACCATGATAATCAATCAACCGCTCATGAAGGCTCACAAGGATTCCAAGTCTCAATAAGGTCATAACCCCTCTATAGTACTCAACTTTGTTGGAGGCCCTTCACTTACATAACTTTGGCCTCTCAAATAGATTAGAAATCTACAAGAAAGACTTTTCGTCATAGGGATGAGTTTCAACAACCTCACCCATGATTGGCTTGTCTTCTTTCCCAAACACCGATTGGTGTAGAGAAGAACTATCATATTTCTATTGATCATCAAGAATAAATGGATAGAGTGTCCATGTACACGGGTTTAGAAAACACTTTCTTCCTCCAAGATTACCACTAATACAATCATATGTTCCTTCTATACTAGCATGATCAACAACAAATACAATTAGAGGGTCACTCTCATTCAATCGACCAACCTTTTCAAGATCATCATTCAATTGAGGTCCTTTAAATACCTCACAAACATTTCCAAGTGTTGGGATCGGTTCACACACAAGTTGGTCCTCATGAATTCCATAAGACAATGTACTACCACTCGTCATAATGGCTTCAGCACTAGGTGGACACAAATCGGTCTTGCTAGAAGAGTCAATTTATCATTATTAGGAACAAGTAGTGTATCCACACGCTCAAGTTGTACATTATCATCATGAAGTAAAGATATATTAGGCTCACCTAAAGATAAGCTATCATTCACTCTTAGTTGGCTACTAGCCTCATTCACTAGAGTGCAAGAGTTAGCTTTGTTACCTTGAAGTTTATTTGGAGCATGTCCACTCAAGGGAGCTTGACAATTTGGTGGATTGGGAATGGTGGATTTAGGAAAGCTTGGATGCTCTATCAAGTTATCCAACTTCTTTGAAAGAGAGTTTTCCATCCCTTTCATTCTTCTTTCAAAAGATCTCATTTGTCTATTCATATCGTATTTCATGCTCATTATGGCTGCCATCAAAGATTGCATGCTTATCTCTCCCAAAATACTTTAGTTATCATCTTCTGGTGCCATTATACCTATCAAAAGAAATACTAAACAAAAACAAAGGCAACAAACACGTTAAAGGTTATAAAACCACCCTTACAATCCCTCAAAGTTCACACCTTTGAATGTCACTCAATTGGCGTCACAAGTGTTGATAGCTTGTTTGTACTCCAATGAGATTACTTGATACCAATTGTGGCTTGAGGTCAGAGTGGATTCTTGTTTGAAGACTCAATTAAATTTTTTTACGTATGGACTTAAATAAAAAAGCTACAACGAATTGAAAACGAGAAAAACTCACAGAGATCGAAGACACGAAAAAATGAATTCAAAAAGACTAATTCACAACTAAGTAGGTGATTACTAGTTGTTAATTAGCATTAGAATAAAGAAAGAAAGACTAAGAATCAAAGAAAAGAAACTAAGAACCTTAATTTGGGCCTAAGGTAATTTTGAAGGTTGATGATGTGGCAGCCTCATATTTGACGTTGAATGTTGTTGAAATTTTGGAAATTTCTTGTTTCCAATTTAAACTTCAATCAATCTTCAATTTTGCATGAGTGATAAGCGGTTTTGGTAGGGAAAATACAAGAATTTGGACCTTTTCAATTGTTCTTACAAGCTCAAAAGAGTTTGAATTTTTTGTGGTTTCCCCTTTTATACTTTCTTTTGTCCCCTTCTTTGAGAATATTCCCCTTTTGACGTCTTTTGTTTCTTTCTTCCTTTGGAAGACTTGGAATATGCTTGGAATATTCTTTGAGACAAACAAGTAACCCATTTTCTCTCACCTCCTTTTTGGATCAAACAACACTTTTTTGAATCTTCTCCTTCAACAAAATATGAAGATGATGAAGAACACCAAGAACGTTTAAACTTGAACTTAAACCAAATGACCTCAGAATTGAGTGAAATTTTGAAGATCTAGGTTCACGTTGAACTACCAAACATCAAAAACACATTTTCAACTCAAAATCTCAACAAAACCTTCCAAAATTTCAAGATCCACCTTCAAGTTCTTCAACTTTAATCTCAACAATGGTGGATGACTCAAATCACCCCGAAATCAACTCAAATCCAAGATATAGACTCTCTTAGTGTTAGGGAACAAGTATATAACACTAGAAACACACAAAACACACAAAAAGACACAAGAATCTAAGCTTCAAGTTTCAGCCTAGCGGTAAAAAACGGAAACAAAAGTTTTTTTTGTGATTTTCGATTTTTGACTCTCTTTTTTGTTGCTTTTTGAGATAACAAAAAACAAGACTAGAATCATGGGAACGATTCTAAACTCAGCTTCAATATCAAATGATACTGATCTAGATCCGAAAGATGAAATCTAACCTAAAGAAGCAAAACGTAAACAATGCAAGAAAGTAAAGATAGATAAATTGACATAAGAAACTACTAAGAATCAAGAACCAATAGGTGTATCAAACCCGAAGAACCCTAAACTAGTAGAACCGAACACCAATTTCTTACGTGAACCTCAAAGGAATCGGATTTTCGAGCAACCTACGTTTCTAAACAAGTTGTTAACACAAGCGATTCCACACTCACAATTCACTCCTAAGAGTATTCAATTCAAAATATCATCAAAGTTACAAATGAAATGATTAAGGCACATATTTATAGTGTTGCCTTTGCCTAAGATAACCTATTACATGAGCTCTTCAAGGCATACTTCAAGCCCTCCAAGCAATAATCCATATGCGGCATTGTGGGCTTAGGAGCCCAAAAGGGATCCACCGAATGCATCCTTGAGCTCTAGGTTTGATCAGGGCATGGACCTCTTGGCATTGTCTTCGGAAGATGTAATCTAACTCTTTAAGTCCCCGTTGGCTCGTATCAAAAGTTAAATAGACATTTATGACATATCTATTTTAGATGCTTCAATCGTAATTTTACTATATCACCTCTAATTAATTATTATAGGTCATCTAAGTAAAATGATTAATATTTAATAAAAAAATATAAAATAGAGATAAAATGATAAATTAATTCTTGATGTTTTAAATTAACCTGACATCTTATATGAGGCTCACTTAAATAATTTTCATAAGTATTTCTTATAGCAATTTTGCTATATCACTTTTAATTAGTTATTGTGAGTCATTTAAGATATGTCTGTTTCGCTACTTCAATCATGATACTTGCTTGATTCTCGAAATTATATCAGTGTCACTTAAATTGGAATAGAAGAAAAAATATTACAAGTCAGAATAATAAAAAAACTTAAATTATTTAAAACAATTTAATTTTTTACGCCACTTTATGCATAAATATATTTCTTTAACACTTAATGAAAGATCTAAACTTTAGGTAGTAAAATTATCGGGAGAATATAAACTGCGATTAAATTTCTAAATACACTCATATTATATATAAATATATCAATACATAATTATGATGATTTATTTCACTGCTTTCATAATAATTTAAAAAATTTAATCTTAACATGAGCATGGGCCGATCACCACTAGTTTTACTTCATAAGTGACTACATCAATTAATAGGCGAAATATATATATAGCAAAAATTCTAAAAATTGTGATAGATAGTAAAATTTTCACCAGATTAAGGGCAAAATGAAGATGAAATGGCAAAAGTGAAGGATGTAATTGAAGTTTTGGAAAGAGTAGGGGACCAAGTTGAGGGAGGTCATACAAGTTTGAGTGTATAACTTGTCCAAGTCCCAACCTTCCTTCCCCTGGGTTTGTTGAAGATAAGGTGGTCGGAGACATGGCTATATCTTCCCTTATTTCCACCCCATCTCAATCCATTGGTAATTCCTGTAATCTATTTTAAATATCTGCCTCTTTTTTCCCTTCCTCCCTCTTACTTACTGTTGGTTCCTCTCCCTTTTAGGATACCCAACTGCTGCTTTGTTACACTCACATACCAATGCCACTCCATCCCTCTTCTATGTAAGTTTCTTCAATTTCATCTCTCTCTCTTCAATTAGTGTCTACAGTAGTAGGGGTATGCTTTATCATAGGAAATAATGCCTATTTCATTCCAATTAATTTCCTTATAGCAGTAGAGTCGCCTATTACATTGATTTCAAGCATGTCTAATATAACTATTACCATTGCCTCCACTTTTAGGAAAACAAAACCATGTTGGTTTAAGGTACTAGTATTTGACTCTATTGTTGCCTTTGCAATTTTTAAGTACTTGTTTTGGTTCATTATTGAAATGCAGCACATATCCAACTTGGTTACATTGTTTTTAGTGTCATTTTACTTTAAACATTTTGACATGTCTGAGCATTTGATGAGTGGTGACAGTATGTTTGCAAGTAGAGAGGGGGGATTTTTCTGTAGCAAATCTAATTTTTGGCTCAGACATTACAACATAATGAACTTCTCGTCAATATATCTACCTTGAATTTGCTGACTATTCATTTAAGTAATTCTGCATGTTAATATTCAGAATTCGTGTCCTTTTCCCTTGACTACTATTTTTGTACTTCAGTTTGTTCCAAGTTGATAGCTCTATCATGGAATCTTAAAGCAATATTATTTATATATCATCAGTAACTGTCAATTCTGGCTGAATATATCAATTCTGGTCTTCCCATCTGGAGACATGGCTTGATCACATGTAATTTTGATAATAGGCATCGTTGCTCACCAATAAAATAAGAAAAGAAAGAGAATGTTGTATCTCTATTCAGAACATTGTCAATCATCTTACGTCTCATATTTTTTCTGTGATTGCCATTAGGTTGACTTTTCCAAGGTTCATGAACTTATACCTTCGTCTCTTGCAGGAAAAAATCCGAATACCCATGAAAAGAAGAAGTATCAAAAGGTTGAGAGACACAAAATTCAGAACATATTCTTATCTGGATGGCTCTATGGAAGTAGTTCAGTCAAATGGTTACATTTCAACAAGTCCTCTCAGTTCAAAAGAGGTTTTTAAGATCTTCACAAGCAGTGCAATTGATACCTCACATGCCTCATCACCACTGATGCAAAAATTGGTGCTGTTAGATTTAGACCCTGCCACAGCAAAACTGGCAATCAGCTTTCTTGGGCCCTTCCTATCAGCATTTGCGTTTCTGTTCATTTTGAGAATAGTCATGTCCTGGTATCCTAAGCTTCCAGTTGGGAAGTTCCCTTATGTCTTAGCTTATGCACCCACAGAGCCCTTTCTTGTCGTAACACGAAAGTTGATTCCTCCGCTTGCTGGAGTTGACGTGACTCCTGTCGTTTGGTTTGGATTAGTCAGTTTCCTTATTGAGATTTTGCTAGGACCACAAGGGCTGCTTGTCCTCCTATCTCAAAAACAGGTTTAGCTCCTGCTGCATTTTGCAAAAGTTCTTTCATCCTTTAGAATTTCACCAGCTCCTTACTGGAGAAAGGCAGGAACGTAGAGAAATCCTTTGGTCTTGTAGTTGTTCAATTGCACATACAATCTGTATCTATTAGTTGACAGCCCTGTCGTGCTGTAAAGTCCTGGTGACAGTTACTAGGATCCTCATTTTGTATAATTGGAGTTAATGCAACTTATTAAAGATTTTGGTTCATCCATACAACTCTTTACATTCTTCTGACCACATACAACATATTCTTTTATAAGATCCCTTGTCCCTCCATATTCTCTTCTATGTATGTGAATATGGTATTGTTCGCAACAAACTATCGAAAAGTTGAAAATTAACTGCAATCAAAATAATATAAAAAAATAATAATTTATTTGATTGATCTTGTGAGTACACTTCTATTGTTATCTTGGTTCTTCTCTTCTAAGATTTCTCCATTATTTGAGGGTGGTCAATAACGTGTTCTCGAATATAAGATGATTTAGACCTCCTTGTGATGTGTTTGATCTCCGGAAATTTCGAGCAGCACTTCGTCATTTCAGATTGATTTCTGGGAAGAACTTCACTGACAACTTTTTTGAAGAACTGTGCAATTGTTGTTGTGGCGTTCTTCAATGCTTGTTGAATGTCCTCAGAAAATTATGTAATCCTCCTATTTATAGTTGTAGGGGTAGACAGTGAAGTGTAAATGAACTCTTTTGTCTTCTTGTGATTGGTTCATGTGAGTCATGAAACTTATCACAAATGTTTTATGATAAAGTTGCTTGTGATTGCCAAAACATGTCATTTTGAACACTTGACAACTTGTGATGGTACTTGAATTTGACTTGGATTGTCACATCATTTGAACTCATGACATTGCTTGCTGGTCTTGAATTTGACTGGGACATCATATCACTTGACACGCATGAGTTTGGACTTCAAGATGAAACTGACCTTGAACTTGAATTTAATAAATTGAATTTATTATTTTTAAAGCCCAAATTAATTATTCAACTCAAACAAACATGGACTTAATTCAAATTTTAGATGAATTTAATCTAATAAAATTTATGTGTCTACAAATACCCCTACTTCAAGTCTTGTTTGAAGTATTATGAAGCCCACAATATTACTCTAGGGATTGTTTGATTGGGAACACGTTATTCCAGAATAATTAATCCCGAGATAGATAATCTGGGGGATTAGTTATCTCACCATATATATGAGATAACTTATCCCATCACTAAAACCTAAATGGTGGGATAAATAATCCCTTGATTGACTAATTCCTCCAACCAAATATGTGATAAAATAATCTCACATTTTATCCCGAGATTATCATAACTTATACTTCACATCAAACGGCTCATTAATGTCACTTTCTTGATTCTATTGCTTGTGAAGTAATAAACTAGGGGCTAAGGTTAACATGCTCAAATCTCTAATAAAAAAGAAAGAAAAGAAAAATCTAGGAGTTAGTGTCTGTACACTCCTCTCTCATTTGATCCATTACACCCGTTTAATATTCGATCCAATCATCAAAACAAATAAAAAGACATTAGGTTATTCCTTTATCCGTCTTTTCCAACCAGTGTTCGCACTGCGCCCGATTTCTTCTTCTCTGATTTTCTGCCACCAAGCATAACCAATTATTTCTTGGTCACGCAAAATTATTCAAATTGCATAATCATTATTACTGACATTGGTAAGCGATCCAAAGTGGTTCGATTATAATTCAATTCGTGACAATCATAAATGAAAAGTTCGTATTCTTCGATCATTGATAAACGATTTGATAGGTAATACTCAATATAGGCTGGTTCGCTTAAAGGGAATCATTTGTATGATCAGGTCCGAATCTTGTAGTACATGAGTAGGTGTTACAACCCAATTTCTCAGGTCATGATGACATCTACTATAACCCACTAGTAGGTAAGCCAACTTGATGTCTGGAACATCTAGTAACAGATTATCAATAGAAAGGAAGGAAATGACGAAATGAATTTAAATAAAAGACTAGCATAGGACACAACCCCCAAGACTTGGTGAAATTAGTACAAGAGTTTTCTAGTACAATTAGAGTACAAGAAAATACTGAATAAATAGACATGTCCAAGATACAAAATGAGATAAGTTTAATTAGTACGAGGGAAAGCAGGAATACTCCAAAACTTAAGGAGCTCACCCAAAATCTCCAATTCATAGCTGCTCTGCATGATACACATGTCAAAGACAAGAACTCGTACTATGATATGTAGGCTGTAGAAGTGTAGTATGAGTACCAAACACATGGTACTCAGTAGGCATCGAATGACTGACTCCAAAGATAATGCAAGAATAAATAACATATAAAGCAAGAATATAACTACAAACAACTATTCAAGAAAACTAAACATAATAATACTAATGGACCAGTAAGGATAAACTATCTTAATCTAGGAGTGTCCGAAAATTAGAGTGCAATTCACTACCTAATATACAAAGGAAGAGTGGAAGAAGGATACAAAGTAATAATACAAGGCCAAAGGATACATATACAATATGAATAGATAAGAGAAGAGAGGAATATATATATATATATATATATATATATATATACACACACACCTTTGTAGGACTAAGCTCAGAGATAATAACCCGAGGGAACCAATCTAACCTCTCAAGGATCATATCCAAGATGGAAATTCAATACTAGCACAATTAGGGTCTCTAACCAAAGGATGACTAAACATGAGATAATCTAACAATAACATGTCTTACTATGAGAAAGAAAAGGAATAAAAAATGTACCGTCAATCCGAGGTACCAGTCCGTAATTATCCTGCCATAAACTAAACATAATAACCATCAACAAAGTAACTGGCAAGTTCGGACAAACAATAACTCAACAGGGCCCCTATAAGCCCAGAAGGTCCAACCAAGTACTCAACAAACAACAATCATAGCTTATACCTATGCAATTCCATATAAGACTAATAAATATAAGCTTCAAACAACTATGTTGGTAATAGGCAATACATATTAATGAATGGATGCAACATAAACTAATATTAAACCATGCCCACGAACCCCCCCCCCCCACTCCCATACCATAAGCACCGAACTCAAATTGTTATAACATAATAAGTACTTCATCAGTGTCAGACTTGAACCAAAAATAGTATCATAGATGCCGCACTCGAACCGAAAATAGGATCATAAATACTTGAATCAAACCAAAAATAGTATCATAAATGTCACAGTCAAACCTAAAATAGTTATATAACTAAATAACTATTGACAGAGATCAACTTTGAGACTAAATTAGCATAATAACGTAGAAAGAGTTGGAATATCTCTCGACCAAAGTAAATAGTAGTGACAAAAGAATGAATAAATCATGGACCAGAATCAATCTTGGTTTAATTTTTAAAATATTAAATAAGGTGGTTCGATTTTCATTATAAAAGAATTCATTTTAAAACTGAAAAGTAGGAATAAATTCCTTTTTAGAAAACAATAGTAAAATCATAGTTTGGTTGGAAATGTACCAGTAAGTGAGAATGAAGGCGCCTAAAAGTATGCATGCCATCACCAGTATTCAAACAATACAACAATAAACGCCTAAGTGTCTGTATACTAGAATCACGTCCTAATACCTAATACGTAAGTCTAATGATATATCATATAATAAGGAATTCTTAATACCAAAGTATGGTTAACATGCTTATAACTAAGGTTAAAAGGATCCGATGGCAATAACAAGTATTTCATCCTAAGGGTCGGGTCACCTTTCTAGTCTTAAATTTTCTAAATAGGCTAAGTCATGATATACTAGTCATAAACATATCCTATAATCCCTACCTAGCATGGAGTTAATACTATACACAATCTCATAGAGAAAAGTAGACCAAAGCCTACCTCGATGCCAAAATGCAATTCTTGAATCGTTCATAAATCACTTATCTTTTCTCCATGACCCAAAAAATAGCGTCGCACTATCAAAATAATCATCTATGCGTTAATAGGAGTAAAACAATATCCATATTGTTATATAAAACTACAAAGCCAAAATTAGATCAATAATGGGCTCGTGGGGCTCGATAATGAAATTCTAAAATTGAATCCATCACGAAGTCCCTCGAAGGACGAGGAATGCATGCTCAAACTTATTCACAAATGGAGTTCATCGAGACCCAAATCATCCCACAAAGTTAAGAAATTCAAAAACTACTTTTTAGGAATTTACAAGGAAAATAGCTGAGTTTGATGGGGAAAAAATAATGAAAAATGATCAAGAGGTGTTGAATTATCTTACCTTAGCCTTAATGGATGATTTTCCACAATTTCCCACGCTCCAAGATCCAACAATGGTGAAAAAAGATTTTGAATCACACTTTTAGTCGGAAAATATGAAAAATGAAATGGGTATTATTGGAAAAATGAGAAATATGAAGTTATAATCACATAGACAATGATTATAAGATAAAAACACATTGATAATCGTCACAAACGGAGCTTTCTGGCTCCCAAAATGTTAAAAATATGAAATGAGTTTTGTTTGAGTGTTATACTCAGTGATGGTCACATAAGAGTCCCTTTGTTCACTTAAGCAACCTGCTTAAAGGGTCAAAATACCAGTTAAGTGGCCAAATGGTCACTTAAGCGGCCCGGTCAAATGGTCAATGGTCGCTTTAGCGACCACACCAGCACCAACAACATCTGAAACTTATTTTTGACCCTTAAAACTCATCTAGATTCCTATTAACATGAACTAATAGTGCAAATTGATCATAAAATGCATTATGGATTTAGTGGAATCATCAGATTTAGGAAAAAAAATGACGTTTACAACAACTTAACCCCCGGAACTGCTATTTAGCTATTTTAACTAATTTTTGTCTTAAAGCAAAATATGAAGGCTCGGGACCCAAACTAACTATGCTACTAACCAAAAATCAAGATTCTGGACTCAATAGAACCATCAAAATTTTCATCCGAGGTCATTTCGATCAAATGTGTATCCCACACTCAAATAATTATTTTAATCAAAATCCACCTAATAGCGAAAATAAGTATGAAAGCCTCGAAACCTGAACCAAGGGTCCCCCAAGACTTAGATCAATGTTCCACAACTAATGACACTAATATTTCTCATCCGAGGCTGTTCACTAGGAGTTTTGGTCCGATACTAGTTTCTTAACAATGATAGCTCCAAAATAGGAAAATAATCCTAAATCCAAAATAAAATGTCTAATGACTGAACAGACAGTTCCAGCAAGTCACAAATGACCTATAGTTTCTATAAGAAGGATCAAAATGCCAAAAACATATGAAATTAAGGAAATGGCTTGGAGAGTCATTACAATATCCACTACCAAAAGAAGTTTTGTTCTGGAAAGTCAACAGATAGAAAGAGCTCGAAAGAATGAGGTACTAGGCCCACATGCCTCGAGCATGTCTCTTCAGAAAACCTCTAAGCAGAAATAATGCTCCCAAGGGATTTTGCTATAGGTATCCTTTTTCAACTACTTCGTTACTTCACTTTCAAAATAGCCACAACTCAACCTCAACAAACAACTGGCTTTCAACTAAATTGAGAACGATTGATGCATGTAACCCCAAATCAAAACATGCTGACATCACACAGAAACAAGCACAACCAAGAAAAACCTCAACCAGGCTAAAGTCCACCCAAGGCATAAGCCATACCATCAACTCTAAATTCCAGATCTAACATTCATTTGCCTCTCTAATTGGATGTCTACTTTGAACCGCACATAATATTATTTGAGTTATATACATACAATCACATCAAACTAACATCCATCTGTCCTCTCTATAAATAAAGTCTCAACTGAAAGAAATCTTAAAATTGAGATTGCACCAAAACTCTACAATTCATAGCTAAAATCTCAGCATCGAAGCTGAACCTCTCAGTTCCAACTGTCCAAACCAATCCTGTTGACAACTAAGTATCCAAATTCCAAAATCAATTATACCCTTCAAGGCATTATTCAAAAGAATCAAAATTCCAAAAATTGAGCCAACAAATATAAACTATGGACAAACACACAAATCAACTTCACTACTAAAAATCAAGCATATCTCGTAACAGTCTTTGCAAAAATTGAAGCCCAAATATTATCAAAAACTGTAACCACAACTGGGGAAAACCACTGGCTGAAGATACAAGCAACCAAATTCACATTTGCTAAGGGGCAAAATGCATCAAGGAATAATCGAGAACACATCGAGGCTGCGAAGAATACTAACAATAGACAAAATTCAAGTAACTTTGAGAAATACAACCTTAGCCCAAATTTAGTCAATCTAATACTCAATTTAACGAATACGCATGGTCATATATCATCAGGAGATTAATCCAAAAAACTAAAAAAACAAGTCTTAGACTTTTCAAAATCAGGAATAAGCAGTAAAACCAAAATGCCAACTCTAAAACCAAGGACATGGAAGGCCAAACCTATATTTACTTTTACAATCCACTCAACAATCAATCTAACTTTACTAAAAGAGAGAGAAAATCGACCAACAGAGTTAGCTGTCTAGGCCAACAAAGAAAAATCATAAGGAAAAGGATTCTAGCTAGATAACACTAGTCTAGTCATTTATCAAGTAAAAATCAGTTAGCAAAAAAATAATAAAAATAATAACAACAACAGTAGTAACATCAGAATAAGGTGCAGGTAGTACAAATACATAAAAATCAATAACATGTACCACTCTAAGATTAAAACAAGGCCATAATGCTAAAGGAAAGAGACTTGAACCCAAATATAACACTCCAAGGAAAATACCACACTGATATACTCAATTTACTACTAAAAGAAATCATCTATGGGGTAGTCACCTATGCATGAATCCACATAAGTCATACAACAACCAATATAGTAATATCAATACAAGAACCACCGATGGGTATGGAGACCCGACCATAATTCGAATAATAACTAAAATATAAAAGTCAAATCACACCTATATCGATGGGGTTCAAAGTCATAGTCTTGACGTTCTTGAAGTAGTATGATTTTGAATATGTTTAAGCCTGGAATAAGTGGCTGACTGACCAATTGAGGCACTAAGTGCACTACCTCTAACTGAAGGTACCATATCTCCATGAGACTGACCTGGATGAGTTGAATAACTAATAATCCCATATTGGGAACACTCTCTAGACCGGTGACTGGTCTCTCTGCAATCATAACAAATCCCTGGAGATCTAACCTTGTGAGAAATACTTGTTTCTCCTAACTCGCTACCCAACTAATTCAAGGGACATTCTCTACTAAAATGACCACCATCCCTACAATCACAACATACATCAAGAGATCCATGTTGGAGAGAAAAAAGTCCAGATCCTATTTGTACAACCCACTCCCACCTGGGGCACTCTCTAGACTAATGTCCAATATCGCCACAATCAAAATAGGATCCTGGAACACTATGAGGTGTTATACCTAATGATCTAGAATGAACACCATGGATTAAAGATCCATACCAAATGCTCTACAAGGTTTGACGAGAACTCTGCACACTAAGGCCACCATAACTGCTATAAGAGCCAATTATAGCCTATGATGCTACTCGTACAACATTGGCATGTTACAATTAGGAATGATACCTACCGGGAGGATCTCTATTCTCTGATGGAATGCTAATAAAATTGAAATAATTACATGGTTCCTTATTTCCATCTCCATAATTCTCAATACACGCTCTCTCTGTGGTCTAAATAATCTAAGAGAAACAAGACCCAACTACTATTAAATGCTCCTATGTCAAGTGTAGTAACAAGTCTAACCCTCTAATAAGTCTATGAACCATCTCATTAAATAAAGGATATAGTATTAGAGTATCTCTATCCCACTCAAGAAATCCAATCTCATACTCTGAAATAGACAAAGAGCCCTGCTGAACACTAACAAGCCCAAGTCAGTTATAAGAACCTTCTAATATACTGGACATTACCTCTAATTGTGAAGTTTTATAAAAAGGCTTGGAATTCCTGATACTAAATCTTGAAAAGCTGAGATAATCATAAACTCTATCAAAGCCTGAGCTGGCTCGTACCCTCTGCTTGATACTGAAGATCTTTGATATTAACCTCTAACTACCTAGCTCGATACTGAGATAAAACTAAAAAAACATGTGTTAAAATTCTCATTCGCATCTATCGATCCTCATTCGATCCATTCTGGGAAAGACTGGAGTCCAAAGAAGTACTAGAGGTTCATAAAAGTACGGATGTCGAGAATAGAATTTCCTAAGAATACCCTGTAGTCTCTAAAGATAGGATAAAGACATCTCTATACCGATCTGCAGGACCCTACTATACACTTAACTCTTGTACCAACACATCGATAAATCTAAGCTTTGATACCAATTTTTCACAACCTCATTTCTCAAGTCATGATGATACCTACTATAACCTATCAGTACGTAAGTCAATTAGAAGTCCGGAACATCTAATAACTGACTATCAATAGCAATAAAGAAAATAATGAAATAAATTTAAATACATGACTAATATAGGATACAACCCCTTAGACCTAGTGAAATCAGTAAAAAGCTTCTAATATAATCAGAGTACAAAGAAATACTAAATAAATATATGTGTACATACCATCTCAAAAAATATAAAATAAAGATAAGTCTAATTAGTATGATGAAAAATAGGAATACTCCGAACAACAGGAGCTTATGCCAAATCTCGAATTTATAGTGGCTCTGCACAATACATACGTAAAAGGAGAGAACTCATACTATAATTTTCAGGCTACAAAAATATAGTACAAGCACCAAACACGTGGTACTCAAAAGGTATCATCCAAATGAGTTTCAAAGACAATGAAAGTATAAATAATATGTAAAGAAAAAACATAACTACAGACAACTATTCAAGAAAACTAAACATAATAATACTAATAGATTAGTAAGGATAAAATATCTTATTCTAGCAGTGTTTAGGAACTAGAGTGCACTACCGTATATCACTACCCAATATAAAAAGGAGGGGTGAAAGAGGGATATAAAGTAGAAATATATGGTCAAAGGATACAATTGTAATATGAATAGATGAGAGAAAAGAGGGATATATGATAATATCATAGACATACATACATTTATATATATATGTATGTATACCTATGTAAGACTAAACTTAGAGATAATAATATGAAGGAATCAATCTAATATCTTGAGGATCATCACCATGAAGAAAAGCTAATACTAACACAATTAGGGTCTCTAACCAAAGGATAACTAAATATGAGATAATCTAACAATAACATATCTTACTATGAGAAATAAAAATTTAGAAATATACTGACAATATGGGGTACTAGTCCATAGTCATCCTATGTAATGCCCCGAATCTGGTACCCAAAATGCTACACGATGCTCATGATCCCGAAGGACCACAAGCTAAACCATGACTGATATTTGTACATATATACTGCATAATGTACTGTATAATGCAGAAACATAAATTGAAAGGCCATAAGGTCCAAAGCTGTGACATAACATCTGATAAAAATATAACATTTGGGTGGGGTATGGAATACCCAAAACAATACTGAAATAAGCTATCTGAACATACTGTAGTCTAAAAAGCCTCTAAAATATGACTTTCTGAATAAGAAGTTGATGGGACATATCCCCAACTAACTCCAACAAATAAATTAATTAATGACATAATAAAGTAATGATCATGTCCTCGAAAGATGAGGACTCACTTCTAACTTTGACTACTGAGACTGGAATCTACTAATGCTCTGGAGCTCCTATATCTGAACGTATGGTATAAGACACCATGGTATAAATGTGTCAGTATAATTGAATGTACTGGTATGCATGTGAGGTAGGCTAAATGCATGGGATTCATATGCATGCACAATAATACTAACAGACTAACTATCATGAGCATGAGAATACATGCATGAGATATATTAACTAACACTGATACCGTGATAACATGATTTCCAAATTTGAATACTGATAGAATGAGTGACTGTATCTGATAGTCCTAAATCTGATGGAACTAGCTGAGTTTTGTACTAAGCTGAGTTGACTATATCTGACAGTCCTGAAATCTAAAGAACTATCTGAGTTCTTGACTGATACTGATTCTGAAACTGTGAGAAGTAGTTATCTAATCGACATACCCCAAATGTGCTATAATAGCTGAGCTGGGGTCCAATCTGTGCCCTGATTAGAAGGGTGTCAATACCATGCCACTGGTAAGGACAACATGTGAGTGACCCTCAACTAGCAGATTACTCTAATGAGAATGGTGGGAACCCTCAACTAGCAGGTTAAGCCACCTCATCTACCCTCAACTAGTAGGTATGATGTCTCAACCTACGCTAGCTACATAGTTCTGGAATGCAAGGATTGCTCCTAAGAATCACACTCTCAACTAGCAGGTGAGTTCCCATCCTTGGGTTCACTCGATGCTAATTCCTACTCCCATTTGAATGAACACTGAACATGGTTAACTGAACTGACTGGACTGAGTTTACTGAATTCTGTTGACTAACGAAATATTACTGAGATTACTGAGATTTCCTGAGTCATGAGACTGACTGAATTCTACTGAACATGGCTTGGCTGAGAGTACTTTGAAAAAATGATATTGGCTCTAGGCACACAACTAAAATTTTGGGTACAAGTACCCCCAGGACTCGATAGAAGGAAACTAACAAAGCATGACTTACTTGAACACATGACTAACATCATAATCCATAATTCATTATTAAAGTATTTCGACAAACATGTGATATGCATAAACTTGTACATAAATGGGGATTTCATAATATCATACTAGTTGGTCACTTTTCTTTCATATAGGCATTTAACCAAACACGTGGTAGGAATAGTATATGTAGATAACATTATACAACCAACAAACATCATGATTCATCTCTAATTTCATCATCCAAGGGTTTTAATCATAGGTTTACATGAACCTACACCTATACTAATCAATTCCACATGAAATTTATCACCAAACATGGATTATAATTCAATTAGTCATTATCAACATGAACAACAACAACCCAACATGAAATTCATAAAAAAAATCCATAAACTTGAACTTAGAAAAGAGATTCTTGGACTTCATAGACGAAAGGAGTCCATGAATGAACACTATGCTTACTTGGTAATGAGTTTCTTAAAGTTCTTGAACTTAAATAATTTGAATCTCTTAGTTCTTGAAGAAGATTTGGATTTTATGCTTGGGATTAATCTTAGAGAGAAAAACCCTAATTTTGATGTTGTAGTTGAATAATGAATTTCTGAGCTTTGGTCGGATATTTCTAGGTATATAAACGGGTGGTAAAAGACCAAAATACCCCTGTTAAAATGACTTAAAATAACTGAACAGAACATGCGACGGTGGGGTGCGATGGTCCATCGCTGGGTCGATGGTCCGTGGGACTTACCATCGTACTAGGACTAGAACTGGGACTTACTGCCTTGGTTCGACGGTGGGGTACGATGGTCCATCGCTATCTCGATGGTCCGTCGGGCCTCTCCGTCGCACTCAGCCATAGAGTGGACTCACTGCCTTGATGTGATGGTGGGGTGCGATGGTCCATCGCTGGGTCGACGGTCCGTCGGCTCGCTCTGTCACATTTGGGCGATTCAGATTACTCTCTATAAAACGGCCATAACTTCCTCATCCGATACCGGATTTTGATGAAATTGGTATCATTAGAAAGCTAATTCAATTTTCCACGTGACAAAAAGTGAAAATCTTAAAAATACCTTGTGTACAAAAGTGGATTCATATTTCAAGGAAAGTTTTAACATTCTTGAGACGATTTCAAGCTAGGAAAAAGGTACGGGGTATTATAATATCTCCCCCTTAAGAACATTCATCCTCGAATGAGACTGAGAGTGAGGGGAAGAACATAAATTGACGTACATACTGAACATGAATAACTGAAACATAATCTCATGACCGACATGATTGATAAGATGAACATATCATACTGAACATGTATATCTAATACATGTGTAACTGATTCATGAATGCATGACTGAGTGTCTTAAGGAACTATATTTCTCACAATGAGAATGCATGGCTGATGCATAATTATATATATATATAAGTAAACTGGTATATGAATGCATGAATGAAATGCAATGGTATCTAGTACCAAGTTTATAACGGGGTTCTGAACAAGAACTGAATACTAAGCTTGTAACTGAAGTCTGAACATGAAACTGAAAAGCTTAAGGAGAACTGTTACCTTGAGCTTGATCTGAGTTGGCAGAGAAGAGGTGAGGATACTTGGTACACATTTCTGTTTCTGCTTCCTAAGTAGCTCCCTCAACGGACTGATTTCTCCAAAGAACTTTGACTAGAGGGATTTTTTTGTTCCTTAATCTACGAGTCTGATAGTCTAGGATTTAGACTGGATCTCTTTGTAAGAAAGGCTATTATGAACATCTATGCTTTGAATAGGGACTACAACAGCTGGGTCACCTATATACTTCTTGAGAAAAAAAACATAGAAGACTGGATGAACTGAAGCTAGATCTGAAGGCAACTCGAGCTCGTAAGCTACCTTGCCGAATCGATTAAGAATCTGGAAGGGACCGACATATCGGGGACTGAAATTTCCCTTCTTGCCAAACCACATCACTCCTTTCATGGGAGAGATCTTTAGATAGACATAATCGCCAATCTCCAACTCAAGATCCTTTCTGCGTACATCTGCATAAGACTTCTGTTAGCTCTGAGCAGCCCAGAATCTTTTTGTAATCAACTGGACTTTTTTTATGGCGTCGAATACCAAGTCAGGCCCTATGACTGAGGCCTCACTAACTTTAAACCAACCAATTGGATATCTACATCTCCTACCATAGAGAGCTTCGAATGGAGCAATCCTAATACTGGAATGATAGTTGTTGTTGTATGCAAACTCTATCAAAGGCAAGTGGTCATCCCAAATACCCTTGAAATCAATTGCACACGCTCTTAGCATATCTTCTAAAGTCTGAATGGTCCTTTCTGCTTGACCATCTGTCTGAGGATAGAAGGCTGTACTAAGATGAACTTGGGTACCAAGACCCTTTTGGAATGCTTTTCAGAAGTGAGAGGTGAACTGGGTACCTCTGTATGATATAATAGATAGCGGAACACCATACAATCGGACCAACTCCCTGATTTAGAGTTTAACATAATCCTCAACTGAATAAGAGGTATGAATTGGAAGGAAGTGAGCTGATTTGGTCATTCTGTCTACAATGACCCAGACTGAATCATGATGATGACGAGTTCGAGGCAAACCCATCACGAAGTCCATGTTCACTTTTTCCCACTTTCAAGTAGGAATAATGAACTCCTTCATAGGACCACTAGGCTTTTGATGCTCTATCTTAACCTGCTGACATGTAGAGCACTTAGCCACAAACTATGAAATATCTCTCTTCATCCCACTCTACCAATAGATCTCCCAAAAGTTGCGGTACATCTTAGTGGCCCCTGGATGAATAGAGTAGCGCGCACCATGCGCTTCTGTAAGAATTTGTTGCCTTAATTCATCTACTTCTGGAACACAGAGATAACCCTGACAACGCAGAACACCATCTCCTCCTTAGGAGAAAACCTCTACTTTCTGATCCTGGATTGAATCTTTCAACTTGACAAGGCTGGGATCTCTATCTTGCTTTTCTTTCACCTCGGAAACTAGAGATGATTCTGACCTACTCCGAACTCATATGTCACCCTCCTCTGTATTGACTAAGTGAACGCCTAGTCTGGCAAGCTGATGGACTTCCTGAGTTAACTTCTTTTTACTGTCCTCAACATGAGCAACACTATCCATAGACAGTCTATTGAGAGCGTCGGCTACTACGTTGGCCTTGCCCGAATGATAAAGGACACTCATGTCATAATCTTTCAAGAGCTATAACAACCTTCTATGACGAAGATTGAGATCTTTCTGAGAAAAGACATACTGAATGATCTTATGATCTGTGAATAAATCTACATGAACACCGTATAGATAATGCTTCTAAATATTTAAGGCAAAAACTACGGTTGCTAGCTCAAGATCATGAGTAGGATAATTCTTTTCATGGGGTTTAAGTTGTCTGGAGGCATAGGCTATGACCTTACCATACTTCATAAGGACACAACCCAAACCTACTCTGGATGCATCACAATACACTACAAACCCATCTAAACTATCTGGGAGAGCTAAGACTAGAGCTGAGGTGAGTCGAGTCTTCAACTCCTGAAAACTCTTCTCGCAAGGATATGACCACTGAAACTTAACTTTCTTCTGAGTTAATCTGGACATAGGAGATGCAATACAAGAAAATCCCTCAACAAACTGTCTATAATAGCCATCCCAACCCAAGAAACTCTTGATATCTGATGGAGAGATAGGGCGAGACCAGTTTCTTACTGCTTCGATCTTTTGAGGATCTACTCTAATGCCATCACCGGAAATGATGTGATCAAGGAATGCTGCTGACCTTTGCCAAAATTTGCACTTATTTAATTTGGCGAATAGCTGGTGATCTCTGAGAGTCTGAAGTACTGTTCTGAGATAGTCTGCATGATCTCGCTCACTGCGGGAATAGACCAAAATATTATCTATGAAAACTATGACAAACATGTCTAAGTATTGTTTGAACACGCGGTTCATTAAGTCCATGAAAATGGCTGGGGCATTGTTAAGACCAAAGGACATGACTAGGAATTTGAAGTGACCATATCGAGTATGGAAAGATGTTTTTGGAATGTCATATTCTTTGACTCTGAGCTGATAATAGTCGGATCTGAGGTCTATCTTAGAGAAATAACTGGCACCCTGAAGTTGGTCAAACAAATCATCGATTCTGGGAAGAGGATACTTGTTCTTGATTGTCACTTTATTGAGCTAGCAGTAATCAATGCACATTCTGAGAGAATCGTCTTTCTTGCGCATGAATAAGACTGGTGCACCCCACGAGGACACACTGGGCCTGGTAAATCCCTTATCTAAGAGATCCTTTAACTGCTCTTTCAATTCTCTGAGTTCTGCTGGTGCCATTCTGTATGGTGGGATAGATATAGGCTAAGTATCTCGTAGAAGATCAATGCCGAAGTCTATTTACCTTTCAAAAGGAATTTTTGGAAGATCTTCAGGAAAGACATCTGAATATTCATTCACAACCAAAACTGATTCAAGACTGGGATTCTCGAAACTGAAATCCTTAATATGAACAAGATGATAGACATATCCCTTAGATATCATTTTCCTTGCCCGAAGGTAGGAACCAAGATGACCTCTAAAAGCTAAAGTACTACCCCTCCACTCTAGGACAGGTTCATTCAAAAACTAAAATTGGACTATTCTAGTTCTGTAGTCGACTGTGGAATAGCAGGAATGAAGCCAATCCAAACTGAGAATGACATAAAAATCAGTCATATCTAATTTAACTAGATCTACTGAACTAATTTTCTGGAGTATCATAATTGGGCAGTTCCTGTATACCCACCGGGCTATGATGGTTTTACCCATTGGGGTAGAGACTGAAAAGAGATCTACTAGAATTTTAGGACTGACTCCGAAATTGCCTGCTATATAAGGAGTAACGAAAGACAAAAACACCTAGATCTAGCAAAGCGTAAATATGCA
Organism: Capsicum pubescens; assembly: GCA_030864215.1. Lineage (NCBI taxonomy): Eukaryota > Viridiplantae > Streptophyta > Magnoliopsida > Solanales > Solanaceae > Capsicum > Capsicum pubescens. The sequence goes on from CM061539.1 coordinate 7,485,058, forward strand.
CATGGAAGATCTACAATGTACCAGTAACTACATCAGGAGAATTTTCCTGATCTTGCAGGGACTGGAGAGCATAGAGTCTGTTTGGGCATTTCCCACTAGTAGCACTGGAGGTGGCGCCCTGCTGATTCGAGCGACCGGATTGAGCCGAGGAATGATTCTGTAGACCCTGTGGACCTGACTGTGGATAATCTCTAACTCTGTGGCCTGGCTTGCCACACCCAAAACAAGTATCACTTCCAGCTCTGCAAGTACCCTGGTGGTGCTTGCATTAAATCTGGCAAAGAAGATAGGTACGGGCACTTCTAACACTGCCCTGAGACTTAGAGCCTAGCGCTCTATCTCTGAAATTAGGTACAGGAGCACTAGTTGAAGAAGGATCTAGAACTGATGAATTAGGATAAAACTGAGAACGGTTTCCTCCTTCTAATTTGGGTTGAGCAAAGTGGAAACTATCCACTCTTGCTCTCTTATCCTGCTTCTCCCTCATCTTAATCTTTTACTCCTCTATCTGCTGAGCATGAGTCATGAGCCTGGCTAAATTTATGTCACTATTCAGCATGGCGTATCTGCACTCATTAACCACGCAATCATTCACCCCTGAAATGAACTTACTCATCCTTGCCCTACTAGTTACAACCACATGAGGGGCATATTTGGATAATTGAGTAAACTTAAGATAATACTCTTTCACTGTCATATTTCCCTGCCTGAGGTTGATGAATTCCAGCACCTTAGCTTCTCTTAGCTCTAGGGGAAAAATCTATCAAGGAAAGCAGAAGCAAACTCCTCCAACTCAACTGACCCTGCATCGACTACCCTCTCTGACTTCCACTGATTGAACCAAGTGTGAGAAATATCCTATAACTGATATGCATCTAGCTCAGCACTCTCACTATAAGTAACCCCCATTATGTAAGTAACCTTCTACACCCAATCTAGGAATTCCCGAGGGTCCTCGTCTGACTTAGACCTGAGAAAGGATGAAGGAATCATTCGGGTGAAGTCCCAAATCCTGGCTGCAGCTAAAATGACCACTGGGTTGGCCGAAATGACAACTGATTGTTCATTCTGAGCAGCAACTGACTGACCAAGAGTAGTGAATGCAGCCCTGAACTCTGCATGAGAAACGTATTTGTCCAAGGGATCTTCTTGGATAGGATTTTTTCTTTTCTTGGGAGGCATGTTTTGAAATAAAGAGGACAAACAAATTAGATTGAGAGATTGACTTGGGATTATGCTCACTGGCACGACATGAATACTGAAAGAAGGGAAACTATTTCTGAAACATCTTATAGCCTCCTGCACATAAATGTGGCATGCAACACACCCATGTATGAGACTCTACTAGATGCGGCTTCCAGACTTCCTAGGACACTATTGAACCTTAGGCTCTGACACCAAGTTTGTAACTCCCCGAATATGGTACCTGGAATGCTACACGGTGCTCATGACCTCGAAGTACCACAAGCTAACCCATGACTGATATCTGTATCTATATACTGCATAATATACTATATAATGCAGAAATATTAACTGAAAGGCCATAAGGTCCAAAGCTGTGACATAACATCTGATAAAAATATAACATCTGGGTGGGGTCTGAAATACCCAAAACAACACTGAAATAAGTTATCTGAACATACTATAGTCTGAAAAGCCTCTAAAACATGACTGTCTGAATAAGGAGTTGATGGGACATGTCCCCAACTAACTCCAACAAATAAATTAATTAATGACATAATAAAGTAATGATCATGTACTCGAAAGATGAGGACTCACTTTTAACTCTGACTGCTGAGACTGGAATCTACTGATACTCTAGAGCTCGTGTCTCTGAACCTATGGTATAAGACAACATAGCGCGGATACGTCAGTACAATTGAATGTATTGGTATGTATGTGAGGTAGGCTAAATGCATGGGGTTCATATACATGCACAATAATAGTAACAGACTGACTATCATTAGTGTGAGAATACATGCATGAGATATATTAACTGACACTGATACCGTGATAACATGATTTCTGAATCTGAATACTGATAACATGAGTGACTGTATCTGACAGTCCTGAATTTAATGGAACTAGCTGAGTTCCGCACTAAGCTGAGTTAACTGTATCTGACAGTCCTGATGTCTGAAGAACTATTTGAGTTCTTGACTGATACTGATTCTAAAACTATGGGAAGTAGTTATCTAAGAGACATGCCCCAAATGCTTTATAATAGCTGAGCTGGGGTCCAATATGTGCCCTGATTGGAAGGGTGTCAATACCGCGCCACTAGTAAGGAAAATATGTGAGTGACACTCAACTAAAAGGTTAATCTAATAAGAACGGTGGGAGCCCTCAACTAGCAGGTTAAGCCACCTCATCTACCCTCAACTAGAAGGTATGATGTCTCAACCTACGCTGGCTACGTAGTTCTAGAATACAAGAATTGATCCTAAGAATCACACCCTCAACTAGCAGGTGAGTTCTCATCCTTGGGTTCACTCGGTGCTAATTCCTACTCCCATCTGAATGGACACTGAACATGGTTAACTGAACTGACTGGACTGAGTTTACTGAATTCCGTTGACTGACGGAATGTTACTGAGATTACTGATCTTTCCTGAGTCATGAGACTGACTGAATTCTACTGAACATGGCTTGGCTGAGAGTACTTTGAAAAAATGACATTGGCTCTAGGCACACAGCTAAAATTTTGGGTACAAGTACCCCTAGGACTCGATAGAATAAAACTGACAAAGCATGACTTACTTGAACACATAACTAACATCATAATCCATAATTCATTTATTGAAGCATTTCGTCAAACATGTAATATACATAAACTTGTACATAAATGGGGATTTCATAATATCATACTAGTTGGGCACTTTTCTTTTACATAGGCATTTAATCAAACACATGGTAGGCATAGTATATGTAGATAACATTATACAACCAACAAACATCATGATTCATCTCTAATTTCATCATCCAAGGGTTTTAATCATAGGTTTACATGAACCTACACCTATACTAATCAATTCCACATGAAACTTTTCACCACACATGGATTAGAATTCAATTAGTCATTATCAACATGAACAACAACAACCCAACATGAAATTCATAAAAAAATCCATAAACTTGAACTTAGAAAAGAGATTCTTGGGCTTCATAGACGAAAGGAGTCCATGAATGAACACTATGCATACCTGGTAATGAGTTTCTTGAAGTTCTTAAACTTAAAGAATTTAAATCTCTTAGTTCTTGAAGAAGATTTGGATTTTGTTCTTGGGATTAATCTTAGAGAGAAAAACCCTAATTTTGATGTTGTAGTTGAATAATGAATTTCTGAGCTTTGGTTAGATATTACTAGGTATATAAACGGGTGGTAAAAGACCAAAATACCCCTGTTAAAATGATTTAAAATAACTGAACAGAACATGCGACGGTGGGGTACGATGGTCTATCGGAATTACCGTCGCACTGGGACCAGAACTGGTACTTATTGCCTTGGTTTGACGGTGGGGTGCGGTGGTCCGTCGCAAGCTCGATTGTCCATCGGGCCTCTCCGTCGCACTCAGCCAGAGAGTGAACTCACTGCCTCGATACAACGGTGGGGTGCGATGGTCCGTCGCTGGGTTGATGATCCGTCAGCCCGCTCCGTCGCACCTGGGCGATTCAGATTACTCTTTGTGAAACGGCCATAACTTCCTCATCCGATACCGGATTTTGATGAAATTGGTATCGTTGAAAAGTTAATTCAATTTCTCACATGAAAAAAAGTGAAAATCTTAAAAATACCATGTATACAAAAATTGATTCATTTTTCAAGGCAAGTTTTAACATTCTTGAGACGATGTCAAGCTAGGAAAAAGATACGGGGTATTACATGACTAACTGGACCCTTGTAAGCCTAGAAGGTGAAAACAAGCACTCAACAAACAATAATCATAGCTTAACCTATGCAACCCTCGTAAGGCCGATAGATATAAGAACTAAATAATTATACTAGTAATAGGCAATGTATATAAATTAATGTATGCAACATAAACCAATATTAATCCATATCCACGAATTCTTTCATACCATAAGCACCAGACTTGAACTAGTTTCTTAATATAATAAGTACTCCACCAGTGTCAAACTTGAATGAGAAATAAATTATAGATATTAGACTCAAATAAAAAATAGTATCATAAAAGCAATACTCAAACGTAAATAACATCATATGTGCAACACTCGAACCAAAAATAGTGCCATAACTGAATAACCAGTGCTTAAGATCAACTTCAGGATTAAATCAGCAAAATAACATAGAAAGAGTCAGAATCTCTCTTGATCAAAGTAATTAGTAGTAGTCAAAGAGTGGATAAACAATGAAAGAATGGATAAACCATGAAAGAATGGATAAATCATGAGCCAGAATCAATATCGATCTAATTTTCAAATGATCATCTTTAATTCAAAACCTCCTAAATCATTAAATAAGGTGGTATCATTTTCATTATAACAGAATCTGTTTTTAAAATAAAAAGTGAAAATATATCCCTTTTTGGAAAATAATAGTAAAATCATGACTTTGGTTGGAAATATACCACTAAGTAAGTATTAAGGTGCCTAAAAGTATGCATGCCATCACCAGTATCAAATAATACAACAATAAGCGCCTAAGTATCTATATACTAAAATCACATCCTAATACATAAGCCAAATGATAAATCATATACTAAGGAATCCTTAATATCAAACTATGGTTTACATTCTTATAACTAAGGGTAGAAAGATACTATGGCCATAAAAGGTATTTCATCCTAAGGGTCAGATCATCTTTATAATCTCAAATTTTCTAAATAGGCAAAGTTATGACATAATAATCATAAACATATCTTATAATCCCTACCTAGCATTGTAACGCCTCGAGACTACTCCTTGGAGTCATGCGGTGCTTAGGACCACAAGTGATCCTAAGCTAATTCATGAACTAGCATACTGTTAAGTAACTGGTTTAAATATGTATAAAATAACTGAGTTTACTGTGTGGAAACATAATCATATGCAAATAAAGCATACTGTGTAAATCTTATGAGTTATAGCACTTAGTTCTAAAAGCTATACTTTTACTCTTTCTGCAAGTGGAATAAGTGGCACTGAAGTTAAGTCTATTTTCAAATCATGCAGGCTAAGAGTAAAAAAAACTCACCGTTATCATATGTAAACTGAAAGCTGACATATCATAGCTACTGTCTTATATAAAACAGTATCTGAATAAAATTGTGAGCCTTTACACTTAGTTTCTAAAAGTTGTTCTATTATTCTGTTTTAGGACTTCGGAAGTTTCTTCTAAAAGTTTTTCTGTTATTCTTTTCTGTTAGGGAGGTTCTTCTAACCGAATCTGAATATAAGCTATTCATAGGATGCTTAAAAGCAAAATCTTCTTGAAATATCAATACTCAAACTAGGGGTTTAAAAACCTATGCTTTAAACTCATGTCAAAGAATCACAAAGTTCATGATTAACAATAATAATCTTGAAATACTTTAACAATACTAGTCAAGATTATGAAATTCAATTCTCAATATGTGAAATCAAGTCTCATGTACAAACATGTGAAAGTAGATATGCAATTCAAAATGAAATCACTTGCAACTTCATAAACTTTAAGTAATGATAATTGGGTATGAACCCTAAATTGAAATTCATGTAAATTCAACTTTTAAAACTAGTTTTGGGTACTAGGATGAAAGAATTATCCTTTTTCATAACCCCACATACCTTAATGACGATGAAATTGTGAAAATATTGGACCTTTAAGCTTGATTGTGCAAATCCTAGTTGTTTTTTTCTCCTCTTGTATTTTAGATGATGAATTGATGATGTTAAAAAGGTTAAAATATGTTTAGGAGCTATTAATCTCGTGTATTTATGATTAGGGACATTTATGAGGTGTCAAATGACTTAGTTGCCCTCGAAATAACTCAAAAATAGAGTGTCTACGCCTCTTGGCCATAGGGTTAACGATGCACAACCCATGGCAAACCTTAAGGTTTGCGTCGTACAACCTATGGCAAACCTTAAGTTTGAGGCACACACCCTATGGAAAACCCATTCCAGTGAACCTTGCGATTGTTAGGCGACGCACACCCCTTTGAAAAGCCTTTAATTTTTGCTCGGGTATTGGATTAAGGCAAAATTAGTACCGTTGGAATGCTAATTAGATTATCTACAATTTGTTGGGTCTTAATCTTCTAAATTCCACATATACATAAAGTTATAATCGTTCAAAGATGACCCTTGTGAATCAAACACTAATCATTGGCCGAATCAAAGGCTCTTAGCTCACTTTGCTCTAAGTGATAATTATGAACATCTTTCCCCCCTGATAATATTTCTTCACACAAGGTGAATGATCATGAAACATGGATTCAAGTATGAATCACGGGACTAGAGTTTACACTCGTAATAACAAAGGTCCGATTTATAGCTTAGGAACATAGGGAGCATTACAATATCTCCCCCTTGAAAACATTCATCCTCGAATGAGACTTGCTAAACTGATAATACTGAAGGACTAAGATTATGTACTAAACTCGCATGATTGAAAACATGATTGCATGATAATTGATCTGTGAATGTATGAATTATGATGAAACTGACTATATAAAGCTGGAACTGAGAATGGAAAAGAAGTAATCTGAGGAAACTTATTACCTTAAACTGAGTCTAAAACATTAAAAACTTCTATCATGAAACTGATTTCTGAGTTGACTTGACTTTACTTACTGTAAGGAGCTGATTCATACTGAGAGTTTAGAGCTCACTTAAAATGTTCATGATATGATCTTACATATAGACTGAGAAGTGATAACTTATGCAAGCACGAATCATGAGACAACGAGACTTAGATCAGATAAGGGGTATTACACTGTCTGAGATGAAATACTTGGAAACCTAAGATTATGCACTGAATGCTTATGAACTGAGTCATGACTAAATTGCTGAATCTGAAATATGATGGATAGGCTAAAATGAATTCTTAACTTACATATATGTGAACAAGTACCTCATACAATATACATATTCATGAAACTTTAGATAGTAAGACTAGATGGAAAGATAGAAAATAATAGGAGCTTATTTGTCTGATTACTAAACTTGAATTGCTGGCTACACGGACTGGATCATACTGAAAGTTTACACTCACTTGGGGTATTTCTTCAACATTCTTCAAAAAAAAAATTCTAATAATATTATGGAGTAAAGAATTTTGGGCATGATCTGAACAAGACATCTGACTAAGGAATCATAACATTGATACAACTCTATAGCATGGAACATACACATATAAATTATAAGCTAGGATAGAATTACTAGGCCTTAGGCAATGCAACTTCTTACTCTCAAGCTTAGCAACACTTCTCAAATACTCCCTCAACTATACTATTCCTCTTAAAGACCATACTCATTTGATTCAACTTAAACTTTTCACATGGGCATTGATGAATCCATCTACTAAAGTCTAAACTGAACTAAATTCTCTCACCACGATCAAGCCTAACTCAAAATCAAAAGACACAAAATGCTACACCATAATACTAGTTTAAACCACATGATTCAATCTTACATGTCTCTTTCAGAGCTCACACCCTAAGCATAGCACGCCTTACCACTTCAATGACCAACTCTAAACTCTTACTATGGATTTACTAGCGCATATTGTATTCCTCCACTTACATCCCAACATGACATTCAAGCCTATCATTATAAACACATGTGAACTTCAAGGAAAACACCCATAAAGGCACACTTCTCATATTTTCTAACCCACTATCAACAACTACTTTCTTCTACTACGTTTAAGAAGACATGCCCAGAATTCTCAACTAACTATGATATATACCAAAGATTTACCTTAATATTCTTTTATTTTTTAGCCTTGGATATAAAAGCATAATTAATCTTTCTCAATGAGGGTCATCAACTCTCTCTCATCTAAACCATTGCTTATTCATTATAAACACTCATATTTTAACATAGGAAGAGGTCACTGTAGGGCTAAAGAATAAGGATCTGAAGCACAAAAGAATACTATACCTAACTTTGACACTTAACTGATGCCTATAAAATAGAACGTCAAAGGTATGGATTCATTAGAGAGATCTAAACTGAGGACATACACGATATAAATCTAAATTTGCTGATCATTAAGAGCGTCAGATGAGTAATGGAACTGAACATACTGTAAAGCGTGAGTACATGAGTGATGCGCTGCATGACCTAAATTTGGAATTCATAATTTATGGAATATAATTCTGATTGTTGAGCGAACTGGAACTCCTTATACTGGAAATTGGGAGCGTACATGATTTTTCTATAAGGTGCATAAATATGAACTGTGGTCATGGATCCTACATGTAAGGCATGAGTAGATATCGTGATAACTAAAGTACAAAACTTTGTGCTGAGATGAGAATGGGTCGGGCACCATCTTCCATTACTGCTTTTCTACACTACACTAGCATCACTACGAGAATCTATTAGTCTGACTTGGTTACTCATTCTATAATCTCCTCTGTAGCTTTAAGCCATCACTCTAAGTCTGTGAACCATTTAGTAAACTCTAACTAAAATGCAACCACTTTACTCTAGAGCTTAGGGTATATCAATACACTTAAATAGCACACTCACCATGAAGGACTATATCTTAACGTGTAACAGCCACTGCTAATACCTCCTTCTGAGATTTAACTCTTAGATTTCTATAGCCCCAAAAATCATCATATAACACCTTAAACACTGACCAACTTAGAATCTTACTAAGTAACACCATACCATGATTTCACACCAGGTAGAGTTTCAACTCTTCTTTCTATTAGCTCAATCCTTAAAATATTCAAACTTAGATTCTAATACATAACATGGATATCTCCAAACCCTTGTGATGTGTGAGCTAATGCTAAAATATTTGAGGCTTTTAACTAAGAATAATTGTAAAGTCTTAAGCAACTTTTGTCGGTTTTGATTGTTTTATATTTGATTTTGTAGTAGTAGCTAAGATGCTAGAGAACCAACGAGGATGGAAACAAAAGAGTTAAAATCTGAAGTAAATAGAGGCAAAGTGTGGATGACGACATTTCTAATAAGTCGTCAGCCCTGTGATAAGCTATCAGCTTCATCGTCAACCATAGACAGAGAATAGACCTAAACTGAAAGTTGTGACGATATTTTGTGATAGGTCATCAAGGAGCTGATAAGTCATCAAGATTGCCGTCAGCCTAAGGTAGAACATAAGAGTTGAGGTAGAGATTTGAAAATACTTATGATAAGTCATCAAGTAGTTGATAGGATGTCACCGTTTGTCATCAGCCTGAGGCAGCGAGTATCAAGAGAAGAGATGAGCTGATGACATTTGCGATAAGTCGTCAGCCTCCTGATAGGTTATCACGAATGGCGTCACCTAATCCGAGGAATTTCTGAACTTTATTATTTTGTTTCCATAATTAGGGTGAACTATTTAAAGCATTATTTAGGGTTTTCTTAAGAGTTCCGAACTTGAGTTTTGAGATATACTTTGATATTTTCTCTCTCTAATTTATTGGCTTGAAAAAGCAATTACTTTGAAGAGATTATAATCATTATTTTTGGATTCCTCTTGTGATCTAATTTGAGAATCTCTAGTTTCTATTCATCTTGTGGTAATTTTATCTTTCAAATCATGAATACAACTAGTTGTTTCGATTATTACACCATGAGCGGCTAAATTCCTTTAACCTGAATTATGGGATCTAGGGTTAGGTCTTGATAAGGTGTTGAGTGTTCAAGATTCGAATAGGTGGTAGGACTTCTTGATAATTCTAAGATTTTAATTATTTACTATTGGTTGTGAATGATAGATAACACCTGCTTTGATTTTCTTGAGAGAGAAATCAAATATAGTGTAAATTGAATTATCAACAGAAACTTGGAAACACTAAAAACTTTTGTTTAATAATCACGGCTGTAACAAGGTTAATTAACCTGAGGTAAAATCTGGTCATGAATATAAATTCTCTAAGTCCGAGAGGATTAGGTAATTAAATGCTTAAGTAGGTCGAGATACATTTAGGCATAACTTCGATAAAGATAACTTATTGTCCTATCTACTGTGAGAATCTTGAACTACTATTAGCATCTGTCAAGTACCAAAATCCCTAGTGAACATAATTCTGGTTTTCCATAAACTCTTGATTACAAACACTGATTAAAGTGACCAACAATTACTTGTTAAACTAAACCCCCCCCATTTCAGGAAACATCCAACTATCAGTTGATTAAATTGCAAACGACTTAAATTCACACCATATTCCCTGTGGGATTCGACCCCAACCTAGTTGGGTTTTATATTGACAACGATCGCTTACATTCTCATTGCGAGGTGTAGTTTGAGCGTTATCACCTTGCTGAACCATACTAACTTCCTTCATAGTATACTGATATTATATCTCTAAACTTATATTTTTCCTTACACCAACATACCCAACATCATCAACCTGTAACTCATAAGTTAATTGACAAGAACATCGTATACCATATAGCCTCATTCATACTTATCAATTCAAGGGTACTACTAACCACACACAATACTTAATAACTTTAGAAAATAATTCAATCCCTGTATCATCTTGGTCACACCTTTACATCATGCTAAATTACAAATAAATAAACTTAAACTCTTGTATACATTGTTCAAGCCTACTATATAACTTCCATACAACTAGCCATACTAACAAAGAAATCATTATTTCCACCATGATGATCATCTACTATTCAAACTTAGTGTCTAGTGCTAGTCATGACTAACAACACAACCTCACATGCTATTCTCTCTTGAAAGCTATAAAATAAAACACCAAGAAACACTAGTCCATCAGAACCTCATATTAATAATAATCGGTCATAATCATGTAGTAAATCTTATTAAAATCTATTAGCACATACTCTTTCTACCTATTATTACTATTTACCCATCTATACACCTAAATTACTTTCATAGCTCTATAAGTTTTAACTAAACTCCTTTTGCAACCTTAAGGGAAACCTAAATTAACAATACTCAACCACCAAATACTTCGTTAATATCCTATACTTTCTAACACAATAAATACCATCAATAAATCCTTCCCTACTTCAAGAAAATAACAATTCACCTTAACTAATAACGCCTTCTCTACTTTCCACCAAGGAACCTGTACCATATTTATTACCCCAAAACTAACACACAAGGACATATCTTCTCACTACTAACTCGATCGCATGCAAAAGTTCATCTATATATATTCAATGAATTGCCATCACCACCTTTCTTGTCACTACCCTTTTATACCCATACTTACCACTATAAAAAGATTCTACTACTTATGAATCATAATACTTTAGGTCATAATATCCCTAGAATGTGAACACTATTTAACAATCTGGGTTCATACTATATCCTTTCACGAGCAGTATCTTGATAAAAAGGGTTAATGAGGAAACTAAATACATAACATATGCTGTCTTAACTGCATAACTCATATAGATGAGAACATAAGCTTTCAACTTAAGGGACTTATAACACACTAGAGATCTCCTCTCAAGCCCCTTGTATGACTTCTGAAGTTACTGATAATAAATTTGAGAGCATCATCTTGGGAGAAATTAGAATCTAGTACTCATGTTATCTTAGAAAGTAATAGATAGAGAATTATGGAGTAACACACAAATCAGTAGAATTTTTCGAGAGAATAACTTTATAGCACGATCTAGAGTATGAAAGAAAAGAAACATTTCTTAAATTCCCTGTAGCCTCTCGAAAAAAGTACAGATGTCTTCGTACAACTCCACAAGACTCTAATAGACACGGATTCACAAAAACCCTAGGACACTTGAACTCTGTGCTTTGATACCAAGTTTAAAACACCCCGAGACTACCCCCTTGACGTCACATGGTGCTTAGGACCATAAGTGATCCCAAGCTAACCCATGAACTGGCATACTATCAAGAAACTGATTTAAATATGTATAAAATAACTAAGTTTACTATGCAAAAAAATAATCATGAAGAAATAAAGCATACTGCGTAAATCTTGTGAGCTACAACACTTAGTTCTAAAAGCTGTACTTTTACTCTTTCTACAAGTGGAATAAGTAGCACTGAAGTTAATTTTGTTTTCAAATCATGCAGGCTAAGTGTAAAAGGAACTCACCTTTATCATCTGTAAACTGAAAGATGAAATCTCATAGCTAATGTCTTATGTAAAATAGTATCTGAATAAAATTTTGAGCCTTTACACTTAGTTTCTAAAAGTTGTTCTATTATTTTGTTTTAGGACTTAGGGAGTTTCTTCTAAAAGCTTTTCTGTTATTCTTTTATGTTAGAGAGGTTCTTCTAACCGACATAAATCATGTAAGCTATTATGAAGTCCAATGTTCAGTTCTCCTAAGGGGAAAACCTCACGTTGGGGAGAGGTGCCATACACTTGCCAAGGAGTATAACCTGAGTTGAGTGATCATAATCTATATCCGCATCCCTATAAATGGGAATAATCTGAATCTGTACCTATGTTGTCTCATAGTTTTGGGGTATGAGACCTTGGAATCATACCCAACTTGTTGCTAAATACTACTTCCTTTAATCTTTATGCTCATTCTAAAGGAAATCCACCTTAAACCTAGCATAAGGGTTTATAATGAAAACTAGTTATGCATCTGTTTATTGTAAGCTGTAATAAAAAACAATAATGTGGATTCCATATCTAAGCAGAGGATCAAAAGATCAAATCTTTCTCAAAATCTGAATATAAGCTAGTCATAGGGTGCTTAAAAGCAAAATCTTCTTAAAATATCAATACTCAAACTAGGGGCTTAAAACCCATACTTTAAACTCATGTCAAATCATCACAAAGTTCATGATTAACAATAATAATCTTGAAATACTTTAACAATTCTAGTCAAGATAATGAAATTCAATTCTCAATATGTGAAATCAAGTCTCATGCATAAATATGTGAAAGTAGATACGTAATTCAACAATTAAATCACTTGCAACTTCATAAACTTCAAGTAATGATAATTGGGTATGAACCCTAAATTGAAAGTTATGTAAATTCAACTTTTAAAACTAGTTTTGGGTACTAGGATGAAAGAATTATCCTTTTTCATAACCCCACATACCTTAATGATGATGAAATTCATAAAAGATTGGACCTTTAAGCTTGATTGTGCAGACCCTTGTTGTTTTTTCTCCTCTTGTCTCTTAGATGATGAACTGATGATGTTAATAAGGTGAAAATATGTTTAGGAGCTATTAATCTCGTGTAGTTATGATTAGGGACATTTATGAGGTGTCAAATGACTTAGTTACCCTCGAAATAACTCAAAAATGAAGTGTCTTTGTCGCTTGGCCATAAGGTTTGGGACGCACAATCCATGGCAAACCTTAAGGTTTGTGTGACACAAACTATGGAAAACCTTTAGTTTTGCGGCTCACACCCTATGGAAAACCCATTCCGGTGAATGTTTGCGATTGTTAGGCGATGCACACCCCTTTGCAAAGCCATAACTTTTCGCTCGAGTATCGGATTAAGGCAAAATTGATATCATTGGAAAGCTAATTCGATTATCTATAATTTGGTGGGTCTTAAGCTTCCAAATTCCACATATACATGTAGTTATACTTGTTCAAATATGACCCTTGTGAAATCAAACACAAAATATTGGCCGAATCAAAAGCTCCTAGCTCACTTTGCTCTAAGTGACACTTGTGAACATCTTTTCCACCTCATAATCTTTATTCAAACTAGGTTAATGATCATGAAACATGGATTCAATTATGAATAATGGGACTAGAGTTTACACTTATAGGAACGAAGGTCCAATTTTTAGCTTAGGAGCGTAACAAGTATTACGAGCTTGCATCCATACTATACATAATCTCATAGAGAAAAGTAGACTAAAGCCTACCTCAATGATGAATTGTAATTTTAAATCACCCACAAATCAATGATCCCAAAAATGATGTTGCACTATAAAAAATAATCATCTATGTGTTAATGGAAGTAAAACGATACACATCTTGCTATATAAAACTCCGAGCCCAAAATTAGGTCAATAATGGACTCGTAGGGTCCACTAATGGAATCCTATAATTGAATTCTTAACAAGGTCCCTTGAAGGACAAAGAATGTATAACCAAAATTTGAGCACAATAGAGTTTGAATCGAGGCCTAAATCAACCCACAATGTTAAGAAATTCAAAACCTAATTTCTAGGAATTTACAAGGAAAAGAGAGAAATTTGACCGGAAAAAATAATGAAAAATGATCAAGAGATATTGAATTATCTTACCTTATCCTCAATGGATGATTTCCCACAATTTCTAATGCTCTAAGCTCCAAGAAAAATGAAAAAGAGTTGTGAATCACGCTTTTAGTTGGAAATTATGAAAAACGAAGTGGGTATTCTTGGAAAATGAGAATATGAATGTATAATTACATAGACAATGATTATATGAGAAAAACTCATTGAGAATCATAAAAAATGGAGCTTCCTAGATCCCAAAATATCAAAAATACAAAATGAGTACGGTTTGGGTGTTATACTGCGTGATGATCACTTAAGCAACACTTTGTTCGCTTAAGAGACCTACTTAGAGGGTAAAAATACCTCTTAATACACCAAATGGTCTCTTAAGCAACTCGGTCAAATGGTCAACGACCTCTTAAGCACCACAACAACATCAACAACTTTCAAAACTTCTTTTTGACTCTCGAAACACATCCACAACCCTATTAAGATAAACTAATAATACGAATTAATCATAAAATGCATTCCAGATCCAATAGAATCATCAAATTCAAGAAAAAAGGTTGTTTTCATGACCTATAAATCAAGGGTCATGACATTTGTCTCGGCAAGTCTTGACAAGTGAGCCTGCCAACCAAATTGATATAAAAAGTGAAAACAACACCAATACCCAAGTTGAGGCTTCTAGAACGAAGCCGAACCACAGGTATCTAATAGTATCTTGAAAAATACATAACAAAGATACCATAAAACTTTCAAAATCTAGTGTCATAGTGTAAGAACCAACTAAATATAACGCAAATCCAAAATATACACTAGTATCCAAAAAGGTATCAAACTTTGTCTCTGAATATAAAATACAACATAGATGAGATAAGAAGAAGTAGTAGATCAACTCTAGATACATTGATCGATCGCTGCCTCGAATAGACTCCAAGCACCACCTGGGTCTGCATAGAAATAGGGATGAGTATGATCTACTTGTACTCAGTAGGAATCATAGGCCAATTGATCAAAGTAGTAAACAAAGAATATAAATAAACATTAAGGGCATGACTCTTGAAATCAGAAAATATCCTAAATAGTAGCCTACACCATCTCCACTAACAGTTCTATAATATACAAATATACTAATGTAATACCCTGATCGTTCCTTAAGCCTAAATGCGTCTTTTGAGTGAATATAGATGACTTCCAAAGTGATTGATGGTTATAATGTGTTGTATTTATCTAATTTCTACTTTTTTTCATGTGGAGCATTGAATAAGATTTCCATTGATACCAAATTCGCCCAAATCCGACACTCGAGTGAAGAGTTAGAGCCATTTTAGTGAGATAGTGTGCCCCCTGGCACTTTAGCGCATTGCGGAGCCAGCCAAAATGGCAATTTTTATTTTCCAGTGAGCCTCCGCGATATTGACATGTCGCGCCAAGGCTCAATATTAGGATTGTCAAATTCCAGTGCACCAACGCGAATCTACCGCGTCGCGGTGCCCTTCCAGGTCAATACCAAGGTGACAACGCAATTTGACTGCGTCACGACACTGAGCAGTTTCCCATTTGTCCAAATCTAGTGAAGGACCGCGATCCTGGCGCGTCACGCCAGGGCCAAAAATAGGGCTCCAGTTTTAGAATTTGCTCAAGGGAATTTTGGTCTTTCCGCCCAGTTTGGCCCTCTCTATATATATACTCAAGTAGAGAAGAGAAATCCATTCTTCTCTATTTCTCTTCCAAGAAATATCTAGAACTAGGGTTTCTCTTCCAATTCCAAATCCAAATCTTCTCCAAGAAAATTCAAGAATCTTCTATAAATCTCACAAGCTTGTTTGAGAATCAAGATATCCAAGTCACAAACATCAAGGATCCAAACTCAAGAGTGTGAAAAAGGAGTCTAAAACAAGTTTCTTCCTCTCAAAATCATAATCCAAGGTACGTGTGGTTTGAACTAGAATATCATTTCATTCTTGTGCCCAAGAAATTGATTATTACTATTGGAATTTCATGATCTTTGCAAGTGGGTTTACACCCAAATTACTTTATTGAGGATTTATGAGATTTGAGTTGATTAAGTTTGATATTTATGATTATTTTACCATCATATTTCTTAAATTGGGAATTTATGCCATGAGTTGCATATTGTTATTATGTATTAATGATTTCTAAGTGATTTGAGATAAGTGTCATGATTTAAGCGTTTCTATGAGAAGTTGATTATTGAATATATATTGACATTTGAGCTTGAGAGTCAAGAATGAGTTCTGTGATGTATCTTGAAGTCTTGACATTTGATATAATTTAAGTAGCATATAAACTTGATGTTGACAAAGATTGTTCGAGCCCGAGTCGAGTTAGGAATCCACAGTTGCATATGATTTACAGATGAGATATATTTATATTTTGGTCTTCACACTACAATATTTTTGGTCTAAGGCCACACTAAACCTGAGCCACACTTTACAAGTGTGGCCTATACCATTAAAGACCACGCTTTTAAAGTGTAACCTTAGTTTTTTACTTCTGGCCACATTACTTTTGGCAACTCTTTGAAAGCGTGGTCTTTAATGATGCAGACCACACTTTACAAATGTTGTCAAATCATGATATAATTGACAACGCTTATTCACATATATGGCTACATTTTTAAGTGTAATTTTATTATAATTTAGAAGACAACATTTTAAAAATGTGACATAAAATTTTCATTAAAATTTTCTCTCCCTCCCAAATGTTTCAATTTCCCTCCAACTTATAATTAACCAAAAAAATTGAGTATTTTAAAAATTTAAAACCCTACGCTATCAATCTCTCTCAGAAAACTCCAACCACCGTTGCTTGCCGGCGCCGGATGGTCGACTACCGCCCCACCCCCTTGCTTCCTCCTTCCTTCCTCTTCTCCATGAACCAATAATATCCTAATCCACCAGTGACTTACAATGATGAGCCACCACAGTGACGCTCCCTCCAAACCCACTTTCAGCCACCCCTTCACCCAAAAACCTCTCCCATCTCCTCCTTCTGCCATCGACAGCCCCTCTAGAAAACATAACTTCACACTCGCTCTCTCCTTCACCGCCATAAAAATATGCCGCCCAGCCTCCAACGCCTCTCTTTTCTCTAGCAAAACAGCTGAAATAAGCCACCATCTCATCCCATCGTCACTGCTTCTCCACTTTTAACCATGAAACCACCGGTGAGCCACACCAGTCACTGTCGCTACCTTATTTCTCCTCCTCTTTTCTTGTCTGCTGATCTCTTTGCCGTCACAACTTCATCGTAGTTGATGATTGGTGAGGTTATGATTAAATACCACTCCCATTACTACCTAGTTTTGGTGTAAATTTCAATTTGTTGGCTTTGCTTGCAATTACCCCGAAACAAATTCTTAGACTTAAAATTTATGATGATTGGTATGTGATTTTTACTCAATTATTTTGTTTTCATGTTTATTTACATCTGTTCATAATGTATATGAAAATCCCCAATATTTATTAAGTTTGAATCAACCACTGTGAGTATCGAATAGAGCTTTTCTTTTATGGTAGCCTAGTTCATGTTGAAAAATGTTGAAATTCTATAGTTATGGTACTGTTTTTGGGGAAAACTGATATGATTTTCTTACAGATGGTGATTATCTATAATTTTGTTAAAAACTATATTTTCTTTCTCCTAAGTGTTATGTTTTTACCTTGTTAGAAAGACCTATAACTTTGCGTGGATTGATTTTTTACCTATTGTTTCCGGTGACTATTTACAATTTTTTAGATGACCTCAAATTTTTATATAATTTACTTTATTTATGTAATTTCTACTTAGAAGCATGTATGCCAAGGGGGGAGGGGGACAGAAGATGATTAAAGAGCTCATCGATAGAGGAAAGGCATTGAGTGAACATGAAAATCTCCTTGGTTGTATTTGAATGTTGCTTAATGACATATATATCTTGGTAATCTCTGCCTACACCTTTTGCTAGATTATATATGTAGTTGTGACTGGTTATTGTGAAGAATATAGTTATCTATCCTCCTATTTAAGGCCTAATTTTGTTTAATTCGACCAACATTTTATTTTGCCTGACCCTTTCCTAGTAGTACACATAGGCTAACTTAGTCTTGGATCAATATGTTATTAATTTGTTGAACTTAATTTGTAAACAACCTTATAACCTTTTATTAGGAAACAACCTTATAACTTTACCGGCCACCGTTTAACCTTATAACCTTATATTAGGAAACAACCTTATAACCTTATAACCTTAGCCTTAGCGGCCACCGTTTAAAGCCCTTAATCTATACATAAAACTTAATGGACATCGTTTAATAAACAACCTTATAACCTTAACGGCCATCGGTTAACCTTAAAACCTTATATTAGGAAACAACCTTATAACCTTATAACTTTAACGGCCACCGTTTAACCTTATAACTTTATATTAAGAAACAACCTTATAACCTTAACGGCCACTGTTAAGTAAACAACGTTATAACCTTAGCTTTAATGGCCACCGTTTAAAGCCTAATCTATACATAAAACTTAACGGCCATCGTTTAATAAACAACCTTATAACCTTAATGGCCCCCTTTTAACCTTATAACCTTGTAACCTTAATGACCACCGTTTAACCTTATAACCTTATAACCTTAACGACTACCGTTTAACCTTATAACTTTGTAATCATGCCCTTTTGTATGACCTCAGTGTTTGGACTAGGCATAAAACCACTCCATTTTCCCATAAGATGGGTGAAAAATGACAATTGAGGAAATCGACAACGACATGGTGATGAATACTAATACCTATAAAGACAAGTAACCTACAACAGCTGGTTTTGAAAGCTTGAGAATTCATTATAAACGATGAGTGAGTTAAGAATTGGATAACTGAGAATTTATGACACCAGGACATATCTGAATCATAGTTTTAATTATTTCAGGTTGCTTTAGACATACTGAAAGAGGAAGGCATTGCATCTCTTTATAATTTTCTCAGTCCCTCTCTCATCGGAATATCCATATAGCTATGTGAACTTATGTTAATTTTACTTGTGAGCCTATGTTCTTTAGAAGATCTTTTTTCTATATCATCTAAAGACAGGGTCCTCGTGTTACTGTAACCTAAATGGTACTTCTCTGAATGTTAGGGTGAAGAAAGCTTTGCCAGAGAAATATTATAAATGAACTGAAGCATCTCTAATTGCAGGTTTGATTTCAGCAACTATTGCCACTCTGAAGAACTTCATAGTGTCCTACAATTTATCTTTCTAATTTATTCTCTTAAAATTTAGTATTGGGTCACAACTTTATTCTTCATTATGCCCAGTGTTATTGCTTTCAGTGGTGCGCTAGATTAATTATTGTTACTCATTGAAATGTTTGCATTGACACATGATCTGCATTTTATATGTTCTTTTTGAAATAAATTTTCTTGATCTATCTAAATGATCAAGTGCTAGTTTTTATTTGTTGAAGCCTTGTGGATTTGGTTTTATAGTAAAGAGGAGGATGGCATGAAAACTGCATGAATTGAAGGATGATGAAGTAGAAGCCCAACTGCGTGAATTGAAGGCTGAGAGACATAAAATGAGAGATGCCAGATTGTCTAAAGTAGTTGATACTCTGAAGCCTCTATTTCCTGGTGTTCATGGTCTAATGACAGATCTTTCCAGGCCAACACAGAAGAAGTATAACCTTGCTGTAACAGTTGCAATGGGTAGATACATGGATGCAGTTGTAGTTGAAGATGAACAAATAGGAAAAGAATGCATCAAGGTGCTAAAGCGACTATACCATAGCAGTGATACTTCTAATATCTAGTTACTAGTGATACATTTAGTTTTGTGTGGAACTTGGTACTAATTTTTATTATGTTGTTTTCTAATTAGTATGTAAAGGACATGTTTTTTTGAAATCAAATCTATGCACTTCAATTATTTATTAGCTAATTGGTGCGTGAGATTATATATAAATATGCATGTTTATGTAATGTGCTTAGTGATACATACATTTCGATCAAAATAATTATTTTTCAATTAGAAATTACGTACAAACATTTGATATGTCTAATGCCATTTCAGTAAAATATGGTTTGAAATGTCAAATTTTAGGCAATATTGTTACACTTCAAAAGTGTGGCTAAAACATGCCAACACTTTACAAGTGTTGTCATAGAGGATGTATAGAAGGCTACATTTTTTAGGTGTGGCTAGTAATAAAGAAAAGGCCACATTTTTTACTTGTTGTTATAGAGGTGCTACAAAAGGCTACGCTTGTGAAGCTTGCCCAATAATGAACCAAAGGTAACGTTTTTTAAGTGTTACTATAGAGGTGCTACAAAAGGCTACACTTGTGAAGCGTGACCATAGCAAAACAAAGGCAACACTTGTAAGTGTAGCATTATCAAATAAAAGTATTGCCAATGACAAGCTATAAAGCGTGGCCTTTGTACCTTAATGACCACACTTTTTAAATGTAGCTGATATGGCCACACTTGAGCCTTTGAGCAAAGGTTATGCCTCTTTAGGCCATCCCCCAAAAAGTGTTGCCTAAAGTCCAAAAGTGTAGCCTTTGATCAAAGGCCACACTTTTTGCTATTTTAGGCCACGCTTTACAAGAGTAGCCTAAGGCCAAAAATGTTGTAGTGTCATGATAGACCCTTGAGTTGATTGAGGTGGATTTCCTAACGCGTTTTGAACTGAGTCTGGGAGGAGTATTTAGCACCGAGTGGGAAGTGTGGGTTCAACGCATCCTACTTTCCCAGAACTACGTGCCACCATAAGATTGAGATTTGAGGGCCAAAGTGCCGAGTTTGTGATCACAGAGATGAGTTTGAGGTTATACTCCCTGGAAAGAGTATAAATATCCCGCCAATGTGGGTTTCCTTCCTTAGGAGGGCAAAACGTTGGACTCCATGTAGCTCACATAGTTAATGTCAGTTAAAAGACACTCCCAAGTCCATAAGAGATCAAGTTTCATGTATTACCGAGTCACTCTAAGTGTTGAGTCAAAGAGTTTGAGTTGAGTAAAATGATTTATGAGAATTATGAAGCATGTGTTACTGTTAATGATTTATGAGAAACTATATTACAGTTTAATTCAAGCGAAGGGAGTCACTGTTGCCAGCATGCATGATTTTATATTATATATTTATGATATTATTTGAAAATGTTGCATACACCCCTACATACTCAGTACATTCCTAAGTACTGATTCCCATACTCTTCTGTGTTCTATATTTCCTCGTGATGTAGGTTAAGGTTCAGTCTCAGCAACGACAGTGATCTTTGAGTACCTTCATCTACATTTTTGCAGTTGGTGAGTCCTCGTAGTTCAAGGACTTATGTCCCTGGTTTTGTCTTGTTAGTCGATGGTTGTTTTCCTTTTATTCAGTACGAGTCAGTTGGGGATTTGTCCCAATGGCTCATCAGTCTTATGTAGTAGAGGCTTTGTCAGACTAGAGTACCAGTATGTACAAAAATTTTAGTATTTTGTTTGTACAGGCCAGTATTTCTTCAGATTTAAGTATGTTCATGACATGATTATTCTTCCCTATTTTAGCATGATTAGTGTTAAAGTGAGTTATAAAAGTGATGACGGGCTTAGAGGGTTAGCTTGAGGCCACGTGTGGCCTTAAGCACTGTGTGACGTCTCGGGATAGGTTCTTAGGGCATTACAAGCTTGATATCAGAGCCTAAGGTTTGAAGAGTCCTAGGGAGTCTGACAAGCCGCGTTATGTAGAGTCTTGATCATCAGTGTGTAGCGTGCCACATCTATGAGCAAGAGGCTATGGGATGTTTTAGGAAAAGTTGTTTCTTTCTTTCAAAAGTTTATCGTGCCTACAATTGTCTCTCTTTGCTATTAATTTGTGCTCTCTTATGACAGAAAATGCCTCCTCGTAGAGCTTGTAGAACCAACGAACAACCTCAACCTGTTGATCCTTTAGGTGAGATGGTATCCCACACTGAATTTTGGGCAGCTTTTCAAGTGCTAGCCCAGGCGGTTACCGCCAATGCTCAGACCCATGCACATGTCACAATTCCACCTCCACAAGAAGGTAATTCAGTGGCAGCTCGGGTTCATGATTTTATGCGGATGACTCTGCCAAAGTTTTATGGGTCAAAGACAGGTGAGGACCCACAGATGTATCTTGATGAGGTGAAAAAGATCACCCAAATTATGCATGTAACAGAGGAAAAAAGTGTGAGGCTAGCTTCCTATCGCTTGAAAGATGTTGCTTATGATTGGGTGGAGATGTGGAGGAAGAGTAGAGGGGAGGATGCCGCTCAAATGACTTGGCAGTTGTTCCAGGACGCGTTGTTAGAAAGATTCTTTCCCCCGAAGCTGAGGGAAGCAAAATTAGAAAAATTTATGAACTTGAGACAGGGCTCCATGACAGTTAAGGAGTATTGTCTTAAGTTCAACCAGTTATCTAAGTATGCTCCCGGTATGATGGCTGATTCTAGAACTAGTATGAGTAAGTTTTTGGCTGGTATATCTGGTTATGTTGTTAAAGAGTATAGATCCGCTATGCTTAATAGGGGCATGGACCTTTCTAGATTAATGATACATGCTCAGCAGATTGAAGCAGACAAGGTGAAGGAGAGAGAAAAAGTAAGGGCAAATAAGAGAGTTAGATCAGAGCAGCAGGGGTATGGTCAGACTAGATTTTTTGGAGGGAATCACCCTCAGTCCCAGAACCGTTCACTTGTTCCAGCACCTTCATCTGCCAGTGCTCCCGCATTTAGAATCAGGCAGGAGCAGGGTAGTAGGCCTACTATGTCCAGGTCCCAGGACAATGTGAGTAACAGACCTCGTCCTCCCCCATGTCTGAAGTGCGGTAGGGACCATCCTGGTAAGTGCTTAGTCGATCGGAGGGGTTGTTTTAGTTGTGGTAATTTGGGCTACAAATTCTAGGATTGCCCATATGCTAGACAGAGGAGTCGTGACGTTCGTCCCCAGAGTCAGGCTATTAGTACTCCAGCCCCTTTAGTTCGTCCTACTCCTCCTCAGGGTGCTTCGTCTAGTACTGCAAGTGGTCAGTCCCAGAATTGCTTTTATGCTATACCACCCCGCCAGGAGCAGGAGGATTCACCAGATGTTGTTACTGGTACGCTCCGTGTATTTCATTTCAATGTGTATGTGTTAATGGACCCTGGGTCAAGTCTTTCTTATGTGACTCCATTGGTGCCTGTGAATTTTGAGATCAGTGTTGAAAATACCCCTGAGCCTTTTTTAGTTTCTACCCCAGTAGGTGAATCTATTATTGCTAAGCAAGTTTATAAGAAGTGCCCTGTCACTGTCCTTAACAGAGTCATGTTTGCAAACTTAATTGAGCTAGACATGGTTGATTTTGACATTATTCTGGGTATGGATTGGCTTCACTCTTGTTATGCATCTATAGACTGTCGTACCCGTGTAGTCAAGTTTCAATTTCCCAACGAGCCAGTGTTTGAGTGGTCCGAAAATTCTGTAGCTCCCAAGAGTCATTTTATATCCTACCTTAAAGCCAGGAAATTGATATCCAAGGGTTGTATCTATCATTTGGTTCGAGTTAAAGACACTAAGTCCGAGACTCTGACTATTCAGTCTATTAGTGTTGTCAATGAGTTTCTTGATGTTTTCTCAGACGATCTCCCAGGGGTACCTCCCGATAGAGAGATGAGTTCGAGATTGATCTTCTTCCTGATACACAACCTATTTCTATTCCTCCGTATCGTATGGCCTCCGTAGAACTTAAGGAGTTGAAAGAGCAACTCAAATATCTTCTTGATAAGGGTTTCACAAGTCCTAGTGTATCTCCTTGGGGCGCACCCATTCTATTCGTGCGGAACAAAAATGGTTCATTGCGTATGTGCATTGACTATCGTCAGCTCAACAAGGTCATAGTCAAGAACAAGTACCCTCTTCCTAGAATTGATGACCTATTTGCTCAGCTGCAAGGTGCTAACTATTTCTCAAAAATAAATTTGAGATTCGATTATCACCAACTTAAGGTCAGGGAGTGTGATATTCGAAAGACGGTTTTTCGCACCCATTATGGTTATTTTGAATTCTTGGTCATGTCCTTCGGGCTAACTAATTCCCCAGAAGCTTTTATAAACCTCATGAATCGGATGTTCAGACAGTACCTGGATATGTTTGTTATTGTGTTCATAGATGATATTCTTGTATACTCCCAAAATGAAAGCGACCATGCAGATCATCTTCGAATTGTCTTGCAGACCCATAGAGATCATCAGTTGTTTGCCAAATTTAGCAAGTGCGAATTTTGGCTAAGGTTAGTTGCCTTTCTGGGTCATATTGTTTCTTTTGAGGTATTCGAGTTGATCCTCAAAAGGTAGAAGCTATGAGAAATTGGCCTAGACCTATTTCCCCGTCTGACATTAGGAGTTTCTTGGGTGTAGCTGGCTACTACCGTCGTTTTGTTGAAGGTTTCTCCTCCATTGCTGCTCCTTTGACCCAGTTAACCCCTAAAAAAGTTAAATTCCTGTGGTCTGATTCTTGTGAGAAGAGTTTTCAGGAGTTGAAGACTCGACTCAGTTAGGCCCCCGTGTTGACCCTTCCTAATGGTGTAGATGATTTTGTGGTATATTGTGACGCTTCTAGACTTGGGTTGGGTTGTGTGTTAATGCAGAAGGGTAAGGTTATAGCCTATGCCTCCCGACAGTTGAAACCTCAAGAGAAGAATTATCTGACCCATGATCTCTAATTAGCTTCCAAGGTTTTTGCTTTAAAAATCTGGAGACACTACTTGTACGATGTTCATATTGATGTCTTTACGGATCACAAGAGTTTGCAGTATGTGTTTACTCAGAGAGAGTTGAATCTTCACAGCGGCGATGGTTAGAATTGTTGAAGGACTACGATATGAGTGTGTTGTATCACCCGGACAAGACCAATATAGTTTCAGATGCCCTTAGCAGATCATCCATGGGCAGTATAGCGCATATAGAGGAAGATAAGGAGTTAGCTCGCGAGGTGCATCGTTTGGATAGGATGGGTGTTAGATTGCTTGATTCAGCTGAGGGTAATGTTTGGGTTCAAAGTAGTTCCGCATCTTCCCTAGCTTCAGAAGTGAAGGAGAAGCAGGACATGGATTCTCATTTGGTTGAACTGAAAGGGTCTGTCAAATACCAAAAAGTGGAGGTTTTCTCCCAAGGGGGAGATGGTGTATTAAGGCTTCAAAATAGATTGTGTGTTCCTGATGTTGATGACTTGAGGCAGAGGATTATGGCTGAAGCGCATGGCGCACGGTATTCTATTCATCCCGGTGCTACCAAGATGTACCATGATTTGTGGAAAATTTATTGGTGGAATGGTATGAAGAAGGATATAGCAAAATTCGTAGAGAAGTGTGCAACTTGCCAACAAGTGAAGATAGAGCACCAGAGACCTGGTGGTATGACACAAGAATTTAGCATTCCTACTTGGAAGTGGGAAGTGGTGAACATAGATTTCAAGACCGGTTTACCTCTCTCTCATCGTCATCATGATTCTATTTGGGTCGTTGTAGATAGTTAACTAAGTCAGCATATTTTCTGCCAGTACATACATCTTTCACCACTGAGGACTATGCTAAGCTGTACATCCGGGAGTTAGTCAGGTTGCATGGAGTTCCGTTGTCTATCATCTTCGATAGAGGTACTCAATTTACTTTCCAGTTTTGGAGAGCCATTCAGAGGGATCTTGGCACCCAAGTTCATCTTAGCTCCGATTTTCATCCATAGACAGACGGTCAGTCTGAGAGGACTATCCAGACCTTGAAGGATATGTAGAGGGCATGTATTCTTGATTTCAAAGGAAGTTGGGATGAACATTTGCCATTGATCGAATTTGCGTATAACAACAGTTTTTATGCTAGCATTGGAATGGCTCCATTTGAGGCTTTATATGGAAGGAGATATAGATTACCCATAGGTTGGTTTGAAGTGGGTGAAGCTGCTGTGATTAGACCTGATCCTGTGTTTGAGGCTATGGAGAAAGTTAAGTTGATTTGGTAGAGGTTGAAGACAACCTAGAGTCATCAGAAGTCATATGCAGATGTGAGAAGAAGAGCTCTTGATTTTGAAGTTGATGATTTGGTTTACTTGAAGATTTCACCCATGAAAGGGGTAAAAATATTTGGAAAGAAAGGGACGCTTAGTCCCTGATATGTTGGCCCTTATAGGGTTTTGAATCGTGTTGGGAAAACAGCTTATGAGATCAAATTTCCTGCAGAGTTGTCAGCTGTCCACCCTGTCTTTCACGTATCTATATTTAAGAAGCACATTGGTGACTCTGTTGTTGTTGATCCGTCGGAAAGCTTTGATGTTCAAAATAGCCTTTCGTATGATGAAGTTCAGGTTGAGATGCTAGATTATCAAGTCCGTAGACTAAGGAACAAAGAAGTTCCTTTGGTTAAAGTTCTGTGATGAAATCAATCAGTTGAGGGTGATACTTGTGAAACAGAAGCAGATATGCGGGTTAAGTACCCCCATCTCTTCTCCCTGAGTTCAAATCAAGCCAAAGGTATCATTCTTTCTTAATTCAGTTTCCTACTAATCCAGCGTATTCAGGTATATAAATATCCATTCTATGATTCGTACATTCTATGAAGTACTTGAAAATCTAGAGTGAAGTAAGTCGGTTGAGCAAATGGTTCCCATAAAGTATTTACAGTTTCATCTTTGATCTTGAGCCTAACTAGCAATATTCGAGGACGAATGTTTCCAAGGGAGAGATATTGTAATACCCTGATCTTTCCTTAAGCCTAAATTCGTATTTTGAGTGAATATGGATGACTTCCAAAGTGATTGATGGTTATACCGTGTTGTATTTCTCTAATTTCTACTTTTTGTTATGTAGATCATTGAATAAGAATTCCATCAATACCAAATTCGCCCAAATCCAACACTCGAGTGAAGAGTTAGAGCCAATTTAGTGAGACAGTGTGCCACCTGGCACTTTAGCGCATCGCGAAGCAAGACAAAATGGAAATTTTCATTTTCCAGTGAGCCTCCATGATATTTACACATCGTACCAAGGCTCAATATTAGGATTGTCAAATTTCAGTGCACCAACGTGAATCCACCGCGTCGCGGTACCCTTTCAGGTCACAACAAAGGTGACAACGCAATTTGACCACGTCGCGCCACTGATCAGTTTCCTATTTGTCCAAATCCAGTGAAGGATCGCGATCCTGGCGAGTTGCGCCAGGGCCAAAAATAGGGCTCCTGTTTTAGAATTTGCTCAAGGGTATTTTGGTCTTTCCGCCCAGTTAGGCCCTCTCTATATATATTAAAGTAGAGAAGAGAAATCCATTCTTCTCCATTTCTCTTCCAAGAAATATCTAGAACTAGGGTTTCTTTTCCAATTCCAAATCCAAATCTTCTCCAAGAAAATTCAAGAATCTTCCATAAATCTCACAAGCTTGTTTGAGAGTCAAAATATCCAAGTCACAAGCATCAAGGATCCTAACTCAAGAGTGTGAAAAAGGAGTCTAAAACAAGTTTATTCCTCTCAAAATCATAATCCAAGGTATGTGGGGTTTGAAAAAGAATATCCTTTCATTCTTGTGCCCAAGGAATTGATTATTACTATTGGAATTTCATGATCTTTGCAAGTGGGTTTACACCCAAATTACTTTATTGAGGATTTATGAGATTTGAGTTGATTAAGTTTGATATTTATGATTATTTTACCATCATATTTCTTAAATTGGGAATTTATGCCATGAGTTGCATATTGTTATTAGGTATTGATGATTTCTAAGTGATTTGAGATAAGTGTCATGATTTAAGCGTTGCTATGAGAAGTTGATTATTGAATATATATTGACATTTGAGCTTGAGAGTCAAGAATGAGTTCTTTGATGTATCTTGAAGTCTTGACATTTGATATGATTTAATAAGCATATACACTTGATGTTGAGAAATATTGTTCGAGCCCGAGTCGAGTTAGGAATCCACAACTGCATATGTTTATAGATGAGATATATTTATATTTTGGTCATCATAATAGACCCTTGAGTTGATTGAGGTGGATTTACTAACACATTCTGAGATGAGTCTGGGAGGAGTATTTAGCACCGAGTGGGAAGTGTGGGTTCAGCACATCCTACTTCCCCAGAACTAAGTGCCACCGTAGGATTGAGATTTGAGGGCCAAAGTGTCGAGTTTGTGATCACAGAGATGAGTTTGAGGTTATACTACCTGGCAAGAGTATAACTCTCCCGCCAATGTGTGGTTCCTTCCTTAGAAGGGCAAAATGTTGAACTCCATATAGCTCACATGGTTTATGTTGGTTAAAAGAAACTCCCAAGTCAATAAGAGATCAAGTTTCATGTATTACCGAGTCACTCTAAGTCTTGAGTCAAAGAGTTTGAGTTGAGTACAATGATTTATGAGAATTATAAAGCATGTGTTACTGTTGATGATTTATGAGAAACTATATTACAGTTTAATTCAAGCGAATGGAGTCACTATTGCCAGCATGCATGATTTTATATTATATATTTATGATATTATTTGAAAATGTTGCATACACCCCCACATACTCAGTACATTCCCAAGTACTGATTCTCATACACTTCTGTGTTCTATATTTCCTCGTGATATAGGTTAAGGTGCTCAGTCTCAGCAACGACAGTGATCTTTGAGTACCTTCATCTACATTTCTGCAGTTGGTGAGTCCTCATGGTTCGAGGACCTATGTCTCTGGTTTTGTCTTGTTAGTAGATGGTTGTTTTCCTTTCAGTTTTGTATGAGTCAGTTGGGGATCTGTCCCAATGACTCCTCAGTCTTATGTAGTAGAGGCTTTGTCAGACTAGAGTACCAGTATGTACATAAATTTTAGTATTTTGTTTGTACAGGCCAGTATTTCTTCATATTTAAGTATGTTCATGACATGATTATTCTTCCCTATTTTAGCATGATTAGTGTTAAAGTGAGTTCTGAAAGTGATAACGGGCTTAGAGGGTTAGCTTGAGGCCACGTGTGGCCTTAAGCACCGTGTGACATCTCGGGATAGGTTCTTGGGGTGTTACAACTAACATACAAGTATAAGAAAGAAGCAGAAATAGATATATATCACATCAAAAGCGAAAATACAACACAAAACATTCATAGTAAATGAAATACAATGAAGATGATGATGGTGATGTGATGCACGAGGTCGTCGCACAACCTTTGTATACACCTACCGAGCTATGCTCTCGGGTAGGACCCATGGGGGGTTCATCAACCCATATACAATCCAATATCCAATACCAACAAATATCCATAACTCCTCTCCGACATATCCATTGATAGAGAATTTTAAAAAATATCACATTTTTATAAGAAAAAGCCAATATTGTCAGTATTTTCACGCTGGTACCAATATTTCATGAATATATATGATATGAGGATGTAATGCTCATAACCAACAAAAATGAGAATTTCCACTATCCAATCAATATACTAGTCATGTGAGATAAGAATTCACTCAAATTAGCTAACCATCCATGATCCAGTATAATCCAGAAAACCATAAAGTGAAATGTACAAATAAGATATCATTGATACCACATAAATTCCAATTTAAGCATTTCCACCTAAAAAGAGTACAACCAAGAATACATATGTAATATCTATGGATTCAAACTAGCCTACAAAACAATTGTTTTTCTATAGTTTATGTTTAATGAAAATAATATAGTCCTATTCTAATCCCACTAGAACAATAGCACTGAAGCAGATATGACCTATATAAAAAGTAAAGTTTTACTCAGGCCAAAATAAAATATTTTTGTGTGATCATTTTAGAGATGATAACATAATTTTCTCTCTTTTAGTATCATATTTTCCTGTAATTATATGCAAATTGGTTGATGTATTTTTTGGCATTTTTATTGTGCTTGATTTTTTATATTTTATGTACGTGAAGGTGAATGATACTTAACACTCTATATAAATTAACACTCTATATAAATTACCATCAACATGAATTGATCAGGGATTTGAATTAAGATTATACGTTGTTTTGATTTATGTTATAGTTTTTCCCAATTTTATAATGTTAATTTATTTATACCATGTACAATGATCAAGAATATATCGGTTACATCTTGAGTTTATTCTCTCTTTCTTGTAGCTTGACATAAAAGATAATCCTGATTCGCTTATCAAAGTACTTCTTTAACTATTTCTAAAATTATAAGTTAGAACCAAATCCGTTAATTGTTGATACAATATTCATGTCAATTTTATTTTAAATTTTGTTACTTTGATAGCAATTCGTTCCACCACTAAAGATATTAGTACATCGCACGAACATTAAAACTAGTATGTATATTAATACCATGCCAACAACATCATATAAGACGCCATAGGGTCACACATAGCAAATAATGTCTTAAAACCACCAAATAAAAATAACAAAGGCCCCCACACGAGCATATAATCACATTAACACATTTTCCATGATACAACCTCATACCTATAACCTATTTTTACATCAATATTAACTACCCAGTCCAGTTTGTAGAAACTTAAGTCATAACCTACCTCAAATGCTGAAAATCAGTCTAAAAAGTCTTCAACATGGTGTTTTCTCCTTTTGAACGGACCTGGAATCAACTAAAACATACAAATATAGAATCTACACGTCAAAAGAAAGCCAATGGTATCTATGTTGCCCAATTTCTAGTCAGGCTCAAAATAGTCCCCCAAAATAGTATTTCAAAAGTGAATGTAATATTGAAATTTTAGTCTAAAAATATATAACCCATGATTAAAAGAAGCCGTAGAAGAAAACCCATGTGAAAACGGGTTGAAATTGGAGTTTGAATCAAAAAATTACAAATTTAGGCCTTCTAGGCCAAAACCCCCCAAATTCCATTTTGAATTCAAGATTTAACATGATTTAAATGACAATAATCAAAGAAAAACAATTGAAATAGGGATTTGGAGCTTACCCAAGCTTGAAAATGGAAGAAATCGCCCAAAACTTGAAATCCCAAGCTCCAAGTAAAAAATCGTGAAAAATCATGAAAAGGAGTATAAATACCACCAAGGAATAGCTTAAGAAAACACTGAGTCGCTTAGAGGTCATCGCTTAAGCGACCAGGTGTCGCTTCCGTGATACCCGCCTGACTAGGGATGTCAATGGTGTGGTGCAGTGCGGAGTTTTTCTAAGCTCGTAAATTTTAAAACTGCACTGCATTACCTTTAAACCCGCATAAACCCGCCCCACACTCATACCCGCGCTTACCCGCACCGCACCTCACCGCCCCATGATTTTGTTTTTATTTTTTGAAAAATTTGTATCTCCATTGAAAATCATAATATTTTCAAATCTACAATTAGGATAAAATAATAACTAATTTCTATTATATCACTTTTCACTAAGAAATTATCAAAAAGTATCACATGTACAAGTAATGATTTTAAAAAAAAGTACAAGTAATGATCAAATTTTTTTTTTTTTTAAAAATAAATAGAGATCTTGAAAAAGCTATAAAATTATTTATTTGTAGTGTTATATATGTCATTTTAAGTATTATAAAATTTTAAGTAAAGAATACATATAATTTTATGTATATTCACCAAAATAATACTAATTTTTATCTTTTTTTAATTTAAATCTGTATATACCCGCAACCCGCACCTCATCATTTAAAAAAACTTACTTTAACTCGGCCCACAGCCACACTATCCCACATTCGCACTACCCCATTTCCATCACTACGCCTGGCAAGCGAGTGTCGTATAATGAAACACCCCGGATTTTGGTCCTTAAAAATTTCTTGACCTATGGGCTTATTGCCCAGACTACGACTCTCCCTACCAGTCGTAGGGTATCATTATAGGTTGTAGGACCCTAATAGTAGCCTGACCTGTGTGGAATGGAAAAGTTTCTATTTTTATTATGATTGACTCCTACTAAGTTGTAAAGACTCTATACGATTTGTATAGTCCCATCTGTAGCTTAACTAGCGTGATGCCAAAATGTTTTGCCTTGCCTACGATTTGACCAAACTAGTCATAATGTCTGAATATAAGTCGTATGGTATGACTCGTATCCATACCGGTGTGGGTGCCCATGGATGCTATTCAGACTACGACTGAAGGACATGAGTCGTAAGGTGACCCTACGAGTCGTAAGGTCGTCCGTAATAATTGGGCGGCAATTTTTTAGTGTTTTATTAAGGGTACTCTAGAATTTTTTCCTCTTCCACAATTTTGACCCAAGTGTGTCATTATCACTCCACAATAAATCAAAATAACTTCTCAATCTTTCTAAAAACCCCAAGGTCAAGAACACTTATGGTTTCCAAGAAGTTGGTCAATTAGGGATCTCAAGGGTGATTTCTCTCTATAATTGTGAAACTTTTAGGCATGTTACTCTTTCTCCGATCTTATTTTATGAAAAACATGTATTTTAAATATTTTTATTATATGGATTTGAATTTGGGTTTTGATATGGTTGAGGGTTTTAGAATGGTTGATCCTTGAATTATTTTCTCATGGTTTTTGTGATTTGTTTATGTATTGAATTAAATATCTTGAACTAATGGCGTGCATGGGTGTGAAAATTAGAATAGTGGTCGAGGTATTCCTCCAAATTTGTTTTTGAACTTGGAATTAGATTTGAATAATTGTGTTCCCTCAATCCAATTGTGAAATTAAATTTGAAATATGGATTTGTCATATGGTTTGACTTACTTACCCACACTATGGTATTGCATAAATGGTTAAAAATTTAAATATGGATTTTACAGGCCTTGTTGGCTATATTTGAATTAATGAACTAAATGGGGTCGAGGCATTCCCTCAATTAAAGAAAATTATAATGGCATAACTATGATCTTGCAAGCTAAATGGTATGAAAATACCCGTGGTGTGTCTTAATGTATAATTCCTTGGTTAATAAATGAGTTATGTGAAACTTATTTTAGTTGGGCTTAATGTGGGTTATGTATCTAAGCCGTGAAGGTGTGAATCTCGAACGACTTATACTGAAAACTCCTATTTTTTGACACGAAGGTTGGTCTTAATGACCATGTGCATAGTTTACACTATTGATATATTTATATGTAGGATTGACGTGGGGTCGAGGCATTTTCTGGTCTTTCTTGATACCTTCGGTTCATGTGGCTAACACGCACTGAGGCCCTTTCATCATAGGGAGATGAACCCATATTGCCCGTGGGTACTAGTTTATGACAGTTGAGCTACATTGTCTAGGATAATGTTCTACTTCATGCTAAACCTTGTTCCCTACCCCAATATCTCTTTTTATGTGTGTGTGTGTGTTTGTGAACATGTATAGTGAGTTTGAAATTGAAATTTTGGATGACATTATTTTACCCTTATCCTGAGTTACATGCTAGTGCTTACCCCACTAACTGTCTCCGTACGTTGTATCCCCATGTTATCTAGGGTCCGAAGGAACTTCTACTTTTCCTACGCAGTGATAGGTATCTCAGAGTTGGTCGTTTATGGTGAAGTGGTAAGCTTCTATTTTTTGGAAGAGTTGATCATTCCATCGATGTTTCCTTCCCTAAATTAGAAGTGAAGACTTCATATTTACATTGTCATTGTCATTATCATTGCATGGGTCGGGGGCTTATCCCGATGTAGGTTATTTTGTGGTATAGAGGCTTTGTGAATATTATTATGGATTGAGAATTAATGTTGACTCTCTTGTATGTCTATCTTGTTATATGTTCAAATTTCATCCGTATCGGGTGTGTTATGTTCTATTTGGCTAGGCAAACGAAATGGTCTCCGGTCCTCAGTGGACTTAAGATACTCGTCATGGCCACGCCCTGGTTCAAGTCGTGACAAAGTTGGGATCAAAGCATAGGTTTATGGTCAAATGGGTGCCCAAAAAGCCGCATCAAGTAAAGTCTCATTTATGAGTGTGTAGTGTGCCATATCTATGAGGGAAAGACTACATGATATTAAGGAATGTTTCTCTTTCTTGTTATTCTATTTTGAGCTATAGAATCTAAGGTACTGAAACTCCTCTAATCTCCATTTGTTTGAGATCTGATGCTCGTGGAACTTTTTCTATCCCACCCAAGGATAATGTGGAGGAACTCATCCTACTTATGGAGTTCTGACCGGATCTAGGGCTTTAGCTCCTAATTGTACTATCCTACATGGAGTTCCACCGGTCTCTACCCGTCCTCCCCTGGGTTCTCAAGCTGATGATAATCATGCCCCACCGCCCCAAGGAGATATTTCTAATGCTGAGTTTTGTCGATCAATTTATCTATTGACCTAGTTGATGACATCTCAGTCACGTTAGTCAGATCCTACTGGTACTACTGTGAGTTCTTTTGAGGTTACTCGAGTCGGGTAGTTCATGAGGCTAGGCCCTTTAACCTTTACTGGCTCTTTGAGGAGGATCCTCAAGTATTCTTAGATGAGATAAAATATATTCAGGGTTATACATGCTTCTGACTTTGAGGGCATGGAATTTGCCGCCTACCAGTTGAAGTATGTGGCATATCAGTGGTATGAGGAGTGGGATCAGTCTAGGGGTGATGATGTGGAGTTGGCACTACGGGATGAGTTTTTAGGTGCCTTCCTGGATTGTTTCTTTTCTCAAGAGTTGAGGGAGGCCAAAGCTAAGGAGTTTATGAATATGAAATAGGGAAGGATGATTGTGAAAGAGTATACCCTACAATTTCATCAGTTATCCTGTTATGCTCCTGAACTAGTGTTTAGCATGGGGGCTAAGATAAGGAAGTTTGCTTTGGGCTTGTCTCGTGACTTGGTGCTAGAATGCAAGGCTTCCATATTGAATAGCGACATAGATACTCTAGGCTTGCATTTTATATGCAATAGGTTGAAGATAAAAAAAGGAAACAAGTCGAAATAGGGGAAGGCAAAGTAAGAGTTCCAAGTATTCTGAGCAATATAGAGGCCAGTAGAATAGTGGTAAAGACGGAAGACAATGGTCTAAGAAGAAATGGGGAAATTTTGGCTCTTATTCTATGGCTAGTGATCCATATCATAAGTCATCTGGTGATTCCCATCTTTAGAGTAACAATAGGCTTAAGCATAAGGTGCCCAATCTCAGGCCAGTAGGGCCCAGTCAGCTCCATCATATCCTTCTTTTAGATTTTATAGTCAGTTGCACCATGGTTTTTGTGATGGGGAAAGAAATAAGTTTTTTAAATACAGGCTATCCTGTCCATAATCATAGGAAATATCCCTCCGACAATGTTTCTACTGTGGCTAATAAGGTCCCGGCTGCTGCTCTTTCATCTCCCACACCAAAAGGTGCCGCTTCTGGCTCAGACACTGGTCGAAATAATTTGTATGCTCTTTCCACCCATCAGAACTCTAAGGCATCTCCTGATGTTGTTACTGGTATGCTAAAACTTTTCTCTTATGATGTGTATTTTCTGCTAGATCTTGGGTCCACTCTTTCTTATGTTACCCCTTATGTGGCTATTCATTTTGATTTTTATCCTAAGTTTATTCTTGATCCTTTTTCTATGTCTACCTCAGTTGATGACTCTATTGTGGTTTGGAGAGTCTATAGGGGTTGTGTGGTATCTATCTATGATAGAGAGATATTGGTTGGTTTGATAAAGTTGGAGATGTTAGATTTTGATAATATCTTGGAGATGGATTGGCTCTATTCTTGCTATGTGCCTCTTGATTGTAGGACTCGAAGGGTCATTTTTTAATTCTCGATTGAACCGTTGATTGAGTTTGAAGAAAGTTCCTTAGTGCCTAGGGGAAGGTTCATCTCTTATTTAAGAGTCCAAAAATTAATTTCCAAAGGATGTTTGTACAACCTGGTTTTGGTTAAAGATTTAATTTCAAGGGTACCTTCTTGTCATCTGTCCCTGTGGTCTGTAAGATTCCCTAGGTATTTCTTGATGATCTTTCTGGTGTCCTTCTTGATAGGGAAATTGATTTTTGGATCGATCTTCTTCTGGACACTCATTCCTATCTCTATCCCTCCCTATAGATTGACTTCAATTGAGTTGAAAGAACTTAAGGAACAGTTGAAATATCTTCTTGATATAGGTTTTATCTGCCCTAGTGTTTCTCCATGGGGTGCACAGTACTTTTTATGTGTAAGAAAGATGGGTCCCTTCGAATGTGTATAAATTATCACCAGTTGAATAAAGTGACAGTAAAGAATAAGTATCCTCTTCCTAGGATTGATGACCTGTTTGATCAGTTACAGAGTGCAAAGTACTTTTTCAAGATTGACCTTCGGTCAGGTTATCATCAGTTGGAGATTAGGGAGGTGGATATCTCTAAGACTGCTTTCCGAACCTGACATGGTCATTTTGAGTTTTAGGTGATGTTCTTTGGCTTGACTAATGCACCAGCGACTTTCATGGATCTTATGAATTGGCTATTCTATCAGTTTTTACACTTATTCATCATTGTGTTTATTAATGACATCCTGGTTTATTCTAAGAGTGAGGTGGATCATATCTATCACCTCTATATAGTGTTATAAACCCTTAGGGATCAATATTTGTATGCTAAGTTTTTGAAGTGTGAGTTCTAGTTGAATGTCATTACTTTTTTGAGTCATGTTGTTTCTAGTGAATAGATACATGGTGGATCCACAGAAAGTTATGGTGGTTAAGAAGTGTCCTATACCCATGACTCCAACCGACATTAAGAGATTTTTGGGTTTAGTTCAATATTATAGAAGGTTTGTAGAGAGTTTATCTTTGATTTCTGCTCTGATGAATAGACTGACTTAGAAGAAGGTGAAGTTTCTATGGTCTGGCACTTACGAGGGTATTTTTAATAAGTTAAAGGTTAAGTTGACTTCTGCTCTTGTTTTGACCCTACCTAAGGGTACTGATGTTTTCATTATTTATTGTGATATGTCTCGTATGGGACTTGGTTGTGTGTTGATGTAGCGGGGTGGGCAAGGTTGTCGTCTATGCTTTGAGACAGTTGAAAGTTCATGAGAAGAATTCCCGACGCACGACTTAGAATTATTGGTCGTGGTCTTTGCTTTGAAGATTTGGTGCCATTATTTGTATGGAGTTCATGTTGATATCTTCTCATACTTGAATAGCTTGCAATACGTGTTCACCCAGTAGGAGTTGAATCTTAAGTAAAGAAGATGTCTTGAGTTGCTCAAGGACATGATATGAGTCTCCACTATCATCCAAGTAAAGCTAATGTGGTTGCTGATGCTCTTGGAAGGTTATATATAAGGAGCTTGTCTCATGTTGATGAGGAGAAGAGAGGGTTAGATAAGTATATTCACCATTTGTCTAATCATGGAGTTCGTCTTTTAGATTCTGAGGATGGTGGTATGATTATTCAAGAGGCGGCAAAGTCATCTCTTGGTGTTGAGGTAAAAGAGAAGCAAGTTTTGGATCCTATCTTGATGCGGATTAAGGATGACATG
The DNA here is from genome assembly GCA_030864215.1 of Capsicum pubescens. Taxonomy (NCBI): domain Eukaryota; kingdom Viridiplantae; phylum Streptophyta; class Magnoliopsida; order Solanales; family Solanaceae; genus Capsicum; species Capsicum pubescens. The sequence goes on from CM061539.1 coordinate 7,522,737, forward strand.
GGGTAGCAAAAAGTGATGGTTTTTAAGATTGGTGGTGATGGTATCTTAAGATACCAAGGTAGATTATGTGTTCTCGATGTTGATGGGATATGAGAGAGGATCATGGATGAGGCTCATGAGTCAAGGTACACAGTTCATCCTGGTTTAACAAAGATGTACCATGATTTAAAAGAGATCTATTGATGGAATAACATGAAGAGGGATGTGGCCAATTTTGTGGCCAGGTGTATGGTGTGTCATCAAGTAAAGGTGGAACATTTGAGTCCTGGTGGGTCATTTTAAGAAATTGAGTTGCCTGTGTGAAGTGGGAGGTGATTAATATGGATTTCAATAACCGCTTTCCATGATCTCAGAATTAGTTTGATTGGATTTGGGTCATCGTCGATAAGATGACTAAGTCCACTCCCTTCTCGCCAGTGAAGACTACTTATTCGATAGAGATTATGCTAAGCTTTTCATTTAGGAAATCGTAAAGTTGCATGGTGCTCCAATTTCTATGATATTTGATCGAGGTACTAATTTCTTATCTAATTTTTGGTGTTCTTTTCAGAGAGGCTTGAGAACTAAGTTTAACCTTAGCACTGTTTTTCATCCTTAAATGGATGGTCAAGTGGAATGGACAATTCAGACTTTAGAAGATATTCTAGGGTTTTATGTGCTGGATTTTGGTGTAAGTTGGGTTGATCATTTGCCTCTCATAGATTTTGCGTATAATAATAACTTTTACTCTAGTATTGGGATGACTCCTTTCTAATCCCTTTATGGTAGAAGGTGTAGATCTCCTATTAGGTGGTTTGAGGCTGGTGAGAATAGTTTATTCGATCCCAACTTGGTTCACCAAGCCATGGAAAAGGTGAAAGCGATTTGGGATGACTTAAGGCTGCCCAAAGTTGTCAAAAGTACTATACGAATGTGAGGCATATAAAGATGGAGTTTAATGTTGATGGTTTGGCGTTCTTAAAGGTAGCTCTCATGAAATGAGTGATGCGGTTTGGAAAGAAAGGAAAGTTTAGTCCCCAGTATGTTGGTCCTTTTTGTGTCTTGAGGCGAGTGGGCCATATGGCCTATGAGTTGGAGTTTCCATCTAGATTTGGTTTTATCCATCCAGTTTTCCATATTTCTATGTTGAGGAATTGTGTGCGTGATCCTTCATTGGTTGTTCCTTTAGAGAGTTTTGGATTCCTTATCCTATGAGGAAGTCCTGATGGAAATTTTGGATAAGTAAGTCCGTCATCTGAGGACTAAGAATATGGCTATGTTGAAGGTTCTATGAAGGAACCATAAGTTCGAATAAGTTATTTAGGAATATGAAGAGGACATGAAGTCCAAATATCCACTCTTGTTCCCCATTCTAGATAATCATGTTTAAGGTATGTGTTAATCTTAGCATCTTTGTTTCCAGACTTTGTTAGGAAATTGCGATTTCCTTGAAATCTTTGTTTTCTTTTTTAAAAGGTAAGAGTGGGCGTGTTTCTGTGTTAAATCATGAGAATGGACTTCTTGAACCATCATTCGAGGAAGAATTATCCTAAATGGGAAGAATGAAACACCTCGGATTTTGGTCCTTGGAAATTTCTTGACCTATGGACTTACTGCCCAGACTATGACTCTCCCTAAGAGTCGTAGGATGTCATTACGGGTAGTAGGACCCTAATCAAATAGTGTGTAATGGCTAAGTTTTTGGTATGATTACAATTGGCTCCTAACGAGACATAATGACTCTATACGAGTCGTATAGCCCCATCCGTAACCAAACTAGCCTGATGCCAAAATGTTCTGCCTTGCCTACGACTTGACCAAACTAGTCGTAATGTCTGGGTATGAGTCGTATGGTACGACTCATATCCAAACCAGTGTGGGTGCCCATGGATGTTGTCCAAACTATGATTGAAGGATACGAGTCATAAGGTGACCCTACGAGTCGTAAGGTTATCCGTAACGGTTGTGCGACAATTTTTCAGTGTTTCATTAAGGGCATTTTTGACATTTCTCCTCTTCCCCAATCGTGAACCACGACTTAAGACCCCTTTAGGGTGTCATTATCACTCCAAAATAAATCAAAATAACTTCTTAATCTCTCTTAAATCCCGAAGGTAAAAAATACATAGGGTTTCAAAGAAATTGGTCAATTAGGGCTCTCAAGGGTGATTACTCTCCATAATTGCGATACTTTAAGGCATGTTACTCTTTCCCTAATCTTATTTTGTGAAAATCATGTGTTTTAAATAGTTTAATTATATGGATTTGAATGTGGGTTTTGATATAGTTTACGGTTTTGGAATGATTAATCCTCTAATTATTTTTCCATAGTTTTTATGAGTTGTTTATGCATTGAATTGAATGTCTTGAACTAATGGGTCCATGGGTACGGGAATTGGAATGGTGGTCGAGGTATTCCTCCAAATTGGAATTTTGAGCTTGGAATTGGATTTGAACAATTGTGTTCCCTCAACTCATTTGTGAAATTAAATTTGAAATATGGATTTGTTACATGGTTTGACTTACTTACCAACACTATGGTATTGCATAAATGGTTAAAAGGTTAAATATGGATTTTACAGGCCTTGATGGCTATATTTGAATTAATGAACAAAAGGGAGTCGAGGCATTTCGTCAATTAAAGAAAATTGTAATGGCATAATTATGAGCTTGCAAGCTAAATGGTATGACGATACATGTGGTGTGCCTTAATGTATAATTCCTTGGTTAATGAATGTGTTATGTGAAACTTGTTTAAATTGGAATTAATGGGGGTTATATGGCTAAGCCCTGAAGGTGGTATCTTGAATGACTTATACTGGAAACATGTTTGCTGACATGAGGTTGGTCTTGATGACCGTGTGCATAGTTCAAACTATTGATATATTTGTATCTAGGATTAACATGGGGTCGGGGCATTCCCGGGTCTTCCTTGATACCTCCGGTTCGTGCGGCTAACACTCACTGGGCTCTTTCAGTAAGGGGAGCTGAACTCATATAGCCAGTGGGTGCCGATTTATGATGGTTGAGCTACATAGACTAGGACAATGTTTTACTTCATGCTAAACCTTGTTCCCCACCCCAGCATCTATTATATATATGTATGTATGTGAACATGTACAGTGACTTTGAAATTGAACTTTTGGCTGACACTATTTTACCCTTATCCTGAGTTACATGTTAGTGCTCACCCCACTAACCATCTTCAGACGCTATATCCTTATACGATGTAGGGTCTGAAGGTACTTCTAACTTTTTTTGCGTAGTGATAAGTGATCTCAGAGTCAATCGTTTGTGGTGAAATGAAAAGCTTCCATTTTTCGGAAGACTTGATCATTCCATCGATTTTTCCTTCCTTAAATTAGAAGTGAAAATTTCATTTTTACATTGTCATTGTCATTGTCATTGTCGGGGGCACGTGTCGACGTAGGTTGTTTTTTTGTATAGAGGTTTTGTGGATATTACTGTTGATTGGATATTAATGTTGACTCTCTTAGCTGTCTTTAAACTTAATACTTTCTATCTTGTTATATGTTTATTCAACCATTGTCAGGTGTGTTATTTGCTGTTTGGCTAGGCAAAAAGGGTGGTCTCTGCTCCTCGGTGGTCTTGAGCTATCCGCCAGGGTCAAGCCCTGGTTCGGTTCATGAAATATAAGCAACGCTATTGTCGCTTAATCGATGGTATCTTACGCGATGGGGTAGTCACTTAAGCGATACCTCCGAATGGATGTCAAGTCGCTTAAGAGACCAAAATCTTACTTAAGCAGTGCACCATTCACGCTGGTGCACTAGCTAGAGACTTGGAGAGTTCCAAGTTATCATGGACCCCTAAGGACTCGTCCGGGCTCCCAAGAACACATATGAACTACGCTATCCCATGAAATTCGATGATCTAGACTCATTGGTAGTATCAGATTTTCGACAAAACGTCATTTTCACAAAATTGACTCCCGAGACCCAATTTCACTACTTTCCAAACCGAGGGTCAAAATGATATATAAAAATCGTAAAACCATACCAACCATGTTACCAACCTAAAATTGATGTTCCAGATCTGGTGGTGCAGTCCGTTTTGCTATTTAATGCACAAATCAATAAATGTTGACCGAAGTCAACTATAAAAACTGTATAACCACCAAATATCACAAGTTTGCACAAATTACACCAAAATACATTAGAAACCATGTAAATCATTTCCACATCCCAGAAATACCATAACACAACCATTGGAAGGGGTAAAATGGTCAAATTACACAGACATGAACAATTCACAAAAATCACCAAAAATTAAGTCACTACATCCACCACTAAAATTTTAGTTCGTCCTCGAACTAAAGGCATGAGAAATACCTGAATCAATGAAAAGTTAGGGATAACTACCACACATATCAAACTCGACCTCCCCAGTAGCCTCATCTACAGGTCGATGTCTCCACTGGATCTTAACTATTGGAATATCTCTAGAATGCAAAAGTCTAACATCCCTTGATAGAATGGAGATGAGTTCTTCAACTAAAGACAACCTCTCATCTAACTGGACTGAATCAGAATGAATGATATGAGACTCATCCAGAATGTAATGCCGCATCATGAAACAAATGAAAAACTCAATGAAAGTTGATAAGTTTGGGGGCAATGCTAACTCATAGGCCGCATCCTCAATAGTTCAAAGGATCTCAAATGGTCCAATATACCTTGGGCTAAGGTTGCCCCTCTCCCCAAACCTCATCACCTCCTTTATGGGCGAAACACAAAGGAAGACTCGATCACCAACATTAAGTTTCAAGGCACAAAGTCTATGATCCGCATAGCACTTATTCCTACTTCGAGCCGCTTGAAGTCTATCATGAATGACCTAAGCCCTATACAGAGACTCACAAAGCAAGTCATACCTTGAGGTCTAATCTCAGAAACCTTAAACCAACCAACTAGAGAGAGGCAATGCCTACCATACAAAGCCTCAAAAGAAGACATATCAATACTGGAATAATATCTATGCTACTGCCACTGACCTCTAAAGTCCATAACACAAGTGCAGAGCATATCCTTCAAAACCTGATAGTCCGCTTTGACTGACCATCGGTCTGGGGATGAAAAGCTATGCTAAAATCAACCTGGGTACCCAAATCTTCCTAAAACATCTTTCAAAAGTGAGATGTGAATACTGAACCTCTATATGAGATAACAGATACTGGTACACCATGAAGATGAACTATCTAATGAATGTAGATACGGGACAACCTTTCTGCACTAAAAAAATCTAAATCGAAATGGAATAATCAATTTTTTTCAATCAATCCATGATGACCTAAACACTATCAAAACCACAAGAAGTACGAGGAGAACCACAACAAAGTCCATAGTGATCTATTTGTATTTTCACTTGGGAATGGGTAAATATTGAAGCAACAAAACTCAAAAGATTGGCCTTCAACTACTGGCAACTTAGGCAACAAGCTACAAAATCTGCTACATCCTTCCTCATACCACCCCACAGTAGAGGTTTCTTAAATCACAATACATCTTAGTCACTCTTGGATGGATGGAATACCAGGAACAGTGAGCCTTCTCCAAAATAAATCTAATCTAATCACACTCACGGCACACAAACTCAACCTCCAATCCTCAAAACAACATCATGATCAAGCAATGCTTCCCTAGCCCCACCACTAAACACCTTATCCCGAATCATTCTCAACCCAATATTATGAAACTAATGAGCCTAAATCTACTCCATTAAGGAAGACCTAGCCTCCACAAATGCCAAAACAAACCAGGTGTTAAAATATCAAGCCTAAACATCTGGTTAGCTGAAGACTGAACGTCTAAGGCCAAAGCCTCTCCTGGGTCAAAATATGTGCCAAGCTACTCATGCGAGTCGACTTCCAGCTCAAGGTATCCGCAACCACATTAGCCTTGCCTGAATGACAAAGAATAGTAAGGTTATAATCTTTAAAAAACTTAAGCAAATGACGCTGCCTCATAATAAGATCTCGCTAGGTAAAGAAATACTAAAGGCTATGATGATTTGATAAAATCTCTCAACGGACTCCATATAAGTAGTGCCTCCACAACTTCAAAGAAAATACATTCGCGTACAACTCCAAATCATGGGTAGGATAATTCTTCACATAGGGATTAAAGTGATGAGAAGTATACGCAATCACCTTATCCTCCTACATCAACACAACACCTAACCCAACACTTGAAGCATCACAAAATACAATAAAATCCATGCCCTCCTTGGTCAAAGTCAAGATAGGAGCTGAAGTGAACAAATCCTTAAGCTTTTGAAAGCTCGCCTCACTGAAAGGAATTTTTTTTCTGAATCAACTTGGTCAACAGAGCTGCAATAGATGAAAACCCTAAATAAAACTCCGTATCTTAGTAGGGAAAGTAGGCCAAGCCCATTCACGAACTGATGCAATTTTGGTTGATCGACCATAATACCATCCATCCTTGGTCACTGCATGATCTAAGAAAAAACAAAATGCAACAACAATTCATACTTGGAGAACTTAGCATGTAACTTCTCATCCCTTAATCTCTAAAACACAATCCACAAATGCTCTTCATGATAGGCCTCACTCTTGTAATAGACCAAGATATCATCTATAAATACAATTAAAAGGGAGTTGGGATACAATCAAAATACCTAGTTCACCAACTCCATGAACGCGATTGGAGTATTAATTAACTCAAAGGGAATGATTAAGAACTCATAATGACCATACCAAGTTTGAAAAGTGGTCTTCAAACTATCCAAAGCTTTAATACTTAACTGGTGATAACCCAAACCTCAAATCAATCTTTGAAAACATTGAAGCACCCTGAAGCTGATCAAGCAAATCAATAATATGAGGAAAAGAGTATTTATTCATAACCTTCACCTTATTCAGATGTCGATAATCGATACAAATACATATAAAACCATTATTTTCTTCACAAACAAGATAGGTACACCTCTAAGTGATATATTAGGTCGGATAAATCCCTTATCTAACAACTCTTTGAACTGATCCTTCAATTTTTTTCAACTCTTCTAAGGCCATCCTATTATGAGGAATAGAGATGGGACTTGTGTCCGACTCAATATCAATAGCAAAGTCAATATCATGAGCTAGAGGCGTACTAGGAAAATCTATAGGGAACACATCCATGAACTCACGGACAATATAAACAAAATCCAATGGAGGTAGGGAATCAATACTAGTATCACGAATATGGACCAAATAAGACAACCATCATTTCTCTACCAAATATCGAGCCTAAATAAAAGATATAAGTCACTTGGGACCCAAATGAAGTGCACCCTTCCAAGCTATCCTTAGAACAGGGGCAGAGCTAAAGTCACAATCTTAACTGACAGTCTATGACAACATGATAAGAAGCTAACCAATACATACCTAAGATGACATTAAAATCTACCATGTCTAAGACAATCAAATCTACCAAAGTATTATGCCTTACAAAGTTCACAACACAAGATTGGTACAACCTATCTACCACTAAAGAGTCTCCTACAAGGGTAGATATATGGATAGGCATGGCAAGAGGCTCATTAACAAAATTAAAATTCGATGTAAGATATGCAGACACATAGGAAAAAGCCTACCCTAGATCAAATAACATAAATACAAATTTGAAATAAACAGAGTTGATACCTTTGATAACAACATCTAATGCCTTTGCCTCTGGTCTAGTGGGTATAACATTGTACTATCCACGACTACTACCTAACTGAGTAGCCCTGCGACCACCACCATAGCACCATTACCTCTGCCTTACACACCTCTAGTAGAACCTCTACCTCTCACTATTGATATAGGAGTAGCCATGAAGATATGGTAGGGACAGTCCTTGGCCAAATGTCTAACCTCAAAACATACAAAGCAACCTCTATGGCCCAACTCATTAGGGGGAGGTAAAACTGAGCTAGAAGGACCACCCAAAGCTACTGAACCAGAAGACCCACTACTTGAACTGTGAAAAACTGCCTGTACGGGCCTGCTATAATACCCACAAAAGCCTTTAGAATCCTAGCTCGAGGAGTATGACCTCTAAACTTGCCCTAATGGTGCACCCTTTTGATGCCTCCCTGATATGCTTGAAGAATAGACTCAGTCATCTTAGCATGATCCATTATACTCTGAATGAAGCCTCTAACACTACCACCTGGACAATAGTAAGTTGAAGAGAAACATCCATCCCCTTCAAAACTTTTAAATCTTCTTAGACTCGGTGGCAATACTAGTATAAGAATATCTAGACAAGGAATAAAAATGTCCTTGATACTCTAAAACAATTATGGAGCCTACTGTAGGTGATCAAAATCATCTCTCATATGACACCTCAAAATATATGGCACAAACCTATCTAAAAAGGCCTCAACAAACTGATCCCATGCCACGACCCAAAAAATTTATGGTCATGATGGCACTTCTCACGACGTACCTTAACAAGTAAGCCTATCACCTAAATTGATACAGAAAAAAGGGAAAACATATAATACCCCCAATGTGAGGCTTCTAAAATAAAGCCAAACCAAATAAGATAATAAGTGTGGGAAGAATATAATAATCAATACAACTATAACTCCCAAAACCTGATGTCAACAGTATAAGAACGTATCTAGTAAAACCCTAATCCAAATGAAGTACATAAGATGTCCAAAACATAAGAGAAACTCTGTCTTTCAAATGAAAGTAAAGACATAGTCTATAAGAAAGGTATCAAATACATCCGGACGTCTGAAAGTCAACCACTACCTTAAAAGCACCAGGTATCACTCGAATCAACCAAGCGGGGTGCATTCGAACTAGGACTTGCACCGAAAGGGCTAGGCATAAGTACGGTCCACTTGTACTCAGTAGGTATCATAGGCCGATCGAGCAAAGTAGAAAATGAGCACAAAATATACACTAAGGGCACATCACCTACAATAAAAAATGTCCCACAACAGTAGCCTACATCTCTTACACTAATAATTCTATCATATCACATATATAGCACTAAATACCAGAAAAGACCATAAGTATACAATATACCATATACAAGAATGTCAAAAGAAGAACATATATATATAAGATTATTAAGTACAAATAACGGAAGATAGAACAATTAGATAAATAACAAGCCAAGATATAGAACAAGTAGATAGATGACAAGTCAATATGGCAATACAAGCATGGAATAAACATAATAAAGTAAGTTCAATGTATATGATGATGATGATGGTAGTGATGATGATGATAATGATAATGAGGGTGTAGCATGAGGTGTCACATAATCTCCATATACACACAAGGAGGAAAGCCTCCCAACATGGGACCCATAGAGGGTTCCTCAACCCATATACTACCCCATATACACCTATGGAGGCAATCCTCCCGATGCAGAACCCATAGGGGGTTCATCAAACCATATACAATCAATATCCATGACTCTTCTCCGGCATAACCTTCGGAGAGGTCTTTAAGATCCAATATCCAATACCACTATCCATGACTCTTCTCTGGCACATCCTTATGAAAAGTTCTATCTAATCCAATATTCCCAGTGTTTCTAGAATTTCAAGTGTTTTCAAAGCATATAAAACACAAATAAAGTATAAAATCAACAACAAAAACATACAAAACATACAACAAACAGTGAAATTATGTGTATGATACCATGAGGATGATGATGCAATGTTCACAACCAACAATAAAAAGTATTTCCACAACCAACCATTCCATAACCAACCAATATACCAATCACATAAGACAATGACCTACTCATTATTCCCAACCATCCATAAATTTCCACATGTATCATATGGTAACAAGTATGAATATATCACAATACTCTAATAGTACCACATTAGGCATTTTCAACAACACAATACAATTATTCACATGTAATCAAGGCTATCAATGTCACATAAGGACCCACACGGTCACACATATATCACATAATATCTCAAATTTAGAAATTACATCACATATAGGCCCCTACATGGGCACAACACATAGATATTCATTTTTCATGATTAGTTCAAACCCTCAACATGCATTTTATATATAAATTAACTACCCAGCCTAGTCTGAAAGAGCTGAGCCATAACCTACCTAAAATGCTAAAACAAATTTGCTATACTTCAACCCACGACCTTACTTCTGATGAATGATCTCAAAATAAACTAAAATCAAGAAATATAGAATCTACGCATCAAAATAAAGCCAATGATACCCATATTACCGGCTTTTGGTTTGGGGTCAAAATGGACCCCCAAAATAGGTTTTCAAAAAGGAAGTTTAAAATCATAACTTTATTTCAACAACGTGTTACCCATACCTTTAGAAACCTATAGCTGAAAACCCAAGTCAAATCTAGGTAAAAATAAGGTTCTAATTAAATAAAAACTATTTTTTAAACTTTACCAAATTAAATCTTTGAAATCTGTTTTAAAATCAAGAGTCAAAGTTGTTTTGAAGACGAAATCAAAGAAAAACAAGTAATCATAGAATTAGAAACATTATTCAAGTGAAAAGGAGTGAAATTGGGATTTAAAATCAAGCCCTAAAGTTTTGGAATTTTGAAAAATTTACTAAGAAAAGGGTGAATTCTTACCTTAAATTCGTAGGAGAATCAAAAAATAGATGTTAATCTAGCTTCCAAGCACCCACAAGCTTCACTTTTCAGCTCTCAAACTATTTTAGGGTTTAGTTCTCAAGAGGTAAGTTGAAAAATGAGCAAAAATTGGGCAACAAGGGGCTATTTATACTCATACCAGGTTACCAAGTACATAAGTTATAAAATGCATTCCTCAAAAGAGTTTTACCCTTTGTGATCCAGGTTGCATCAGATTTTCTAAGTCTAAAATAGACTTCGATGGGGTGCCTTGGATTCATTCGAAATCAGATATACACAAACGAACTATGTAACCATGCTAAATTCAATACTTTAGACTCAATGGTGATAACAAAATTTTGAAAAAAATGTCATTTTCACAAAGTCAACTCTCGAAACCGAAAAACACAATTTTCCAAACTAAGGGCCGAAATGAGATTTAAAACTAATAAAACTACACCAACCATGTTACCATCCAAAAATTGATTTTCTGGATCTGTTGGTGCAGTCATTCACCCATCCGCTATACAGATCAAAAGATAACCACAGAAGTCCAAAATAAGACTCTCAAAGCCTCCAAAAACTATAATATCACACAAATAAAAATACATCGAGAATTGTACCAATCACAACCATACCATAAAATACCATAATGAAACTATGGGGAGGGGTAAAATAATCAAATCTCATAGAATTACAAATTTCACATATATTATTAAATTTCAAGTCGTTACATCATCCACCACTAAAAATCTAGTTCATTCTCGAACTTAAGACAAAAGAAATACTTGAATCCATAAAAAGTTGGGGATAATAAGTATGCATATCATACTTGACCTCCCAAGTAGCCTCATCTACATGTCAATATCACCACTGAACCTTAGCAATAGGGATAACCCTAGAACGTAACTGTCTAACATCCCTAGCCAATATGGAGAATGACTCCTCAATAAAAGACAACCACTCATCTAGCAGAACCGATTTCCAACAAATAACATAAGACTCATCCGGAATGTAACAATGAAGCATAAAACATAAAAAATAGATGAACAACTAATAAATCTGGAGAAAAAGCTAAATCATAAGCCATATCACTAACAGTCCACAAAATCTTAAATGGACCAACATACCTAGAGCTAAGATTGACCCTCTTCCCAAACCTCATCACACCCTTCATAGGTGAAACTCAAAGGAAAACCACCAACCCCAGATCTCAAGGCACAAAGCCTTTGATCTGCATAGCACTTCTACCTACTCTGAGATACTCTAAGTCTATCCTAAATGATTTGAAATCTATCCAAAGAATTACGAAGCAAGTTTGTACCTCGAGGTCTAACCTCAGAAACATCAAACCAACCAACTGGAGAGCGACAAAGCCTATAATATAAAGCCTCAGAAGGAGCCATATTAATACTGAAATGGTAGTTTTTATTATATGTAAACTCGGCTAAAGCCAAGTGTTTCCCCCATTTGCCACCAAAATCCGTTTCACGAGCATGGAGCATATCCTTCAAAACCTAAATAGTCTGCTTGGACTGACTATCATTCTAGGGGTGAAACATTGTTCTAAGATCAACTCGAGTACCCAACTCATCTTGAAAAGTCTTCCAAAAGTGCAAAGTGAACACAAAACCCCATTCTGAAATGATAGGTGTTGGTAGACCATGAAGTCGCATAATCTCACGAATATAGATACAGGCTAACCTCTTGGCACTAAAGGAGATCTTCACCAAAAGGATATAAACAAACTTATTCAATCGATCTATAATGACCCAAGCACTATTAGATCCATGGAAAGTGCGAGGTAATCTAGTCACAAAATCCATAATAATTTGCTTCCATTTTTACTCGGGAATGGGTATCCTCTAAACCAACTTACTAGGTCTCAAATACTCGACTTTCACCTGTTGGCAATAAAGGCAATGGGCTACAAAATCCACTGTATCCTTTCTTATACTACTCTACTAGTAATGCTTTCTCAAATCATGATACATTATAGTCACTCCCGAGTAGATAAATACATGAAAAAATGAGCCTTTTCTAAAATTATCTAATCCAATCATCCACTCTCGGCATGCAAACTTGACCCCCAATCCTCAAAACACCATCTAAATCAAGTGAGGCTTCCTTAGCCTTACCACTCAACACCTTATCTCGAATGATCTTAATCCTACATCATCAAACTGATAAGCTTGAATCTGCTCCATCAAAGAAAACCTAGCCTCCACAAATGCCAAAACACACCTAAGTGTTAAAATATCAAGCCTAACCATCTGGTTAGCTAAAGACTGAACCTCCCAGTCCAAAGGCCTCTCTTGGGTCAACAGATGTGCCAAGCTACCCATGCTAGTCGATTTTAAGCTCAAGGCATCCGCAACCATATTAGCCTTGCTCGGATGATAGAGAACAGTCAACTCATAATCCTTGAGTTACTCAGGCCAACACATTGCCTCATATTAAGATCTCACTAGGTGAAGAAGTACTGAAGGATACGATGATCTAAGAAAATCTCACTACAAACTCCATATAGGTAGTACCTCCTCAACTTTAAAGCAAAAACAACTGCGCACAACTCAAAATCATGGGTAGGGTAATTCTTCTCATGGGGATTCAACTAATGAGAAGCATAAGTAATCTCCTTACCCTCCCACATCAACACAACATCTAAACCAACACCCGAAGCATCACAAAATATAATAAAACCTATGCCCTCATTTGGTAAAGTCAAGATAGGAGCTGAAGTCAATAAATTCTTGAGTTTTTGAAAGATCGCCTCACAATCATCAGACCACTGAAAGGAAATCTTATTCTGAGTCAACTTGGTTAAAGGAGATGCAATGGAAAAAAGAAAAACCCTCAACAAAACATCGATAATACTCGACCAAGCCAACAAAACCCTAAATCTCAATGGGTAAAGTAGGTCTAATCACGAACAACTGGAATCTTGGCTGGATCAACCATAATACCCTTCTTAGTCACCGCACGACCCAAGAAAGAAACAAACTCCAACCAAAAATCACACTTAGAAAACTTAGCATACAACTTTTCATCCCTCAATCTATGAACCATAATTCGTAAATGCTCCTCATGATCGACCTTATTTTTGGAATAAACTAAGATATCATCAATGAATACAATAAAAAAGAGTCGATATATGATCGGAACACCTAATTCATTAACTCCATGAACACAACAGAGGCATCGGTCAATCGAAAGGATGTGACTAAGAACCCATAGTGACCATATCAAGTCTGAAAAGTCATCTTTAGGATGTCCAAAGATTTAATCCTTAACTGGTGATAGACAAACCTCATATCAATCTTTAAAAACACTGCAGCACCCTGAAGCTGATCAAATAAATCATCAATACAAGGAAGATGATACTTTTTCTTAACCGTTATCTTGTTTAACTGCCAATAATTAATACATATTTGCATAGACCCATCCTTCTTCTTCACAAACAATATAGTCCAACCCCAAGGTGATATACTAGGTTGGATAAATCCCTTATCCAACAACGCCTGCAACTGATCCTTTAATTCCTTCAACTTGATTAGGGCCATCCTATAAGGAGGAATAAAAATAGGCTTGGTGACCGACTCAACATTAATAGAAAAATTAATATCATGATTCGGAGGCATACCAGGAAAATCAGTAGGGAATACATCCATAAACTTATGAAAAAAAAACATAATCCAAGAGAGGAGGCGAAACAACACTAGTATCATAAATATGAGAAAAATAAGACAAACATCATCTCTCAAGCAATCTTCGATCCTGAATATATGATATGATCATTTTAGGATTCGAATGAAGCGCACCCTTTCTAGCTATTCTTGGCACACCCGGCGAAGCTAAAGTCATGGTCTTAGCATGGCAATCTAGAATAGCAAGATAAGGAGCCAACCAATCCATGCCTAAAATAACATCAAAACCAACCATATCTAACACAAGCAAATCTATCCAAGTCTCATACATAAAAAAGTCACAATACAAGATTGGTACACCCGATCTACCACTAAGAAATTACCTACTAGGGTAGATACACGAATAGGCATGTTGAGAGGCTTAATAACAAAATCAAAACCCAAAGAAAAATATGCAAACACATAGAAGAAGTTGAACCAGGGTCAAATAAGATAGATGCAGGTCTAAAATAAATGGGGATGATACATGTGATCATAACATCTGAAGACTCTACCTCAGGTCAAGCTGGTATAGCATAGCATTGACCATGATCACCAACTGCCTGAGTAGCCCCACGACCACCACCAAAGGCTCCACTACCTCTTTCTCTCGCACCTCTGGTAAAACCCCTACCTCTCACAGTTTAAATAAGAGAAGCTCTAAAACCACGACGGGGATAGTTCTTGGCTAGATGCCAAACTGATCATACATAAAGCAACCTCTAAGCTTGTCCTAACAACACACTCTCTTAGCGTCTCCCTGAGATACTCATGAAGTAGATCCATGCATCCTCGACTTACCCCTTATATTCTAAAATTACACCCAAACACTACCATCTATGTCATGGCTTGCTGAAGAACAACAGACATAGCAAGTCCAGGTAGCTAAGGCCTCATCTGGGGAAGTAACATAAATGAAGACTAAACTCCTGATCTTGGAACACCACACTCTAATGCTGGTGTTGAAAAAAAATAGTACTTAGGGTCAGAGAAGTACCCAAAATAGAAGCAATTGCAGTTAAAAGATCACCATCACTAGACTTTGGCATAGATGGAGGTACCATACTCGAAGTTGGGGGAGTACCAAACGAACTTAAAGTCACACCCTCCAAATGAGTCAATATATGAATCGACAATCCCTACGAGACTGAGGTAGAAAAACTTTGAGGAGTTGGAGCAGAACCTATACCTCCAATATGTTCAACATGAAGCTCGGGGGAAAGTCCCCTAGCACTACTCCAGGATGGGGATGATCCACGAGCCCATCCACTCCCTCGAGTCCATCAATGACTCGAGGCTCTCCCTCTGGGTGAAGTCTCTATATCTCTGACTTCATGAGACCTAGTCAACACCATCTGTGCAAAATGTGAAACACAACTCAGAAAATAAGGTGTACAAGAAATTCACACGATAAGGAATAAAATAAGAAAAATTTCCTAAAGACATTCTATATGCTCTCAAAGATAGATACAAATGTTTACATACCGATCCGTGAGACTCTATTAGGCATCCTATTCTTACACCATTGAGACTAATAAAATCTGGTTGCTCTGATACTAATTTGTCATGACCCTAAATTTAGGATCATGATGACACTTGTCTCAACGTACCTTGACAAGTAAGCCTATTATCCAAACTGATACACAAAAAGGAGAAAAAGACAAAAATATCCCCAATGTAAGTTGCTAGAATGAAGCCAAACTAAATAAGATAATAGGTACGGAAAGAATACAATCAACAATATAGCCATAACTCCTAAAACCTAATGTCAACAGTATAAGAACGTATCTAGTATAATCCAAATATAAATAAAATATATAAGATATCCAAAATACAAGAAAAACTATCTCCGAAAATAAAATAAAAATATAGTCTATTAAAAAAGGTAGTAGAATACATCTAAAGAAGGTAACAACCTCCAATTTGAATTTATCTTGGAGATAAAAACTTTTTCAATTCAAATTTATATTGAATAAGGAAACAACCTTCAATTTGACTTTATATTGAAGAAAGAAACCAATCAATTTGAATTTATATTGTAGAAGGGACAACCACCCTACAACTCTATAAAAGAATGTTGGTTCTCCACTATTCAATATCAATTTTGGGATTTCCAAGCCATGAATAATGTTTAAGTAATTTCTTTTCCTTCTACTTTTTTAAGATTTTCTTCACCTTTTTTCAGCCCAGCATGTTAGTGGTAGAAAATTCATATCTCATTGTAGGAATATCAAAATCATGAACCGTTTGATATACCAAAAACTATACTTCAAGATCTATAACATATCAAAATTTAGATTAAAAAACCATCAATAAAATTCTTAATAATTTTTGTGAAGTTAACCCTAAATTTTATCATGTTGAAAATTTCAGATCTGTGTGTCTTTGCCAAAACTTTCATATCTTGAAGTAGGATGGACCAAATCACAAGCCGCTGGATTTTTATGAAGCTAGAAACAAAGATATATAGTATATCCAAAATTTAAAATTTAATACCTTTGAGATATTTTCAAGTGTTATCCCGAATTCATCATTAGGTTTTAATGCACCAACAATTTCAGATTTGTGCAATGACACTAAAAAAATTTATATCTCAATGTGGAAGATCAAACTAATGATTTATTTGATTCTATAGATATTGAAAACATGCATATATGACATATCCAAGATTTGGAATTTAACACATCTTGGATAATTCTATATAAATATTTAAAGTTGACCCTAAATTTTTCCCGGCTGAGAATTTTAGATTTACGTTGCCTCACCAAATAATTTATATCTTGATGTGGCAAAATCACCATAAAAAGGTATTTTAATTGCTGGAAATCATACTTTAAAGGCTTCATATTCACCAAAAAATCTTGTATCAAGCCCATCGAAGTTGGTGATATATGTCTTTTGAGATCGAAACGTCCTGATAGGTAATAAACTCTCTTTTATTCGTATTTTCATTGTGTTGTCTTTCCATTTTTCTTTTTGTAGGTGAATGACAATTTCTTGCTTAAGATAATGTCTTTATGAAAATGTGGTAATATTATGGTTCAATGGGATAACTACTTACCCCCATCCTATGAAAGGTAATTCTACGGGTAAATCTTATGGCACACAGGGATGGATACTCATCCTCGCTTTAAGAATGGTAATTCTACGGGTAATCTTATGGTGCACAAGGATCGATACTCATCCCTACCCTAAGAAAGGTTTTCTATGGGTAATCTTACGTCGCATAGGGATGAATATTTATCCCCGTCCTAGGAAAGGTAATTCTATGGATAATCTTACGATGCATAGGGATGAATACTCATCCCCTCCCTAAGAAAGGTAATTCTACGGGTAGTATTATGGTGTATAGGGATGGATACTCATCCCCTCCCTAAGAAAGGTAATTCTACGAGTAATCTTATAATGTATAGAAATGGATACTCGCCCCTACCCTAAGAAAGGTAATTCTACAAAGGATTAAAGGATTTAAAAAATTCAACTTATAGACACAGAACATTAGACTACTCCAACTTTTAGACTTTAAAGGCTTTAATATGATAGATTTGATGGCTTTAGCTTGAAGACTTAGTGAATTTGAAGACTTCAACTTATATATAGAGAGCATATGAAAACTTTAACTTACAAACTTTATGAACTTGCAGGCTTCAATATGGTGAATTTGAAAGCTTCAACATGGAGACTTAGTGAATTTGAAGACTTCAACTTCTAGACATAGATCACCTGAAGACTTCAACTATCAGACTTTGTAAACTTTCAGGCTTTAATATGGTGAATTTGAAAGCTTCAACATGAAGACTTAGAGAATTTAAAGACTTCAACTTATGTCAAAGGATCTCATATTTCATAGAAATTTGCCCCCATCGATCCACCAACACTTAGTGCAAGTCTAAAGATTGATGAAACAAAAAATCTCTTGAAGACTAACTTTTTATGTGAGCGGAAACATGTATTTTTTTACACTCATGCAACTGAACTCAGAATGAAATTTCAAGCGCCTAAGCACCTAAGTGAATAGGATAAAGTCACAACGTAGTTCTGGATGAGTGATTTTTTTAATATTTTTTTGTGTCCTAACTTTTACCTAGGCCACCTCTTTCGAGGTTTTCAACCTAGCGGATATTATTTTGAGTCGTACATAATTTATACTCTTGTGGGATAGGAGTGGACAGGAATTTATACTTGTGCCTTAAGGAGTGTCATATTTCTTCAAGGATAGTACTTCTTCAAGAACTTTGCATTGATAGGGCCAATATTTATGCCATCTACATCGACAAGCTTTAAGCACCATTTGAATATGCATCTTGTACAACATATGGTTCATCCCACTATGGGGTAAATTTGCCTCCTGACTTACAAAAAGTAATTATGGGCCTTCGTACTAAAAGAACATAATCTCCAACTTGAAAGCACCTTAAGTGGACTCTTTTATTAAAAGAACAAGATAGTCGGGCTTGATAATATTTGTTTGCTGAGCCTCCAATCTCTTCTCATCAAGAGCTTCTAACTTTGCAAAATGCAACTTAGCATTTTCTTCTCCGGTGAGACCTTCTTGAATAGCCAGTCTTAAAGAAGGTATTTGATGCTCAAGTGGCAGGACTGCTTTAATTCCAAAAGCAAGTGAGTATGGGGTTTGTTGTGTCAATGTGAGATAAGTTATTCTATATGCCCATAAAGCTTCTTCCATTTTCTCATGCCAGTCTCGCTTGGACTTGGAGATGACTTTCTTCAATAGGTTGCATAGAGTCTTATTGAATGCTTCAGATAGACCATTGGCGATAACATGGTACATAGAAGACTTGTATTGCTTAAAACCAAATAGATCACAAATCTTATTCATCAACTTAGTATCAAATGGCTTTCTGTTATTAGTTATTATGTACTGAGAGATTTTGAAATGGTAAATGATATTTACTTGGATGAAGTTTATAATATTTTTTTTCTTTACTTCCTTGTGAGCAATATCTTTGGCCCATTTTGAGAAGTAATCTGTAGTAACCAAGATGTACAAGTGTCCACCTGAAGATTTTAGTAATGGTTTAATAACATCCAATCTCCAAGTGTTGAATGGCCAAGATACTATAGTTGGGTGTAGTACCTCAGGAGGCCAAGACTTTATCACTAAGTCATCCACATAACACTCAATATTTTTATGGGTTAGGCCATCAAAGATGTTTTGTATAGCCCTTTGATATGTGTCACCAATGTTCTTCAAACCAAAAGGCATCACCTTGTAGCAATAAATACCTTAACGGCATGAAGTCATCTCTTCATTCTTTGGTGCCATGCAGATTTGGTTGTATCCGGATGAACCATCCATAAAGGACATTTCCTCATAACCAATGGTAACATCAATCATCAACTCTAGAATGGTAATTGGAAAATCATCCTTAGGGAAGGCATTATTCAGATCCCTAAAGTCAACACAAACTCTAATTTGGCCATTCTTCTTTCGCATAGGAACATGCTTTAAATCCATGTGTGGTATTTAACTTCACGAATAAATCTGGCTTCAATGAGTTTGTTAACCTCATTTTCAATCAAAAGGACCGATTCTGAACTAAAATGTCTTTGGGCTTACTTAATAGGGTGAACACCATTCTTGATCACCTACTGATGGATTGCTTCTTTTGGATCTAAGTCGGGCATCTCTTTGTAACTACAAGGGAAGAAATTCCTATATTCTTTGAGTATGTCCATATAAGTGATTTCCTTCTTTATTTTTAGAAAAGAGCTCATGTAAGTTATCTTGGATCTTTATTAGTTCCAAGATTAACTTTCTTTAAGGGATCTATTGTGGCCTTTACTCCTCAAGTTGTGATGGAGCATCTCCTGCAACTTCCTCCTCTTGAGGATCATCGTCGTTAATGGATATGTGGTAACACTAGAAAGTGTCTTCCATCTCTTCATCAACCTTTATTTTAAATGAGACATCATTTTTATTTTGGGTTGGAACAGGATATGAGGAGAAAACACTTTCTTCGTCTTTCTCACATTTTTTGGTATAAACCACAGTATGATCCTTTGTATTTAACACCTCTTTTCATGAAACCATAACTTTAGTTTATTGCCACATTCTAGAAGGAACCAAACTTTGGAAATCCTTCTGGATTTTGAGTGAAGAGTGCATCATCGTGCTTTGATGACTTCTCTAATGTTTTCTACTTTTCTTCTTATTTAGAGGGCCCAACCTCTCAAACACAGAAGTTCTTGTGGTTAATTTTCCAAGCCGATCAAAGATAGGAGGCCTTTTATTGGAAGAATTGTACTCCTCCTTCATGGTGATGTAGTTGTTAACTATATTTCTTATAGAGATGCAAACTGGAAGTGGCGACGTGTAACCAAGGCCTTCGCAAGCCTACCTGGTTGTACTTTTGGACGGAAGTTTATGCAACCTCGATGACTCATTAGGATTATATCCAGCCTTTGAAAATAATTTGTATGCATTTGGATTGAAGCCTTCTTTTGTATGCTTCATAAGGAGTGTTATCTCTTGTGGTGGATTTTGAGCCATAAACTCTCCCAGTATCCTTAAGGATGGGTTTATTGCGTCAATCCGCTTAGTAGGTAGTGTAATCCCTCCTAGCACATAATCTTGGGCATCGAATAAACGCTCATTTTCTTTCTTTACCCTTTGTATATGGTGGAGAATAGGAGTTGTTTACTTTTTTCATGGATGCAATGCTTTCTTTATTCGAATTGGAGAGAGGTTTCTTGGTGGCAACTTTTTGGTAGCCACAGCGACCTTCTTAGCTGCAAGATCATCACTCTTGGTCTTTGTTACATCATCATCCTTTTCTCATCAACAACATAATACTTAAAGTAGATTTTATGTCGGCAAAGTATGACTCGGCTTCAGTGAATGGCTTATCTTCTGCAACTATCTTTATTTCAACTCTGCCTTTGAGATACTTTAAGCATTGATAATAAGAGAATGAGACAATTTTGTTCTCGTGTACCTAAGGCCTACCAAGCAACATATTGTGTGAAGTTTTTACGTCGATCACATAAATCAACACATTTAATCAAAAATCATTGACAGCTCCCAAGCGTGCACACAAGTGTACGTGGTCTACCAAGTAGTAAAATGGCCTTCAATAAAGCCAAGTATCAATCCCATAGGTACTTGATCTAAAAATGATTCGATTCTACTTCACAATTTAGATTCAATTGATGCAAGCATAACCAAAATAGAGTTTTGAATATTGTAAAATAAAGTAAAGGAAATAATGCGTAAAATAAAGGTCTTGAAACAATCAATTGATTAAAGCCCAGGGTTAAATCACTTTGAAAAATCATATTATGTTATTGAAGTTCATTCTTTAATTTTGTTATCTTGGTTGTTGATTCGTAGGGTCAATGGCATGATCATGGTCTCCCGACCTCTAACCGTTTACCTAATTTGGACATTACAACTACATCATTGAGCGGGGATGTAATAATCCAATTAAGTTCTTTAAAAATATCATCCTACGTGTGAATCATGTAAGGCTTCTAAGTACATACCTATTCTAGAAACTAATTTGAATTCTTTATTTCATAAAAGAATGCAAACCATACTTTGTTTATTCCCATGTTTTATCTCCCTATTCCCTCTCCTGAGATCCCAAGGGTGACAAAAGATGTATTTTTCGGGTGATCAATCCATAAAATACTTAATTCAAGAATAAAAAAACAACCAATAATGATAATTAAATCAAACGAAATCAATTCAAAATAATAGTACTCATGTTCTTGGATTTAACCCCAAAAAGGGAGTTTTTAGACACTCATAGCAATAATTAACTTCCAAATAATTGTATGAAGGATTAAAACCATAAATAAAGCTAAATTAAAGAATAAAAAACTATAAAGAAGTTGTGGTAGACTCAAATATTTTTCCAATCGATCTAGGGGTTCCAAGATGTCCAAAACGTGTTTTAACACGTTATATTTATAATAGACAAGTCATAAACCAAATAGGATTAGGTCTCCATATTGTAATTGTTTAGAAAGGAATATTTTTCCAAATTTTTATGCTCACAGCATCACGGTGGTGTTCTAATTTCCATAGGACCACGAAGCGGTGTAATCGCGTTGAGCTTCTGGTTGAGACAATTGTGATTTGGCACTATACTGTGATGTAGTGCCTCCTTCAACACTATTAGGAATGCAACGTGTGGTGGATCACTATTTTGGGTCTCTTATAAATCATTTGGTGTGTCAAATGAGCCCATTTTCCAATCCCACAGTACACACGCGCCCTGGACATTCCAGGTAGCCAAATTACAACAAGTTTGGTATTGTGCTTTTGTTGATCCATTCCAAGCCTTTTTGAGTTGTTTTAGCCTTTTTGAGTTGTTTTAACTTGATTTGATGCTTGTATATACTTAATATATCATCATCATCCATTAAACAAGAATCCTATATAATTAAAAACAACAATTTAGAGCTCAAAACAACACAACATCCAAGACGGTGAACTAGAAACACAAGCTAAGACTAGACTTTATTCACTTTGATCTTTAACTTATTATTTTGACTCTTGTCTTGGTCCAATTGAGACTTGAACATTATAACCAAGTTGCTTCTCATATAAATACACAATAATAACCTTATAAACTCATTAAACACATTAGAACCCAACACAATAGACTAGACAAACACCTAGCTCAAGCTAGTCATACCAATTTTCTCGATTGAATTCCAAATGATTAATTTGAATCAAAACTTGTGTGAAATTACAATTAGATATTGTAAAAACATACATGGACACTTATATACACATTTATATCATTATCAACACATTAAGCACATGAATCATCCTCAAAGAAAGGTTAAATAAGCTAGAATAGTAACACTATAATGCATAAATATACCCCTACATCAATCATCCATAGGAATCCCCAACTTGACAGATCCCATGACCCTTTGATACCCTTGGTTGAAGACCTGGATCATCAAATGTATTTTGGAAAGTTCATCAATAGCGATGCCAAGTTTCTTCACTATGCAAATCGGCAGGATGTTAACTGTGGACCCCTCATCTATTAAGATTATATTTATCTTCTTTCCTAAAACTCGACCCACCATTTACAAGGAACTGTTGTGTAGGGTTTCACTAAGCAAATGATCATTATTTGTAAATGTGATTTTTGTATCACATATATGTGCCTCTTGGCTAAGAAGTCCAGTAGGCTTTTCAGAAGATGAAGGAACTTCCATAGGTAGATTTTAACCCTTTGTCCCTATTTCAAAGCATTAAAACAAGATGCCTCAAGGTTGACTTAATCAGTCTTTGCACGAAACCAACTTGGTAAGAATTCTTCCAAAGTCACTGGACGTCGTGATTTTTTGTGGTAAAGCTTTATTACCCTTATCTTCTTTAAATGCTCAACCAACCTCTGTTTCCTCGGTTTCTTCACCATCTTCCTTCTAGTTGGTTGCTCGACCGAATCCTCTTATAGAGTCATCTTCTTGCATCTACACATAGTCACCAGAGTCCAACATTCATCATCACCTGCATCAACTGAAGACTTATCCTGCTCTAATGGTTCTTTGTTATGCAGTTTGAAGCATATTTGCACTGGATCGAGCAAGCCAAACGTGATAGAGATTTCATGATAACTGGTCATATCATCATCGAAGAAGATCTTCTTCTCATTTGCTAATTGTATAACTTTATCCTTAAAAACAAAACACATTTTTAAAGGGTGACCCACAAGACTATGATACTTGTAATAGTTTGGGTCATTGGTCCTTCCAGTTTCATTGGGCCGCTTCATCTCTGGTAAATCAATAAGCTTATGCTCAAGAAGCTCATTGAAAAATTCAGCAATATCAGAATCAAGGAAGGGGTATTCTTTTTCTTGCATCTCCTTCAAGGTCAACTTCTGATTTGGACATACTTAAGAAGTTGTCTTCATAATTTTTTTTTGCTCACCTTTATAGTGAACTTTATAGGAGACAGGTCGACATTTATGGATTTATTATTATCACTTTTTGGGACAAACTTGCTCCATCTTCTGAGATCTTTTTTATCCTTTCCCTTTCGAGGGTTATGAACAGGCGCCACTCTCTTTTTGGAAGAAGACATGCTCAAATCCATCCCGTGGGCATGAGTAGCTAGCTTTTTTAAAAAATTTGGATTAATGCCTTGAAAGATATAGAAAAGCTCTCAATGCATTCCGTGGATGCACATCTCTATTGCAGAAGTTTCGCTGAGCCTATCTGTGAAGTTTAGGCTAACATTTCTCCATCAGTTGATGAGGTCAATGACTGGTTCATCCTTTCTTTGATGAGTATCTATGAGCTCTACCATGCTTATTGTATGCCTTGTACTATAGAATCGATTTAGGAACTCATGCTCTAATTTTCCCCAACTATCAATAAAGTTAGGCTGAAGGTTCATGTACCAATCAAAGGCGTTTACCTTTTGGTAACAAACAAATTGTTTGACAAGATAGTCACCATAGGCTCCAGCATTATTACATGTCTCAATAAAGTGTGCGACATGTTTCTTTGGATTGTCTTTTCCCTCAAATTGTTAAAATTTGGGGGATTGATAGCCGACATACATTTTGAGGCTATCAATCCATGCAGTGTAGGGCTTAGCATACATAACGAAAAACTTGGTGACAACATCATACTTGTCTTTAAGGATTCCTTTAATGAATTCCTTCAATTGATCAATTGGGAACATTTCCTCGGAAGAAACTTGTACCTCCTTAGAGGTGATGTTTGTTTCATAGGATCAACTATCTCATGAACTTCTGGATCCTTTCCAAGTGCATGGCTAAACTCTTCGTCTATTAATCCATCCACACTATCCACCAACTTATTAATCTGAGTATCTTGATATTGCACATATTTGGTTAGACCCTTAAATTACTTTGTTAGATACTTAAGCTGCTCCTCCATAGGTGAGGTATTAGTTATCACTACTTGCATAATCACTGAAGACGTTGGAGAGTAACACAGATTGTTGTATAAGTTAATCATCGAAGTGATTAGCTTGTGAGTTGTAAGTGGAGTTGATGTGTTAGTTGAACTATCATCATTCTTTGCACCAGAATATTTTGAACTAGAATGCTCAAGTAGAGCTAGAGTCTTCTTAAGTGACTCTGCCGTATTTATTCCTTCTTCTGAAGCACTTGCATGGGGTCTCGCTCCTTTTGGGGTTGAAAATCTAAATATTGGAGTTGGCACGGACGATAGTTGATGTGTTTGTTGTCCTAGAATATTGTCCTTGCTCCTTGTGACAACTTCAAAGCTTCAAAAAGTAACACCAAGGATGCTTTCTACTTCAGCAGAGAATTTGGAATTGGCAGCCTTGGAATCTATATGGAACTTCTGAAGCGTCTATTTGTTGAGAATTAACCTTCTTGAAAGTTATTTCGTTGTTTTTAAACTTTGATGTTGGAAAAATTAAAATGAGAGGTAGAGAGAGTCCCACTGGGAGTGCCAGAATTTGTTGGACAATAAAATTTTGAGATCGAGAAAATAAATAATCGGGATAAGAAAAATATCGCAATAATTATTTTATTGATTTCAATAAGTGAGTGTTACAATCTCTATGAATCCTCTGATTCTTCTTTTCAAATATAAATTCAAGGGTTTTGAGCTTGATCTTGAATTTGAACTTGATTTGTGAACTTGATGGATTTGATCTTGGCTTGTGCTTGAATTCAATGGCTTTAGAGCTTGTTCTTGAATCTCGTGGGCTTGATCTTGAATCTTGATTTGCGAATTTGATGAACTTGATCTCGACTTGTACTTTAATTCAAGGGCCTTCGAGCTTGTTCTTGAATCTTGTACTCTTGATCTTGAATATTGATTTGCGGATTTGATAAACTTTATCTCGACTTGTACTTGAATTCAAGGGCCTTTGAGCTTGTTCTTGAATCTTGTAGTCTTGATCTTAAATCTTGATGAACTAATCTTGAATGCTTGAATTTGTAGAGAAATCTGCGGCATTTGATCTAAGAGGTTTTTCTTGTTTCTTGTTAGAGTTCTTGGTCTACTTTTCTGAATTATGAGACCCTTATTTATAGTTGTAGGAAGGAAAGAGTCATGGTGAAGGTGAATTTCTCTTGACCAATCAAATTTAAGTGACATGATGCCTTTTATGGGATTTGATTTCACTAGGAATGCTGCATCATTTTGATATGTGGCATGGTGTTATTGGCTCCTTTACTTGAATTGGCATGCCATGTCATTCGACATGTGACGCTCATTTGGGTCTCTAGAATATGACAATATCTTGGGTTTGGCAAAATGGGTTCATCATTTGTAGCCCAAATCAATGGGCTAGCCCAACAAAAATTGAATTTTAATTAAAATCATACATGTTTGGACTTAAATAATTAATCCAATTTTATTAATCTACAATATTTATTTGAGAATAATATATTTTGAGTTTAATATAATTCGAATTTTAATTTAATAAAATTTTGTTGCCCATAATTATATTTTCGTTAAATAGTTCGATAAGTTAAATACGTTTAGTATTTTTATTTTATTTTTTTAGAAAAGAGGTTTCAATGACATGACATGCAAATTAAAAGAGAAGAAGGTTATTGAAGTTTTTATTAGTATTTTTTGAGGAAAACGATAATAGTTGAGTGATAGAATTCCCTAAATAGTCACCCAAGTTTAAAAAAATTCTTCAAATATCACTTATATTTCATTTAGGACTACAACATCACTCAACTATGACCTTTTCTTCTCAAAAAATATGAAACACCTCAAAAGTCACTCTAGTTGACATGTCATGTCATTTAACCCTCTTTTTTTAAAATACTAAACCTATTTAACTCATCAAACTCATTTAATCAAAATATAATTATATTCAATTTTTTTTTTTTGAAAACATGCATTAGTTTATTAAAAACAAATTTTTATACTTAGAAAAACTTTATCGTACTAAAACTTGAAATATATTTTTTCAAAGGTTATTTTTTTGAATGGTCACTCACAATTTTTGAATTGCCTACCAAAAATCACTTTTGTTTTTTTAGAGATAATAATATGACTCAACTATCATTATTATTCTAAAAAAATAATTAAATATTTCATATGTCTCTTTCTCTTCTAATTGGCATGTCATGTCATTAAATTATTCTTTTTAATAATTGACCTATTTAACTCATCAAATTTATTTAGTTAAAATTATATACTTATTTTAAAAAAATACATTTATTTATTAAGAAGAAATTTTCATGCTTAGAAATCTTTTTCAATTACTTAAATTTTTATTTTTTTCTAAAGTTATTTTCTTGAATTGTTATCCATGTTTGTGGAGTCACTTATAAATATTACTTTTGTTTGTGCTAAGACAATAATATCACTCGGTCATCAATATTTTTCTCAAAAAATCAATAAATACCTCAAAAGTCTCCTCCTCTTCTAATTAGCACGTCACATCAGCAAGACATCATTTCTTTTTAAAAATAAACATATTAGCTCATCAAACTTATTTAACCAAAATTATAATCTTATTTTTTAAAAATATATATATTAATTTATTAAGAATAAATTCGCATACTAGGTATTTATAATTTTTTTCCTAGAGTTAATTTCCTATATGATCATTCAGGTTTTTATATATAATTGCCTACAAAAATTAATTGTTTTCTAAAGAAAATGATATCACTAAATTAGATAAGTTATCTAGAGATTTTAAGTTGCATGTAAAATAATATGGTAAAGATTTAGCGTGGTAAAGAATTCCTAAGCGTGAAAATTAAACTAATGCGTTTATTTTTTTAAAAAATAAAATTATAATTTTGGTTAAATGAGTTTGATGCATTAAATGATTTATTATTTTTTTAAAAAATTGATTTTAATGACATGACATGCCAACTAAAAGAAAAGAATATTTTTGAGGTGTTTAGTATTTTTTGAGGAAAAGAGACATAGTTAAATGATATTGTGGTCCTAAATGAAACATAAATGATATTTGAAGTAAATTCTCAAAACTTGAGTAAGTATTTAGGAAATTCATTCAGTAATATTGTGGTCCTAAATGAAATACAAGTGATATTCAAAGGAAATTCGCAAAACTTATAGTGATTATTTAGGAATTCACTCAACAAATCATTGATATCTGAATGATATTTCTAAATTAAAAGGCTACATTGAACGTGTGAGAGCATTAGAAATAATTTACTATTGAAGATAGAATTAGCCAGTCATATAGTACTCAAAAACTCAGAATACTCATTCTTCAATCGAAATCATAAGAAGATAAACATGAAACAGAAAAACAGTACTCACTCAAAAGCACATTACAACTTTAGTACAGTAGTTGAAAAAGAACATGTTATCTAATATACTAAGATAACTCAGCATCAGCTCTGCAACCTCTTCAATCAAGAACCAATTTACAATAATCTGCTAGCAATGCTTTCCTTCCGTAAGTAATACAACAATTGCTTATTATAATAATCTGAGAAAAAAACAAAGAAACAACTTTATATATGCCAATTACCAATGATTATTTATCCGATGGTTTAGCAAGAACTTCAAGTAAACCACAGCAGTTCAACCACGAAGTCATTCCAACAAGTGGCTGCGAAAAGGAAATTGTTCCATTCGTTAGATTTAATATGTTAGATGTAGCAGTATTATCTTATTACGTATGAAATAATAATTAGTTGTGTAGTTTCTACGGAAGAGAACAATATCAAATGAAAAGTGGTAGTATTATAGCTTGAAGAAACACATTTCATTAAGTTTCTCCAGTCAGAGGCAGCTGGTTTTGGTTTTATTGGATTCAAATAAATTGAATATTTTCGACACAGAGTATGAATATATTCAAAAAGTTACTAAAATTTAAAGAGAACGCAAAGGGTTCATGAACAGCAATAACTTTAATATGAAACTCCTGAATATGCCTTACCTGTTTCTCATCCGTGGTAGTAGATGCTTGTTCGTGATTGTTAGCATTATCTGTGTTTGCGTCTGATGCTGATGACTCCCCAACATATTTGTCTGACGTAGGCAATGTCTCAGTCCCATCTGACGTTTGCTTGTGTAGTACAGAGGACCATGTCTCTACTTTACTGGCCAAACCCCTTGCAGATTGAGCGAATCCATGAGCCAAAGATGCAACGGCCGTCTTGGCTTTGTCAATGGCCTCTTTATCTTTGTCAAAGTTAAGCTCTTCCGTCACCATTTTTTCTAGACTCTCCAATTCTTGACTCTCTCCATCACCCGCAGCTGGAGCAGCCTCCTCCTTCTTGCTTTCCTCTAATTGGTTGGGTTTCTCATCAGATTCAGCCATCTTCTCTTTCTTGGACTCTGATTTTAGTTTACAAGAAAGTGTGTCTTCATATAGGACCACGGCTTAGTGAAAACAGATATTATGATATAAAAATAGCAACGTTAATAATTGTTAGGTTTAGGTGGATGACCATTAACATGTGGAATTAGTTTACAAGAAAGTAATGAGCAAATCGTGATACAGATATTGCAATAATGGTAATACATATATGATTTGTAGAGAAAGGTATGAACATGGAGAGGCCAATTGAACTATGAATGCCAAGTCAAAAATGAGGTTCGCACGTCTAATAGTTTATATTCTAATTAATGTAGTCTTGGTCTTGGATCCAGTCTGGCTATACAGAGGCGAAAATTATATTCTAAGGCCTAAATAACAACCGGGAAACGGAAGACAGCCAGCCTGTAACAGTAGTGGTGAAAACTCAATCCCCGCTGCTTGCATCAAATCATGAAGCAAACATAGTCTTAATTTTATGTACACATTTATCCCTACTAATTTTTGTTGTTTCGAGTACACAATCTGTATGTTTATACACTAAACTTCAACACAAATTCAAGGCTTTTTCAAGAACACTTACGAAGTTTTTCCACACCTTCAACACAAAATCAATACGAACTATCAAAGAAGTGTGTTATATTTAAAGAAACAAGATGAAGTAGAAATAAAGACAAGTCCTCCGAATTCATGGAGTGCCCTTAAGGAGTTAATTTTCCTCAAGTACCCGAGGTTGCTAAATTTTTCCTCCTAGGATAAAATGGATTCACAATCAAAATGTAGCGGTACCTCAAACTTTCTGATTTTCTTCAAACTCACTCAACGGGAGATGATCATACAGAGTTTTTAGAAGCAAGAGAAATGTTATTGCTATGCGGAAATTTCCATGTACAACCTGTAAAAAAATGCAGGTTTATATAGCCATGAAGTGTCCCTTCGAAAAGGTGGTAATGGTTCATTGGGAAGATGTATCATTTCGGAGTAGTCATGGCTGTCCTTTAGAAACAGTATTTCTTTTTCGAACAGTCATCCCTTTCGAGCAACCTTTCAGTGTTTTCTGCATGCATTCTGCATAGACATTAATAGAGGAAAAAAAAAATATTGCATTTTTCTGTTGGATTTTCGGACCAAGTTTCAATTAAACTTTGTCTAAAAAATTAATCTCATCGATCAATCATTTTTCAAATTCAAATCCAAATTCGAATTTGAAGCCGAGCCGAGCGAGCGACGACGACGGCGCGAGGCACCTCTTGGTTCTTGCCTCACTATCCACTTGAAGGAGTGTTTCTTAATAAGAACACAATAAAGTTGCTTTCTCCCACCAATGTGGGAGAAGTACACTTTCCTTTACTGAGTACACTTTCCTTTTAAGTGTGCTCACTTTCCCTTCAAGAATTTGCCTTCATTTTCCATTAACACTAATTGAACCCAACAATCCCCCACATGAATGGGGAATGTATACTCTTTGTAAAATTTTACGGACAAGTATGTGATCATCAAGCAAAGACTGATTGCATCTGGATACGTGAGTTTTCCTTTGAACTTTCCGTAGTGAACATGCATCGGATGCACTTGGTCATTCGGTAGATTTGATATCTTTAAACCGTCGAGCTTTAATGTACACCTAGACAACATATGTCACACAGTCAGCCTTTTATCGTTTATGTCTCTCATGATTTTGTTTGTTTCAGTCATGAAGACGTCTCGGTTTCATGAGAGCTCAGAGAATAGACCTCTACTAACATTCTCCTTGAACCAACTTTCACTTCACCCTCACATAGGTGATTTTTAAATGTTCAATCCTATAGATTTAACTATTTGATCACATCTTCCAAATTTAGATAATCATTAACAGAATTCACACCATAAGTCTTATCCTTGTTTACTAAACATTGTCAACATCATGAGAATGAGTTGAGTATATTGATAATGTTGAACCTGTCAGACATAACTTTGTTTGATCTCCTTGAACCTAGTTCTTGGGATCTCCAGTCTGCTGGGTAGAGTTATCGCTATGCTGACTTATCCTCGGCCATAAACTATTCCCTTGGATGTTCTCTCAACTCCCTCTCTAGATAGGCCTTTTGTAAGTGGATCTGACATATTATCCTTTGACTTCACATAGTCAACAATAATAATTTCACTAGAGAGAAGTTCTATAACGATATTATGTCTCCATCTTATGTGATGAGATTTACCGTTGTACATCATGCTCCCTGCCCTACCTATTGTCGCTTGACTATCACAGTGTATACATATTGGTGCCAATGATTTGGGCCAATAAGGAATATCTTTCAAGAAATTTCGTAGTCATTCTGCTTATTCACCGACTTTATCTA
The DNA here is from genome assembly GCA_030864215.1 of Capsicum pubescens. Classification (NCBI taxonomy): domain Eukaryota; kingdom Viridiplantae; phylum Streptophyta; class Magnoliopsida; order Solanales; family Solanaceae; genus Capsicum; species Capsicum pubescens. The sequence goes on from CM061539.1 coordinate 7,554,616, forward strand.
GTGCGATAAAATAAGATTCCATTGTGGAGCGAGCAATACATGTCTGTTTGGATGATTTCCAAGAGACTGCTTCTCTACCTATAGTAAATACATATCCACTAGTGGATTTTACTTCATTCGATCCGATGATCCAATTTGCATTACTATATCCTTCAAGTACTACGGGATATTTATTATAATGCAAAACATAGTCTTCAGTGTATTTAAGATACCCCAAAACTCTTTTCATTTCCATCCAATGAGTTTTATTGGGATTATTCGTGTACCGACTCAATGTACTAATAGCATATGTTATGTTTGGCCGTGTAAAATTCATGATATACATTAAACATCCCAACACTCTTGAATAGTCCAACTTTGAGTCACTTTTACCTTCATTCTTTTAAAGTGCAAAGTTCACGTCCAATGGAGTCTTGGCAATACCAAATTCCAAATACTTGAACTTGTCAAGTACTTTTTTGATATAATGAGACTATGAAAATATCAATCCTTATGGAGTTCTATGGATTCTTATTCCTAAGATCACATCCACAACTCCAAGATTTTTCATATCAAACTTGCTCTCAAACATTCGTTTCGTAGTATTTATGTCAGAAATATCTTTACTAATGATCAACATATCATTCACATACAAACAAATAATGACCTTGTGATTTGGAGTGTCTTTAATGTAAACACATTTATCACATTTATTTATCTTGAACCCGTTTGCCAACATGATTTGATCAAACTTCACATGCCACTGTTTAGGTGCTTGTTTTAGTCCATAAAGAGACTTAACTAGTTTGGACACCTTTTTTTCTTTACCAGGAACCACAAAACCCTCGGGTTGTTTCATGTAAATTTCTTTGTCTAATTATCCATTTAGGAATGCCATTTTCACATCCATTTGATGGATTTCAAGACCATATACCACCGCCGAGGAAATTAACATCTAAATTGACGTTATCCTTGTTACAAGCGAGTATGTATCAAAATAATCAAGGCTTTCTTTCTGTTTAAAGCCTTTTACTACAAGTCTTGCCTTGTATTTATCAATAGTACCATCCGTTTTCATTTTGCTTTTGAAGATCCATTTAGAACCTAAAGGTTTATTTCCTGGAGGAAGATCAACCAACTCCCACGTATGGTTGCTCAAGATTGATTCAATCTCACTATTGACTGCCTCTTTTCAAAAGGATGAGTCTTAAGTTGACATTGCTTCTTTAAATATTTGAGGCTTGTTTTCTAAGAAAATTATTACAAAATTTGATCCAAACGAAGTTGACGTTCTTTGATGTGTACTACGTCTTGGATTCTCATGATTATTTACATCTTCATTTGGTTCATCTTGAGGCCTTTTAGACCCTCCACTAGACCGTTCATATCTAGTTTTATACAGATAAATACGTTTAAAGAACTCAGCATTATCTGATTCAATTATCGTATTTTCATTGATATCCGGATGTTTAGATTTATGAACTAAAAACCGACATTCTTTACTAATTTTGGCATATCCTATGAACATGCAAACCACTGTCTTAGGTCCTATCCTTACCCTTTTAGACATAAGAACTTTGACTTTAGCTAGACACCCCCATACTTTGAAATATTTCAAGTTGGGTTTCCTTTATTTCCATTTTTTTATATGAAATTGGTTGTGTCTTACTATGGGGCACTCAATTGAGTATAACTTATTAGTAAGGTATTCATTATTTCTTTTAAGGTTCAGTTTTTTTCTTTTCACAATTTCATTAGATTGAGGTGAATACGGGGCAGTAGTTTGATGGAAATTCCATTCTCTACATATACTTCCACAAAGGGAGATTCATATTCTCCATCCCTATCACTTCTTATCATTTTAATCTTTTTCTCTAACTGATTTTCAACTTCTATTTTATATTGCCTAAACGCATCTATTGCTTCATCCCTACTGTTTAGCAAATAGACATAACAATATCTAGTGCAATTTTCAGTAAAGTTATAAAATATTTTTTCCACCACGAGATGGTGTTGACTTCATATCACAAATGCCAGTGTGTATTAAGTCTAAGGGATTGGAATTTCTTTCAACGGACTTATACGGATGCTTAGCATACATTGATTCCACACACGTTTGATATTTTGATTTATTACACTCAAAGTTTGGTAACACTTTTAAGTCAATCAGGTTCGCAAAGTTTTGTAATTAACATGTGATACAAGTACGACCACGAAGATGGACACATGTGAGAGTGTAATGAACCCGAGACTTGGAGTGTACAAGTGAAGGACTTAAAACATGCCAAATCGACCCTAATCTCACACTTGAAGTGTAAATAGGAGCCTTGGAACACAACAAGTCAGCCCCTAAAATACACTTGAAGGGCGCCTAGCTCTTAAAGAGCACTTTGGACATTTTAGCTTTTATTTTTTAATAGTTATAAATAGAACGTCTTAGGGTTTCATTAGTTAGTGTTTTTCATGATTTTGTAAGTCATAAGACACTTTTAAACACAAGTCCTCTCTTTCTTTCAGAAGCAACCCAAAATTAGGTGAACACCAAGTGTGGATTCACTTGTGTTGTTTGTTCTTGGCTTAGAACGTAGGGTGTTTGAAGGATCGAGGTCCCTCTTGTGTCCACAAAGAGTTTAGGTGTTTCTATTACATGTACTATGGGTTTTGATGTTTAATATACATCTTATTTCTTAGTGTTTGTAGTAGTTTATATCACACTACTATCTTTCCATTTCTTGTAATCTTGTGTAGCTGTTGTGTTCTTGTTATTGTAAGTCATTTGTTGTTGTTATTGATATTATCATATTTTTATCTATCTTCTTGTGTTCATCACGTTTTGGTTGTTGTTTTGGTGTCAAATACACCTTTATATCTCATTTTTCTTGTTGTTGTATTGAACCGAGAGTGGTCATCAAATAGGTCCTCTGGTTCATGAACTTGTGGACTGATTTTGGTGTATGTTTTATGTTTCCTTGGTCCTTCTTGTATCATTTAGTATCAGATCATGGCTTTATCTTATTCCCACAAGATCAATCTTGAGCTTGAGATTTGAAAAATAAAAAAAAGTATTGAAAACTGAAAAATTTAAAAAGAAGCAAATCTATCCGTGTTTGTGTTCTTGGCTAAAATTATTGTCTCTTCGTGTTCTTGGTCGAGATTTGTTCTTCAGTCTAGGTCTAGGAGTCTTTTACTAGTCTTGTGTGTTTGTAGTAATAGTTTTGTTCTTCACTAACACTTTGAGTCGATCTTAGTTTGAGCCTTATTGTGATATTATTATTGTGAACATTATTGTGGCCGTATGGGGTTGTTCTTGTTGTTGTGGATTTGAAGTTGGCCGTGTTTATTGTTGTTGGGTGTTTTTGTTGATGTTTGGTTGTTGAAATACTTGACCTTGGACATATGTTGTTGATACTTGGGGGTCCAACGTGCAACTAGAACTTCAAAAAAATTCAAAGGAGGTGTTCTTGGTATTCTTACCATCTTCATGTTGTGTTGAAGAAGATTCTTCAAAGAGGGGTTATTTGATCCCAAATTCAAGAGAAAGGAGTGGTCTTTGTTTATCTTGGAAATATTTTCAAGACAACACAAAAGAAGAACAAAAACAAAAAAGCTCCCAAAAGTCTTGTTACTAAAAGAGAGTAAAGGAACTTTTCAAGATTATCCCAAAACGGAAAGGAGACAAGACTTCCAAAAAGGTTATCTTGCCAAAAGAGTGAAAGGGAGTCAAACCTTTTTGAATTTTGAAAAGGTCTCCAAAGTCTTTTTTGTTTTCCACTATATGCAAAATTCCACTCATCAGAAATTGAAGATTGATCAATACAACTTTGAGGCAAGAAATTTTCAAAATTTCAACAACTCCCAACGGCCAATCCAAGGTTGCCACGTGGCTGCCAAGTCACTACCCTCCAAAACAACCTAAGGCTCAAATTTTAAATTTCTTAGTTTTATTTTATTATTTCCTAGTTTCGTTTGTTTGTTCAAACACCAATTGACAACCTAGTAATCTCCTACTAGCTTGTAACTTAGTTCTTGAATCCGTTGTTCGTGTCTACGTTCCTTGTGTTATTTTTCTCTTTTGTAAAGTCGTTGTATCTTATTGGTGCAAGTCCGAAACAAATTTTCTTTGAGTCAACACAAACGAAAATCTATTCTGGACCAAGGTGGACTCATCCCTCAATCATTCACGAAGTACAAGTCGGCTTTCAACACTTGTGAAACCAAGTATGAGATGATAAAGGCGTGAGAGAGAGTGTGTGAACTAATTTTTTTTGTAAGTTTGTTTTATTTTTTTTATTTATAATTGCAATAAAACCCGCGGATTCAACCTCCCCAACCTTGGGCAATGATGTTACAAGTGCCATTTTGGACCTCCTTGACACTATTTCCCAATACTTGGCTATGGAAAATGAAAGGTTGGATCGTATGGTAGGTCAAAGGGAGTACGTGGGCTTCCCAAACACATGTCAAGATGAAGGTCGTAGATCGTGTGAGCTACAAGGTAAAAACACTATTTCCTACACTTCTATGAAATTTGAATGTCGCGATGTGGATATTAATGGCCAAAGGGGTGTAGTTGCGATTTTACCTCTTAGAGAGGAGATTGAAACATCTTTGAATTTTGATAGTGAACTTATAGAGAGTGAGCTTGCTTGCCCAAAATCTTCCCATGGAGTAGAACCATCTCTTTTTAGGTACAATGTCTTGTTTGAAGATAATTTAATCCCTCCTAATGAACCTAGTGGTGCAAGTGATATTGACGGCATAGCTCGCCTTGGAGGCTATAGCCTATATTCCAACCCACTATGGTGTGACAACATTCCTCCAAATATGGAAATCTCTTCTGGGAAGATGAGAGTACTCTCACGGGCAAGGAATGTGTAGTCTCGGAAATGATTTCTTCTTCTTCTTTGTGTGGCTTTCCCGAGGACACCATAGCAGAAGTAGACTTGAGTGCCACCTTTCTCTAGTCTCTCTTTTATTGTGATGATATGTATTCCAGTATAGAGAGTAGGCATTATAGTTATGGTAAAGACTACGGGAAATGGGAGTGTTATCTAGATCCGTGTCTATGGCCCCTCTTCCCATTTGGTCCCGGTGCCATCTTAGGGTGGGGAAGATTTACTATAGGCTTAAGTGCGATTCTTTTTTATCCTTATCATAGCCAAGTCCTTGGTGAATTTTTCAATGGCTTCATAATGTTTAACACTAAGGACTCTTGGTTATATGTCAACTATGAACCGCCTTGGCATGTTAAGACTTATTGTTGGCTGAGACTTGAACTCAAAAGGTCCTCGGTTTCTTTTTTTTTGGTGTGGACTAGTTTGAGTATTTTGAGTGCATACCATTGATTTTTATTTTTGCTAACCTTAACCCTCATGCCATGAGAAATTTTTCTTGTTTGTCTCTTTTTGACTTTTCAAGGCATGAATTCGAGGTTGAATCCTTTTTAAGGAGGAGAGGATGATACAAGTACGACCACAGATATGGACGCATGTGAGAGTGTAATGAACCCGAGACTTGGAGTGTGCAAGTGAAGGACTTAAAATATGCCAAACCGGCCCTAATCTCACACTTGAAGTGTAAAGAGGAGTCTTGGAACATAACAAGTCAGCCCCTAAAATACACTTGAAGGGCGCCTAGCTCTTAAAGGACATTTTGGACATTTTAGCTTCTATTTTGTAATAGCTATAAATAGAACCTCTTAGGGTTTCATTAGTTAGTTTTTTTTTATGATGTTGTAAGTCATAAGACACTTTGAAACAAAAGTCCTCTCTTCTTTTTAGAGGCAACCCAAAATTAGGTGAACACCAAGTGTGGATTCACTTGTGTTGTTTTTTCTTGGCTTAGAACGTGGGGTGCTTGAAGGATCGAGGTCCCTCTTGTGTCCACGAAGAGCGTAGGTGTTTCTATTACATGTTCTATAGATTTTGATGTTTAATACATATCTTAGTTCTTAGTGCTTGTAGTAGTTTATGTCACACTACTATCTTTCCATTTCTTGTAATCTTGTGTAGTTGTTGTGTTCTTGTTTTTGTAAGTCGTTTGTTGTTGTTATTAATCTTATCATATTGTTGTCTATCTTATTGTGTTCATCACGTTTTGGTGTCAAATACACCTTTATATCTCGTTCTTCTTTTTGTTATAGTGAATTCGAGAGTATTCATCAAATAGGTCCTCGGGTTCTTGAAGTTGTGGACTTATTTTGGTGTGTGTTTTGTGTTTTCTTGGTCCTTCTTGTATCAACATGTCCTAATCGTTCATGCCACAAATCATTGGACTCAAGCAAGTAAGAAGAAACCGAACTTTTATTGATTTCAACAGTCATTACATTCATCTTAAATAGGCCCTTAGTGAGGTAGCCTTTTCCTACGTACACTTTCTTTTTGCTAATTACAATTCTTTCGAAAACAAATACATATTTGAATCTATTTTTGTCTAAAACTGATGTGAAAATCAAGTTCTTTCTTAACTCTGGTACATAAAGGACATTATTGAGAGTCAACACTTTGTCTGGCGTCATTTTCAAGCAGATTATTTCTATTCCTTCAATTTTTGCAGTTGCGGAGTTTGCTAATAGATCTTTTCTTCTCCTTGAGCCGGAAATGCTACAAAAAATTCTTTATTTGCACAAAAGTGGCGAGTGGCACCAGAATCTATCCACTGTTCTCGAGAATTTCTCACCAAGTTACATTCAGAAAGCACGGCACATAAATCATCCAATTCATTTTTGGATTCAGCCATATTTGCTTGATCCTTCTTTTTGCCTTTCTTTGGGGCACGACAATCTGTAGACTTGTGGCCAATCTTGCCACAATTGAAGTATTTTCCTTTGAATTTCCTCTTAGGCTGGTTGCTTGGTTATCCAACTTTCTTCTGCTTCTTTGAGTTATTGGGGTCGTCTTCTATAATATTTGCTCCATTCATTGCAAAATTTTCTTTAGACCTCCTCTATTTGGCTTTGTTGTCATCCTCAATACGCAACCTCACAATGAGGTCTTCGACTGTCGTCTCCTTTTGTTTATGTTTCAAGTAATTCTTGAAGTCCTTCCACAGAGGTAGTAACTTTTCTATTATTGCAGCTACTTGAAATGTATCATTCATAACCAAACCTACAACATAGTTTATGTGAATATTTAGAACATTTTTAACATGTTCAAATAAGGTATTCACAAAATTCATACCTTCAGCAAAGAGATCATGGATGATGACTTGCAATTCCTGTACTTGAGAAACGATAGTCTTGTTGTCAATCATTTTGTTCTCAAGGAATCGTGCAACAAAGAACTTCTTAGTTCTCGCATCCTCATTTTTATATTTCTTTTCCATCATATTCCACAATTCTTTAGATGCCTTTATTCCACTATAAACGTTGTATAAGTCATCTTGGAGGCCACTTAGAATATAATTCCTACATAGGACATCAGAATATTTCCATGCCTCTATTACAACGAATAGCTCCTGATCCAAGGTTTCTTCTTGTACTTATGGAGCATTTTCTGATATAAACCTTTGAAGACATAAGATTTTCAGATAGAAGAACGTCTTCTGTTGCCACCGCTTAAAATCAACTCCAGAAATTTTTTTGGGTTTTTACGCTAGTGCCATAGCGGGTGGCGCAATTGTGCGTCTGGTTGTAGCAACATTAGTTGCTTCCACACTTGTCACACCATCAGCATGACCGTCTGTAGTCATTTTTCTTTCATAAAAAGACAGTCAACTTAATTATATCACAATACAAGTAAAAAGTTTATAGCAACTTTAAACACTACTTGTTTCTAGTTTATCATTGAAGTTTTTGTAACTTCCAATCATTAACCGAATGATCTTTAACTTGTGATGAAGTTTTTATTTCTTCAAATCACTTGTTAAGTTCAAACAGAGTAGAAAGCATAACACTTTAATCTCCAGAAACCAAACAATACAAATTACAAAAACTAATTCCTTAAGATTGTTGTTTAGGGTACACAATCTGTATATTTATACACTAAACTTCAACATATGTTCAAGACTTTTTCAAGAACACTTATGAATTTTTTCAGCACCTTCAACACAAGTTCAATACGAACTATCAAAGAAGTGTGTTATATTTAAAGAAACAAGATGAAGTAGAAATAAAGCCAAGTCCTCCGAATTCACGGAGTGTCCTTAAGGAATTAATTTCCGTCAAGTACCCGAGGTTGCAAAATTTTTTCTCCCAAGATAAAATGGCTTCACAATCAGAATGTAGCGATACCTCAAACTTTCTGATTTTCTTCGAACTCACTCAACGGGAGATAATCTAACAGAGATTTTAGAAGTAAGAGAAATGTTATTATTATGCAGAAATTAGAAATTTTCGTGTACAACCTGTGGAAAAAATATAAGTTTATATAACCATGAAGTGCCCTTTCGAAAATGAGGCAATGATTCATCGGAAAGGTGTATTATTTCAGAATAGTCATGTCTATCCATTCAAAACAGTATGTCTTTTCCGAACAATCATCCCTTTTCCTGAAATAGTGTGTCTTTTACTCGAAGAGTTGTGTTCCTTTCAAGCAACCTTTCAATTTTTCTGTTGGATTTTTGGACTGTTTTTTCCCATGTTTCAATTAAACTTTGTCTAGAAAATTAATCTCATCGATCGATCATCTTTCAAATCCAAGATTCAAAATCCGAAGCTGAATTTTCCAAATCAAATCCAAAATCCAAAATCCAAAGCCAAAGCCGAGCGACGACGACGACGGCGCGAGACACCTCTTGGTTCTTGTCTCACTGTCCACTTGAAGGAGTATTTCTTAATAAGAACACAATAAAGTTGTTTTCTCCCACCAATGTGGGAGAAGTAGATTTTCTTTAGTGAGTCCACTTTCCTTTTACGTGTGCTCACTTTTCCTCCAAGAATTTATCTTTATTTTTCATTCACACCAATTGAAACCAACAGTTTCTTTGTTGGTGCTTTGGACCAATATATTGTGGGCCAAATTTTCTGAAATGAGTATTTGAAATAATAATAGTTCGCTCTGTGTATATTCTACAAAGATTTTTTCATGTATTTCAGTTTCATCTAATACAAAATAATTTTATTACAAAGATAATATAATTTTGAAGGGCAAAAAAATTGACCATTATCGAATTAATATTTCACATGTTTTTTTACCTGTGTAATACCTTTAAACGTGAACCGCAAAATGGAGAAAAATAGCCTGACATGTTGAAAATGGTCTACATTTATTCTTCTTCCACCTATTGTCCCCTATACCTTAATGTTAGTTTTCCAATTAAAAATAGTGGAAACGACAGAGAAAATACTTCAAATGAAATTATTTTCACGAAAATAATCATGGAATTTAAATTTTATTTTCTAATCATTTTAGTTTGTTGGCTTGTTCTATACAATTTCTACACACCTTCTATACAGTTTCTATACATATCTTATACATATAAATATTCTATACTAAAATTATATAGTTTCAATACACAATTTATACAATAATTGTACTTTTTTTTTTACACATTTTATACAGCAATTATATAATTTTTTATACACTTTCTATATAATTTTTATATATATTTTATATATATACATATTTGATAGAACTATACGATTTCTATACATATATATTATATAGATACATATTCTATATAATAATTATACTATTTTTATATAATTATATTTAATTATTGTTTCTAAACATTGAAAAAAAAAAGCAGAATATTTTTCAGTTAAAAATTTATAACAAAAAAAAATAATTTAAAAGGACCGAATGATCCAAGTTGAAAATTGTATCCGTATTGTATATGGATTGTATCAATGTGGTATATAAATTGTATCTGAACTATATGAGGTCAAAATGACTCAAATTAGGAAATGACTATAAAGTGGAAACACTTTATCCGATTGACCACTTTTTGGCAAAATCTCAAACTTGGTCTATGTGTTTTTAAAATGATCAATTGGTGTCTTTTTCCCTTAAAAATACTCCTTTAGCTTATTGGACCTCAATTTTCTTCTAAAATTAAAAATATCCCTCCTTTTAATTAAATTATGGAATGACGTATGTATGACTGTAATTTAATTATGTGATACTGATTTGTTGGTTCACATAAATATTAGATTCAACCCATAAAATATCTTGATCAGGCCAAATTTATTATGTAGCTTAATTTAGTAATATTCTGTTATTAGTTACTATCTAGTAGGGGCGTAGAAAATATGAAAAATTAACCAAATCTATCCATACCAAATTGATTTATATCACGTTTCAATAAACTTGTGGACTTTTATTTAAGCGTATAAACGTCCCGGACAATTAAGGTGATCTTATTAATAAGTGTAAACAACATAAATCCTAAGTGTTTTCTACATAATTATCATCTCTCCCAACTTTTTTATAAATTACTGAAAATTTCATATATAATACATTACTTGATTATATGAGACATTGTGATATGATACATAATTAACATTTTAATGCGATTAAATATGCAATAAGCGGTAATGAAGCATTATTTTGTTTAATGAAATCCCATAAAAATAGGAAGCGTCGTTTTTAATACATAATTAGCATAATAGCAGAATTTTTTTGAAATTTGAATGTAGCAATCATATTTGTTTCATCGCATTGCTTCAAAAAATAATTTGTTGTCCAAAATTTCATACTATTTTACGTCATGAATATTTTAATTTAGCTGAGACATTCTGAAATTTGGCAAAATGAAATTATTTATGAAAATTACAAAAGTGATGGAATTGTAGTTAGCGAAAGTGTTTCGTATTTCAGGTTGATTTATGCTATTGCATTGGAACTTGACATAGATCAAGCGAAGAAATATATATATGTTCATTATATTGTTGACGGAAATATGGCTCCTATGGTTATTAGAAACGACAATGATGTTAAAGTTTACGTTGAATTAAAAAAATGTTTACAGCTTTTGTAATATATCTGTTATGTATTACAACAACGGATAAATCGATAGAAGATAGAGAATTTGATGTTGAAACTAGTGCAATAATGTGTGTCGAAGGAATAAAATCAGATGCAGCTGCACTTGCCATTATTGAGTCGAATAGTCAGTACTCTTTTATGTACCAGAAATTGAAACTAGAAAATTCATCACCGATTGTCAAAATACTGAAGTTAAAGTCAAGCAGTTGTACAAGGATAATAAAACTCTTAAAGTTGTAATGAAAAAATATGCGTTAGATCACAGTTTTAATTTCCGAGCTACAAGATCTGATAAAAAAAGATATTTTAATCTATGTTTTTTTTTTATGTGTGTGTCTTTGGTGTTTATATTCTTCGTATGATACATTATAAAATATTTTCTGATCGTGTTTCTTAGACAATATCATATAAGAACGTGCAGTGAATGTTATCGTAGATGTGCCAAAATGTTGTGTTAAAAATTGCTTAGAATAGTGCAATTGCTTAGAATTGTTACTACCCGATACATAATATTTTTTTCAGAAAAATTATTTTTTATTTTATAAAAATACTTATGATTATTTATTAACATATGCAGCTATTGGTTGAAATGTCGTAATGAAAATTATGATTGGTACATGAAGGCATCTTGCTTGATGGATTCTGATCTTTTCCAAATTCGGAGATTCAATGATGAACATACATGTTCAATGAGTGATAGGGTGTTAAAGCAGCTGCAGGATACAATTACCTTTGTTAGTAACTTTACAAAGTCAAAATTAGTAAACTACAAGATGAAACACACTCCAACAGACATTATTGAAGAAATGAAAATTGTGTATGGTGTTTACATTAATTATATGAAAGTATGGCATGCCAAGGAGCGTGCTATAGAAATGCTTAGAGGTGGAGCTGCTGACGGATATAGACAAATGTCGAGATACATTTACATGCTAACTTTGTGTATCCAGGATCACACATCAGGATGCATAAGGTAGTAGATAATGAATTCAAATATTTGTTTATAGCTTTACAACCAGTGATGCATGATTTCCAGCATTGCAGATCAGTTGTTGTGGTGGAAGGTGCTTATTTGAGTGGACCGTATCAAGGGACTTTTCTTTCTGATAGCACTCTTGATGGTGCAGGTACGACTAATCATGTAGTAAAGTCTTTATTAGCTATTATGATACATTACAGAACTCATATGATTTATTATGATACATAACTGTACAATTTATAATACTTCACTAACTGTTTTGATTAATTTAATATATTCTTATAGGTTGCATATAAATTTTTATAATATCATTTTGTATCAATTCATGCTTTATTATTCTTTATAGGTTGCATATTATCAATTGCTTATGGTGTTGTTGACTCGGAGAATGATTTCGTATAGACATGATTTTTCGAATAGTTTCAGAATGCTTTTGGGGAGCTTGAGAACATGTATGTTGAATCATATTGCAATGAAACAATAACTAAAAGTGTTAGCATTGTGTATCCAAATATTCCTCACTTAGAATGTATTTGACATCTTTGGAGAAACTTTTGTACAAATTTCAGAAGAAGTAAGGACAAACTTAGCGACCTCTTTTATTCGATGGCCAAAACGTACAGAAAGGAAGATTTTGAGTACCTTATGGTCAAGGTTGATAAAATTGATCACCAGGTGAAGGATTATTGATATGATGTAGGATATGAGAAGTAGTCAAGGGTTCATGCCCCTATAAATAGAGGCCGGATGATGACATCTAACATTGCAGAATGTATAAATGGTTGTTTAGTGGAGGCGCGTGAATTGCCGATTTTAATCTTTTTAGAAGAAGTCAAAAAATTATTTGAAGCATGGAACTTTAAAAATAGAGAAGTTGCTTCAGATACAGAAACAACATTAGGAAAAGGGTTTGATGAAATCCTAACACTCAATGGACTGAAAGCATCCAGAATGACGGTATATGTAATTAGTAATTCTGTTTAATTTTTATTGATTGAATAATTTTTTGTTAGACCTTATATATATTGTGACTGTTTATTTGTTAGGTCAAGCCTGCATCAGAGTATCATTATTCTTTTTATGAATCTGGGAGAATATACATTGTAAACTTGGATGCTAATAAATGCAATTGTGGTAGATTTCAGATTGACGAAACTCCATGTCCACACGCGATCACAGTGTTGAAAAGTAAACACATTACAAAGTTTCGTCCATGGTGCTCTGATTACTATAAGCCTATGACATTAGTGAAGACATATGAAGTTTCAGTGGTACCTATGCCCGATAATAAGAATGGCATGTGCCTCAATGTGTGATGTGCTAGATTTTTGTAGCACATTTAAGATTTTTTAACTTGAAATAATTGTAAGTTCTTAAGTAATTATTGGTATTTTTTATGTTATTTCTTAAGATTTTATAGGAAAGTCAAGATGCATGGAAATAAATAACAATGGAGCAAAAGAGTAAAATCTGGTACAAGTAAGCTGATATGAGTCTGACGGCATTTCTTGCAAGCCATCAGAGATGTGGTAAGCTACCAAAAAAAGGTGTCAGGGAGAACAGTGAAGAAGAGTTGCTGGATGAAGGTGATGACATTCTCAATAAGTCGTCACAAGTATGGTAAGCCGTCAGAAGATGCCGTCAAATGGGACAGAACATGGTGAAATAAGTTGAAGGTATGACGATATTTGCTACACGCTGTAACCCCTCTGGTAATTGATGGTAGGCGAATTTACACGCCTATATCAATATATTTTGCCCATATTTTAGCCTAGTTTTGAGAACAAAGTATATATTTCATGCACTTTTAGTCCTTTTTCCTATAAATGAGCTAACGAACATGATTAGTAAAGTTTCAGGTATAAATGATGCAGAATTCAGCATTTTATGGCTTACTTGACGCAAAAGAAAGCTCACGAAGGAAGGGAAGGGAGTTTACACGCCTAAGGACCAAAACTGCTGCATGGAAAATCTGTCCCGGGCTAAAACAACATTTCTGAAGACTTTGGGGATTTGCAGTAACTTAGTTGGATTTGGACAATGATACATTAACCTAGTACAATTGGGTTATGTATTTCATTAGTTTATTTGGATTATGATAATGTTACATTAACCTAGTATAATTGGGTTAAGTATTACATTAGCCTAGTAGAATTTGGTTAGATATTTTATTTATCTAGTAGGATTAGGATATGGGTATTATAAATACCCTATCATGCTAGAGATTTGCAAGGAATTTGAGAGGGGGAGACCACAATACTTTCTTCCATCCCTCTCATCTTCCACTACAAACAATTCTACAACTCTTCTAATCTTTCCATTAATTCTATTTTTCTTCTTCTACTCTTCTATTCTTAAATTCCACAACAAGAGAATCGTTACTTTGCCTAGGAATTCATGCCTCACGCCTACCACCTAAGCTACACGAAATTACTCAATCTTGTGGTATAACAACAATGTCAATCGTGATCTCCTTCGCATTCATGGGTAACTAAACTTCTCTGTTGGGGTTATGGAAGCCGTATGAGATACTATCTATTGATGTGAGTTTGTGAGTTCGCGACACGTATACTGCTTATATCATTATTCTCTTCATCTTAGTCTACATTCTTTGTGGTTGCAAACGCAAGAATACGCCAGTATAACATTTAACTTGTTCGGAAGAAAGGTTATTTGTCTGGAAAAGAGATAATGTCAAGGTAGTAGGGTCACCCCCTAAAATTCCCCACTAAAAAGCTAGTGCCGCAACTGGACTAACCTCTTGGAGAATTCGTACCGTTAGACACGCTTTAAGCTCGAAAGAGTTAAAGTGAAATAATCCTCGAATAGGTCGAAAGACGCCTGGATTTACCATCGAATACAATTCTCTATAAGCAGTTGCATGTCAAAATTCTACACACTCATAGCCAATAGAGATGTATACCTCAGAAGGCGGACATAACCCCAACGCCTCAATTCTCATTGTTCACAACTTACGTAACAATCTCTCTTTTACTTTGCTATTTTCAGCTTTTATTTAGTTGTTTTGGTGATACATTACAATCCCCCCTTTTTACGAGACTTGCACCAAAAGTTTAGTAATCTTGCTTACTTATTGGCCAAGCTATTCCCTGTGGGATCGACACCCAACCCAGGTTGGGTTCTATATTTGCTAACGACCGCTTTACACTCCTACGAGAGCTGTAGATTGAGCGTTATAAAAAATTGGTGCCGTTGCCGGGGAATACAAGTGTCAATTAAGTTCGTGATAATTACTAGACCCTTTGGTCAAAGATTCTCGTACTTTTATGTTTAGTTTTTGTTTTTGTCTACTGCAGGTTTTTATTTTAGTACATGCCCCATACTCGAAGTTCTGGTCAACCGTTATTACCAATCAATCCTGAACCACAACGCATTGGTAGAATGGAAGCACAAGCTGAAATCGCAAGGATGACTGCTCAACAGGAACAAGCAAGATTGGCTGCCCTTGCCGCAACCCAGGTTCAACAGCAGAACATTGATAACCCTGCACGAGCAACAAATCCTGATGATGAGGATTTAGGTGATGACGAGTTACTAAACCCAAGGCATGATGCTGAAATCGCAACACCTGCCAACAGAAGAGGTCGACAAGCTCGGTATAGACATGATCGCCAACCTATGCAGCCAGCTTTCGACGATGATGATGATGATCTTGATGGTGCCGGAGCCACTGGAGCTATAATTCCACCACCATTAGCACCCAGAGCCAAGTTCAACATCACAAGCACCATGATTCAGTTATTGCAACTCAAGGGATTATTTGGTGGACTAGTAGGCGATGATCCGAATATGCATCTCA
Source organism: Capsicum pubescens (assembly GCA_030864215.1). Classification (NCBI taxonomy): domain Eukaryota; kingdom Viridiplantae; phylum Streptophyta; class Magnoliopsida; order Solanales; family Solanaceae; genus Capsicum; species Capsicum pubescens. The sequence goes on from CM061539.1 coordinate 7,570,319, forward strand.
TCAACTTTATTTCTACATGCAAGTCTTTTGACAATCCTGGTGTTGGTCAGAATGCAATTCGATTACGTTTATTTCCATTGTCTCTGTCTGGGGAGGCAACACTATGGTTGAATGGGCTGACTCCTGATTCAATTACAAATTGGAGGCAATTGAGAGACGCTTTCCTAGAAAGATTCTTTCCGCCTTTCAAAAGGGCAAGATTGAGAGATGAAATCAGCAACTTCCGTCAGCTTCCCACTGAAGCTCTTCATGAAACATGGGAGAGGTTCAAGACAAAGCTAGCGAGATGCCCAAACCATCACATGACTAATGTTCACCTCATGGAGATATTGTATAGAGCCTTGAATTCAATAACTAAGCCAGTGGTGGATAACGCAGCTGGAGGATCTTTTATGGACCTCACCTTTGGTCAAGCAAGCAATATGCTAGATCGCATGACGAAACAAAGTAGAGCTTAGCATACCAGGGATTCCGAGGTAGCAAGCCCCACTTTATCTATAGGCATGACTGCAGACCAAAGAAGAAGACAAGAAAAACGTGATCAAGATTTAGCGCACATGAAAACGCAAGTGGATCTTCTGACAAAGCATTTATTATCAGGGAAGACCGAAAAAGTGAAAGCTGTGGCGTTAAAAGGAAGAGACGAATCTGATTCGGAAGAGGAGGCCAACTACTTGAACAATCAGGGGGGTTTCCGTGGGAATACCCAAGGAAACCAAGGTCGGAACTATTATGATAAATCTGGAAGCAAAGACCAAGGTAGTTGGAAGAAAAACAATGAAAAGAGTGGTTTGTACGTTCCCCCTGGTAGACGTGATACCACCACATCTAATTCTGGAAGTATGGAAGACATGATGGCTAAATTATTGAAAGGAGTGGAAGCAACGAGCGCGGGAGTTACTGAGGTAATTAATGATTTGTCCTCCATGAAACAACTAGTTGATTCTCATTCCACTTCAATCAAGCAAATAGAGCAGCAATTGAGCCAACTTTCAGCAGCACTCAATCAAAGAAAGGCTGGCACTTTACCTAGCGATACTGTGCAAAACCCAAGGAATGATGGGTCATGCATGGCCATCACTACCAGAAGTGGTAAGGTGATGGAACCTTTAGCAAAAGTCAAGCAAGTGGTTGACGAAGTTGCGGACATGGATGATAACGCAAAAGGAGAAGATGCCGCAACACCCAGTCCTGACGTCAAGGACGTCACACCCAGGAACGTGCAGCCTGAAAAAATAGAAAAACGGAAGCAAGAGGAGAAGAAAACCGTGGAAAGAACACTTCCATACCCACCACCACCTTTTCCCCAAAGACTGAAGAAGGTGGCGGATGACACTAAGTTCAGCAAATTCATGACTATGTTAAAGCAGCTGACCATTAATGTTCCATTGGTGGAGGCACTTGAACAAATGCCTGGGTATGCGAAGTTTATGAAGGATCTTTTGACAAAGAAGAGGGCAGCAAGTTATGAGCTGAAAGACGATGTGCATCATTATAGTGCAATTGCTACCCGATCGATAGTTCAGAAGAAGGCCGACCCCGGAGCTTTCACTATTCCTTGCACCGTCGGATCTTTGAACTTTGCCAAAGCATTATGTGACTTAGGAGCCAACATCAATTTGATGCCATTATCGATCTACAAGAAGTTGGGGTTAGGAGATCCTACTCCAACCAATATGAGGCTCGTCATGGCGGATAGGTCGGTAAAATGACCTGTTGGTATCCTATGTGATGTCTTGGTAAAGGTTTCTTCATTCATATTTCCAGCAGACTTTGTTATTTTGGATTGTGAAACGGACTCTGAGGTTCCCATAATCTTGGGACGCCCTTTCCTTGCTACAAGAAGTGTGCTCATTGATTTGAGAGCTAATGAACTTTCATTCTGAATAAATGATGAAGTGGTTCGCTTTGATGTTTGCAAATCAATGAAGCAACCCAAAGATCCGAGTGTATTTTCGGTGGCTGATGTTTTCTTTGATGATCCGAAAGAATTACTTAAAGAAGAGCAAATTATTGTTGACCCTTTGGCGGTTGTGCTCATGAATGGAGAGAGTAAGGATGCTGAAAATTGCAAAGAAGCTATTTGTGCTCTATCAGGATTAGGGACATATCGCTATGCTCCCAAGAAGCTGGACCTTGATCTCAAAAATCGACCCACACCACCAGCGAAGACTTCCCTTGAAGAGCCACCAATGCTAGAATCGAAAGAGCTCCCCGATTATCTAAGGTATGTGTTCTTGGAAAGTATAAAGATACTTCCGGTGAGTGCGGATGATTTAAGTAAACAGCACGTAGAGTCTCTCATCTCTGCTCTGAAGAGATACATGAGAGCTATGGGTTGGACTATTGATGATATAATTGGTATCCCTCCTACAAGTAAGCCTCATTGTCGTCTGAATCCATTCAGAAAATGATCCACCATCTATCTCGACGAAGTCTAAGTACTCGAGGTAAATATGTCGTGCTGCGACAATAAATCAAGCGCTAGATGGGATGCAACCCATCATTTATCGTTTATCGTTTTTTCATTTTTCATTTCGTTCTAGTATGTGTTTTGCTTTTGATAATGAATCCAAAAATAAGAGTCGTGCCATGACCAAAACTAAGGCGCTTGGTGGGAGGCAACCCATCGTACTAATCGTTTTCATTTGGTTTTAAGCAAAAATAGGTGCAAGAGGTATTCAACGAGGAGATTGATTTCAATTGACGATTTGGACGCATTGTATGGTAAAGTTGGTAAGTTAGGAATAGTGATGCATAAGGCTATGGATTGAGCATTGCTCATGCCAAACTAGGCATCGAGGAAGGCTAGGACTAGGTAAAACTAGGCCATGAACGATGCACAACCTATCCTATAGCCTAAGGTCTCGGAATCTAGTGTGCTATACACTATGCACCGCCCAGTCCTAAGTGTGCTTTTGACTATGCGCCGCCTATGCTATAGCATTAGGTCTCAGGATCTCATATGCCATAGACTATGCGGCGCATATGTCCCTAAATGCCATAGACTATGCGGCGCATATGTCCCTAAATGCCATAGACTATGCGCCGCATATACCATGACTATGCCAAGCATTATGCGCCGCATATGTAGCATTTTTTATCTCCAAAACCGATTGTAAATGGGTCAAAACCCGACCCATTCTCTTCCTATATAAAGGGGACTTAGTCTTGAAACATAACCACACTAGAAATTAACCTAATGGCGCCGCATTCCCTCTCCAAACCATCCCAAAATTTTTCTTTTTGCTCTTCCAATTCACAAAACCGTCTCCAAAAGCTTCAAGCAAGTAAGTACTCTCTTATTCTTCATTTATTTCTCGTAAGTACTACGTTGCTATGTCTATTATAAATTGCTACATCGTATAAGATTGATTGGTGATGTTCATGTGTTTTGATCGTTGATACAAAATCATGTGAGTAAACATATACGTAGGAAAATCTTGACTTGTTTCCGACTTGAATTTGGTTTTAAAAGCATTATTATACGATTTGCGGAATTGCTATGGTGATGAACATTGACTATCATGCTATGATCTTGTTACTTGGATACTTACATGCTAGACTATCCCGTTCATCGGGATAAGCCTTATAGTTGCCTACCGACTTAGGAGGTTGCGATTGTTGAAAACATCCATACCATGTTACAACCCCTATGTAGTAGTGTTGTTATATCTAACATGAAAGTAGTGCAATGGCTGCAAGTAGTAATACATTACTGATTTTCTTGTCGGAATATAATCCTTAAACGTATATCGACGAAATCTGAGTAATCGACCACTTTCACTTCACTGATTTGTGTCAACAAAACTAAGTGTGGGGTGGTACCCCTACTGCTTGTTTATAGATTGTATCAACTGAGATTGTGCTGCCATTAACACTATTTCTAGTCTCAGGTACAATGGCACCTAAAGCGAGGCAAGGCAAGAAGAAGGCTACCACTTCCCAAAAGGGCAAGAAGAGAGGTAGAAAGGACCAAGGAGAATCATCCTCAACACAACTACCCCGCAGAATGTTTGGAATAAAATGGGTTCTTGAGGAGGAAGCCAAAGAATGGTACAGGAACAACAAAGAAAGAAGATATGTTCACGTCGACCTGATCAACAAGGACACCTTAGCAAAGAAGGAGCCGCGTATGTTGGCGAAAATCATGGCATTGAAGCTAGATTTCATCTTCCGCGATATGGGAGAATGTAATCTTGATTTGACAAGAGAGTTTTACGCAAACTGGTCACCGAAAACAACAGGCAACAAAGTCAAAATTCAGGGCCAAGTGTTACAGCTCAACGCGGACTGGATCAACTTTTTTCTTGGCTTACCTTCAGTCGACCCAGCACCATTCAAAGAGCTGTACAGCAGGCCTCCTTATAGAGCAATTAGACACACACTTTGTGGAAGTAGATCGATGGCAAGGTGGGGCAGACATAAAGACACAGGACGACACAACACCTTCTCCTATGCTTCACTGAATAGGGAAGCAAGAATCTGGATGCGTACTGTCAACTCATGCCTTATTCCTGGGACTCAATACACCAAGATATCAAGAGATAAAGTGTGTTTGGTCTATGCTTTGATGACGAATGTCCCTATCAACTTTGGGGCAATCATTCGCTCTACCATGAGGAAGGACAGACTCCACAAAAGGTCCCACTTCACGTTTGGAAATCTGTTGACAGCAATCTTGCGGAAGGAGGATATCGAAGAGGAACCAGCTGACCACAAACTCCTACATAACCCAAAGAAGGTTGACCTTACTAAAGTCAAAGATGCTGAAACAACTCATGGTGTCAACCTTACTACTGCGGAAAGACATGCTCGTGATGGGAGTTTCTTCCATCATCTTTATGGCATGACACGATTTACTATGATGAGTGGTGGACGTGTTCCAACTGCTGCAGAGCTCCAACAGCTGGACCACGACTATCCCATGAACATGCATGCACGGGAGATGTGTGGAGTGGGCGTATACTTTGAGGAACCTCTAGATGATGATGTGCCGACTGATGACGATTGACGCTTGCCAGACTCTGACGAGGAGGAGAACTCTGACGACGACTCTTATGATGATTCCGACGAAGGAGGTATGACCCCCGACAATGAGGAAGAGTCCGACTAACCAGGTTCCTCGTATTTATTTTCCACTGAGGGAAGTGTCCCATTTAAGTGTGGGGTGGCGGTATCGTATGCTATACTTCTCTATTGCATTTATGTTTGTTTATTTTGTTGTTGTTTTTCGTGTTTCAGTTTTTTTTCGCATGAAATTATTTTGATAGGCAGCATGAGATTATAACAAGAGTATGTGCTACAATTGTGACTATTGAGATGTTTAGGCTCTAGTTGTGACTCATTATGTGATATTGTGTGGTTCAATTCCTTCACTTGTTGGGTCGAAAGTCTATATTACTTCCAAGCAAGTCGACCATGTGCCTTGTGTGTGTGAGATAATCGTATATTCTATGTGTGTGGCTGATGCTAGAACTTGCCTGGTATGTATGCAAAGCGAAAATAAGGAGTGTAAGTTTAGGATATGATTTAGGCATTTCTTTGGCAACCTATGATTATTTACCTTCTTTTTACCTACCCATGGACATCATCCTAGTTAAACCCTTTTGAGCCTTTAGCCTATTTTCTTTGACAACCTTGTATGTAAGCCTAATCCATTTTTTTCAAGACCGTAATTTGATCCAAACTCCTAAGTGCTTCAAAGTGAAAAAGTCATGTGACAACATAAGAGGAAATTGGGTGAGTATGATGCTATAAATTGTAATGGTGCTTGAATGTGTTATGAAAAAAAAAGTGCTATCATAAGAGGTATGTTGTGAAAAGAAAAAGGAAAAAAAAGCTGAAAAGCGAGTTGTGCTTAAAATTGAAAAACAAAAGAGGAGAACAAGGGTGGTAGAATAAAAGAAAGAAAGGTTGAAAGAAAAAAAAAGTGTCAATGATACAAAGTGATGTATTAAAACGCTTAGGAACTTAGTCACTATTCCTGGCCAAAATAGTCCTACCCGTCCCTTAGCCTACATTACAACCATCAAAAGACCTACTTGATCCTAAGCTTAGCATTCTGACATTTAGTAGAGTATTACATTAAGGGAAAGACTATGGTCATCAGTTGCTACATATGAATTCTTTGTGAGAGTGAGAGCAAGGACATTTTGATACCCATGTTTGAAAAATATGCTATACTTGTGAGTGATTATGGGTACTATAGTGTGAGACACACATGGTTGATGAGTTTTGGGTAGTTATATATGATTCCTTGTACCTTAACGTTTGCATGCGAGTTGATCACCACCACGAGTCTATGCTAGAGGTTAAATTGTTTCTACTAATGATCGGAAAACTACTCTTTGTTGATAATTGTTGTGCTTGTCTTGACGAATATTTTATGTTGTTGCTGTGAAACCCTAAGTTGATGTTTAGAGGGACATGATATTTTGTTCGAGGACGAACAAAGCTTCAAGTGTGGGGTGTTGATGGTAGGCGAATTTACACGCCTATATCAATATATTTTGCCCATATTTTAGCCTAGTTTTGAGAACAAAGTATATATTTCATGCACTTTTAGTCCTTTTTCCTATAAATGAGCTAACGAACATGATTAGTAAAGTTTCAGGTATAAATGATGCAGAATTCAGCATTTTATGGCTTACTTGACGCAAAAGAAAGCTCACGAAGGAAGGGAAGGGAGTTTACACGCCTAAGGACCAAAACTGCTGCATGGAAAATCTGTCCCGGGCTAAAACAACATTTCTGAAGACTTTGGGGATTTGCAGTAACTTAGTTGGATTTGGACAATGATACATTAACCTAGTACAATTGGGTTATGTATTTCATTAGTTTATTTGGATTATGATAATGTTACATTAACCTAGTATAATTGGGTTAAGTATTACATTAGCCTAGTAGAATTTGGTTAGATATTTTATTTATCTAGTAGGATTAGGATATGGGTATTATAAATACCCTATCATGCTAGAGATTTGCAAGGAATTTGAGAGGGGGAGACCACAATACTTTCTTCCATCCCTCTCATCTTCCACTACAAACAATTCTACAACTCTTCTAATCTTTCCATTAATTCTATTTTTCTTCTTCTACTCTTCTATTCTTAAATTCCACAACAAGAGAATCGTTACTTTGCCTAGGAATTCACGCCTCACGCCTACCACCTAAGCTACACGAAATTACTCAATCTTGTGGTATAACAACAATGTCAATCGTGATCTCCTTCGCATTTATGGGTAACTAAACTTCTCTGTTGGGGTTATGGAAGCCGTATGAGATACTATCTATTGATGTGAGTTTGTGAGTTCGCGATACGTATACTGCTTATATCATTATTCTCTTCATCTTAGTCTACATTCTTTGTGGTTGCAAACGCAAGAATACGCCAGTATAACATTTAACTTGTTCGAAAGAAAGGTTATTTGTCTGGAAAAGAGATAATGTCAAGGTAGTAGGGTCACCCCCTAAAATTCCCCACTAAAAAGCTAGTTCCGTAACTGGACTAACCTCTTGGAGAATTCGTATCGTTAGACACGCTTTAAGCTCGAAAGAGTTAAAGTGAAATAATCCTCGAATAGGTCGAAAGACGCCTGGATTTACCATCGAATACAATTCTCTATAAGCAGTTGCATGTCAGAATTCTACACACTCATAGCCAATAGAGACGTATACCTCAGAAGGCGGACATAACCCCAACGCCTCAATTCTCATTGTTCACAACTTACGTAACAATCTTTCTCTTTTACTTTGCTATTTTCAGCTTTTATTTAATTGTTTTGGTGACACATTACAATCTCCCCTTTTTACGAGACTTGCACCAAAAATTTAGTAATCTTGCTTACTTGTTGGCCAAGCTATTCCCTGTGGGATCGACACCCAACCCAGGTTGGGTTCTATATTTGCTAACGACCGCTTTACACTCCTACGAGAGCTGTAGATTGAGCGTTATCAGTAATCCGTTGGAGGACATCATCAGAGTGAGGCAGAACAGGTTAAGAAAGCAAGACTTCTGACGACATATCTGAGACGCCGTGAGAAGCCTAACGATCAACACCAATATAACGTCACCTAAATCCGAGCCCTGCTGTGATTTTATTATTTTATTACTGTAATTAGGCTTTAGTATAAATAGCATCTTTTAGGGTTTTTGATTGATTAATAATTCATCTATCAGACATCAACTCTAAGAGAAGAGACACATATTTTTTCTCTCTTTCATAAAATATTCTTGTGTTTTCGTATCAACTATTTTTGGGGTTTCTACCTTGTGATTAAATCGGAGGAACTACTTATTATTTCTATCCATTCGTAAGTTTATCATTATAATCATGAATTCAACTTGTTATTTTGTTCATCAAATCATGAGCGATTAATTTCATTAGCTGGAGTTATAGGATCCATGGATTAGGGTTTGATATGATACTAGGTGTTTACCGGATTCAAAGAGTAGTAAAATATCTTAAAATTCTGTTGTTTTAACTAAAATCTAGTGGTTCCAAACATTAGGTTATGCCTTAGGTTTTATTTGCTTCTAACAGAGAAATAGACTAGAGGACGTGAATTATCAACAGGGACTCGGAAGCTACCAACCTTCTGTTTAATGATTAATGTCGTAACTGGATTAATCAACCTGAGATAACATCCTATTGGAAATAGATAAGTTATCTAAGTTCGAGAGAATTAGATAATAAATTATCTGGTGAGGTCGAGAGATAAGTCAGATAGTATAATCATCAGGGATATTCTGTTGTTCTACTCATTCCGAGAATCTCTAGCATTACCTAGTATTTGTCAATTCCCAAAACCCTTGGTGAACATAGCTCTAGTTTCCCATTTATCTTGATTACAAACACTGAAGTATTGAAAGTGACAATTAACTCTCTGTAAACCTTAAACCCCCATTTTATCTTTTTATATTGATTGTTTGAATTTAACTTGTAGCTATAATTTTAAACTAGTTTAATCGCCACTCACATTGTTCCCTGTGGATTCGAACCCAACTCCAAAGTTGGGTAAATATATTGACGACGACCGCCTTATACTAATTTGAGGTGTAAGTTGAGTGTTATCAAAAATGGCGCCGTTGCCGGGTAACAATTTGGCGTATTGAGTTAGTTTGGAATTTTAGCTTACTTGCTTGAATTCAAACTTGTAAATATTTGTTTTTAGTTTTCTTTTATTTCTTGTGTTAGGTAGATTTTTATTTTAGTTTACTTATTACTATGGCATCGTGGAATGAATATGATCTTGGTTGTTGGAAATATTATCTTAATGATCCATGTCCATATTATGATGGGCCTCACTTTTGCCAAGACTGTGGATATGCTCCTCGGAGAGAGATGTGTGCACCATCTCCATCCTATCGGGAGTATGATTGTTCTGTATGTGGTGGTCAAGATGGACATTGGAGTGATTGCCCAAATGCCCCCTCCCCCTATTGTGCTAACCTAAATTCTAGTTTTTTTTATGAGTCTGACAGGTCTTATGGTCAAGAAAAGGAAGAATAAAGCACCGAAAAAAATGGCATGGAAACTATGTTACAAAGAGTGTTGGATATCCAGAAAGAAACATATGATATAGTATGTGATATGCATCAAGAAATAAGGCCAATCATTCATAGGGAGATGGATATAGAGGTCAATCATCCAAAACACTCTTTTACATTATGTTTAGATGATATCTTGTCTGCGAAATCATTTCAAATAATGGAAGAGTGTGAGGATGAAGAGCAAGAATCCGATGTTGATGATGAGCTTGATGTTGAGCAACCCTTGGTGATTTCCCAACCAACCGAACCATTCATTAATGAAGATGCCAAAGATGAGGAAATGGTATTAGAGTCAAAAGAAGAAATTAAGCACAACCCTCGTGAAGACTCTAGTCCATTTCAGGGTAAAAATACTAATAGGGAAGTTATTCCGAAATTGAGGATTAGTCCTCATTCGAATCACTTTTCAACATTATGCTTAGTAGATGTGATGAAAGTCGAATCACCAAAGCAAATAATGAATTTTGAAAATGAGGAGGAAGATTCTTGCATTTTGGAGTTTGTCCTTCCAAAAGGGTATACTACAACCCCAATATTGAAGGCCAAGGATCTTATAGATCAATGTCCATTTAGTGGCTGTTTAAGATTCTCACCGTTGCCAAATGATCCCACACGAACGTTTGATGCAAAATTGGGCAAGCAGTTTAAGTCTTTGAAGTGGCGTGATAGAACATTCCTCATCATGCCCTCACATTTGCCCAACACACCCCGAAGATGTATTGATTAAAAGTTGGGCCGGCGTTTTAAATCCTCCAAGTGGAGATATAAATAATTATCAACAAGATATCTTGACGAAGTCTAAGTAGTCAAGATAACTGAGTCGAGCCGCGACGTTAAACCAGGCGCTGCTTGGAAGGCAACCCAAGGTATTTTGTTGTTTGTATTAGAATTGTGTGATTGACATCAGATCTTCACACCCATGGTGCCACAGGTATGTTTCTAACTCTTTTTTTTTGTGTGATGCATTAGAGACATTGCATGGATTTACGTTGAGGGTGGGGCTACTTGTGGGTGATGATGTCCTCCTGGGGTTTTTGTTGTCGTGCCTCTTTTCCCTGGAGTCTTGTTCTTAGTAAAGCCGGCATGTTTAGGCGTACTGTGTTTGTTTTGTGATGTGTTGTGGTTAACTGGAGAAAAATAAGTATCTAGAGTAGTTGACATATTTTTGTTGATTTTTGAGACTGATAAACACCTCTCCATTGGTCTGTTTTATAACTGTATGATATACATTTATGTGTGACCACTGTGCATCTTGTTATGGCATTAGCACTAGTGACATGATATCCACTGCTAAACAATCGCATGAACCGGATAGGTAGTAGCTTGTGATGCACCTTTGTGCCATGTGTGTGTGAGATACTACTTAGTTCCCTTTGTGTGTTAAATCCAGAACTTGCCCGGTTAGTCTTACCTTGGTTGAAAGATAGGGGTTAGGAAAGGATTATAGGCCGTTTTGATTTTTAAGTCACTTTTTGCCTAAATAACTTTCCATGTATGTATGATATCTCTTGATCCCTATTTTGAGCCTGAATTGACCATTTTTTTCTATGACACCTATCACCTTCCCGTTTAGATCATAATGAACCTATTTTGGCCCTGGTCCTCCTTGGACACTGTGCACCTAGACTTATGTAAACAACCTAAGTTGAGGGTGGCTATCATATGGGTGTGTGATGTAAACTGAGTATGAAGAAAGGTAGAATAAAAGGAAAAGAATAAGTGAAAAAGAATAAAAAGTTGGGTGGTGTGGAAGAAGAATAAGAAAAGAAAAAGAATGAAAAAAGAAAAGCCACATCCATCCTGAATAATGTGTGACCAAGAAAAGGAGAAAAAGAAGAAAAAGGTTAATAAGTGAACCCCAAAAGTTAAGGTAGTGACAAGGTGGCTTAGTCACTCTAAATGCCATTGAATATCATACCAGCCCTTAGCCTATATTACAAGCCAAAGAAAAGACCTATAGTGATCCTAACTTACCTTTCTGGACACCTTGGTAATGGAAATAAGGGCAAGCACATGGTATTTAACATGCATTGATTGGAATTTCTTTCTGAGAGTGAGTGTCTCTTGACCGTCCTCGCATTGACATGCTTGAGTTCATATATGAGTAAGAAGGGACTTATTTGTTGTAAGGGAACATCGATTGCATTGCTAGCTATTTACTTGTTTGGGTAGTGTAACTTGTACATATGCATAGTTATTGTTGCTGAATTGATGCCATATCTTGATTCCTTTGGGTCACATTGTTAATCTTCATTGATATGCACAATTGGATTTCTAAGTAATTGAACGTGGAGAGTGGCATGAGTTTTGAGCTAAACTTGATAATCAACTGTAATAGGTATCTTATGTGTCTCTTGGTTAAGCATCGTAGTATGGTGTTATGTAGTTTCTTGGGGACACACAATTGTTTTAAGTTGAGGGTGTTGATGTGCTAGATTTTTGTAGAACATTTAAGACTTTTTAACTTGAAATAATTGTAAGTTCTTAAGTAATTATTGGTGTTTTTGATGTTATTTCTTAAGATTTTGTAGGAAAGTCAAGATACATGGAAATAAATAACAATGGAGCAAAAGAGTAAAATCTGATACAAGTGAGCTGATATGAGTCTGACGGCATTTCTTGCAAGCCGTCAGAGATGTGGTAAGCTAGCAAAAAAAGGCTTCAGGAAGAACAGTGAAGAAGAGTTGTTGGATGAAGGTGACGACATTCTTAATATGTCGTCACAAGTGTGGTAAGCCGTCAGAAGATGCCGTTAAGTGGCACAGAACATGGTAAAATAAGTTGAAGGTCTGACGACATTTGCTACATGTCGTCACCCCTCTGGTAAGCCGTCAGAGGACATCGTCAGAGTGAGGAAGAACAGGTTAAGAAGGCACGACGATGATATATCTGAGGCGCCGTCAGAAGCCTGACGATCAACACCAATATGCCATCACCTAAATCCAAGACCAGCTGTGATTTTGTTATTTTATTACCTTAATTAGGCTTTAGTATAAATAACATCTTTTCAGATTTTTAATTGATTAATAATTCATCTATCAGACATTAACTCTTAAGAGGAGAGACACGTATTTTTGCTCTCTTTCATAAAATATTCTTGTGTTTTCGTAGCAATTATTTTTGGGGTTTCTACCTTGTGATTAAATCGGAGGAACTACTTGTTGTTTTCTATCCATTCGTAAGTTTATCATTATAATCATGAATTTAACTTGTTATTTCGTTCATCAAATCATGAGCGGTTAATTTCATTAGCCGGAGTTATGGGATCCATGGATTAGGGTTTGATATGATACTAGGTGTTTACCTGATTCAAAGAGTAGTAAAACATCTTGAAATTTTGTTGTTTTAACTAAAATCTAGTGGTTGTAAACATTAGGTTATGCCTTAGGTTTTATTTTCTTCTAACGGAGAAATAAACTAGAGGACGTGAATTATCAACAGGGACTCGGAAGCTACCAACCTTTTGTTTAATGATTAATGTCGTAACTGGATTAATCTACCTGAGATAACATCCTATTGGAAATAGATAAGTTATCTAAGTTCGAGAGAATTAGATAATAAATTGTCAGGTGAGGTCGAGAGATAAGTCAGATAGTATAATCGCCAGGGATGTTCTGCTGTTCTACTCATTCCGAGAATCTCTAGCATTACCTAGTATCTGTTAATTCCCAAAACCCTTGGTGAATATAGCTCTGGTTTCCCATTTATATTGATTACAAACACTAAAGTATTGAAAGTGAGAATTAACTCTCTGTAAACCTTAAACCCCCACTTTATCTTTTAATATTGATTGTTTGAATTTAACTTGTAGCTATAATTTCAAACTAGTTTAATCGCCACTCTCATTGTTCCCTGTTGATTCGACCCCGACTCCAAAGTTGGGTAAATATATTGACGACGATCGCCTTACACTAATTTGAGGTGTAAGTTGAGTGTTATCAATGTGTCGAAGAAGAAGAAGTCATATCACCAAAACACAAAAGACCATCTGGGAGGTCGAAAAAGGGTAGGTGTAAGAAAGCAAGTGAAAAACTATCCTCCAGTACAAACTATTGTGAAAATGCGATAGTGAAGGCCATAATAGGCGTACCTGCAACTTCTTTCCGAAGGAGAATTGATGTTTAAATTTCATGATACATTGAATGATTTGATGGACTATCTTAAGTTGTTCACTGTTAGTTTGATTTTGATTTGGCAATTGTTGAATAATGTTGGAACAATGTTTAAGTTGAATTATTGTTTGTTTCTTAATGACTTATTATTTTCTAATGATTTTAATTTCATTTAATAATTAATATGGATTCTTAAGTAGACTGTAATTTGTGCAACAACTTTTAAAATTGTTGTTCAAATTAGAAAGTTATTCTATCATGAAAGATTTTTTATTTTATTGTGCTTTTTTGATCAGAATTAATTTTATGAAACACCACTTGTGTGTAACTGTACTAAAAGTTGGGATATAATATGTAAACTGAAATAAAATATTTACACCGATAATTGTTGTAAGTTTCAGAAAAATGATACAACGTAGCTTGTAATATGATACATTGTAAGTCTTAATTGTAAATACTGCTTCTGATACATAACGTTACTGTAACTAACGTATTGAGATTTGTATTATAACATCAACATATGATACATGAATATGTGATGTATTAAAACTGAATGTGAATTTTTTTATATTTATTATACCAATTATGTAGTTTTAAATAAGTTTTGAAATTAAACTGGGACTCTTTGAAGTACATGTGTTTCAATGCATGTTGTACTTGTAAAAACTTGTAAAATGATACATTTCATGTAGTACTGGTCAACAATTTTCATATGTATAATTCATTGATTTGCATGTGTTGAATAAAATGAAAATAAATATTGACAATAACATATCATAAATTTTAATTGATCCAAAAAATTAATGATAATTTTCTGAAACAAAAATATCACTACTAAACTTAGTGTTTTAAATTACAATAAGATAGCAACAAAATAATTATTCAGAACATAGCTATGGAACAACCTAGTATCTACTCTATGGCTACAATGGTAGACTCATCAGTCGGAGGTACATAAAATAGGCGTGGTCTTGGTGGATCATCATGGTCACAAGAATAAATTTTTATAGATTTTTTTTAATCCATAATTCCATAAGAGTGTTGCATATCTCTTTCGATGACATTCTGCATCAACATTTGATGAGGAAATCGACATTTGATCGTAAAGAAATTCAGCATAAGCTATTATAAAACTCCACAGTCCCTAAGCATGACGAATCATTTACTTAGATACTAAATCACATGTGAATTTATGTTGTATCAGAACATATGCACATGGACAATAAATATATAATAATGTTCAACTTAAATTATGTATAGTTAGGAACTTTTCAACAATAAAAATGAGATGAATTGTTTCTAGATATTTAAAACAGTGAGGAGACATTTACAAATTTTTACTATCTTGTTGTGCAATATCTTCAACGTATTAAACTTGAAATGGGTTTTGGTTCACAATACCAATGCCTTGACTCATCTTATCTGCATACGCATTGAGACTTGATCACACAGTTCGTTCAGTGTTTTTCAAAAATCCACTGTCACTAAGGTATGTTGGCAGCATCACAAACAACTTGTGGATCTCATGTTATGGATTTCTATGACGCGACGACAACATTGAGTCATACACCCGGATATATTTTTTTAAGAGATATCACAGTCAACACCTAGTGAAAATTTTCATCACAGTTTAAAGGGACGTATACATCATCGATCAAGTGACAAGGTAAAGCAGTTGATATGTTAAACCCTTTGATGATGTTTATTAGTGAATCTTCACAGCTTAAAACAAGGCACGAATTTTTATAATCATCTTGATTTGAGAGAGCATCACCTGCTGCATTCTTAAAATAACGTTTGTATGTTGTATCGATGTAGATTTTGAATTCTTGATCCTTTTGCTGCTTTCATTTCTTTCGGTGGTAGTAGAATATAACATCTACATGCTGCTCAAAATAACAACATAAATGAGTTAGTGATCTCCATAAATTCGAGCCTCGGTAAAAAGCTCAATTGGAAAATAATATTAGAGATTGTCAGTTATCTTATTTATGTATATACATGTTATGTATCAGAATGTATAGTAATGTATACATATGTATCAGAACATAGTTTATTGTAGTTGTAAGTAATGTTTTTCTTAATACCTCATCGTTCCAGTAGGTGTTGGGCTGAAACATTGTGTAAAACCCGTTCTTTGTAGCAGGTTGTGCAACAACAAAATTGAACGAACTAAAATCAATTTCTGATTTATAGGTTTGTAGTGGTTGTCCTTCAATTTTCTATATGAGTATAATGATATGTTATAAATCTTCAAGATTTTAAAATTACAATATAATAATAAAAAAAGTAAAAATATCTTACTTCTTTTCATGAAACTTTAATAATCCTTCAATAATTTAATCACAGTACTGTTCAATTAGTCTGGTCGACCCATCTTGGGATGTAAGACAACCATCAAACGGATGCTTTCGAGGAAAATAAAAAATTGCATATTCTTTACCTTTACAACTTGAACCAAATTCAGTTGTAAATGGTGAGATGAAGATTTTAGTCCGCTTCCTGTTCCTTGGTGCAAATGTTTTTATGTCATCCTGTTTACCCAAGTCGGCTTTAGGAAGAACTAATGGAAATCGACTATCGTGAATGTGACATTCACTATCTTTTATTTCTTTGGGACTAACAGACTTGATTTGCATGGCAACGACTGGTGTGAAAATTTCAGCTATAATGTTATCTATCGATTTCTGAAACGCATCAGTTGAAATCTCATTGGTAGACTCCTGAAAAAGTAAAATTATTAAACATGACTATCAAAATTACAAAAATAATTTTTTATAAGAGAACTCATATGACATATAAAGTGTAATACATCGTTAACATTATATCTGTGTGCCGGATTTATAAGAATGAACCCATATGATTTAAAGAAAATGTTATATATCATAATGTGTAAGATAAGTCTGCTACATTACATACTACATTATATTTGGTGTATACAATGTAGTAGGTAAATTATATAACATGCATAACCTTCTTCTACACAATGATATTCCTAAATAATAACACATATAATCCACAACTCACGTGTTATCCATACCTACAGTTTATTTTGACCTTCAACGTTTTTTGTTTGTAAGGTCAGATCAGGAAGTTTGACTTTCTGTGAAATTTCAACTAAATTTACTGGCATTGCAACGACTAGTGTGGAAATTTCAGCTATGATATTATCCATCGATTCCTGAAATGCATCAGACGAAATCTCAGTGCTGGACACCTGAAAAATGTAAATTGTTAGATACAGCTACCAACTGTTATAATATTAATTGGATGAAAGAGATCCCATATGTAAGATATATTGTAATACATTTTTCAAATTATTTCTGTGTCGAGAAATAACAAAAAAGAACATATTTTATGAAAAAAAATTGATATGTATCATAAATAAATATAATATGTCTGATAAAATATATATAGTCAGAATTTTTTTTTTGTATAATGTATCAGATAAATTATCTGTCATGCATAACCTTTTTTAGAAAAAGATATTCCTAATTAACATATAATCCACAATCATGTGTTATATGTACCTGTTATTAATTTGAAACTTTAATATTGTCTGTTGGTAAAATTAGATCAGGGAGATTTTCTTTTTATAAAAGCTCAATAAACTGTATTGTAATAACTGGTGAGGAAATTTCAGATATGATGTTATCTATGGATTGCTGAAATCAGCATTCTTAATCTCAGTGCTAATCTCCTGAAATATGAAAGTGATTAGATAAAACAGACAAAATTTAAAAAGTAGTTAGATGTAAAAGAACCTATAAGACTTATATAGGCTGAAATAATAATATAGTTGAGAAAGATTTGACAAATATATCAAGCTTTTTGCATTGAATGTGTCAGTTGTACTACATATAATGCAAAATCTAATTAACATAATGATTTTCAACATTAATAACATACACTCAATAGAATAATTTTTTATCAGTACCTTTTATACCTTTTGAACTTCAATTGTCTCCCTCGGAATAGCTGGATCATGAAAATTGAATTTCAGAGAAGACTCAGTTAAAGTTTTTTCATCCTGCTTGTGATCTCCAGTAGATACAACATTTCCATCATAATTCTATAACACAAAATTGCATTACATTATAAAAATAATATATGATTTATATTTTTAACAAATAATATATGATTTATATTTTTAACATTTTTACTAGTTTACCTTGTCTGGTATATTCTTTGATTGTTCTTTCGGAGTTCCTAATTCATCATCATCTGTCTCATTCTTTTTCACATCTTTGTTTGAACTATCGATGTCAATAACAACCTGAAAAACATAGAATTTTTAATAAGATTAATTTATATATAATTTACTAAAATTTGAGGCGATTATATTAAAAGTTACTTTTTGAGGAGCATCATGCTTCTCTTTCACAGCTGACTTCATTTCTTCATATTTTTTTTACATTTCTTCATGATGCTTTTTCATTAATGACTCAATTTCATCAAATCTTTTATCAATCTGCATAAGTTTAACAGAGTAAATTAGATATGTCAAGTTACCCTTATTTAAAAATAAAAATTCATGTTGCACTGACATATGTCTTGACAAATGATTCAATAGCATTCATATCAACTTTTAGCAGAACTTGCTCATGATTTGTTCCTTCAAACACATTAATTTTTTGTGTAGACTCACACTTATGTGTTACAACTGGTGGTGTCTATTATGATAGTGGTGTCTGTTCGCCGAAGTCCATTAAAGATGGTTCATGTGAAGCTTCTTCATTGATTGGGTCAGAAATTTATTTTGATATGCCAGAAGGTGATACATTTACTTCTTTAACTGAGGGGTTAGCTTTAATTTTTTCTTCACCTGTCACCAATTTTTTTCATTTTTGTAAAGGCGATGCCAATAATCTATCAGACCTAGCCTTTGACTTAGTTATCATTTCGATCGGTGGTGGGGTAGTAAAATCATCAAAATCATTCGAAGGTAATGCACCAACTGTCAATATTGCTTTATGATCAACATCGTTCGAAGGTAATACCCCAGCTGTCAATATTGCTTTATGATCAAAATTTTTCTATTGTCTATAATATGTGGACGACAAAGTTGGATTGACAGAATCTTGTAAATTCATACCAGCATGATTTATCAATTGAAGACATTTCATCTCATCAACCATAGGACTTATGTTGGTATACACATACTTGTGATAAGATTGAAAAATAAAACAACTTTAGTTAAATAAATATAAGATCAATAATGTATCAATATTCTACATAACATCTAGTGATGTATCATAAACTATACAGTTATGTATCAAAATGTATCATATGATTACTGTAATGTATCATATAACAGTTAAAAAAATTATTTTGATGCAGAAATTGATATGAAAAATGTCTGATCAACAAATATATTACAGTATGAACGAGTTACATACTTCAACATATATTTTCAAGAAAATATATATTGAAAACATAAAAGAAAATTCTATGTGTGCAATACAAAATACAAAAAGTGATTGAAAATAACTAGAAATGACCTTGCTAAACATTTCATTCATGAACTTCTTGAATTTAGGCTTTGTTCCAACAATAAATCAGTTACATATCCTCAGAATACGATTACCAATATGGAAAGCAATGTCTTTATCTACTTCAAAACAACATTCATAGATCCAGACGTTGAGAACATGTGACATTCCTCCTAAACGATAAAACTACTTTTCAATGAAAAAGTCTTGTCTCAACGAGTTCATCAACTTGTTGAAAGCGATCTTTTCCCATGGATATAGTTTATATCGACCATTCTCTACCATCTTGAATTCTAAAAAACTAACAGCTGCATCATCAGATTTAGATAACTAATACGTATGAATGAAAAATAATATGGTCATCCGTTATGCATCCTGATTATCGTCAAAATTTTCCTTCTTATACCGTTCAATTAATTTATTTTGGAGATTTCATTTTTTTCCTCTGAAAAATACTTTGTCAATAACACAGAGCCATCTAAAGTTGGATATTGAAACTCCTCAATGTTTGGGCGCAATTCAGACCACTAATGAGAGCAAATTCAACTATAGAAAATTTCAAAACTTTTCCCCTGACATAAACATGGAATTCATTTGGGTTATCTTGTTTAACCTCAAGCATCAACAAGCATTTGATTATTTGACCTTAAAAATTAGATTTAGGCATATCAACAAACACACCAAAGCATGTCTCCTTAAACATATTGAGAACTTTTTTACCCACAAAGTACTCAACATCGATTGCAAAGCTACGGTTGCAAGAAATGCCAAACCTCAGTGAATTAAGAAACAGTGATGTATCATAAATCATTCAATAACCTTATGTACGTTGTTATGTATCAGATTAAATATTACCTTTAACATTTGTTACATATTGTATTATGATACATAACTATAACGTATGTAGCAGACATCATGATAGTGATGTATCATAATGCATTCACTGATGTTATGTACATTGTTATGTATCAGATTAAAGATTAGAATTAACATTTGTTACATATAGTATTATGATACATAACTAAACGTATGTATTAGACATCATGATAAAATTCATATTTATGTATCGTAGTCAGAAAATTTGTGATATTTCATAACGCATGCACAAACAATATCTTCCTCATTATGTATCAGACTAATGATTAAGAATAACTTTTGTTACATTTTATGTTATGATAAATAACAATAACTTGTTTTGAATAAATTCATCGATCAAATACATAAATAACATACCTTTGGTAATGGGTCTCTTTTCACAACTTTCTTTTTTCTCCTCTTTGAAATAACAACATCACACCTTTTTCCTTTAGCACTAGCAGCATCCCGTAACTTCTTCTTGATTGTAGGATCGTTTCGATACTGAGATCTATTTTCAAAAAAATCAACATCTTTATAATCAAAGTTACCAGGAACAAACTCAGATATATCAATTTCATTAGAAGTTGACTGAAATTGAGTAAGCCCCAAACTAAAAGAGGGTCCCGACTCCATTAATGTTGTTATAATGTTTAAAGAACATAAAATTGAAAAAGGATTTCTTCAATTTCTAAACTAATAAACAAAATTATCAACTAGAAACAAACTAACCTCCAATTAGTTTTGAATAATTAAGTTAATGGAGTAATTGTAATGGAGGATAATGGCTACTTCTTCAAGATCGAATTTTGGCATAATCTTCGCCACTAATATCGTAATTTTAGGCTACAAAATAGTAGTTGGATATTGTGTTGAGGTGTAAGGTTATAATGTATTAGCTTAAGCGCGTGTGTTTAGTATTAGAAGAGATATTTGTAATATATTTGGTAGGAAGGTATTTAAAGTAATATAGAAAAGTTAAGGTGTTGAGTTATGTAATTTTTTCTATTAATATATAAGAAAACTCAAAAATTTCCGAATCGAACTAAATAGCCTTATATGTATGCAAATATACTTTATATATTAATAATAGATATGCACGGACTGTGCTAGCACGGGCCCAATAGATATTTTTTTATTTCAACTTATATGACGTAAATAGAATTTAGATAATTAATCATTAAAATAATTTAAGTTTTTAATTATTGTGATTTGTAATACTTTTTCTTCTATTTCAATGTAAATGACAATGATATAATTTCGAGAGCCAACTAAATATTTTATATTTTTAAAATTGTTAATTATGTGATTTATAATTTTTTTATATAATTTTTCAATAAGATCTGAATACTCTCTTCATCCCAATTTATGCGGAACAGACAAAATTTTGGCAATCAATCAATTTTTGTAAATATTTTTCTTAATTATTTTTATTTACAGTACTTTTTATTTCATTTTCAAATAATATATGTTGCTTTTTATCTTCCTCTGTCCCGGCCCAATTTATATGACACTAATATAATTTTGATAGTCGATCAAATTTTTATGTTGACATATCATCTTGTTATTCCTAATTTTTTAATACATAAATGACTTATAATAAGAGGTGGCATAGTAAAATCATCGTTTGAAGAACGACAATTTAATTTAAAACATCAAGAATTAATTTCACATTTTATGTCTATTTTATCTTTTTATTAAATATTATTTATTTTCTTAATACCTAGATGACTCATAATAATTAATTAAGAACGATTGATTATGTTACTCCTATAAAAATTAACATAATTTTATCATATTCAATAGTAATTATCGATAACTCACTGGAGTTGTATATTAATTAAATACGGGATGTTATATTTTGCATATACAAAATATGATATTATTAAACATTATTGGATAGTGAATTATGTTTATCTCACACAATAATTAAATTTTATTATATATTTTTTATTTCTTTTTACTCGATACATATTGACCCGACACAAATCTTAAGAAAATATTCATTAGGAATTTATTTTATTAAAATAAATTTATTAATTTTATACTTTAAAAATTTAAAGTTAAGTTTAAATATTAGTATTTCTATATAAGAAAAAAATAATTTTAAAATTTAAATTTATTAAAATAAATAAGTAAAAAAATTATTTTGAACTTAAAAGTAAATTAAAATAATAAAATTTATTTACTTTAAATATTTAGTTAAAATTAATTAAGATAAAATTATTAAATTACTTAAATTTAAGATGCTATATATTTTCCATATAAAAAATATTATATTATTAAACATTAAGTATAGTGCATTATGTTTATCTCTCACAATAATAAAATTTTATTATATATTTTTCTTTATTTTTGTTTTACTTGATACATATTGTCCAAACACAAATCTTAAGAAAATATTCATTAAGAATTTATTTTATTAAATTAAATTTATTAATTTTGTACTTTAGAAATTTAATTTTAAGCTTAAATATTATTATTTTCATATAAGAATTTTTTTTTTAAAATTACTAAAATATATAAGTAAAAACAAATAATTTTGAATATAAAAGTCAATTAAAATAATAAAATTTATTTACTTTAAATATTTAGTTGCAATTAATTAAGATAAAATTATTATATTACTAAATTATTTAAATTTAAATATTTAAATTAAATCTTTGGAAAGTAGAGGATAATCTTGTAAATAAATAGAATAAGGTGGACTTTTTTAAGGGCATGATCTGTTATTAAATGAAAGATTATGGATATTTTTTAAAGTTATTAGTAAGTTACAACTAACATAGCACAAAAGATAAATTCTTTAAGCAAATTCTTATTGTAAAAAGACTAAAATGCCCTCAACTTTTATTTTAATGTCTTCAAGCAGACATGTTGATGTTCACACTTCTAATATAGACTAGGGGGGAGGGGCGTGCATGGTTAGAGTATTTTAAAATTATAAAGTAAATATTCAAAATTTGATACCAATCATATGATAAATTATAAGAATTTATCATAAGTTGAGAGACATTTTAAGTTGTTAAATATTGTAGTTTATAATATTTTCTTATGTAATTTTCAAATGCTATACATTACTTCACTTGTCCAAACTTTTGTGGCGTTGATAGTCAATTATATTTTTAAAAATAATTTGAGTTTTTAATTATTGTGATTTATAATATCTTTTCTTCTATTAAATTTAAGTGACACAAATATAATTTTAAGAGTCAACCAAATATTTTATTTTTTTATATTTTTTAGTTGATAATTATTGTGATTTATAGTATTTTCTACGTATTTTTCCAAAATATATAACAAATTAATTTTTGTTAGATATTTTAATCTATTAACTATTGTAATTTATAATACTTTTTACGTAATTTTTAAATAATATATGTTACTCTCCTTCTCCAAACTTTTATGGCATTGATAGACAATTATATTTTAAAAATAATTTAAGTTATTAATTATTGTGATTTATAATACTTTTTTTTCATTTCAACTTAAGTAGCACTGAAATAATTTTGAGAGTCGATCAAATATTTATATCTATTGTAATTTATATATGATGAAATGCAACGTGTCTTCTTGGTATTCTATTTTTCTACTTTAGAGATGCTATGTGTCTTCTTCAAACTGATACAAGACACATAATAGACAATACTTAGGGCAGAATAGTCAATGATCAAATACCCTTATTTTGCATTTAATCACTTATACAATTTATATTGCATTTGGTATAATGTCTATGATGCAGTGATAACCTTATTAGGTGTATAATGACCAAATCTCCCTTAAGCTTTCTTGAAATAATTGGTATCAAAGCCATGTTATTTAAAAAAATATACAAGTAGGTATGTGTTAATTTAGATGAATAACGTACAAAAATCACAAAAATATAAAGAATTAAAATAAATAATATCTGAAAAACGTAAAGAATTAAAAATAAGGATAGAAAGACTACAGTATAACATAATTTTTGGAGTTAGTAAAAACTCAATAAATGCACAAAAAGAAGAAATATCAAATTTAGAATCAACAATAAATATTCTAGAATATATATATATCAACATAACCTATATACATTTAAATAAAATGAGCAAAGAAGAATTTATAATAGACGAAAAAACATATGAAAATCACGAAAGATTAAAAATAAAAATAGTATTCTCTAATTTAGGAAGAAGATATAAGAAAATAGGTGAACATTTATACTTAATGTTAGAAAAAGAAGAATTAAAATTAGAAGATAAGTTGGCAGTCATGGTAAGAATAAAAAAAAAGAAAACGAAGAGATAGACATAAAAAAGAAAATAGATAAAATAAAATAACAAATTACAAAAGAAATACGAAAATAGAAGAAACTAAAAATAACAAGATAGCTGAACTAGAAAAAGAACTACAAATGCTAAAAGATCTATACGAAAAAAGACAGAAAGAAAAAAGAAGAGAAGGATAAAGAACAAAAAATATTAAACGAGATAAATCAATTTAAAGAAAAATTAGAAATAAAAATTAAAGAATTAGAAACCGGTGAATTAGAAATAAATACAATAGATGTTGAAGAAACAACTAATTATGACTCGGAAGATAGTGAAACATATACAGAAATTCTAGAAAACATAGAAAAACTAGAAATTAATGAAAAACAAGAAATAATTAATAAAGAAAATCTAGAACTAATAATGTAATACCCCGTAAAATCCTAAGTCTACAGTTCAGCTCATTAAGCTTTCCAAACTCCATGAAAGATCCCAAGACTTAGAAAATTTTGCTAAGTGTTCAAGATTCAACACTTAGTCTCATTATAGACCTCCGAACTTCGAGGATTTATTCGACGACCTTCCCGACCTTCATTTTTGAATTTTTAAGTTGCGATGGGGTAAGGTCGTAGTACATCTCGGGTAAGTTTTGGAATTTTTTGGATAGCGTAAGGGCATGTTTGGATTTCCAAAATAGTAGCTCGGGGCGATAAGCCTGCATCGCCCCAGCTATAGCACCGGGATAAGGCAGGCGCCGCCTGGGTTAGTCTGTCGGGCTAAGGCAGACGCCGCCAGGGGTAGTCCACCGGGCTTAGGCAGGAGCCGCCTGGCAACTCCAGTACTTGCCCAATTTTCAGCATTCCACTTCCGTGCTCTCAGGGGTATCTTGGTCATTTTGCCTTCGTATATATACTTAAAAACATGGGATTAAGCCTCCATAACACCAAAATACACTATCTTTTCTCAAAATCCTCTGAAGAACACATTAGGGTTTCAATTGGGGGATTCAAGTTCAAGCAAATTCCACCATCAAATTCCAAGAATCTTTCCGTCAATCATCAAGAATCTTCCATCTAAAGGTATGCGTGTGTTCATTCATGGACTCCCTTCGTCCATGAAGTCCAAGAACCCTATTTTAAACTATATGCCATGCTTGTTATGTTTTGATTTGATTGATGATCTTGTTTGCGTGTTGAATGATGTCAAGATAGAATCTTTATGGGTTTGTATGAAACTAGGATGACATGTTAGTTGAAATATATGAACTTTGGGTGATTTGGGTTGTTGAATTCATGAATAAATCTATGCCATAAAGTGTGCATGCAAGGTGTTTGATAAAAGTCCTAAGAGCCTAGGATTTATGAATAATAGCTAAAGCATGACCTACATGATAAATGTATACTACTCTCTTATGCCTAAATGGTTCCCATGCTATTGTTGTGACATGCATACATTGATAGAATGCTCATGATGTAAAGTATGGAATTATGCTAGGAACATTTGCATTCTTATTCATGAACAAGACTATGATAACCATGTGTTGTATGAAATTCCCAAGTTAGTGTATTATGGATTGTTGATGTTGATTATGCATTCAAGAATTATCAAGTCTTGTCAGTTTCCTTCCATCGAGTCCTAGGGGTACTTGTACCCAAAAAATATAGTTGTGTGCCTAGAGCCATGTCATGTTTTCACAATACTCTCAGTTAAGCCATGTTCCATAGTACTCAGTCAGTCATGTGACTCAAGAAAGTTCAGTAACTCAGTTAATCTCAGTTAAACTCAGTTAATCTCAGTCAATCTCAGTTAATCTCAGTAATCCCAGTACTCAGTGATATCAGAAACTTTAAAAATTCTAGTGCTCTCAATAACTTCTGAAATCTCCGTAATTCAGTACTCTCATAAATCTCAAAAACTCAGTAAGGTCAGCACTCTCATGAACCCAGTTTAGCTCCGCTAAACAATCCCATTAGCATCAGTTCAGTTAATCAGATCAGTTTAATTAATCAGTTCAGATCAGTTAATCAGTTCAGTTCAGTTAATCAGTTCAGTGTCTTTCAGTTGGGAGTAGGATTCAGCACTGAGTGAACCCAATGATGGGGACTTACCTGCCCCAGTCAGAGGGTGAGATTCCTAAAAGCAATCCTTGCATTTCAGAACTACGTAGCCAACGTAGGTTGAGATGTCCCTACCCATAGGGTTAAAGCATATCCTTGAGTTTATCTGATAGCAGGGCAGACAAAATGAGCTCCAAAACAGAATAGGGTTTACTCACATGTTGTCTCTCACTACTAGAAAAACAGCAAATACCGACCACCCAAAACCGACCACAATAAAGTGGTTGGAAAAAACCGACAACTTATGGTCGGTTTTTTAATTTATTTATTTTTTAAAATTTTTATTAAAAAGAGACCACATGTGGTCGCTGTTTTATTAGAAAATATCAAAATAAATAATCCAATAATTTTAATATTAATTATTATATAATTTAAAAATTAAAATGTAAAAAATTAATAAAACCAAACACAAGTGGTCGGTTTTATAAAAAAAAATATTTCTAGAAAGCGACCACTTGTGGTCGGTTTTCAAAATGTTTTTCTTTTTTTTTTTAGAAATAAAAAACCATCCACTTTTGGTTGGTTTTGAAACTAAAAAGAAAAAGAAAATACTTTTAAACATAATGTTTATATGTAATCAAAATAATTATATATATGTAATCAAATATATATATATTATTTGTTTCATAAAAAATAATTATATATATAATGTAATATATATATATATATTTATATATATATATATATAAATATATAATTTTTTGAAATTACACGTAGTAAATAGTCAGTAATAATAATAAAAATCAATCATTCCACAATTTTTTGAAAAAATTACACTTAAAAATATATCAAATAAAATAAAAAAATTATGTTAAACATAATCTTTATATTTTATTTATGTTTCAATACATAAAATAAACATTTTCTTTCGTATATACGTTAAATGACGTTAAACATGCATAACCTTTGTATAATGAATATGTGTATATATAGATATATATATAATATGTTACTAATGTAAGTATGTATAAGAAACCTAATATATTAAGTTAATCAAATATAATTAATCGAACACTAATGTAAGTATGTATAAGAAACACATCGCATTATATTAGTGGATAATATACTTGTATACGCATGTGATGTATATAATATGTATTTTGAAATTTATATAGTCGATAGTGTGTATATGTGTCTGTATATATGTATATGTATATATATAATATATATACATATTATACAATGACGGTATATTAATGACATAAGATAAATAATCAACCGATTATTTATTTGAGTATATGTGAAATACAATGGGGTAGTCGATAATATGTATATATGTATGTGTGTATGTATAGGTATATATATAGTATATATAAACATATTATATAGTGAACGTATGTTAATGACATAAGATAAACCAACTGATAATTCAACTGAGTTTCTGTGAAATACGTAGTATATTATTATGGGGTAGTAAAATTGGGTATGTGATGTACATAGTACGTATTTGAATATTGATAGCCAATTGAATAAATTTATATATACGTATATCTCGTGTAGTGATGAAATAGATATACTATTTCTTTTCAATATAATGTAAACAGACTTATATTGTTGAAGTTGTAATAACGTAAGACGACGATAATTTATCTGATTAACACGTTATATATATATATATATTATATAATTTATCTGTTATAAATATTATACAATTTATTAAAAAAATAATCTATTAAAAAATAAATTAAATTTATTAATTGTAGTTTATTAAAGTATAATTTATCAAAAACTTAGTAAAACCGACCACATACCGACCACAGGTGGTCGATTTTTCTGTTATTTTAAAAAAAAAATTAAAACCAATTTTAACTGACCCGACCCACCCAATCCCCAAATAAAGAAAAGGAAAAACGGGTATAGGGCTCATAATCGCGAAGAACAACTCAAAATCGCGAAAAATAGCTCAAAATCACAAAAAAATAGGTTAAAATCGGTTCTTTTTCTCAAAGTTTGTCACGTTTTTCTCAAACGGGATCTTCTCCACCACTCTTCTCCATCACTTCAATTTGGGTAAGTGTTCAAAATGTTTTTATTGGATAGTAAGGTCGATTAGGGTTATTAATCTTAGTTCGTATAAATATGGTAAGCTATGGTGTATGATTATGTTATTTTTTCTAGAAGTGATTTCAAACCGAGTAAATCAAATAACTCGTGGGAGAATCCCAAACTTGAACCAATATAGTTTACTGTTCTTAGTTGTTGACGTTTCATTGTGAATCATAGGTCATTAATGAAAGTATTAGGTTGTTAAGGATTGATAATCTAGACCTCCCTTTGTGATTGTGAAAAAGATTGTTAAGTGTCATATTTTCTTAGATAGTGCCCTTGTATTACTTAGTGTGAAGACCGTTAGTTATATACCAGATGGTGTTCTTAATGGCTAAGTTAAGAGTTATTTGAGGCTTAAATACATGTTTGCAGTCACCAATGGAATTGCTTAGTTCTTATGTATATAGCCTATCACTTTTCTGTTGTTTTGTTTTTGGGTAAAATAATGTGTCACTTTCACATAGTTATATCTATTGGACATGAACAACCATCCTCCACCACTGACATTTTCACTTCAGATAAATTATACACCTTCAAGATACGGGATACAGGGCACTATAACTATTTATAGGGATTTGAAAATAATACTGAAAATTACATTAAAATGCTTAAAATATGTTTAGGAAAAAAAAGAATACTTACTATTAGAAACAGTGTTATTAGCTATTCATATGTCATTATATATGCTATAAAACAAAATACTGCATTAACTCTCTCTTATTTCCAATACTTAAACATGAATGTAGCAAAGAGTAGATAGGTATTTTGGAGAAAATTGCAGTAGTCTATCTTTTAATTTGCTAAGATCATCATTTTCGATAGTGTAGCTTCCCCTGAGAGAATCAAGAAGCAGATTGAAGCTGCCATTTTAAAATATCAAGACATTAAGGAAAATATCAAAGGTAAGTTGACATAGTGAAAACGTGTGGAGCCTTGTAAAATTCACTATTGTTGTTATCTTCCTTTTATTGTTCATATTAAAGTCTAGTGAAGCCGTGTGTGGCCTTGTGCGATTCACTAGCATTGTTCTTGACATTTTGTTTTTGCTTGTTTCTTATACTGTCAACATGATCTTATATCATTTCTTGTTTTGAATGTGGTTTGTTCGGTCACTTAGGCACTTGAACATGGTAAAATGTAGGGACTTTAAAGGGGTATTACTTGTTTTGAATGTGGTTTATTCGTTGACTTAGTTGGTTGAAAATGGTTAAGTGTAGGGACTTTAAAGGGGAATTATTTTTTTTGAATGTGGTTTGTTCGGTGACTTAGTCACTTGAAAATGGTTAGGTGTAGGGACTTTAAAGGGGAATTATTTGTTTTGAATGTGTTTTGTTCGATGACTTAGTTGGTTGAACATGGTTAAGTGTAGGGACTTTAAAGGGTATTTTGTTGTTTTGAATGCGATTTGTTAGGTCACTTAGTAACTTGAAAATGGTTAAGTGTAGGGACTTTAAAGGGGAATTATTTGTTTTGAATGTGGTTTGTTCGGTGAGTTAGTTGGTTGAAAATGGTGAAGTGTAGGGACTTTAAAGGGGATTTACTTCTTTTGAATGTGATTTGTTCGGTGACTTAGTTGGTTGAAACTGGTTAAGTGGAGGGACTTTAAAGGGGAATTATTTGTTTTGAATGTGTTTTGTTGGGTGACTTAGTTGGTTGAACATGGTTAAGTGTAGGGACTTTAAAGGGTATTTTGTTGTTTTGAATGCGATTTGTTAGGTCACTTAGTCACTTGAAAATGGTTAAGTGTAGGGACTTTAAAGGTGAATTATTTGTTTTGAATGTGGTTTGTTCGGTGACTTAGTTGGTTGAAAATGGTTAAGTCTAGGAACTTTAAAGGGGAATTATTTGTTTTGAATGTGGTTTGTTCGGTGACTTAGTTGGTAGAAAATGGTTAAGTGTAGGGACTTTAAAGGGGAATTAGTTTTTTTGAATGTGTTTTGTTCGGTGACTTAGTTGGTTGAAAATGGTTAAGTGTAGGGACTTTAAAGGGTATTTTGTTGTTTTGAATGCGATTTGTTAGGTCACTTAGTCACTTGAAAATGGTTAAGTGCAGGGACTTTAAAGGGGAATTATTTGTTTTGAATGTGGTTTGTTCGGTGACTTAGTTGGTTGAAAATGGTAAAGTGTAGGGACTTTAAAGGGGAATTATTTGTTTTGAATGTGGTTTGTTCGGTGACTTAGTTGGTTGAAAATGGTAAAGTGTAGGGACTTTAAAGGAGAATTATTTATTTTGAATGTGTTTTATTCGGTGACTTAGTTGGTTGAACATGGTTAAGTGTAGGGACTTTAAAGGGTATTTTGTTGTTTTGAATGCGATTTGTTAGGTCACTTAGTTGGTTGAAAATGGTTAAGTGTACGGACATTAAAGGGGAATTATTTCTTTTGAATGTGGTTTGTTCGGTGACTTAGTTGGTTGAAAATGGTTAAGTGTAGGGACTTTAAAGGGGAATTACTTCTTTTGAATGTGATTTGTTCGGTGACTTAGTTGGTTGAAAATGGTTAAGTGTAGGGACTTTAAAGGGTATTTTGTTGTTTTGAATGTGGTTTGTTCAATGACTTAGTTGGTTGAAAATGGTTAAGTGTAGGGACTTTAATGGGGAATTATTTGTTTTGAATGTGGTTTGTTCGGTTACTTAGTCACTTGAAAATGGTTAGGTGTAGGGACTTTAAAGGGGAATTATTTGTTTTGAATCTGTTTTGTTGGGTGACTTAGTTGGTTGAACATGGTTAAGTGTAGGGACTTTAAAGGGTATTTTTTTGTTTTGAATGCGATTTGTTAGGTCACTTAGTAACTTGAAAATGGTTAAGTGTAGGGACTTTAAAGGGGAATTATTTGTTTTGAATGTGGTTTGTTCCGTGAGTTAGTTGGTTGAAAATGGTTAAGTGTAGGGACTTTAATGGGGAATTATTTGTTTTGAATGTGGTTTGTTTGGTTACTTAGTCACTTGAAAATGGTTAGGTGTAGGGACTTTAAAGGGGAATTATTTGTTTTGAATCTGTTTTGTTGGGTGACTTAGTTGGTTGAACATGGTTAAGTGTAGGGACTTTAAAGGGTATTTTGTTGTTTTGAGTGCGATTTGTTAGGTCAGTTAGTCACTTGAAAATGGTTAAGTGTAGGGACTTTAAAGGGGAATTATTTGTTTTGAATGTGGTCTGTTCGGTGACTTAGTTGGTTGAAAATGGTTAAGTCTAGGAACTTTAAAGGGGAATTATTTATTTTGAATGTGGTTTGTTCGGTGACTTAGTTGGTTGAAAATGGTTAAGTGTAGGGACTTTAAAGGGGAATTAGTTGTTTTGAATGTGTTTTTTTCGGTGACTTAGTTGGTTGAAAATGGTTAAGTGTAGGGACTTTAAAGGGTATTTTGTTGTTTTGAATGCGATTTGTTATGTCACTTAGTCACTTGAAAATGGTTAAGTGCAGGGACTTTAAAGGGGAATTATTTATTTTGAATGTGGTTTGTTCGGTGACTTAGTTGGTTGAAAATGGTTAAGTGTAGGGACTTTAATGGGAAATTATTTATTTTGAATGTGTTTTATTCGGTGACTTAGTTGGTTGAACATGGTTAAGTGTAGGGACTTTAAAGGGTATTTTGTTGTTTTGAATGTGATTTGTTAGGTCACTTAGTTGGTTGAAAATGGTTAAGTGTAGGGACTTTAAAGGGGAATTATTTCTTTTGAATGTGGTTTGTTCGGCGACTTAGTTGGTTGAAAATGGTTAAGTGTAGGGACTTTAAAGGGGAATTACTTCTTTTGAATGTGTTTTGTTCGGTGACTTAGTTGGTTGAAAATGGTTAAGTGTAGGGACTTTAAAGGGTATTTTGTTGTTTTGAATGTGGTTTGTTCGGTGACTTAGTTGGTTGAAAATGGTTAAGCGTAGGGACTTTAAAGGGTATTTTGTTGTTTTGAATGCGATTTGTTAGGTCACTTAGTCACTTGAAAATGGTTAAGTGTAGGGACTTTAAAGGAGAATTATTTATTTTGAATGTGTTTTATTCGGTGACTTAGTTGGTTGAACATGGTTATGTGTAGGGTCTTTAAAGGGTATTTTGTTGTTTTGAATGCGATTTGTTAGGTCACTTAGTTGGTTGAAAATGGTTAAGTGTAGGGACTTTAAAGGGGAATTATTTGTTTTTAATGTGGTTTGTTCGGTGACTTAGTTGGTTGAAAATGGTTAAGTGTAGGGACTTTAAAGGGGAATTACTTCTTTTGAATGTGTTTTGTTCGGTGACTTAGTTGGTTGAAAATGGTTAAGTGTAGGGACTTTAATGGGTATTTTGTTGTTTTGAATGTGGTTTGTTCGGTGACTTAGTTGGTTGAAAATGGTTAAGTGTAGGGACTTTAAAGGGGAATTATTTGTTTTGAATGTGTTTTGTTCGGTGACTTAGTTGGTTGAACATGGTTAAGTGTAGGGACTTTAATGGGTATTTTGTTGTTTTAAATGTGATTTGTTAGGTCACTTAGTCACTTGAAAATGGTTAAGTGTAGGGACCTTAAAGTGGAATTATTTGTTTTGAATGTGGTTTGTTCGGTGACTTAGTTGGTTGAAAATGGTTAAGTGAATGTGGTTTATTCGGTGACTTAGTTTGTTGAAAATGGTTAAGTGTAGGGACTTTAAATGGGAATTATTTGTTTTGAATGTGGTTTGTTCGGTGACTTAGTTGGTTGAAAATGGTTAAGTGTAGGGACTTTAAAGGGGAATTATTTGTTTTGAATGTGTTTTGTTCGGTGACTTAGTTGGTTGAACTTGGTTAAGTGTAGGGACTTTAAAGGGTATTTTGTTGTTTTAAATGTGATTTGTTAGGTCACTTAGTCACTTGAAAATGGTTAAGTGTAGGGACCTTAATGTGGAATTATTTGTTTTGAATGTGGTTTGTTCGGTGACTTAGTTGGTTGAAAATGGTTAAGTGAATGTGGTTTATTCGGTGACTTAGTTTGTTGAAAATGGTTAAGTGTAGGGACTTTAAAGGGGAATTATTTGTTTTGAATGTGGTTTGTCCGGTGACTTAGTTGGTTGAAAATGGTTAAGTGTAGGGACTTTAAAGGGGAATTATTTGTTTTGAATGTGTTTTGTTCGGTGACTTAGTTGGTTGTACATGGTTAAGTGTAGGGACTTTAAAGGGTATTTTGTTGTTTTGAATGCAATTTTTTAGGTCACTTAGTTGGTTGAAAATGGTTATGTGTAGGGACTTTAAAGGGGAATTATTTGTTTTGAATGTGGTTTGTTCGGTGACTTAGTTGGTTGAAAATGGTTAAGTGTAGGAACTAATTAGTTGAATTTGATTGAATGCGTAGATGGATCCTGATTATAACTGGATATATCGCCGGAACAATGATAATAGAATGGGTGTTACAGAGAAATTCGTTGAAGGTGTGAAAAGATTTGTTGATCATGCTAAGACACTTGAAGTTTGGACACGTTTTCGGGTTATTCGTTGTCCTTGTGTTAGATGTGATGGTATAAATCTTGTTGGTGAAGAAGATGTAATGGAACATCTTTATAGAAAGGGGTTTCACGAGAACTTTTTAAGAGTGCATGGTATTCAAGGTGGTGTAGCGCAAAATAACTTAATTGTTGGAGAAAGTAGTAGGTCTGAAAGGCATAATGAATATCAAGATATTAGGATGACAGAAATGTTGCAGATGCTTTTGAGATGCAACAGGGGGTGACTTAAGGGAAAATGTTGAACATGTTCCTAATAGTGAAGCGGGGAATTTCTACAATGAATTGCATGCTGCTAGTCATCCTTTTTTTACGGGTGTTTGCACTCTCGTTTGTCTGTTGCTGTTAGATTATTAAGTATTAAATCTGACTGGAATATTGCGGAAGGAGGAATGGACTCAATTATAGATTTTATTAAAGAGTTAGTTGACCCCGACTTGGAGGTTCCTGATTCTTTCTATAAGGCAAAAAGATTGGTGTCAAAGTTAGGTCTATCCTCAGTTAGAATTTATTGCTGTGAAAATGGATGCATGTTTTACTTTAAGGGGGATGCTAACCTGGAGTTCTGTAAGTTTTGTCAGCACTTTTTATATAAACGTGGTTCTACTGGAAATAAAATTGTTGTTAAGGCGATGCATTATTTACCTCTTATACCAAGGTTGAAGAGGTTGTATGCTTCAAACAGCTCAGCTCCTCATATAATATGGCTTAGTGAAAATAGAAGGCCCACTGGTGTTATGTGTCATCCATCTGATGGAGAGGCTTGGAAGTATTTTGATGCAACTTATCTAGATTTTTCAGTTGATCCACAAAACATTCGATTGGGATTATGTGTGGATGGTTTCTCTCCTTTTTCAGTTGGTGGTGCGCCATATTCATGTTGGCCTGTATTTATCAATCCTTATAATCTTCCTCCTGAATTGTTGATGACTAGTCCCTATATATTTCTGAATTGTGTTATTCCTGGCCCGCGTAATCCAAAAAGCGGAATAGATGTCTATTTGCAACCTTTGATCGATGAACTTCAAATTTTATGGCATAAGGGGGGTTCAAACTTGGGACATCTCTCTTAAACAGAATTTTAATCTGCGTGCATATCTAATGTGGACTGTTAATGATTTTCCTGCTTATGGAATTTTTTCTGGGTGGATGACAGTTGGAAAGCTGGCTTGTCCATACTGCATGGACAAAGCAAAATCTTTCACATTGAGACATGGCAGGAAAAATTCTTGGTTTGATTGTCATCGTTGTTTCCTGCCACCTGATCATGAATTTAGGAGAATCAAGAATGCATTCTGGAGGAATAGAAGGGAACATGATGGTCCACCTCCTAGGCTGTCTGGTCATGACATCTAGGAAATAGTTCAGGATTTTCCCAAAGCCAGCGAGGAACGATTGTACAGGCTTGATGGATATGGCATTTCGCATAACTGGACTAAGCAAAGTATATTTTGGGATTTAGAATATTGGCCAGATAATTTACTTAGACATAATGTTGATGTCATGCATACTGAGAAGAACTACTTTGACAACTTTTCAACACAATTATGGATATCACTGGCAAAACAAAGGATAATCCTAAGGCCAGACTTGACTTACCAGAGTATTGCAACCGCAGACAATTACACTTACAGTAGGGGCCCAACGACAATGTTCTAAAGCCCAAGGCTTGTTTTACATTCAAGTTGGACCAAAAGCGACAAATATGTGAGTGGGTTCAAAGTTTGAAGATGCTCAATGGATATGCCTCAAATTTGGGAAAGAGGGTTGATATGACATAAGGAATCTTGCATGGAATGAAAAGCCATGATTGTCATATTTTCATGGAACAATTACTTCCATTTGCTTTTATTGGTTTACCTGAAAACATATGGAAACCAACAGCAGTGATCAGTTTGTTCTTCAAAGACTTATGTGCCAGCACATTAAAAGAAGAAAATCTGGTACGAATGGAAAGTAATATTGTCGTTATCACCAACAAGCTGGAGAAGATTTTCCCGCCAGCGTTCTTCGATGTGATGGAACATCTTCCCATTCACCTTGTGCACGAAGCTCGGCTAAGCGGTCTAGTTCAAACTAGGTGGATGTATCCATTTGAACGGTAAGCAGTTGCAACATATTTAAATTCATAGATATCTTTTTTATATATAGTAAATGTCTAACCTTACGATTGTACAGGGCAATTGGAAAATTGAAAAGGGGGCCCAAAACAAACATAGGGTGGAAGACTCTATAGTTGAGGCATATCTTGCAAGAGAAACTTCTCAATTTTGTTCATACTACTTTCGTGATGAAGTTGCTTGTTCAAGAAATCATCTGAATCGTCACCGAGATGATGTGAATGAGCCTCATTTGCAACCGATATCAATTTTCAATCAATATGGTTGTAAGGCTAAAAAGACCATACCTTGCCGGCTCACTCCCACGGAGCGCAAAGTAGCAACTTTGTATGTCTTGCTTAATTGGCCGGAAATTGAGCCATTTTTGAAGTAAGGAGATTAAAATTTTAACATATCTTATTTGTTTACTAATTCCATTAAAGAAACTAATTGGGTTTCCCATGTTTGATGTTCAGTTCATTTAAGACTCAATTCCACGAAAATTAAGTGTATGCATCCTTTGCAACATGGTTTAAAAATGAGGTTCGTAAATATTTTATTATTTCAACAAAGTTTAAACATTTACACATTCTTCAACTAAAATATATATATATATATATATATATATATATATAATATTTTTAGGTAAACCATTCACCAAATGCAGCCGCATACGATCAGATTTTGAGAGATATTTCGCTGGGTCCAGTTGAAACTATTGCAATGTCGCAATACAAAGTGAATGGGTTTAATTTTTCCACTGCACAACACTCCAGAGCAAGGAAAACAAACAATAGTGGTGTTTGGGTTAAGGGTGATGATGATGTTGATTACTTTGGCATCATACACAAGATCTTAGAACTGGAGTATGCTGGTTACTCAACAAAAAAATTGTCCTCTTTCGATGTAAGTGGTTTGATCCAAGCACAATAGGCACAAGAGTACATAAGGAGCATAACATCATTGAAGTGAAGCACAATAGGTCGTATCCTATTTACGATCCATTTGTGCTAGCGCAAAATACTAATCAAGTGTATTCTGCTCCTTATCCGTTGTGCAATGACAAGTCTGATTGGTGGGCTGTAATCAAAACAAAGCCTATAGGATGGGTGGAAGTTGAGAATGTGCTGGAGACTGCGTATCAAATTGAAATGCAGATTGATCACCAGCTAGTGGATGTTGAATTAGTGGATGATTTGAATCACCCAGAAAATATATTAGAAAAAGTTAATATTGCGGAAGAAGCGACTGGGTGGGTAGGAGATGAGGAAACCTCCGAAGAGGGTGAATGGTTTAGTGGAGAGTCTTCAGAAGAGGGGATTAGTTGTATAGGTTGTATTTATTATGAATTGATGTCTTTATTCTTTGTACTATATATATAACTTTATGTTTCTTATGTAAGATTGATATGTAATATACTTTTTAAGTTTGTTGTTTCCATTTTTCCATGATTTATATAGTAACTTCGAATTAGTTACTTAGAATGTTTTCTTATATATATATATATATTCATATTGTATAAACTAACTACTTGTTAATTTAACTTAATTTAGATGTCAGGCAGAGATGACAAAGGTAAGGGAAAAGTTGATACGACGAAACCAAAAAAGAAAAGACAAATTTCGTCTTATATCCGGCCGATCAGTATTCATATATCTGAGGGTCAGTTAGCTGACACTCCAGCACGACCCTCATATTCTAGGTCGTCCGAGGATTCCATACCTACTCCTACGCATGTGGGGCCACTATGACCATGCCATTGCCAGTAGAGTACTTTCGGACTGTCGCTGGCCCCTCCAGGCATCGACCATCATCGATACCCTCCTGCAGCAGTCACGCAGCTATGCACTGTGATTCTACTGGATCTATTGGGTTATCGTAGCTTCAGCTGGGAGGCACTCCATCTGGTTCTTCAGATCCAGCCACGCCAGTGCATCCACCATCAGTTACTAGGCAGCCAGTAGACTTAGATGATTCTGGGAGGATTTATATTGTTCCAGTTGCGAAAGGGTAAGATTTCTACATATAATAACGTTACACATTTTTTCATTACTATATTATTATGCTCTATGGAATTACTGTTTGATCTTGTGTTGTAGGTTTAACCCGGATGATGGAATTGGACATAGGGCGCAAATATGCATTGGTCGGCACTTCAACGACTTTTGGACCAGCTGGAAAAAGGTACCAAAACTTGACAGGGATAGAATGTTTGATGAATTTAAGGTACGGATTTAACTTATAGACTACTTATTGACACTTTGGTAGAACAAAACATTGACTATTATATTTTTGTTGTAGAAATTTTACTGGTGGGATGATGAAAATAAATTTCTTATAAAGAAGAACTTTATGCAAAGATGTAGAGTCAGATTTAAAGATCTCTTGGATTATGCCCGACAAAACATAATTAAACCTACGTGCATGGCTGAACCCGCATGGAATCGGTATCTTATATATTGGAATAGCGATGAATTCAAATTGTTGAGTGAAAACAGAAAGAAAGCCCGGGCATCATCCAAGGGTGGCTCCCTGCATACTGCGGGTGCCAGAAGTACTCTTGCTGTGATTCAAAAAATGGTATGTAACTTTACAGTTTTAATTGTTTGTTTCTATTAAATTTTTATTATTATTTGAACATTGATAATTTTTTCATATGCAGGAAAAAGAACAGGGTAAGAAAATACCACATGATGTAATATACGTTGAGACTTATGTGAAGAAAAAAAAGAACCCAACTGATGAAGCTGTTTGAGTTGAAGCTCGTGCAAAAGCTGAACATGTAAGAAACAAATTCTGAATTTATGAATTTTTTTGTCAAAGTTGATATTATTCAGTTATAACTACTTTAATATTTTTTTACTTTTAGTATTAACTTTACTTTGAATATAGGACGAATATATGCACCTTGTTGGTGCGTATCGTAGTAGTCAGCCACTTGAAAGTCAGGGTGACCCCATTCCCAAACATGTCGAGGTGGAGTTAGGGACAAAAGTTGTGGGTCCTACAAATAGAGGCCATTTGGCCGGATACCACAACGATTATTTTAGCGATAATGTTAGGTGTTCGTCCGGCCCTGCATACCCGAGCTTTTCAGTTGATAGTGAGAGAATTGAAAGACTACAAACTACAGTTTCTCAACTCACTCAACAACTTACTGCACAGCAAGAGAGGGAGAAGAAGAGGGTGAAGGAAACATCATCATGATTCAAGAAGTTGCAGCTGCAGTTAAGCACTTTCATTCAGACTATGGGGGTTATTCCTCCATGTCCTGGAGATGCAGCTCGGGCTACAAAGGGTCTAAGTCCCCTGGATGATTTCTTCACGGATGATGATATGGACGACGAAGACGAAGACGAATCAGATGATGAGGATTAGTTTTTTTTTATGTGTATTGAACTTTGAATTTAGATATTTTGATGATTGAAACTGTTGTTGTATTTTGATACTCAGTTTTCTTGGACACTTTGTATGTATTGTTATCTTTTCAAAGTCCTTATATTTGATTTTTTTTGTTATTGTTGCTGTATATATTTGATTTGATACTGCAATGTTGCGTTGTTGCATGCTGTAATTGGGTCTGATTTTTTGGTTTTTTGAAAATTCACATAGATACCGACCACAAGTGGTTGGTTTTTAAAAATTTTCTTTTGAAAAAACCGACCACAAGTGGTCGGTTACTCCAATTTTTCTTTTGAAATAACCGACCACTGTGGTCGGTTTTGTAATTAATTAATTAATTAATTCATTAATATACCGACCACTTGGGGTCGGTATATTATTAAATTAATTAATTAATTCATTAATATACCGACCACTTGTGGTCGGTATATTTTTCTCAAAAATTATTTTTTCATATTTTAATGAAATAATAATAATTTTTAAAAAAATATATAGTTTTTTAAAAATACCGACAACTTGTGGTCGGATTTTAAAAAAGCTACCACAGGTTTTCTGACCACATTGTTTGATCAGTTTTGTGGTCAATTTTGGGGTAATACCGACCACTAGTGGTCGGTTTTGGTCGGTCGATTTTTTCTATTTTTCTAGTTATGTCTACCCGTGGCATGGTATTGACACCCTTCCAATCAGGTCAAATATTGGACCCCATCAGTTCAGTATCAGGGTATGTCGGTTAGATGATTACCACCCACAGTCTCAGTTTCAGTCTCAGTCAAAGTTTCAGTAACAGAACTCAGATAGTTCTTCCGAATATCATGACTGTCAGATACAATCAACTCAGATACAATACGGAACTCAGCTAGTTCCACCATACTCAGGACTGTCAGATACAATCACTCATGTTATCATTATTATCAGTTCTCATAACTCATATTACCAGTATTTATATTCATGACTGTCAGATACGGTCAAGCATATCAGTCCTTCATATTCTTGGCTGTTAGATACAGTCAATCAGACCAGTTCTTCATAATTCAAACTGTCAGAAATAGTCGTTCATCTATTCAGTATCTCAGTATCAGTACACTCATGTTATCAGTATCCAGACTCAGTAGTCAGTGTCTCAATGAGTTCAGTTACAGTTACGTATGTGTGTATGTATTCTCACGTTCATATCAGTCAGCATTGTTCATGCATATAACCCTTTGCATTTAGCCTACCTCCCTCGTATACTCAGTACATTCAGTCTTACTAACACATTTATGCTATGGTGATTTCTCTTATGTTACACCATAGGTTCAGAGGTACGAGCTCCAGATCAGCAGTAGATTCCAGTATCAGCAGTCAGAGTTAGACGTGAGTCCTCATCCTTCGAGGACATGATGATTTCATTTCTATTTAAATTTTTAGTTTATTTCAGTAGTTGGAGTTAGTTGGGGACATGTCCCATCAACTCTTTATTCAGACAGTTTAGAGGATTTCTAGACTATAGCATGTCAGAAAGTTATTTTAGATTTGTATTGGTATTATTATACTATTTTTAGACATTGTGTTATCAGACGTTTATTTAGATTTAAACCTTATGGACACTCAATACATGTTTCCGTATTTTTTTTGTTATATTATACAGTGTACATGTACAGATATCAGTCATGGGTTAGTTTGTGGTCCTTCGGGGTCATGACACCGTGTAGCATTTCGGTTCATAAAATTGGGGTGTTAGAAACTTGGTATCAGAGCCTAAGGTTCAATAGAGTCCTAGGAAGTCTGAAATCCGCATCTAGTAGAGTCTTGTACATGCGTGTGTTGTGCACCACACTTATGTGCAGGAGGCTATGAGATGTTTTAGGAACAGTTTCCCTTTTTTCATGTTCTAGATCGTGCTATATAAAGGTTTCCTAAGAACCTCATGTAGATTCTCATCATGCTCTCCACATGTTATCTTTACCTTACTTCCAAGGTAACAAAAATAGTGAAGCTCAAGTCCTAAAGATAGGGCTTTCTCGGACAGTATCCCATCAGTTCCCTTACGTTCCAAAGTTATACAAATCTCATTCATGATCATGAGAACTCGTTCTCGAACCCAAATTAAGATATGTCATCATATCCCTTCTCAGAATCCTATGATTGTATGTGACCCAGAGTTAGAAGCATGAACCCAGGAGTTTAGCAGTAGACAAGTTGGGATACGATACCCAGATTGAATAGATTATGTATTCATGGGGATAGTTGTGCCAGAATGAATCAGTAGGCTTGAACAATAGGAGTTAGAAATTCAAGTTTATTGACTTGAAATTTAGGTATGAAGGTATGGATGTGATATTAGTAGTATGTAAGGAAACAGAGGCAGATGATGTATTTAGTAAGGCGAGCATGTGTTGTACAGAGTGTAAGTATGTGATTAAGATTACAGTTTAGTTTAGAGATTAGTTTAGTGCTCATAGACATACGATGATGGCTTTAAGCTAAGGGGGAGATGATAGATCAAGTAGCCAAGTCAGGCTCTCAGATTCCAGTAGTAGTACCAGTATGTACAGAAAAGAAGTTAGGGAAGATGATTCCCGACACATCCTTATCCCAGTGTAAAGCTTCATACTTCAGTCAGCATAATGCCTATGCATGCTTCATGTCTCAGATTCCATGAATATAGCTTATGTTCACATGTATTCCATAGAATCATGTGCGCTTTCAGTTCCCAGCATAGGGAGACCAGTTTCGGCTCACTCAGTGTTACGAATCATGTCCCATGAACTCAAAAATTTCAGACTCAGGTTATGCAGCTCATGAGTCATATACACGTATCATGATCCCCAGTATAATCAGTTTCCATGACTCATGATACGCCCCCACTAATCAGATAAATTCAGACTATGTCATGTATATCCTCTGTCGGACCTTTTTGGTAAATTTATGCCACAGACATTCCATTCCCCAGGTTTCAGTCATGTGTTAAGTTCAGTCAGTATCCATTCATGTTTCAGGTCCTTCTGATTTAATCCTTTAGTAAGCTCTCCTTGTAGACAGTGTAGTGAGGAGCAATTGCTTAGATGGGAGAGAGTTAATATTTTCTGTTAAGAGCAGACTGTTGCATGTATGTTTTATACGAGGGTGTAGATACGAAGATAGGCTTGAATATCCTGTTAGTATGCAAGCAAGGGATAGTAAGAGGTAATATTTAGAAATTGGGAAAGTTCAGAGTGTGAATGAATATCCAGATCCTTGACCTATGTTAGCCTTCATGGTGCTACTTTCATAACTCAATTGCCCTCTCAGTTACAATTTCAGTACTTAATACTCAGTAATTAGTGTCCAGTCTTGGAATTAAGTACTTCAGTATCAGTCTAAACCTCAGTTTCAGTATTCAGTTATCAGGACCCAACATTCAGTTCTAGTATTAATCCTAGTTACAATCTTATTTATAATGTATGCTTCAGTTCATTAATCACCTTAGTTCATGTGTCATGCCTCAGTTTTAGATCTCAGATAATCAGTCACGATTTCGTGCCTAGGTGCCTTGAGCATCTCCCCAGTATCCCTGTAAGGTAAGCGTTCTTAGAGGGATATAGTATCCCAAGGGGGAGATACCCCCTAATTCCTCAAACGCTCTCATGTCTTAAACCTTTCAGTTTCTCTTCATATAACGAATCTAGTTTAGCGTATAGGGTATTCATAAGTTGACCCTTAATATTTCAGCCTCATCTGTAAGCCAAGTATTCAGAAGCTTAGTTCAGTTCATGTATCACGTTCCAAACTCAGTTATGTTCTTATGTTTTCGCTCATGCATATTGAGTAATTAATCTCAGACTCATCAATATTTTCAGTTCAAGGTAACAGTCTTCTTTGAGTTTACTTGTTCTCATGTTCAGATTTCAGTACCAAACTTGGTATTTCGTTCCATGCTTAGTTTTCAGTTCAAACTTGGCACCCTTACTATTATATATTCAATTGCATGTTCATAAATCCGTTCAGTCATGTATTCACGCATCAGATATGCATGATCAATATATCAGTACCTTTAGTTGTGCATTCACATATCATGTCAGTCATATAATCATGGATTCAGCTTATCAATTTTTGTATCAGATATACATTCTCATTCTAAGAAACTTAAATTATCAGAACACTCAGTCCTTCATTCGTAAATCAGTTACCCATGCCTCATATATGCATGTTCAGTATGGATCAGCTTAATTGTCACGTCAGTCATGAGATCATGTTTCAGTCATTCATGTTCAGTTCATGTTCAGCTTATTGTTTTCCCTCTCAGTCAGTCTCATTTGAGGATGAATATTCCCAAGTAGGAGATATTGTAATACCCCATAAATCCTAAGTCTACAATTCATCTCATTAAGATTTCCAAGCTCCATGAAAGATCCCTAGACTTAGAAAATTTTGCTAAGTGTTCAAGATTCAATACTTAGTCTCATTTTAGATCTCCAAACTTCGAGGATTTATTCAGCGACCTTTCCGACCTTCGTTTTTGGATTTTCAAGTTGCGTTGCGATGGGGAAAGGCCGTAGTACATCTCGGGTAAGTTTCAGAATTTTTCAGATAGCATAAGGGCATGTTTGGATTTCCAAAATAGTAGCTCGGGGTAATAAGCCCGCGTCGCCCCAGCTATAGCACCGGGATAAGGCAGGCGCTGCAGGGGTAGTCCACTGGGCTTAGGCAGGCGCCGCCTGGCAACTCCAGTGCTTGCCCAGTTTTCAACATTCCACTTCCATGCTCTCAGGGGTATCTTGGTCATTTTGCCTTCATATATATACTCAAAAACACGAGATTAAACCTCCATAACACCAAAATACACTATCTTTTCTAAAAATCCTCTGAAGAACACATTAGGGTTTCAATTGGGGGATTCAAGTTCAAGCAAATTCCAACATCAAATTCCAAGAATCTTTCCGTCTATCATTATGAATTTTCCATCTAAAGGTATGCATGTGTTCATTCATGGACTCCCTTCGTCCATGAAGTCCAAGAACCCTATTTTAAACTATATGTTGTGCTTGTTATGTTTTGATTTGATTGATGATCTTTTTTATGTGTTGAATGATGTCAAGATAGAATCTTTATGGGTTTGTATGAAATTAGGATGACATGTTAGTTGAAATATATGAACTTTGGATGATTTGGGTTGTTGAATTCATCAATAAACCTATGCTATAAAGTGTGCATGCAAGGTGTTTGATA
Organism: Capsicum pubescens; assembly: GCA_030864215.1. Taxonomy (NCBI): domain Eukaryota; kingdom Viridiplantae; phylum Streptophyta; class Magnoliopsida; order Solanales; family Solanaceae; genus Capsicum; species Capsicum pubescens. The sequence goes on from CM061539.1 coordinate 7,614,878, forward strand.
TAAGGCCTAAGAACCTAGGATTTATGAATAATAACTAAAGCATGACCTACATGATAAATGTATACTACTCTCTTATGCCTAAATAGTTCCCATGCTATTGTTGTGACATGCATATGTTGATAGAATGCTCATGATGTAAAGTATGGAATTATGCTAGGAACGTTTGCATTCTTATTCATGAACAAGACTATGATAACCATGTGTTGAATGAAATTCCCAAGTTAGTGTATTATGGATTGTTGATCTTGATTATGCATTCAAGAATTGTCAAGTCTTGTCAGTTTCCTTCCATCGAGTCCTGAGGGTACTTGTACCTAAAAAATATAGTTGTGTGCCAAGAGCCATTTCATATTTTCATGATACTCTCAGTCAAGCCATGTTCCATAGAACTCAGTCAGTCATGTGACTCAGGAAAGTTCAATAACTCAGTTAATCTCAGTTAAACTCAGTTAATCTTAGTCAATCTCAGTTAATGTCAGTAATCTCAGTACTCAGTGATATCAAAACTTTAGAAATTCTAGTGCTCTCAGTAACTTTAGAAATCTCTGTAATTCAGTACTCTCAGAAATCTCAAGAACTCAGTACTCAGTAAGGTCAGCACTCTCATGAACTCAGTTTAGCTCCACTAAACAATTCCACTAGCGTCAGTTCAGTTAATCAACTCATTTCAGTTAATCAGTTTAGATTAGTTAATCAGTTCAGTTCGGTTAATCAGTTCAATGTCTTTCAGTTGGGAGTAGGATTCAGCACCGAGTGAACCCAAGAATGGGGACTCACCTGCCCTAGTCAGAGGGTGAGATTCCTAGAAGCAATCCTTACGTTCCATAACTACGTAGCTAGCGTAGGTTGAGATGTCCCTACCCATAGGGACAAAGAATCTCCTTGAGTTTACCTGATAGCAGGGCAGATGGAATGAGCTTCAAAATAGAATAGGATTTACTCACATATTGTCTCTACCCGTGGCACGGTATTGACACCCTTCCAATCAGGGCAAAGATTGAACCCCACCAGTTCAGTATCGGGGCATGTCGGTTAGATGATTACCTCCCACAGTCTCAGTTTTAGTCTCAGTCTCAGTTTCAGTAATAAAACTCAGATAGTTCTTTCAAATATCATGACTGTCAAATACAGTAAACTCAGATACAATACAGAACTCAGCTAGTTCCACCATACTCAGTACTGTCAGATGCAGTCACTCATGTTATCATTATTACCAATTCTCAGAACTCATATTAGCTGTATTCATATTCAGGACTGTCAGAAACGGTCAAACATATCAGTCCTTCATATTCATGGCTGTCAGATACAGTCAATCATACTAGTTCTTCATAATTCGAACTGTCAGAAATAGTCGTTCATCTATTCAGTATCTCAGTATCAGTACACTCATGTTGTCAGTATCCAGACTCAGTAGTCAGTGTCTCCACGAGTTCAGTTACTGTTACGTATGTGTGTATGTATTCTCATGTTCATATCAGTCAAAATTATTCATACATATAACCCTTTGCATTTAGCCTACCTCCCTCGTATATTCAGTACATTCAGTCGTACTGATGCATTTGCGCTATGGTTCTTTCTCTTATGTTACACCATAGGTTCAGAGGCACGAGCTCCAGATCAGCAGTAGATTCCAGTATCAGCAGTCAGAGTTAGACATGAGTCCTCATCCTTCGAGGACATGATGATTTTATTTTTATTTAAATTTTCAGTTTGTTTCAGTAGTTGGAGTTAGTTGAGGACATGTCCCATCAACTCCTTATTCAGACATTTTAGAGGTTTTCTAGACTATAGCATGTCAGACAGTTATTTCAGATTTGTTTTTGTATTATTATACCATTTTCAGACATTGTGTTATCAGACGTTTATTTAGATTTGAACCTTATGGCCACTCACTACATATTTCCGCATTTTTCTGTTATATTATACAGTGTACAGGTACAGATATCAGTCATGGGTTAGCTTGTTGTCCTTCAGGGTCATGAGCACCGTGTAACATTTCGCTTCAGAAAATCGGGGTGTTACAAATAAATACAGAAGTAAATACTCTAGATTGAAATATAATACCTAGTACATCAGAAATAAGAAAACCAACCTATAATTAAAAAAGTAAGTTTAAAAGATATAATCTAAAGGATGAATATAATAAATTTCCACCAAAATAAATAATTAATTATAACTTTTTAGATTTAGACTGTGTAATAGACACAAATAAAACAATACAACTATGGGTAGGATACATGTCCAAACAATTATTAGATAATAAAATAGATACAAAAAATACACCAGAATATATAGAAAAGACATTAATAGGAATAGTAAAATTATGGTTTTTAAACCTAGCCGAAGAAAGTAAAAAAGTATTAAGATCTGATAATAAAATAGAAGGAATATCAACAACTACTAAAATATTACTAACAAAAAAATTGAAAAAATATGAAATACCTATAAGAGATGAATTTAGCAGTATGACAACAGAAGAAGCAGAACAAAATAAAGAAAAAGATACAAATAGAAATTTAATGTTAAAACTAGCAATATGTAATATGTGCTATATAGATGAGTATACGTGCGCATTTAAAGAATATTATTATAAAGGAACATATAATATAGAAGAAAGAAAAGAAATAAGAAGATTATATTTCAGTAAATTACCTGAACTATTTAGTTCAAAAATAATAAAAAGTTTGGATGAAGCAAAAATAGTAGATACCCTAGGAGCAAGAATAAAAATTTTACAACAATGGTATAGAAATCTATGCGAAAAATATAGAGAAGAAATAAAAATGAAAAAATATTAATAAGAAATTTAGCATGTTGCAAAGATAAAATAACACCTCAATTTGGATGTGAAGAAAGATATTATAAGAAAAGAAAAAGACATAAGAAATATAAGAAATACAAAAAATCAAAATATAAGTATAAGAAACCAAGAAAAAGATATTATGTAAAAACTTTTATAAACATAAAAGACCATATATGAAAAAGAAATCTATAAAAGAATGTACTTGTTATAATTGTGGAAAACTAGGACATTTAGCTAGAGATTGTAAAATGCCTAAAAACCCAAAAAAGAAACAAATATCAGAAATAAAGATAGAAAATATAGAATACATGCAAATAGATTATATAGATTACGAATTAGAAAGTGAAGATAGTATATATGAAATTTCGGAGAATGAAACAGATAATGAATAGATAGTGAATTAGATGAATCAAATGACTGAAGAAGATATAAAAATAAACCAAATAACTAAAGAAGATATAAAAATAATAACAAAGGAAGAATATTTAAATGAAGAAGGGACAGATCAAAAAATAATATTTGACAATAATATATTTGACAAAATAAAAGAAAAAGAGTTAGACCTAAGTGTAGAAAAAATATTTAAAATACCAACAATAAAAAATATATTTAGTAGAAAAGGGGAAGAATACTACGTAGTAAGCCAAAAAGAACATGTAATAGACCGTAGATGTGCAAAAGGAAGAGCTAGTATACCACTAGTAACAAAGAGAATAATTAATAAAGAAATAAACGATATAAAAAGTAAAGACCCAATAAAATATGTACACCTTAGAGGAACAGAGATATTAATAAAAGCATGTTTTAGAGAAGGAATAGATACACCAATAGAATTATATTTAGTAGATGATAGAATTATAAAGCCTATAGAAAAAAGTATAATAACTGCCATAAAAGGAAATTTAATATACCAAAAATTTAAGTTTATAATAAGTGCGAATTATTCAGTAGCAATAACAGATAAAAATATAGATAAATTATTAGTATTATATTGGAAAATATCAGGAATAGAACTAACCCCAGGAAGTAAAATATTTACAGCAAGATGTAAAAATCTATATGTATTAACAACAAAACATAAAATAACAGGAAAAAATAAAATTAATAAAATACAAATAGAAAGTCCTTTTGAACAATTTGTAAAAACAATTGATAACAATGATTATAGTTACAAAGACATAGATATTGAAGAAGATTAGGAAATAATAAATGATAGAATAAGTACAATAAAAAGAATAGCTTATGAAAAACCGAAATCATCAAGCTCATAAAAAAGAACAAGTTATGAAACAACTTCAACAGTTAATTTAACTCAATATTACATAACAGGAACAATAAATGAAAAAGAATATTTAATAATCTTAAACACAGGACAAGAAGAAAATTATATAGCAAAATATCTAGTAAAAAGTGAAGAAATAAAATCTAATAGTAATATATGCCCAGATCTACCAAGGAGTCTAATAAACATTAAGGATACGGCAGAGAAAGAAATAATAATAGGAGTTAGAAAAATAAAAATAGAATTTGAAATAAAGGAAGAAATGCAAAAAACAGACATAATATTAGGAATAAAATTGTTAGAACAAGTAAAACCATACAATATAGAACATACACAATTATCTATAACATATAATAAAGAAAAATTATTAATAAAAAGATCTTTGATATGATATGAAAATATATGTACTTATAAAAATAATAGTAGAAGGATATTATAATAGGTATTATACACCTATGATAGATACAGGAGAAGAAGCAAACTTATGTAGATACAACTATTTACCAGAAAGTAAATGAGATAAATTAAAAACACCAATGGTAGTCAAAGGATTTAATAATGAAGGAAGTTTAATTACATACAAAGCTAAAAATGTAAAAATACAGATATGGGATAAAATAATAACAATAGAAGAAATCTATAATTATGAACTAACATCAAAAGATATGCTTTTAGGAATGTCATTTTTAGATAAATTATACCTACATATAATAACTAAAACAGATTGGTGGTTTACAACACCATGTAAAAAAAAAGTAAGAGCAAAAAGAGTTATTAATAAAATAAGAAAGAAAACTGATTGGATAAAAGAAAGTGAAAAAATTACACAAAAGTTAGAAAATATAAAAAATACAGAAGACAAAGTAGAACTAGTCGTATTTTCAATAAATAAAAAAGAAATAACTATATTTTCAATAGATAAGGTAGAAATAATAAAAAAAAAATTAAGACAATTATACAGTGAAGATCCATTAAAAGGATGAAAAAAACATAAAACTACTATAAAAATTGAATTAATAGATAAAAATAGCATAATAGCTCAAAAACCATTAAAATATAATTTTGATGATTTAAAAGAATTTAAAATGCATATAGATGAATTATTAGAAAAACAGTATATACAAAGAAGCAATAGTAAACACAATAGTACAACATTTATAGTAAATAAACACAGTGAACAAAAAAGAGGAAAAAGTAGAATGGTTATTGACTATAGAAATTTAAATGCAAAAACTATGACATACAATTATCCAATACAAATAAGATAATAAAAATAAGACAAATACAAGGATATAACTACTTTAGTAAATTTGACTGTAAATCAGGATTTTACCACTTAAAGTTAGATGAAAATTCTAAAGAATTAACCGCATTTACGGTACCACAAAGATTTTATGAATGGAACGTATTACCATTTGGATATAAAAATGCACCAGGTAGATACCAACACTTTATGGATAGTTATTTTAAACAATTACCTAATTGTATAGTATACATAGATGATATACTACTATATACAAAAACTAAAGAGGAACATTTAAAATTATTAGAACAATTTACAGATATATTAGAAAAATCTGGAATGAGTTTAAGTGAAAAGAAAGCCGAAATTATGAAAAAACAAATAGAGTTTTTAGGAATACAAATAGATAAAAGTGGAGTAAAAATGCAACAATATATAGTACAAAAAATAATAAATTCAAGAGAAGAATTAGATACAAAAAAGAAATTACAATCATTTCTAGGATTAGTAAACCAAGTAAGAGAATATATACCAAAATTAGCAGAAAACCTAAAACCATTACAGAAAAATTAAAAAGGATATAGAATATAATTACAACGAAGAAGATAAAAAACAAGTTCAAAAAATAAAAATACTTTATAAAGAGTTAGCAAAATTATAATTTCCAGACGAAAACAAAAAATTTATATATATAGTAGAAGCAGATGCTAACAAATATAGTTATGGAGGAGTACTTAAATATAGATATGAAGAAGAAAAATTAGAACATCATTGTAGATACTACTCAGGTACATTTAATGAGACAGAAATAAAATGGGAAATAAATAAAAAAGAATTATGTTCATTATATAAATATTTATTAGCATTTGAGTCATATATTGTATATAACAAGTTTATTGTACGAACAGATAATACACAGGTACGATGGTGGTTAACAAAGAAAATATAAAATTCAGTTACAACAAAAGAGATTTGGAGATTAGTATTAAATATATTAAATTTTACATTTACAATTGAAGTAATCAAAACTAACAAGAATGTCATTGCAGATTACATATCAAGACAAAGCTACACAGACTGATATAATAGAAGATGATGCTTTAGAAAAAATACTCAAAACCCTAACTACGCTTTCAATGAAAGTGAATAGTATGGGTAACGAAATAGAAAAGCTAAAGACTAATGAAGCTAAACTGAAGTCTAAATCTATGAATCAGCTAACTTAGTAGTGTGAAGAGCTATGTCGATCGGAAGACATCAAAATTCCAGAGCTAAAAGGAGACGTTGGGATACTCCATAAAACCCATAACATTTATCAATCTACAATTGCAGGTACAAGCAAAGGAGTTAGTGGACAAAGATATTAGAACATGAATAAGATATTTGAAAAATCATTTACACCAAAAACACAAAAAGACCCCTTGTTCATACCCCCACAAATTACCACATATCGAGAAAGTTTGAACCAAGATAAAAAACCCTATAACCATATAACCCTAGCATACATAGAAAATATCCACAAAATACAGACTTATCTAAACCTTAACCCCAGAGCTATAGATATCCAATGTAACACCCCGTATTCAAGTACGTGCATTGACGTATTCAAGTATGTGTATTGATCTTATTTATATGGAATTAATTTTTTATTTTATTTTATTTATACCAAAATTTGCCCGTCGGTGGTTCCATGAGAAGGTTATTGAATAAGCTTTCCAACGATATAAAGATTTCCAAAAACGGATAGATTTCGGATATAATAGGGCACGTTCAAAACTATAAAATGGTGGCCGGGATATTTGGGAATAGTAAATGTGCAGGAAATTTCCTGCACACAAACTACTGAGGCCAGCCGAATTTTCAGGTCAACTTTGAATGATCATAACTCCCTTAATATAATGAACTGGGAGATATGCGACCTATGAAAAGAAATATCTTTGAGTCTTCTTTTCAATTCAATTGGTTTCATCCAAATCCAACGTCTGAGTAAGGAGTTATACTCGTTTTACTTCAGCCAATCAAAACAGATTTTTAGGGTCAACTTCAAACGACCATAACTCCTTGTACAGGACGAACTGGGTGGCCTAATTTATATGAAATGAAAGCCCTCTGAATTATCCTTCCAACTATACTAATTTCACCCAAATCCGATATCGGAGAAAAGAGTTATGGTCGATCTACTTTAGCTTATCAAAATAGTCCACCAAAGGATAGATTTGACATTATTTAACTTTTAAAGTCATTTTGGTCATTTCCTATTATATTATGGATGGGAATATGTGTATATATACATGTATATGAGTTCAAAAACTCATTTTCATCATCAATCATTGAGAAAGAACAAACCCTAGCCAAATTTGACCTTTAAATTACTTTTGATTCAACCATAGAAATTCCAAAGTAATCCGATAACTGCGTTTGTCATCTAGAGAGCTTCGAACAACACCTATTATTTGTGCAAACAGGATTGTATAATCAAGAGGTGAATTCTAAGGTATGAATATTGTTTGCCTTTGTTCTTTTCCATATGTATATATGTGATAGAGGATTATATGTATTGGTTGTTATTGAAAGGTGATGGAAATAGGGTTATGGACTATTTTGCATGGTTTGGTTGTATTGAATTGTGGAAGGTGGATATGGTAATTGAGTTATGGAAGGTGGATATGGTGATATGATGTTGAATTGATGATTATTTATGTCTATGGCTCAATTTGGTTTAATGGATTGGTTGGAAGGATAAATGAATCCAAACTTGATATTGGAGGATGTTGTATGAATATGCATGGCATGTGAATGTAATTGGAGTATAAGAGGGTTAAAGTGACACCCTTTATGGTGTAATTAAGGCTTACTACTTAACCACTAGTTTGGTGAATTCAAATAATTGAATTGTGACGTTTGGTTGCTAATACTAGATTGCTATATATGTTCACTGTAGATAAGTAATCCGAAAAGACGGGAAGTCCATTTGGGACTAGTATTGAAGGTTGACAGTCAGGTATGTAAAGCATACTCTATACCATATCTTTGGCATGAAAGTTAACAATTGTTCTATAAGAAAGTTTCAAAAGTTATTCAATAACATGTGATCCATAATGGTTTTGTATGATGTCCTACGTTACCAATGAACTTGTTTCCACCCTACAAGATGTCAAGACATTCCAATACTTACTTGTTTTCCAAATCTTACATGTTTATTGCACTAATGAATGTCAGAAGGTATCCGGTTACTCAAACAAGATCCATGTGCTATTAATGACTCCAAAACGTTTCATTGATATACCAATAAGTTCCTACTTCATTGTTATGGCATTAATGATTCCAAAACACTTCATTGATGTGCCAATGAGTTCTTTATTCATCGTTATTGCATTGATGGTCTAATTATATGTCTCTTATTGATGTATCATTGTTTCAAAGTATCAAAAATGTGGTGGCGACCGAAATAACAATCTCAAAGATTAATTGAACTAAGTGATGAAAGTTCTCTCTTATCGGGTGGTATCCCAGGGGAATAAGCCTATCATGGGTTGATCCCTATTTATGTGTTTATGGGTGGTATCCCAGGGGCATAAGCCTATCATGGGTCGATCCCAGTTGATATGTACTGGAGGCAGCCTAATGGTCACAGTACAATACAGTAATGATTACAAAGATGATAGAACGAAGGTAAAGTGATTGAATAAATACAATGTACAGGTTGTCACAAGTTCTAGTAAGTGTGGTCCACTTCTATTATGATTTATTCACTTATTTCTGATTTTTATTGAGTTCCTATATCATATGTGATTATCTACAGCTTTACATACTCAGTACATATTTCGTACTGATGTCCCCCACGGGGGACCTGCATTTTATGCTGAAGGCACAGGTACCTCAGCTCATACATCGCACAAGTAAGAGTAAGGATATCCAACTGCTTTTGGTGAGCTCCAGTTTGCTTCGGGACTTTTCGTGTCATATCCAGTCACTTTTGGTATTGTATAGAAGTTAGTTATATGGAAGGGTGTGTCCCGACCTTAGTTAAACTCTGTGTATTATCTAGAGGCTTTGTAGATCTAATGTACAGTCAAGGTGGTGTTTTGTTAATAGACATGATGGCTCAAACGGCCAAGTATTGTATATACATATATATGTGTGCTCGAGCTTATACAGGTGATTATTTCCTTTTATATGCGACATGATGTTGTGCGAATTTTGGGTTGTCATAGAGGTATGCATGGGAAGTATAAGGTTATGAGCTGGTTCTCCCGGGCCTCCTCGGTTACGGGTGCCAGTCCGCCCCAATAAGATTTGAGGTGTGACAATAGTTGTATCAGAGAATTTCATCCTAGTGAGTCTACAAAGCCGTGTCTACGTAGAGTCTTATTTATCGGTGTGTCGTGCACCGCATCTATAAACAGGAGGCTATGGACATTTAGGAATTGTTTCTTTTCTTTATGTGTTAGATCGTGTGATAGAGACTATATTGTATATGAAGTCATAGTTGACCACTGAATCCATTTGTTTCTCTTATTATAGTAATGATGCCGATTACCAGAAGCCAAAATATCGATAAACAAGTAGATGTGGCTGCCGGAGAGGGGACTAGTAAGTCACCCACTATACCAGCTAATCAAAGTGAGGCTCCAGTTGAGCATGCATCAGAAACTTCTTCCACTCTGAAAGAAATAAGGGGGAGGATAACTATATCCCCAGAGCCACCTATTAATGCTGCTGATTAAGATCTTAGAAATGCAGTGCAACTTTTGACTCGTATAGTTGCAGGGAAAGCTTAAGGGCAAGCCATTCCTACCACGGGTCCTAGTGGTACAGATAGGGCGGCTAGCCTCCGAACACAGGATTTTCTTAAGATGGATCCTCCCACTTTTACTGGATCAGATCTTAACGAGGACCCACAGGACTTTATTGATCAAATACAAAGGGCCTTAGATGTTATGCATGTAACGGGTAGAGAGACAGTGGAGTTAGTGGCGTATAGATTCAAAGGAGAGGCTATATATTTGTACGAGGACTGGAAATGATCTAGGAGTTTTGATGCACCCCCAGCTACTTGGAAAGAGTTCAAAGAGGCATTTCTTGATCATTATCTTCCATTCGAGATTCGTCAGGCCCGTGCAGATCAGTTTTTAAATATTTGTTAGGGGAATATGAGCGTGAGGGAGTACAGTCTCCGATTTAATTCCTTGTCGATATATGCTCCTAATATTGTAGATACTATGAATGACAGAGTTCATCAATATGTGGATAGGCTGGATCCATATCTGGTTAGAGATTGTACTATTACCGCTTTGAACAAAGATATGGACATAGCGAGGATCCAAGCTTTTGCACAGAAAATGGAAGATCAGAGGCAGAGGAGAAGAACACAGGAATTAGAAAGAGGATATTCCAAGAGGGCCAGATCTACAGGGCAGTTCATGGCATCCCAAGGAGGGTTCAGACCACAGTTTTCTGCTAGACCACCTAGGACATTATCTTCTTATTCTACAGCTAGTGCCCCACCACAGTTCTAAGGGTCCATAGGAAATCAATTTGGGCATAGAAGTGAGAGTTAGAGTTTGCGGACAGTGGGGTACCAAGGGCAAGGGAATATGATCCAATCGATACCTCCTCGAGAGCCATGCAATAAATATGGAAGGTATCATTTGGGTGCATGTCGTCTGGGGACCAATGTTTGCTTTTGGTACGGTATGTCGGGGCATATGATGAGAGAATACCCACGAAGGGGCATAGGGGGTATGGCATGATCTATGGGGTCATTTATTGCATCATCATCATCGATGCCTTATTCAGGAATGGGTGCACAAACAATGGGTCGTGTTAGAGGCTATAGAGGAGCCACGAGTTCTATTGGGGCTCAAAATTGTACGTATGCTCTAGCGGATCGACAGAAATTAGAGGCTTCCCCAGATGTGGTTACGGGTACGTTGTCTATCTTTTCATTCGATGTATATTCCTTAATTGATCCCGGTTCTACATTATCTTATGTTACTCCGTTGGTTGCTGGAAAGTTCAAAAGAATACCCGAACTGTTAGTTAAGCCATTTGAAGTGTCCATACCGGTTGGGGAATCTATTATAGCTAGAAGGGTTTACCGAAATTGCATAGTAACTGTTTGTGGTCGTGATACGATGGCTGATCTTATGGAGTTAGAAATGGTAGATTTTGATGTTATAATGGGTATGGACTGGTTGGCGTCTTGTTATGTCATAATTGATTGTTGCACAAAAAAGGTATATTTCCATTTTCCAAATGAATCAGTCCTTGAATGGAAAGGTGAAATTGGCGCGCCAAGAGGTAGATTTATTTCTTATTTTAAGTCAAGAAGAATGATTTCCAAGGGATACATATATCATTTAGTTAGAGTAAGAGATACAGAAGCAGAGCCACCAACTCTTCACGCTGTTTCGGTGGTAAATGAATTTTCTGATGTATTTCCTGAAGATCTTCCAAGTTTGCCTCCTGAATGAGAAGTAGAGTTTGGTATTGATGTAATACCAGGCACCCAACCAATCTCCATTCACCCGTATAGAATGGCCCCAGCAGAATTACGAGAATTTAAAGAGCAATTGAAAAATTTGCTAGATAAGGGATTCATAAGGCCTAGTATATTCCCTTGGGGAGCACCATTGTTATTTGTGCGCAAAAAGGATGGCTCACTTAGGATGTGTGTTGATTATCGACAATTGAATAAGGTGACTATTAAGAATAAATATCCTCTCCCAAGAATTGATGATTTATTTGATCAGTTACAGGGCGCCAAGTACTTTTCTAAGATTGATTTGAGGTTAGGTTACCACCAAGTGAGGGTCAAAGAGAAGGATATACCCAAGACAGCTTTCCGAACACAGTATGGTCATTATGAGTTTCTAGTTATGTCATTTGGGCTAACAAATGCACCCACAACTTTTATGGATTTGATGAATAGGGTGTTTAAGCCATTCCTGGATGTATTTGTGATAGTTTTTATAGATGATATTCTAGATTATTCTAGATCAGAAAAGGACCATGCCAATCACTTACGACAGGCATTGCAGACTCTTCGTTACTGTAAGCTTTATGTAAAGTTCTCTAAATGTGAGTTTTGATTAAAGTCGGTGGCATTTTTGGGTCATATTGTATCTAGTGAAGGGATAAAGGTTGATGCTCAAAAGATAGAAGCTGTGAAGAACTGGCCAAGGCCTACAACGCCTACGAAGATTCGTAGTTTTCTCGGGTTGTCCGGTTATTATAGAAGGTTTGTTGAAGGCTTTTCTTCCATTTCAGCACCCTTAACCAAGCTAACCCATAAAGCATCCAAATTCTAATGGAATGATGCCTGTGAGAAGAGTTTTCAAGATTTAAAGAACAAGTTGATTTCTACACTCGTGTTGGTACTTCCAGAAGGCATCGAAGGGTATACAGTGTATTGTGATGCTTCTAGAATTGGTTTAGGATGTGTATTGATGCAGCATGGTAAGGTAATAACATATGTTTCTAGACAATTGCGGCCACATGAGAAAAATTATCCTACACACGATCTTGAGCTGGAAGCAGTTATTTTTGCTTTAAAGATATGGCGCCACTACTTATATGGGGTTCATGTTGATATATATACTAACCATAAGAGCTTGAAATATATTTTTAATCAGAAGGATCTAAATTTAAGGCAACGGAGATGGCTTGAACTATTAAAGGACTACGATATTGATATCTTGTACCATCCAGGGAAAGCAAATGTAGTAGCTGATGCGTTAAGTCGTAAGGCTATGATGGTGCCTATAGAAATGCAAGGGATGATTAAAGATCTTCACCAGTTAGCTAGTTTGGGAGTTCGCCTTCTTGAAACTCCGGATAAAGAGCTTATCGTACATAATGCTGCGGAATCTTCATTAGTAGATGAAGTGAAAGAGAAACAATATGTAGATCCTATTTTATTACATCTTAAGGAGAACATTCAGAGTGGTGCAACCAAGGCATTTGATCTTACGCGAGAAGGAGTACTTCAGTGCCAAAACCGATTGTGTATGCCGGATATCGACGGGCTAAGAAAGAAGATTATGACAGAGGCACATTGTTCAAGGTATTCCATTCATCCAGGATCAACCAAAATGTATCAAAATTTGAAAGATATGTATTGGTGGAATGACATGAAGAAGAGCATTGCAAAATTTGTAGCTGAATGTCCAAATTGTCAAAGAGTTAAAGTTGAGCACCAAAAACCCAGAGGTTATATGCAATGCATTGATCTTCCAAGATGGAAGTGGGACATGATCAACATGGATTTCATTATTTGTTTGCGTCGTACATCCCGGAAGTTTGATTCTATATGGGTGATTGTTGATAGGCTTACCAAATCCGCACATTTCCTACCAGTTAGGACCACTTACACAGTTGAAGAGTATGCGAAGCTGTACATTAAAGAGATAGTCCGATTACACGGAGTGCCAATCTCTATTATATCAGATCGGGGAACCCAATTTACCACAAACTTTTGGAATTCTTTTCAGAGGTGTTTGGGAACACAAGTGAAGTTGAGTACAACTTTTCACCCTCAAACAAATGGACAAGTAGAACGTACCATCCAAACACTTGAAGATATGCTACGAGCTTGTGTAATAGATTTTAAGGGCAACTGGGATGATCATTTACCTCTTATTGAGTTTGCCTACAATAATAGCTATCATTTAGGTATCAAAATGGCACCATATGAAGCTTTATATGGAAGGAAGTGTAGATAACCAATAGGATGGTTCGAAGTGGGTGAAACTCTTTTGTTCGGACCGGATCTTGTTTATCAAGCCATATAGAAGTTTAAAGTAATTCAGCAACGACTGAAAACAGCCCAAAGTCGACATAAGTCATATACGGATAGTAGAAGGAGAGGGCTAGAGTTTTCTATAGGTTATTGGGTATTTTTGAAGGTATCACCAATGAAAGGGGTAATGAGATTTGGCAAGAAAGGAAAGTTTAGTCCACGTTATATAGGCCCGTATAAGATCACTCGAAGGTTTGGACAAGTTGCATATGAATTAGAGCTACCCCAAGAGCTCTCATCAGTACACCCGGTATTTCATGTGTCAATGCTTCAAAAGTGCATCGGAGATCCATCACATATCACTTCTACTGAGGATATGCAAGTTGCGGAAGATATTACCTATGAGGAAGTGCCTATTGCTATTCTAGATCGCCAAGTTAAGAAGATGAGAAATAAAGAGACAGCATCTGTGAAAGTATGTTGGAGAAATCGTCAAATGGAAGAGATTACATGGGAAGCTGAGGAAGCGATGAAATCTAAGTACCCTTATTTGTTCAAAGATGAAGAGGAAGTTCAAGAAACGGAGTTAGAACGTTAACAAGTAAGTTTTTTTTTTATATATGCATAGTATTTATGAGATGATGTGAATATTAATGATGGACTTGAACTTGTTTCGGCTGAATAACTATGCTAACATTCGAGGACAAATGTCCTAAAGGGGGAAGGATGTAACACCCTGTATTCAAGTACGTGTATTGGCATATTCAAGTACGTGTATTGGTCTTATTTATATTGAATTAATTTTTTATATTATTTTATTTTATTTATACCGGAATTTGCCCGTCGATGGTTCCATGCGAAGGTTATTGAATAAGCTTTCCAACGGTATAAAGATTTCCAAAATTGGATAGGTTTCGGATATAATCGAGCACGTTCGAAACTATAAAATGGTGGCCGGGATATTTGGGAATAGTAAATGTGCAGGAAAATTTCCTGCACACAAACTACTGAGGCCAGCCGAATTTTTAGGTCAACTTCGAACGATCATAACTCCCTTAATATAATGAACTGGGAAATATGCGACCTATGAAAAGAAATATCTTTGAGTCTTCTTTTCAATTCAATTGGTTTCATCCAAATCCAACGTCTGAGTAAGGAGTTATACTCGTTTTACTTCAGCCTATCAAAACAGATTTTTAGGGTCAACTTCAAACGACCATAACTCCTTGTAACGAACTGGGTGGCCTAATTTATATGAAATGAAAGCCCTCTGAATTATCCTTCCAACTATACTAATTTCACCCAAATCCGATATCGGAGAAAAGAGTTATGGTCGATCTACTTTAGCTTATCAAAATAGTCCACCAAAGGACAGATTTGACATTATTTAAATTTTAAAGGCATTTTGGTCATTTCCTATTATATTATGGATGGGAATATGTGTATATATACATGTATATGAGTTCAAAAACTCATTTTCATCATCAATCATTGAGAAATAACAAACCCTAGCCAAATTTGACCTTTAAATTACTTTTGATTCAACTGTAGAAATTCCAAAGTAATCCGATAACTACGTTTGTCATCTAGAGAGCTTCGAACGACACATATTATCTATGCAAACAGGATTGCATAATCAAGAGGTGAATTCTAAGGTATGAATATTGTTTGCCTTTGTTCTTTTCCATATGTATATGTGTGATAGAGGATTATATGTATTGGTTGTTATTGAAAGGTGATGGAAATAGGGTTATGGACTATTTTGCATAGTTTGGTTGTATTGAATTATGAAAGGTGGATATGGTAATTGAGTTATGGAAGGTGGATATGGTGATATAATGTTGAACTGATGATTATTTATGTTTATGGCTCAATTTGGTTTAATGGATTGGTTGGAAGGATAAATGAATCCAAACTTGATATTGGAGGATGTTGTATGAATATGCATGGCATGTGAATGTAATTGGAGTATAAGAGGGTTAAAGTGACACCCTTTATAGTGTAATTAAGGCTTACTACTTAACCACTAGTTTGGTGAATTCAAATAATTGAATTGTGATGTTTGGTTGTTAATACTAGATTGCTATATATGTTCACTGTAGATAAGTAATCCAAAAAGACGAGAAGTCCATTTGGGACTAGTATTGAAGGTTAACAGTCAGGTATCTAAAGCATACTCTATACCATATCTTTGGCATGAAAGTGAACAATTGTTCTATTAAGAAAGTTTCCAAAGTTATTCAATAACATGTGATCCATAATGGTTTTGTATGATGTCCTACGTTACCAATGAACTTGTTTCCACCCTAAAAGATGTCAAGACATTCTAATACTTACTTGTTTTCCAAATCTTACATGTTTATTGCACTAATGAATGTCAGAAGGTATCCGGTTAATCAAACAAGATCCATGTGCTATTAATGACTCCAAAACTTTTCATTGATATACCAATAAGTTCCTACTTCATTGTTATGTCATTGATGACTTCAAAACACTTCATTGATGTGACAATGAGTTCTTACTTCATCATTATTGCATTGATGGTCTAATTATATGTCTCTTATTGATGTATCATTGTTTCAAAGTATCAAAAATGCGGTGGCAACCGAAATAACAATCTCAAAGATTAATTGAACTAAGTGATGAAAGTTCTCTCTTATCGGGTGGTATCCTAGGGGCATAAGCCTATCATGGATCGATCCCTATTTATGTGTTTATGGGTGGTATCCCAGGGGCATAAGCCTATCATGGGTCGAATCCTGTTGATATGTACTGGAGGCAGCCTAATGGTCACAGTACAGTACAGTAATGATTACAAAGATGATAGAACGAAGGTAAAGTGATTGAATAAATACAATGTACAGGTTGTCACAAGTTTTAGTAAGTGTGGTTCACTCCTATTATAATTTATTCACTTGTTTATGATTTTTATTGAGCTCCTATATCATATGTGATTATCTACAGCTTTACATACTCAGTACATATTTCGTACTGACGTCCCCCACGGAGGACCTGCATTTCATGCTGCAGGCACAGGTACCTCAGCTCATACATCGCACAAGTAGGAGCCAGGCTATCCAGCTGCTTTTGGTGAGCTCCAGTTTGCTTCGGGGCTTTCTGTGTCATATCAAGTCACTTTTGGTATTGTATAGAAGTTAGTTATATGGCGGGGTATGTCCTGACCTTAGTTAAATATTGTCTAGAGGCTTTGTAGACCTAATGTACAGTTAAGGTGGTGTTTTGTTAATAGACGTGATGGCTTCAACGGCCAAATATTGTATATACATATATATGTGTGCTCAAGATTATACAGGTGATTATTTCCTTTCATATGCGACATGATGCTGTCCAAATTTCAAGTTGTCATAGAGGTATGCATGGGAAGTATAAGGTTATGAGTTGGTTCTCCCGGGCCTCCTCGGTTACGGGTGTCAGTCCGCCCTAATAGGATTTGAGGCGTGACATCCAAGAACCAAACACAAACTATATAACCCAAAAATTGCAAGGTCACAACAAGTTAATCGCATTACCAAAAACCAACCCAAGCTTAGTTAAAACTTGTTTCAGTTATGGATTATTAAATACCGTATATATCCAAGATGGAGATGAACTAATAGCTATACCAGAATTACATAGAGCATTCACCATTTATAAAAGAATAACCAAAGAGAATCTATTTTTTATAAGGTTTTATACTGCACCAGCAGAGATTATATGACGAGATCAAATCAGTTATACAAATTGTAAAAATAGGATTAACCATAGATATGATTATACCAGAAGATATTGTTCAGCAGCCAAAGATAGCTAAAATCGAGATACCTGATTTTTATGCAAATAAACGACTTATTGGAATATCTACAATTGTTCAAGAATTAACAAATAATTATATCAATGGAAATCCTACATGGAGCTATTATTCAAGAGATCGTCAAATGATTTATTCAAATTCAAGGGAGCTACGACAAACAGATATGGAAGAAGCTAAACAATGGATTCTGACATTACTCAATCGAAAAAGAACCAACTGCAAGAGAAATTAGGAAGGGATTTATTTCAGAAGAATTATTAACAAGATATTGCAAGTTAATTGGACAAAAATATCCAAATCATTTATGTTCGAGATTTAATGGAGAAGATAATATTATCCCAAAAGTTCAACTGGAATAGAAAAAGATAAGGACGATAGCTGGAAGATACATTACAAAAGATAGAAAGACACGGAGCAATAATAGAAAGATAAGAAGACAAAAACATTAAAGTAAAGAAAGTGACATATGAAGGAATAAGATAACTTTTCTACGTAAATTATTATGAAGTTTGATTTTTAGGCCTATTAAATAGCCTTTTTGACTTTTAGGATGAAAGTTATTACTAGTTTTGTCTTTTTAGATTAGCTTTAAGACTTTTTTACCTTAAGTCTTTTTCTACTTATGTAAAGTTTGACAAATGTAAAGTTATTTTAGGACAGGTGTAAAGATGTAAATAGTTTACGTGTTTTCTTTTAGGCTATAAATATGTAAGCCATTCGGCAAGATAAAGGCAAGACTTTCATGTGTTGGAAGCAAGACTTCTCTCTTGTACACAAAAAAACTTTTTGAATATTTAATATAAAACAGATATATTTCTAAGAAAAAGATATGGATGAACAAAGCCCAGAATTATCAAACCTACCAGAACAGGTATATTTATTTATGATTATGAATAGCTAAATTCATAAATTCCTAACAATCATAATATGATAGAATAAGTTCATGTTAGTTACTGTATAGTAGAATTATTCGAAGAATAATATGTTACAAAGTTTATTAACAAAGAGAAAAAAGGAGAAAAATCCCTAAGAACTATGACATCCTAAAGGTGAAACCAGTGAGGCAAGAAAGCCATGATATGGGAGTAGCTAGAGTAGAGACGCTTTTTAAGGGAAAAGTATACAGATTATCATGCTAATTGTGACAGAGTAACATAATTATTTAAGAATAATCTAGTCCATAGTAATCTAAAATGATCATATTTTGTTATGTGTATGATTGAAGGAAATATTTTGAAATAGCATCATATGAAAAATGAATACTTATTTATCTGACAAAGTGGTAGATAAATTTAAAATACTTGTTTTGTTTTGTACTTAAGGATATAGAAATTGTAGATATAAGAAAAATCATATGGGAATAAATATTTGATAAATATTTTATGACTAGAATAAATTACATACCACACCTACCTACCTACTCTTACAAATATCTACATACCAAACCTACACATTAACCATGATAAATTACGTGTATTTAGAATATTGAAAAATGGATATGAAAAATATACAATTAATAGAAAAACTAATGGAAACAAATCTAGAAAAATATATGAAAACTAAAGATATAAAATATATAGAATTCCTTAATGAAAATATACAAGAATTATTAAAATTAAAACAAACAACCCGTAAATATTATGATAAAGCATTTAATAACCCATAAATCTAATTCCAAGTTATTCGTAGAAACCTAAGCATCATATGAACAATATGACAAGCTGTATATCTGATGAAATTAAGATACTTGTTTTATATATCATTAAAGACTTAGAAATAGAAGACATAAAGAAAATAATATGGGAAAAAATATTTAATGAAGAATCATTAAGTCTAGAATGGCTAGAAGATATGCATGATCTTAGCTTATATTATTCAGATAGTTATTACTCAGATAATAATAGTTATTATTCAGATGGATATTATACAGATTAAAAATGTTAGAATATATTAAAAGAGTTAGAGAAAAATAAAGTTGGCTATACGAAGAAATTAATTATAGAGACCATCTTCGAAGAGGAAGAGAACAATTGAAAGAAAGATTAATTTGGATAAATAAAATCATGAAACAACTAGAATTAAAAGACAGTTTAGAATATAATTTAGACATAGAATTATTCATAGAAGAAAAATATAGAATAATTAACGAAATAGATAACCTAGAATTTAATATCAGATATAGAACAATTAGAATAAATTATTACAAAGAAATTTACAGTATTACAACTACTTTAGGATAAAATGATAAATTATGAATATTTAAAATATTGGAGACCAGATATGGAAGAAATAAGATCAACAGAAATGCTTATGAAAGAGAATTTAATTGAATATTTTAGAACAAAAGATATAGAATATTTAGAATACCTTCAAAATAATATACAAGAATTACAAAAACTAAAGAATATTAAAGTAAAGCATTTAATCAAATAATATCTAATCAACCCCCAAGATATGAACATCAATAAAACTATAATAAATAAATTAAAAATAAAAATATTTAGAGAAGTTAAGAAATATCCACGTACAATTAAAAATAGATCCATTAGAGTTATAATAGATCTATTTAAGTTACTCAAGTTATCCGCACCCCCTACAATTGGTCGAGACCTTCACTTTTATATTATAGAAATAATTTGGCGAATAAATCAAATTTTTATATGTCGTTAAATATTTTAAGTTGTTAATTATTAAAATTTATAATACTTGTACGTTATTTTCAAACAATATATGTTATTTACTCTGTCTCAATTTATGCGACACTGATAGAATTTTTAAAGTTAATACAATTTTTTATATATCCTTTAAATATTTTAAGCATAATACGTGTTATACTCTTTGTCCCAATTTATGTGAGACAAATAAAATTTCAAGAGCCAACAAAAATATGGTATCGTAAATTGTTAGTTATTGTGGTATGTTATTTCTTTGTGTCAATTTATTTTGTATAAATATAATTTTGGAAGTTAACATCATTTGTATATATTTCTTTGATATTTTAAATTATTAATTATTATAATTTATAAAAAATTTTATAATTTTTAACTATATTTTATATTAAAAAATTATACAAAAATAAAATAAAATTTACATAACATAAAATATAAAATCATGCATGAAGTATGAAACTAAACCATAAAAGAAAACAAAATGAATAGCCAATATTTAAATATTGGGTCCACAATGTAACAAATAAATGGGAATTCAAATAGGAAAAGATAATGGAAAAAGCAGGTGGAACCTACACCTATAGAAGACTAATGAGTGGAATAAATCAATTCTTGTCTTTGTTGTCCAATAAAGAAAATGTGTATTGACAAAGCACTTGGATTCAACACATCAAAGCACCAAAAATTATAAAATACCAAAATACCCTTATTATGAAATGACATATAGCACCCATGTTGAAATCAGTGCTGATATAATATAGTAAAGTAAAGTAAAGTAATAATATTAAATTTAATATATAAATATATTCTTTAAACATTTCTTGATATAAAATATAACCTAAGCCACTACCCACTGGACTCTGCGACTTTGCGCATTAGGATTTTATAAATATTTTTCAACTATGAAAGCTTTCTTACGTAGGTATAAAGAAGTTATTAGTATTTTCAAGTTTCATGTCATGACGGTGTATTTACTGTTGTGTTTCCAAATGCTATTTGATAGTTAACAGACAGTAGAAGAACTACTTATAATAGATTTATTTTACCGCACAAGTTATCCGCACCCCCTACAATTTGGTATCAGAGCCTATATTGTTTAAAGTTACGGAAGTAGTATATATTTGGATTTATTTGATTAATTTATTAATTATGACTGACTTATTTGATAAAACTAAATTTAGATATTCCCCAAAATATTATTTAGATGAATAAAGTACAAAAATTATCAAAATATAAAGAATTAAAGAAAATAATATCTAAAAAACGTAAAGAATTGAAAATAAGGATAGAAAGACTACAATATAACATAATTGCCGGCGTTAGTAAAAACTCAATAAATGCACAAAAAGAAGAAATATCAAATTTAGAATCGACAATAGATAGTCTAGAATATACATACCAACATGATCTATTAACAATTAAATAAAAAATGAACAAAGATGAATTTATAATAGATGAAAAAATATATGTAAACCATGAAGGATTAAAAATAAAAATAGTATTTTCTAATCTAGGGAGAAGGTATAAGAAAATAGGTGAACATTTATATTTAATGTTAGAAAAAGAAGAATTAAAATTAGAAGATAAATTGACAGCTATGATAAGAATTGAAAAAGAAAATGAAGAAATATAAAGAAAAAAGGAAATAGAAAAAATAAAACAACAAACTACAGAAGAAATACGAAAAATAGAAGAAACAAAAAATAGTAGGATTGCTGAATTAGAAAGAGAATACAAATGCTAAAAGATTTGTATGAAAAAAGATAGAAAGAAAAAGAAGAAAAAAATAAAGAACAAAAATTATTAAATGACATAAATCAATTTAAAGAAAAATTAGAAATAAGCAATAAAGAAATAGAAACCAGGGAATTAGAAATAAATACAATAGATATTGAAGAAACAGATAATTATGATTCGAAAGATAGTGAAACATATACAGAAATTTTAACAAATACAAAAAATTTAGAAATCAATGAAAAACAAGAAGTAATTAATGAAGAAAACTTAGAAAATAAAAACACAGAAATAAATACTCTTGATAAAAAAAAAGATGAAAATATAATACCTAGAACATTAGAAATAAGAAAACCTACATATTATAAGAATAAATTTAAAAGATGAATATGACAAATGGACACCAAAACAAATAGTTAATAAAAATTATAACTTTTTAGACTTAGATTGTGTAATAGATACAGAAAAAATAATACAATTATGGATAGGAAATATGACAAAACAATTATTAGATAATAATATAAACGTAACAGATGCACCAGAATATATAGAAAGAACACTAATAGGAACAGTGAAATTATGGTTTTCAAATTTAACTGGAAATAGCAAGAAGGTATTAAGAACTGATATACCTACAGAAGGAACATCATCAACAACTAAAACTAAATTAACACCTATAGAATTATTAAAAAAATATGAAATAGCTACAAAAGACGAATTTAGAAGCATGACAACAATAGAAGAAGAATAAAATGAAGAGAAAGATACAAATAGGAATTTAATGTTAAAATTAGCAATATGTAATATGTGTTACATAGATGAGTATACTTGCGCATTTAAAGAATATTATTATAAAGGAACATATAATACAGAAGAAAGTAAGGAAATAAGAAAATTATATTTTAATAAATTACCTGAACCATTTAGTTCAAAAATAATAAAAAGTTGGGATGAAGCAAAAATAGTAGATACTTTAGGAGAAAGAATAGAATTTTTACAACAATGGTATAGAAACCTATGCGAAAAATATAGAGAAGTAATAAAAATGAAAAAAACATTAATAAGAAATTTAGCATGTTGCAAAGATAAAATAGCACCTCAATTTAGATGCGAAGAAAGATATTATAAGAAAAGAAAAAGACATAAGAAATATAAGAAATACAAAAAATCAAAATATAAATATAAGAAGCCAAGAAAAAGATATTATATAAAAAATTATAAACATAAAAGACCATATAGGAAAAAGAAATCTATAAAAGAATGTACTTGTTATAATTGCGGGAAATTAGGACATTTAGCTAGAGATTGTAAATTACCTAAAAACCCAATAAATAAATAAATAAATATCAGAAATAAAAATAGAAAATACAGAATATATGCAGATAAATTATATAAATTACGAATTAGAAAGTAAAGACAATATATATGAAATTTCAGAGAATGAAACAGATAATGAAATAGATAGTGAATTAGATGAATTAAATGACTGAAGAAGATATAAAAATAATAACAAAGGAAGAATATTTAAGTGAAGAAGGAACAGATCAAAAAATAATATTTTATAGTCACATATTTGATGAAATAAAAGAAAAAGAATTAGATTTAAGTGTAGAAAAACTATTTAAAATACCAACAATAAAAAACATATTTAGTAAAAGAAAAGAAGAATACTACGTAGTAAGCCAAAAAGAACATGTAATAGACTGTAGATATGCAAAAGGTAAAGCTAGTATACCACTAGTAATAAAAAGGATAATT
This sequence comes from Capsicum pubescens, assembly GCA_030864215.1. Classification (NCBI taxonomy): domain Eukaryota; kingdom Viridiplantae; phylum Streptophyta; class Magnoliopsida; order Solanales; family Solanaceae; genus Capsicum; species Capsicum pubescens. Next base: position 7,638,921 of record CM061539.1, read on the forward strand.
AATAAAGAAATAAACGATATAAAAATTAGAGACCCAATAAAATACGTACACCTAGGAGGTACAGAGATATTAATAAAAGCATGTTTCAGAGAAGGAATAGATACACCAATAGAATTATACCTAGCAGATGATAGAATTATAAAACCTACAGAAAAAAGTATAATAACTTCCATAAAAGGAAATTTAATATACCAAAAATTTAAATTTATAATAAGTGCAAATTATTCAATAGTAATAACAGATAAAAATATAGATAAATCATTAGTATTATATTGGAAAATATCAGGAATAGAACTAACCCCATGAAGTAAAATATTTACAGCAAGATGTAAAAATCTATATATATTAACCACAAAACATAAAATAACGGGAAAAAATAAAATTAACAAAATACAAATAGAAAGTCCTTTCGAACAATTTGTAAAAACAATTGTAATAATGATTATGGTTATAGAGACATAGATATAGAAGAAAATTTAGAAATAATAAATGATAGAATAAGCACAACAAAAAGAATAGCTTATGAAAAACCAGAATCATCAAGTTCATAAAAAAGAACAAGTTATGAAACAAGTTCAACAACTAATTTAAACCAATATTACATAACAGGAACAATAAATGAAAAAGAATATTTAATACTCTTAAATACAGGACAAGAAAAAAATTATATAGCAAAATATCTAATAAAAAATGAGGAAATAAAATATGACAATAATATATGCCCAGATCTACCAAGAAGCTTAATAAACACTAAAAATATAGTAGAAAAAGAAATAACAATAGGAGTTAGAAAAATAAAAATAGAATTTGAAATAAAGGAAGAAATGCAAAAAGCAGACATAATATTAAGAATAAAATGGCTAGAACAAGTAAAACCATATAATATAGAGCATACACAATTATCCATAACATATAATAGAGAGAAATTATTCTTAAGAAGAGCTTTAACGTGATATGAAAATATATGTATTAATGAAGATAGTAGTAGAAGGGTATTACAGTAGATATTATACGCCTATGATAGATACAGGAGCAGAAGCTAATTTATGTAGATATAATTGTTTACCAAAAAGTAAATGGGATAAATTAAAGATACCAATAATAGTTAAAGGATTTAATAACGAAGGAAGCTTAATTACTTATAAAGCTAAGAATGTAAAAACACAAGTATGGGGTAAAATATTAACAATAGAAGAAATCTATAATTATGAGCTAACATCAAAAGATATACTTTTAGGAATGCCGTTTTTAGATAAATTATACCCATATATAATAACTAGAACGGATTGGTGGTTTACAACACCATGTAAACAGAAAGTAAGAGCAAAAAGAGTTACTAATAAAATAAGAAAGAAAACTGATTGAATAGAAGGAAGTGAAAAAATTACACAAAAATTAGAAAATATAAAAAATACTGAAGATACAATAGAATTGGTCGTATTTTCAATAAATAAAAAGAAAATAACTATATTTTCAATAAGTAAGATAGAAATAATTAAGAAAAAATTAGAACAATTATATAGTGAAGATCCATTAAAAGGATGGAAAAAACGTAAAACCACTATAAAAATTGAATTAATAGATAAAAATAGCATAATAACTCAAAAACCATTAACATATAATTTTGACGATTTAAAAGAATTTAAAATGCACATAGAAGAATTATTAGAAAAACAATACATACAAAAAAGTAATAGTAAACATAACAGCCCAGCATTTATAGTAAATAAACATAGTGAACAAAAAAGAGGAAAAAGTAGAATGGTTATTGATTATAGAAATTTAAATGCAAAAATTATGACATATAATTACCCAATACCAAATAAGATATTAAAAATAAGACAAATACAAGGATATAATTACTTTAGTAAATTTGATTGTAAATCAGAATTTTACCATTTAAAGTTAGAAGAAGAATCTAAGGAATTAACCGCATTTACGGTACCACAAGGATTTTATGAATGGAATGTACTACCATTTGGATATAAAAATGCACCAGGTAGATATCAACATTATTTAAGGAATTAACCACATTTACGGTACCACAAGGATTTTATGAATGGAATGTACTACCATTTGGATATAAAAATGCACCAGGTAGATATCAACATTTTATGGATAGTTATTTTAAACAATTGCCTAATTGTATAGTATATATAGATGATATACTATTATATACAAAGACCAAAGAAGAACATTTAAAATTATTAGAATACTTTACGGATATAATAGAAAAATCGGGAATAAGTTTAAGTGAAAAGAAAGCTGAAATTATGAAAAATCAGATAGAATTTTTAGGAATACAAATAGATAAAAGTGGAGTAAAAATTCAACAACATATAGTACAAAAAATAATAAATTCAAAAGAAAAATTAGATACAAAAAAGAAATTACAATCATTTTTAAGATTAGTAAACCAAGTAAGAGAATATATACCAAAATTAGCAGAAAATCTAAAGCCCTTACAGAAAAAATTAAAAAAGGATGTAGAATATAATTATAACGAAGAAGATAAAAAACAAGTTCAGAAAATAAAAATCCTTTGTAAAGAATTACCAAAATTACAATTTCCAGATCAAAATAGAAAATTTATATATATAGTAGAAGCAGATACTAGTGAATGTAGTTATGGAGGAGTACTTAAATATAGATAGGAAGAAGAAAAATTAGAACACCATTGTAGATACTACTCAGGTACGTTTAATGAAACAGAAATAAAATGGGAAATAAATAGAAAAGAATTATGCTCATTATATAAATGTTTATTAGCATTTGAGCCATATATTGTATATAACAAGTTTGTTGTACTAACAGATAATACACAGGTACGTTGGTGGCTAACAAAGAAAATACAGAATTCAGTTACAACAAAAGAGATTCGGAGACTAGTCTTGAATATATTAAATTTCACATTTATAATTGAAGTAATTAGTACTAACAAAAATGTTATTGCAGATTACATAACAAGATAAAGCTACACAGATTGATATAATAGAAGAGGATACTTTAGAAAAGATATTCAACACCCTAACTACGCTTTCAATGAAAGTGGACAGTATGAGTAATGAAATAGAAAAGCTAAAGACTAATGAAGTTAAACTGAAGTCTATAGCTACAAATCAGCTAACTCAGCAGTGTGCAGAGCTATGTCGATCGAAAGACATTAAAATTTCAGAGCTAGAAGGAGACGTTGGGACACTCCATAAAACCCATAACGTTTATCAATCTACTTCTGCAGGTACAAGCAAAGGAGTTAGGAAAAATACAAATATGAACCTAAACAGGCTATTTGATAAACCATTTATTCCAAATACACAAAAAGATCCTATGTTCATACCCCCACAAATTACCACATACCGAGAGAGTTTAAACCAAGACAAAAAGACCTACAACTATACAGCCCGAACATACATAGAAAATATTTAAAAAATACAAACCTTCTTAAATACCAACCCCAGAGCTATAAACATCCAAGAACCACATACAAATTATATAACCCAGAAGCTAACTGAATACAATAAGCTAATTGCTTTACCCAAAACCAAACCAAGTCTAGTTATAACCTGTTACGAATATGGACTACTTAGTACCATATATACCCAAGACGAAAATGAAATATCCAATATACTAGAAATATATGATTCATTTAACATTTTTAAAAGACTAACAAAAGGTAACCTATTTTTTATAAAATTTTACACGGCACCAGCAGAGATATTGTATGATGAAGTTAAATCACCTATACAAGTTGTAAAAATAGGAATGACCCGAGATATGATTATACCAGAAGATATTATTCCACAACCAGAAATACCTAGAATTGAGATACCAAATTTTTATGCAAATAAGAGAATTATCGGACTATCCATAATTCTCCAAGAGTTAGCAAACACTTATCGCAACAGAAATCCCATATGGAGTTATTATTCAAGAGGTAATGTAATAGTATACTCAAATTCAAAGGAACTACGAGAAGCAGATAAGGAAGATGTTAGGCAATGGATCTTGACTTTACTCAATCCATAGAAAAAACCTATCGCCAGAGCCATTAGAGAAAAATTTATTTCAGAAGAATTATTATCCAGATATTGCAAGTTAATTGGACATAAATATCCAGACCATCAGTGTTCAAAATGTAATGGAGAAGATAATATTGTCCCAGAAGTTCAACTGGAATAGAAGAAGATAAAAACGACAGCTGAAAGATGCAAGATATGAAGCAATAATGGAGATACAGAGCAATAAAAAGAAGATAACTACGGATAAAGAAAGAAGGCAAAGAAAGTAATTCAAGGAGAAAAAGAAATATGGAAGATTTAAAATAGCTAGATATTTACGTAATTATCATGTAACTAGCCTTAGTTTTTTTGACCTTTCTTAGTCTTTTTTGGCAAGTAGTGCCATTATTAGATTTTTGGCAAGTAGTGCCATTATTAGATTTTTTGGCAAGTAGTGCCATTATTAGATTAGACATTAGCTTTAGGACTTTGCAGAAATATTTTTCTTACTTTTGTAAAGTAGCTGACAGATGTAAAGAAAAACAGTGTACGCATTTTCATTTTTAAGAATATAAATAAAACGAGCACTTGCTCAGATGAAGGCAAGCCTTCATACATTGAAGCAAAAAATATCTTGTCCACAACAAAAATTTTGCTTATTTATTAAAAAATAGGTATATTTTAATGGAAAAATCTATGGAGGAACAAAGATTAGAATTATCAAAACTACCAGAACAGGTATATTCATTTACTATTATGAATAGCTAAATTCATAAATTCCTAACAATCATGATATGATAAAATAAGTTCATGTTAGTTGCTTTATAGTAGAATTATTCAAAAAATAGCATGTTAAGAAGTTTATTAGCAAAGTGAAAAAGGAGAAAAATTTCTAAGAACTATGTCATCCTAAAGATGAAACCGGTGAGGCAAGAAAGCCGTGATAGGGGAGTAACCAAAGCAGATGCGCTGTTTAAGGGAAAAGTATCCAGATTACCATGCTAATAGTGACCGAAGAATATGTTATTTAAGAATAATCTAGTATATAGCAATCTAAAGTGATCATATTTTGTTATGTGCATGATTGAAGGGAATATTTTAAAAATAGCAATTTTATGAAAAATGGATAATTATTTATCTGACGAAATGGTAGATATATTTTAAATACTCGTTTTATATGTACTTAAGGATATAGAAATAGTGGATATAAGAAAAAGCATATTGGAAAAAATATTTGATAGATATTTTATGACTAGCATTAATTATATAACACACCTACCGAACTACTCTTATAAATACTTACATGTCAAACCCACACACTAACTATGATAAATTATGTATATTTAGAATTTTGAAAAATAGATATAAAATATATACAATTTCTTAGTGAAAATATACAAGAATTGATGAGATTAAAACAAACAACTAAAAAATATTATAATAAAGTATTTAACAAATTTTAAATGATAGATAATCTTAAAATCTTAATCTTATATATACTTAGAGATATAGAAATTATAGATATTAAGAGAATAATATTAGAAAAAGTATTAGACTATGAAATTGAAACTATAAATTTGATATAACAGTTATACCTGGATAACTACCCAAATGGATATTATTCAGATTAAAAAAATGTTAGAATATATTAGAAAAACTAGAGAAAATCAAGATAATCTAAATGAAGAAATTAATTATAGAAACCGAATTAGAAAAATAATGGAAAATCTAAAAGAAAAATTAATATGGATAGAAGAAACCCTAGAAAAATTAGGAAAAAGTACATGTGAGAGTTTATATAATTTAAAAAACTCGCTACGAGAAGAACAACACAAGATAATAAATAGCATTGAAAATCTAGAATTAGATATACATTACAGTACAATTAGGATAAATTATTATATAGAAATTTGTAACTCTGCAATTACTACAGGATAAAATGGTAGACTATGAATATTTAAAATATTGGAGACAAAATATGGAAGAAATAATATTATTAGAAAAACTTATGAAAGATAATCTAATTGGATATTTTGAAACAAAAGATATAGAATATTTAGAATACCTTCAAAATAATATAGAAGAATTACAAAAACTAAGGGAAAAAAATAAAGAATACTATAGTAAAGCATTTAACCAATTACCATATAATCACCCCCAAGATATGAATATCGATAAAACTAACATAAATAAACTCAAAATAAAAATATTTAGAGAAGTTAAGAAATATCCACGTACAAATAAAAATAGATCCATTATACTTATAATAGATCTGTTTTACCACACAAGTTATCTGCACCTGTAAGAATTTTATTGAGTTGATTCCTTTAAATAATAAAAATATATTTTAATAATGATGTATTTTGAGGTGACATTTTATAAATAAAAAAAAAGAAAAGTAATTGAACCGTATCGATATCGAAGAGAAACCGACATTATTGACATGAGTTTAAACTATCTAATTTTAGTTATATATTGTAAAATACCCCAAAAAATGGGATGGTATAATCTTTAAAAATAACCGGTCGAACCATCTCATTGACACCCCAATTCTCTAGTCTTTCTATTTCATTATACTTGATTTTTATACTAAAATATATTTTTCTTTTTACTTGTTCATTTTAGAAAATCAAGAAGATCTTGTTACTTATTTTTTTCCAAACTATCCTTAGTATTAAATAATTACATGAAGTAGTAGTCAAATTTAGAATTTCAAAAAACAGATTAATAAGATTAGTTTACTCCTGAAAATGTTTTCTTAAGGATTGATAGCTTGTTTGGTCAAGCTTATTTTTTTTAGAAAGTGATTATTTTTTTCAAAAGTGCTTATTTTTAAAAAATGTGGTGTTTGCTTTTGAAAGAAAATACGTGTAGAAAAAAAAGTTTTTCATGAGCTAAAGAAATTAAATTTTCCTTAAAAACACTTTTGAGAAAAATACAATTAAAAACACTTTTGAAAAGTTTGGCCAAACACTAACTGTTGCCCAAAAGTATTTTTTAAAATTTATTGACCAAAAACAAACTGCTTCTCACCAAAAGTGTCTTTTTGAAAAACACTTTTCAAAATAAGCTGATTTTATAAGTTTGGCCAAACATGTTAGCCAATTAATATGAAACAGAAGAAGCAATTAGAAATTTAAAGTCCTACATATGGAGTAAAATTGCAATTTTATTATTATATTTACTTTACTCATTGGCATGATATAAATATTAGTTAGAGAGGCTTATTTTATTTTTTAAATTAAAGATATGAGGTAAAAAGTAAAATAAGAACATCTAACTATAATGGCCCGCCATGTCATCATGCCACGTAGGTGTCACATGACACAAAGTTGTTCATGTGGAGGTTTTACATAGGATAAAGACTAGTCCATGGTAAAATATTCTAGAGATATAAGGAGAATTCTCATGGAAAACTATATAACTTCGTAGATTTGCATAGAAGGTCATTGGAATATTTAAGGCTTGTAGAGTATTCTAGAAGAAGGACTTATTATAAATATGTTGGGACTTGAGTAATAACTGTTATTTACACTTTAATTCCTAGATGAGTAGTATAAATAGAGGGGCATTCATTTATAAAGTCATCAAGCAAATATTCAAGTTCTCTCTATTGGGAATCTTCCTAGCAATTCTCATGTGATTTTTCTATTATTCTCTTAGCGATTTCTAGTGTCTTTGGTTGACTTGGCATAGCAAGAGTGTGAGAAAGTGGTTCAAGAACGTGAGTGAATTGTCAAGTGTCACACGTGTACTTAGTTGAAGACTAAGGACATGACAACGTGATATCAGAGTAAGATTGTAACATAGGAAATGGCAAACGACGGAGAATTCGATGTTTTTAACACCCTATACCCAACGTCACTCAGGATGTCATTTCAAGAAGGTGTGTAATAAGAAGAAGGATGTCACGAATAAGAGAAAGGAGCCGCTACCTGAGGTTCTATCAAACAGAGGCTTACATCTTAAGAACTATTTGCCAACAAAGGCATCAAGAATGAAGTAAAAGTGTTGCCTGAGGACATCTCACTTGGTAAAGGGTGGGTTATGAAGTTTAATGTAGGGATGAACGTCATCGATATATTTTACCAATGTTTGGAGAAAGTAGAGGGCACCCTTAGCATTCTTAAGAGGCATACTCTTAAAGAGATCGAGAGTATCCACAATGACTTGGAGGGGCCTATGCAGGTCTAGATAGAGCTATGACAAACTATCACCAACTTAGAGTGCAAACTCTTAGAGGCATCGAGCATTATCAGTGCCATGAAAGTGGAGATAGAGACACTTGGGGAGAAGTTCAATGATGGCATAGGTGAACCAGCTAAGAATATTTTCGTGTCGAGGGAGGCTAAGATCGAGTCTCCCAAGTGACTAATGTTCAAAGGGGTCCATCATGTACAAGAGGTAGAGAACTTTCTTTAGAACTTGGAGAACTATTTCAACGATAGAAAAGTAAGGGATGATGAATCCAAGATCAAGACAGTTATATTGTATATATCAGATATAGTTGTGCTATGGTGGAGGATTAAGGTGGCTAATTCTGATAAATATATGTGCACTAATAGAAAGTGGGATCAGTTCAATGCCGATGTAATGACCCTCCAGGTAATTTTCTATGTTTTCGCTCATTTTTGCCGATTAGAGCTTTCCTACTAGCTCAAGTCATTTATGACCTACTAGAGACAGTTTGATTACCGGGTAGTTCATTTAATTTTTAGAGCTAATTTTCCATTTTAAAGTCTTCGTTAATTAAAATTGTCTACCAGGAAGAAACTTCAACCAAATGACCTCATGTGTCAATTTTGATATTTTCAACAGCTTTAGAATGTCAATTTTAGACTAGGTGGACCTTTGGTTCATATCCCAAGGCTTTCAGACTCATTTCAGGCTATTGACTGAAACTTAAGAAAAATGGACCTTGGTTGTGGGACCAACTTTTCATCAAAACGATCTCGAATAGAAATTTTGACTGTGCCATTGAGTCTAGAACATCAAATTTGATAAGGTAGAATTATTCGTTTGCATATACAGAATTCTAGATGAATCCCGAGGAATCGGTGGAAACTTTAAGAAATTCCAAGTCTTTAGTTGGTGCATTTGCTTCAGCGATCTTTTTTTTCATAAGCGGTGTCTGTTTAAGTGGCCGAAGGTCACTTAAGAAACATGTGCAGAAGTGGCTAATGTTTCAAAACCAAAACTTGGATGCTTAAACGACTACCGCTTAAGCAGCCCAGTGTCCGCTTAGGCGACACCTGGTACTATCAAATACCCTAATTTGCCCATCTTCTCCAATTTTTCATATATTTTCAAGAGTGTAAAACCCTAAAATATGTGAAAACTTGGGAGATACATTAGTAGGTGATTTTAGGGAGTTAATAGTCGTCAAATTGAAGCCTTATCAACCCCCAACTTAAACTATTGTTTAACCTCAATCAACTAATTCAATGAGATAGGGTATTTAACTCAAATCCACCAAAAACAAAGCTATACTAAAGGACTAAGCTAACAAAGTTCTAAAAAGACTTTCCAAATATGTCATCGCAACAAGTAAATCAAAATTTTCTGATAAGCACATAACTATGAAGCAATGATGCAAGTTTGTATCAAATGAACCTTTCAAATTAACAAAGAATCACAAGAGGTGACACAAATTTTTCAAAGATTATCTCAATATTCATAATGTAACTAACTTTTCTCATTTACCCAAACTGAGAGCAAGACTTCACCCTCTACCCCAAAGTATCAATGTTGCTCACAAGGAAGAGCTATCTCCCCACACATAAGACATTTCTAGTCTTAAATGAGCTAAATAATGAAAGAATTTACATTCACTCTCTCAAAGAAATTCAAGTACAAAGAGTGGAACTATAGGCTTGCCCTTTGTATTTTTTGCCACTAATGTAGACTTACCTAGTTTGGAATCACCAGTCTCTTTCGAGTCTAGATGAAGGTTTAAGGTGTGGGAAGGAATATATGGATCAAGTGATTAAAAGACTTCCTTCAACACATTTGCTCACCCCCTTCTACCCCAATTATGTTAATGTATCTACCTTTTTCACCTTCAAATCAATTCTTTTGTTTCCCTTAACCCTTAGCTTAGTAAATATCAAACAAAACCAATCCACCATTTTCTTTCTTCACTTCTTTGACTTTTTCAAGATACATTCTAACATTAAGCACTTCTTAGACCCTCATTTATCTCATTTCTCTTCACATTCTATGGGTGAGGTTATACAACATTATCATCAAGTATGTCTATTGTCTCTTAAGCACATAATTTGTCCACCTTACACCCACCTTTCTTGTCTCATCTTATCACATCACATTCATTCCCCAAACTTGGAGTTTGAACCACCCTTATATTATTCTCTCCAATACACAAACCCCCAAACTTAGGATTTCTCCTATATTTCAATATTTTGAATCATTCAATGCATCAAAGGAGGTTAAGTGCCAAAAAAAGATTTTTAAAAAGGTTTAGGTATTTTAGAAAGGTTATCATTGCAAAAAGAAAGAAAAATGGAAAAAAAATCTCAAGGGGTTAACTAGGAAACAATGTTAAGGTGGGAATTTGGCTATGTGATGGGTCAAAAATGACCTCGGTTCATCCTCCAATGGGGTAAGTTCTAGACTACACATATGTATAAGAATTATTCAAAAATCTCACCACACAAGGCATCGTACTCATAGAGCAAAAAGTTAGTCTCCCAACCAATTTAAGCTTAATAAGTTACTTTGAGTCAAATACTCATATTGAATGTAATGGTCAAACTCAAAAGAAGGCTCCAAAACATCTTTATTCTTTTTCAAAAAGAAAACTATGTTTTGGTTTCTCTCAAAATCATTTCATTCCTTGCCAATGACATTTTGAAAGTACTTTCGAACTTTTGACTATTCTTAATTAAATAACAAGACTAGATACTTCACCTAAGTATATCACCTTATCATCCATCATGTGTGAACTATCACTTGGTTCTACAAAAAAACTACACAAAAATAGAAACAAAATATCAAAAGAACGAGAACAAAATTTTGCTCCTTATAAAAGAATTGAGTTTTGAATAAAACCCTTAGAGTTTATTCGACAAGTATATACAAAAGGTGACAAGATCAATGCGCACAAATTTGGTATTTCATTAATATTAAGCGCATGACACAACCCTGAAAAAGGGCAATAATTAACATATCTATCCTTATGCCCATTGAGGGCTAACACAAATCAAAGTCAATAATAAAAAACAAGCCCTACAAGGGCTAAAGTAAAGAGCAAGCCTGATCATGGCCAAGTGCACATGAAAGTGTACGTGGTCTACTAAGTAATATAGTGGACTTCAAGAAAGCCAAATATCGATCCCACAGAGACAAGATTTGGCAACAATTTAATTTCAGTTCACAGTTTAGATTCAATTGATGCAAGCGTAATCAAAAAGAGAGTTTGTAGTTTATAATTGCAAGAAAATAAACAAAACGTAAGTAAAGATCTAAATACAATCAATAGGAGAAAGCCGATGGTTGAAGCACTTCGAACAATCATATTACGTATTGAACTTCATTTGTTAATCTACTTATCGTGGTTGTTGATTTGTAGGGTTTATTGGATGATTATGATTTTCCAATATCTAATCGTTTACCTAAGTTGAACCTTACACCTATATCATTGAGCGGGGATGTAATGATTCACTTAAGTTCTTTACAAATATCATCCTACATATTAATCAAGTATGGTATATAAGTACATCCCTGTCCTAGATACTAATTTGAATCTCTTATTTCATAAAGAAAAACAAACCATACTCTGCTTATTCCCATGTTCTATCTCCCTATTCCCTCTCCCGAATTCACAAGGTCGACAATGGATGTATTCTACGGGTGATCAATCCATAAAATATTTATAACAAGAATAAGCAAAAAACCAACAGTGACAAGCAAATCAAACGAATTCAATTCAAAACTATAATACTCATGTTCTTGGATTCAACCCCAGAAAGAGGGTGTTTAGCCACGCATAGTCATAATCGCAATCATAAGGTTGTAATTAACGACTAAAAATATGTTTGAACTAAATAAAATTAATAAAAACATAATTATGAAGTTGTAGAAGCCCCTTAATCTCCAAAATATGTCAAAAGATATGTAAAATTGTGATATAACATGTATATATAGCATAAGGGTAAGCCCAGTCCGTGTTGGAGTCCAATTGGAGTGAAACGCCCAGGTGTGGAGTTGAGCATGCACTGTACCTTCCATAACTGTGGAATGGAGTGTGCTACACACCCTTTATTGTACAAAAGCCCAGGTGTGGAGTGGACATGCGTCGCACCCTCCATAGCTATGGAATGAAGCATGCACCACACTCTTTATTGCATAGCAGCCCATGGGTGGAATGGAGCATGCTCCATACGCTGTATTGCACCGGAATAGAGCGTGTGTAGCATGATAATAGCATGATGCTAATGTAATTTCATCTTAAAATATTTTCTAAGGCATTGGACCCCTGAAATAGAGCATCTGGCACACGCTAATCGCACGTCTTCAATGGAATTTGTCCTCCGAATTTTGGTTAAATGTTGGCCCTTCCTCCTTTCATCCCTTGTCTTGTGGCGTATTTCCCATGATTTCCATGATTTTTTACCATTAAAATATCATCATATTCATCTTCAAAAGAATCTTACATCATCACACCACACGAATTAAGAAGAGTACACAATACTACATTCATTACGAAGAATCAAACAAAAGCTAACCTAAGCTAGTTTGCATTGATCTTTCCAGCTATACACTCATTTAAATTGAACTTTAATCACTCCCAACAAGTTATAACACTCATAATTACACATAAACATTATTTGGAACACTTTATACACAATAGAATCCACCGGAATCAACTAAACAAACACATAGCTCAAGCTAGTAACGCTAGTTTTCTGGCTTGAATTCTAATTGAATCTTTTATGCACAAACTTGTTTGGAATTCACTTAAAATATTATGAACACATGATTTAACACTTTGTTACATATTTATATCATTCTCAACCCATATATCACATGAATTATCCTCAAAATAAGGCTAAAAGGCTGGAATAGTGATTCTAGAATGCGTAAATACACCCAACATCACCACCCCACACTTTAACCCTTGTTCGTCCTCGAACAACTCTTCACTCAAAGTATCATGAGCTGCAGACTATAAACATCTACTATATGAAAGACACTTAATCTAGTACTATAATGACTATAAAGAATGCAAGTTACTACGCAAAGCATGTTATTTACACAATTGAAAACTCATGAACACTACTTCAAAACATCCTAGCCTCAAGAATTGACTCACCTAGTTGGCAAACTTATGTTTATTATTCAATCGAGGACATCATTCAAATCACCACATTCATCAAACATGTGCCCCTCACAACAAGAGAGTTATCCATAATTACTCACAATAATGCAATTTATAGCATGATGGGTACAAGAATCAAATTATGCTCACTCTCACAACGAATTCACAAGTTACACACAATGTACTATAAGCTTGCCCTCAGTGTAATGCTCCACTAATAGTCGAATGTAAAACTTAGGATCAATTGGGTCTTTTCTGGGTTGTAATGTAGGCTAATGGATGGGTAGGAACTATTTGGGACTAGTGACTAACCTCTCTAAGTGCTTTAATACACTACATTAACATTTAAAACCACTCTTCAACAACTAAATTTCACTTTTTCGTCTTACAATACCTTTTATTTTTGCTCCATCTCTTTTAAGTATTTTTACAAACACTTGGTGGATGCATAGTTTACTACCACAAGAATACATTTTTCTCATTCTTTTCTACCATGGCAATATTTCTAACATTATTTATATTACATCAATCCACCACACATCAATTATGCACCAATAACTATTACCTTGAGGCATCAATTTCACCTTTTTTTTCTTCAATTTCTCAACTCCTTACTTATTCAATTTTTCATTAAAGAACTTAGGAGCTTTTTGGATCAAATTAAGGTCTATCAAAGAAGGGATTAAGCTATTTATGAGGTTTCCAAAGAAAAAGCTAAAGGCTCAATGAGGGTTAACTAAGATAATGCACAGAGGTAGGTAAAAGATGGTATAAAACAAGGCTATCAAAGAAATGCCTATATCATCTCCTAAACCCACATTCTTTATTTCGCTTCACACACACACCGGACAAGTTCTAGACATCATATGTAACAAGAAATATACAAAAAATTCTCACACACACATGGTACATGCTCAGCTCAATAGGATCATCATAGACTCCCAACCACACAATAGCACAAATTTAAAATTAAGCCAACAAGTACACGAGTCACAAACATGAGCCTAAGAGTCTCAAAAATAACAATGCACTCAATTAACATGCTCTTACAAACAAACCCACTTGCCTCATGTAATAAAAAATGGCACAAATCAAGAATATCGCACTTATTCCTAACCTAAAAAATTTTTAAATTGATTGAGCCAAATTTTTGGGAATTTTCCCACCCCACACTTAAAAATCTACTTTGTCCCCAAAGTGAATTTAAAAGTAAAAGATAGAAATACTCCCTGAGGCCTCTAGGTCTAGCTAGTAGCATCTTTTTGCATTAATGGGATCCAAGGAATCCCACACTCAGTCTTTTCCAAGATCTTTAGCTCAAGTTTATGGTACTTATACATCCCATCAACCTGTGACTCAACCAAAAACAAACACTACGTGAAATAAAAACTAAAAAACCTAAAAAAAAACATACCTAAGCTTGGGTTGCCTCCCAAGAAGCACCTAATTTAGTGTCGCGGCACGACCCAACTCAACTCAACCATATTCCTTCACCCTTTTACTCCCTTTTGGGAGATATTTTTTCATTCGTTTCAGGCCTATTTTACATTTTAACATGTTGGGAATTGGTGGTTTCATCTTAGGCCTCTTAATTAAGTAGTCGGAAAAAGTCTTTAGTGGATTATGCACCCCACACTCATCCCTTTCAAACACATTGATCATGCATAAATCTTAATATAAGGGATTTTCAATGGAGGCCTTGTAAACATCAAATACCACCTCTTCATTATCTACCCTCATCTTGAGCGTGCCTTCTCTAACATCAATCAAAGACCCTCCGATCGCTAAGAATGGGTTCCCCAAGATAAATGATACTTGTTCGTCTGCCATAAAATCAAGAACAAAAAAGTCAGTAGGAATAAAAAATTTACCCACTTTTATGAGGACATCCTCAATAATTCCTTTCGGATATGCTATGGAATCGTCTACTAGTTGCAAAACCATGGAGGTCGATCTAGGATTTTCCAAGCCTAATTTTTTAAACAGAGATAGGGGCATCAAATTTATACTTTCCCCTAAATCACTCAGTGCATGGACCTCTTTACTCCCAGTTGAATGGGAATAGAAAACTTCCCCTGATCATTTAATTTCTTAGGGATCTTTTGTGTCATATAACACAACACTCTTTAGTGAGTGTTATTGCTCCCACATCTTGCAATTTCACCTTCTTAGACACCACATCTCTCAAGTACTTTGCATACTTAGTCATACTCTGCAGAACAACTAGTAAAGGTAAATTAATATGAAACTCCTTGAATGTGTCAATGAACTTTTTGAACAGAGCATCCTCCTTTGCTTTTATATACTTTTGAGGGAAGGGTAGTGGCAGCGTCTTCTTCTTCTCTGGTTCAACAACTTTATCTTTCAAGTACTCAGACTTTCTTAAATTTTTAGTAACTTCTTTGGGAACCTGGTTGGTCACCATATCAGTATCAACCTTTTTTATTACCTTGGGAGGTTCTCCTTCAAGCTCTTTACCACTTCTTAAGGTGATTTCCATGACTTATTTTGGATTTTTTGTATCAACGGGCAAACCAACGTGTGGTCTGGTATTTAACGTTTGTTGTATCTGCCCAACCTATAACTCTAAATTTCTCTGGGCCGCTTTCTAATTCTGTAATTCCGCCCTTTGATTGTTTAGATCCGCAATCAATTATGTTTGACCAGCTAAGATTTGTTTAACCATCTCTTTAGTCTTGCTCGTAGACTGATTCGATTGGACCTGTGGCTGTGGGGTATTCCATGGCTGATTAGGTGGCTGAGTTTTCCACTTCATGCTGTAGGCATTACCATAATTTAGCCTTTGAGCATTACCTACATACATCAATGATTCCGGATTTGACGCACACATGGCCACTGCATGACCACTATTTCCGCATACCTTACACCAACTTATAACTTATTGGATAGAATTGACTGTGGTTGCAGGTTGTGTTGCTCTTAATTTTATGCTGTTGAATGATGTGTTGATCAAATTTTGGAGTGCAAAAAACTGAGCTGATAAGGATATGAATTGGTCCACCTCCAACACACCCACAATTCTTTTTGTGGCACTTCTAGAATCTGAATGGCACTCTGAATTTCCTTGTGCTATACGGTTCAGCAATGTGTACAACTCATCATAAGTTAGCTCCAAAGCTTAACCACCCATGGCTGAATCTAGAAAAATCTTTGTATTGTGATTAAGAGCTTCTATATAAGTATGAGCAAGTACCTCATTAGACTATTGGTGATGTAGACAATCTCAAAGAAGAGCCTTGAAGCATTCCTAAGCATGATAGAGGTTTTCATCAGGATTCTATTTGAAGCTCACTATATCATTGTGAAGTCTCACAGTCTTACTTGATGGGATGAATATGATGAGGAACTTTCTGGATAAGTCGCCCCATAATGTGATTGAATTGTCCGGCTCCATATTCAACCACCTTTTAGCTTCCCCCAAAAGTGAATAAGGAAAAAGTATCAGCCTCACATAATCTGGAGTCACCCCAGTTGGAGTGAATGTATCTGTAAGCTCAATGCAGGTCAGCAAGTGGACTTGTGGATTCTCATGTGAAAGCACTGCAAACTATCTACTACTAATA
Organism: Capsicum pubescens; assembly: GCA_030864215.1. NCBI lineage: Eukaryota > Viridiplantae > Streptophyta > Magnoliopsida > Solanales > Solanaceae > Capsicum > Capsicum pubescens. The sequence continues at coordinate 7,655,840 of CM061539.1, forward strand.
AGAAGTTGCACCATATTGTGTTTCAACTCAAAATTCCCCCAAGTTGCCTGTCTTTGAATTTGGAAAGTCAATTCCATTGGAAGTGAGACTTCCACTTCCCTAACCTTCCTACCAGCTGCTTGTTGTTCAGCCATAGGAAGAGTATGCACTTGGTCTTCTTGGAATTGCATAATTCTGGGGAGACGAATTGCTTCTCTCCTGCGTTGATGGTAAAGTTGCTCAGGTTCGGAACTTGGTTCAACCAAGTCGTGATCCGTTGCTAGCTTTCTACTTTGAAAACCTTTTTCCTACAAAAGAAAAACCAAGACCAAGCGTAAAAAATATCAAATAAATATAAAAGTAAGACTAAAATAAACAATTGCTAAATAACAAGTCCCAGACAATGGCGTCAAAAACCTGATCACGTTCAAGCGCACGCGGAAGTGTACATAGACTACCAAGTAATATAGTGGCCTTCAAGAAAGCCGAATATCAATCCCACAAAGACATGATTTGGCAAAGATTTAATTTCAGTTCACAGTTTAGATTCAATTGATGCAAGTGTAACCAAAAAGAGAGTTTGTAGTTTATAATTGCAAGAAAATAAACAAAATATAAGTAAAGATCTAAAGACAATCAAAAGGAGAAAGCCCAGATTTGAAGCACTTCGAACAATCATATTATATCTTGAACTTCATTAGTTAATCTACTTATCGTGGTTGTTGATTCGTAGGGTTTATTGTATGAATACGATTTCCCAACCTCTAATCGTTTACCTAAGTTGAACCTTTCACCTACATCGTTGAGTGGGAATGTAATGATTCACTTAAGTTCTTTACAAATATCATCCTACATATTAATCAAATATGGTATCTAAGTACATCCCTATCCTAGATACTAATTTGAATCTCTTATTTCATAAAGAAAAACAAACCATACTCTGCTTATTCCCATGTTCTATCTCCCTATTCCCTCTCCTGAGTTCACAAGGTCAACAATAGATGTATTCTATGGGTGATCAATCCGTAAAATAGTTATAACAAGAATAAGAAAACAACCAACAGTGATAAGAAAATCAAACGAATTCAATTCAAAACTATAATACTCATGTTCTTGTCTTCAACCCTAGAAAGAGGGTGTTTAGCCACGCATAGTCATAATCGCAATCACAAGGTTGTAGTTAACCAATAATAACATGTATGAACTAAATAAAATTAATAAAAACCTAATTATGAAGTGGTAGAAGCCCCTTGATCTCCAAAATATGTCAAAATATATGTAAAAATGTGATATAACATGTATATATAGCATAAGGGTAAGCCAAGTCCATGTTGGAGTCCAATCGGAGTGAAGCACTCAGGTGTGGAGTGGAGCATGTTCCGCACCCTCAATAGCTGTGGAATGGAGCGTGATATGCAGCCTTTATTTCACATCATCCCAGGTGTGAAGTGGATCATGTGTTTCACCCTCCACAGCTATGGAATAGAGCATGCACCGCACCCTTTATTGCATAGCAGCCCAGGGGTAGAGCATGCTCCACACGCTGTATAGCACCGGAATGGAGCGTGCATAGCATGATAATATCATGATGATACTGTAATTTAATATTAAAATATTTTCTAAGGTATTGGACCCCTGAAATAGAGCATGCGGCACACGCTAATCGCACGCCTTCACTGAAATTTAACCTCCGAATTTTGGTTAAGTATTGACCCTTTCTCCTTTCATCCCTTGTCTTATGGCGTATTTTCCATGATTTTCAAGATTCTTTACCATAAAAATATCATTATATTCAGATCCAAAAGCATACTACATCATCACACCACATGAATTAAGAAGAGAACCCAACACTACATCTATTACGAAGAATCAAACAAGCGCTAAGCTAAGCTAGTTTGCATTGATCTTTCACTTGTTGTTCCAGCTATACACTCACTTAAATTGAACTTTAATCACTCCCAAAAAGTTATTACACTAATAAATAACACATAAAAACCATTTGTAACACTTTATACACAATAGAATCCACCGAAATCAACTAAACAAACACCTAGCTCAAACTAGTAACGCTCGTTTTTCGAGTTGAATTCTAATTGAATCTTTTATGCACAAACTTGTTTGGAATTCACTTAAAACCTTATGAACACATGATTTAACACTTTGTTACACATTTATATCATTATCAACCCATATATCACATGAATTATCCTCCAAACAAGGCTAAAAAGGCTAGAATAATGATGCTAAAATGCATAAATACACCCAACATCAAAGCCCTGCGAGGGCTAAAGTTAATCAACTTAAAAAGAAAAAAGTAGAGTGTATCTCCATAATCTATCCAACTAATGCCATCAAATGAAAACAATAGGTATAGACCATCAAGTCTAGAGTAAGATGCCCCACCCTCGCTAAAATTAATTACATTGTCCCCAGTGCAAAAAGAGAGAGTAGAGGAAGGTAGAGACTCCCTGTGGCGCACTAGGCACACGGGTCCATGTCAATGGATGGTCTTATTTCCTTACTAGGAATCACGTCAGACTGGGCTCCACAACTTGGGTCCACCAATAAGTCAACTCATCATCATCTCGGGAGTGAGAAGTAGCTTTTGCCTTGCCCTTATCTGGAGCATCCCATGAAAAATTTTCCTTGATTATATACCTATGAAAAGAAAATAATAACACAAAAGATAAAAGATAAAATGTGCTTTTGGATTTTTTTCATCTATTAAGAAGGAATGTAAAGTTAAAGAAAAACTTAGGTGGATGCAAGGTAACTTTATCATTACACTTTATGGTATTCCTTCCTCACAATACTCAACTCTTTGAACTCGACATTGTCGCATATTTGAACTCGACATTGTCGCACATTCATTACATATCACCCATTATATCTCATTGATCGTCCATGGCACCAATAGAATCATGAATGATCCAATACACTTAAGAATGGTGTCACCCAATCTTTCATAGGGAAAGGAAAGCATTCATGTCTCTCAGATTACTCAGACTTCACCCGAGTATTTTATCATAAGCACATTTACCGATCACACTATGGACAGAACATTCATCAATAATTTAAACCAAAAACCACCGATTTCTTAACACTTAACACAAATTGGACTTAAAACTATGCTCTAAAAGTTATAACATAATGCCCCAAGAAAGTTCACATTAACCATTAAGCATATAAGACATTTCTCTCTTATCGATATTTTAACAAACATATGGTGCGCATGAAAGGTAAGAGCTTGAAAAATAGAATAAAAACACATGTGAGCAAGTTCAATACACCAATTCATCATCAAATAGACCATTGGTAATCGTACTCACCCAAATAGATCACTACCATTTAATTTAGCCACAAAACATCAAGTGGGAATTTCATCAAACACGTGGTGTACTAGTTTAAAAAAGTAAGAATTTCCAAACTAGCACGTAAAACAAGGCACATGCTACAATATATTCGTCCCAACAACCATATTCTGCCAATATAAGCTTAAACTTATCAAATTTAAACTAAAAGAAACCATGAAATGTGAACATCAATTTATACTTGAAAGAGAGTTGAAAGTTAAAACCATAAAAGATCATTATATTCACTTGTTTTGAGAGACGAGAAAAATGAAATAATGTCCAATTTTATGATTTTGGGGTTGCATTCTTGAGTTAAGAGATTGAGAGTTTTAATTGAGGTTGAAAACGTGTGAAATTACTTTAGCAAATTGGCTTAAAATAGCCCATAAGCATGTACCATTGTTGGACTTGCACCTGGACTGCTCAAGCAGCTCCAACATAGGTCAAAATAGATTTTTTAGATAGCTTTGTGACCTTACTGGGTTCAAGATATGATTTCCCTACACCTGAACTGCTTAAGCCGGTCCAGTGTAGGTCAAAGCAATACCTACCGACTTGATCCTGACTTGATCCTCTCACAGATACGTTCCAGGTGCGCTGGACTTACGCCAGGACTTATTGAGCATGTCTAGCACAGGTCAAACCAGATTGTTGCAGTGATTTTAATCCAACATCATCTTACCTGCAATCCATAAGTGTTGGACCTACGCCTGTACTGCTTAAGTATGTCTAATGCAGGTTAAAACAATGTGTACCAATAATGTTCAGCTTACTTTTTGGATGACCTGTGTTCCTTTTGCTTGTGGCCTGCACCAGGCCTGCTGAAGTAGGTTCAATGCAGGTCTAAGAAGTAGGCATGGCATGACTATTTTTGCTCCACATATTTAGCTTTGGGGCTTAGTTTTGAGCCTCCGAACCTACCTTCCATCATCCCAATTTTGCAATCTTACTTGCAACACCCAAAAACAAGATGAAATTAGTATAAAAATATTAGAAAACATCAAGAAAAATCTCTTGGGTTGCCTCCTAAGAAGCGTATCACTATATGTTTACTCATCATTTATGTCTCCATATAGAGGATTTAAATCATCAGCCCAACTGTAGATCAACATATCTTCGAGATACTTGGGGCAAAGGTAAGGACACAACAATATTAATTCTATCTCTCCACTTTGAAGACTTGAACCTTTTACCCAAATTCATATCAAACTTCCAAGTAGGATCGTTAGGTATTGGTGAGAACATAAATCAACCACTAGGTAAACATCATATTTTGCACTTGTTAGCCTTCAAGTGAGGGACGTTATTTCACCGTTTTGGAATAAAAAACTCCAAAATGTAAGGATTTTGTTCCTCATCTCTAAAATTCATCATTTGCTCGGTTGGTTCGACTTTCATCACATCCACTAAGCATAACATCAAAAAGTTATTGGTATGAGGTCATCTTCCCAATTCTAGAGTAGCATTCTTCTTGAAATTCTCACCCCGATATAAACTAGAGCCTTCATGAAGAATTTGCTTGGCTTTTTCTTGCAACTCCAGTATCACTTCTTCAATTTTGGCATCCTTTATTATTTTTAGTTTGGCTGGTTGGAAAATCACCATAAATTATTCAACATCAAGTTCATCCTCATCTTCATTGGAAACTATTTTAACACGATCATGCATATTTATTTGATTTTGAGCACCACATGTTTCAATTCTTGTATTCAATTCAGTTTTTAATTTTTGAATGGAAATTTCATATTTAATCCATACTTGACATTTATCAATATGCAATTTGAAGGATTCGTCCACCATCAGTAACACACTATCAAGTTGACCATTATGTACTTCAAGTTGTTGAGTTTGATTCATTAGCCATTCTTTGCTCATAATTTCTTCCTCGTCAATTTTTTCTTCAGTTTGAGACTCAATAATCTCTTGCAAAAGTCCTTTCATAGAGAAGTTGATAGCTTCAAAAACTTCATCATCACCATATTGGACTAAGTCCCACCATTTAGCTAAGACTTATCCATGTTCACTATTATTCTCTATTGTGTCCTTCAACATCTCCTCTATTTGCTTTCTTGGAGAGTTTGAGATTTCTTCTTCTTCTTCTAGTTAAGCCATTTATTTATCTTGGTAACTTTCATTTGAGTCGTCACACATTTTTGGCTTAACCACATGACTTGATATCTCTTCTTCATCAACCTAATTTTGAAGATTGGGATATTCATAGCACTTGAAAGATCATCATCCTTACCCAATTCTTTTTATTTTTCACTTTCTTTTCCAAATGACACCATAGATTAATGCAAGAGATGCATGTCCTCCCCCATTTTAGTCACCCGATCAAAGATATTTAGAAGCATTGCTTCAATACCTTTGTACCCGGCACATTGTTCTTCCTTTGTCACATTATGAGACCTATCAAACTCATAAGAAGAATTAGAATTTTCATTAGGATAACTAAGGGAGGGGCATTTGGACAATCACTTCAATGTTCATCTTAACCACCACATAAAGAACAATCATACTCTTAATATGATTGAGATAATACACACATCTCTTTTCAGGGAGCATATTTAAAATTTTGTCAAAAGTGGGGTCCACTACAATATGGACATAGATCATCAAGATAAGATTTGCAACTACCAAACTTATTTTTATTCCATGATTCCATAGTGACAAGAAGACAAAAAACAATCTAACATAAGAAACAAAAGAAAATTACAAACACATATTCACAAGTTTGAATCAAAGCAAGTAAGCTAAAATTCCAAACTAACTCAATACGCTAAATTATTCCCCAATAATTACGTCATTTTTTATAATGATCAGATTACACTCTTGGATAGATGTAGTGGACGTTGTCAATATATTTACCCAACAAAGAGTCAGCTTTGAATCCACAGAGAACAATGTGAGTGGTGATCGAGTAAGTTCTAAATGAAAGTAACTTACTAAATTCAAATCTAAGATACAAATATTTGGGGTTTTGTTTGAGTATTTTAAAAAATATAACAATTTCTACACTTTTAGAAGACTAACTCGAGGCTAAGAATAATTAAAATGTAATCAATTAGGAGGGATCTTGGGGTAATTCCATTCTAGGTGCGAACTCATGCATGAATTATTGAAAATTTATTCAAATTTAGCTAGGAATCATGGGTAGGCTAGATTTAGAGGTATTGGTATAATCTTTCAATAAAACATCAAATTCACAAATGGGTTCTTTCAGAACACCTCATAAGGGTAACAATTTCACCAATCTATTACCTCAATTAAAGTTCTTATTTCTAAGAGATGTTATTAAATAAAATAATTCAAGTTTTTATTTATATTTATTCCTCACCCATATCCTCTCTTTCATGGATGATATGGGTTAAAAGGTAATTGGGGTTTGCAACCCCCAATTCTTAGTTAAATCATGGAATAAATGCAAAACCCATAATAAATAGATAATTAGGAGGATAAATAAACAACACCCATGCACTAATCACAACTTATTCAAGCAAAACCCTAAGATGAAGAATTATCTACTCATAAAGATTGAAAGTAAATATATACCAAAATTTCCACCAAATTGATTCATGAAAAATAAAGAGAATCCAAATACAAACTTTAAATTTCAATGAATCTTCAATGGAAATTACTAATCCTTCTCTTATGAATCACTCTAATGTTTTCTTAGCATAAGAGTGGTGCAATAATGTTTGAAGCTAAAAATAGATGAAATATAAGATGAAAGACAAAAGATAATAAAAATAATCAAAAACCCCTATTTAATCCCCAATTCCATATTTGCCAAATATTACAAAAATATCACCTTGCTCTTGATCTTCTTGAGCAGATCCAAAGCAGACGAAGAGCAGGTGGGAAGTAGATCCAAAGTATATGCAATGCGGATGCAAAGAAGATGGCTTTTTTCCTTCATATTTGAGCACTTTTTAACTTTAATGACTTGCTTATCTTCTCTTTTCAACCTTTACCTCACAAATAAGCATTAAGTATGAGATTAATATCAAGTCAATGACTAAACATGATAATTTAAGCTTAAAATCTACTAGCAAGTCATCAAATTGATGAATTATTAAGTGGGTGATTGGATTAGATTAATTTTGGAGGAGGCTCATTATTCCAAGTATTTCATTTATTCGAGAGTGGCTAGTATGTATCGTGATTTGAGACAATTCTTCTGGTGGGATAGTATGAGGAAGGATGTAGTGGATTTTGTAGCTCATTGCTTATGTTTCTAGCAGGTGAAGGTTGAGAATTTGAGTCTTAGTGGCTTACTTCAAATATTACCTATTCCCAAGTAGATATGGGAGTGGATCACTATGGACTTCGAGACTGGCTTGCCTCGAACTTTTTATGTTTCTGATAGTGTTTGGGCCATCATGGATCAATTGACTAGATCTGCTCATTTCATTCTAGTTCAGGTTTCTTTTAGTGTTGAGAGGTTGACCCATATCTATATTCATGAGATAACTCGTCTTCATGGTGTGCCAATGTCTATCATCTTAGATAAAGGTTTGGTGTTCACATCTGACTTTTGAAAGACTTTATAGGAGAATTTGAGTATCCATGTTGATCTTAGTATAACTTTTCACCCCATGGCAGGTGGCTAGTCAGAGCAGAAAATTCTTGTTAACTTTAACGGCTTGCTCATCTTCTCTTTTCAACCTTTACCTTACAAATGAGCATTAAGTATGAGATTAATATCAAGTCAATGAATAAACATGATAATTTAAGATTAGAAGGTACTAGCAATTTGTCAAATTAATGAATTATCGAGTGGGTGATTGATTAGATTAGATTGATTTTAGAGGAGGCTCATTATTCTAGCTATTTATTTATTTTAGAGTGACTAGGATGTATCGTGATTTGAGACAATACTACTGGAGGGATGGTATGAGAAAGGATGTAGTAGATTTTAGAGCTCATTACCTATGTTTCTAGCAGGTGAAGGCCAAAAATTTGAGTCTTGATGGCTTGCTTCAAAGATTACCTATTCCCAAGTAGAATGGGAGTGGATTAATATGGACTTCATGACTGGCTTGCCTCATACTTTTTGTATTTCTGATAGTGTTTGGGTCATCATGGATCAATTTACCAAATCTTCTCATTTCATTCTAGTTCGGGTTTCTTTTAGTGCTGAGAGGTTGGCCCGTATCTATATTCGTGAGATAGTTCATCTTTATGGTGTGACGGTGTCTATCATCTTAGAAAGTGGTTCAGTGTGCACATCTCACTTTTAAAGGACTTTTCAGGAGAAGTTGGGTACCCTTGTTGATCTTAGTACAACTTTTCACCCCAGACCAGTGGCCAGTTGGAGTAGACAATTCAAGTTTTGGAGGATATGCTCCATGCTAGCATTATGGACTTTGGAGGTCAGTTGGAGAAATATCTAACTTTAATGGAGTTTACATATAATAATAGCTATCATTCCAGTATTGAGATAGTTCCTTTCGAGGCTTTTTATGGTAGGCATTATTGCTCTCCAATTGGTTTGTTTGAGGCTTCCAAGGATAGATCTCGAGGTACGAGTCTTTATATCGAGTTTGAGTCATTCAGGATAGACTTCAAGTGGCTAAGAGTAGACAAAAGTGCTATGAGGATTGTAGACTTCATGCCTTGAGAATTAGTGTTGGTGACCGAGTCTTTCTTTGTGTGTTGCCCATGAAGGGTGTGATTAGGTTTGGGAGGAGGGAAAGCTTAGACCAAGATATATTAGACCTTTTGAGATTCTATGCACTATTAGGGATGTGGATTATGAGTTAGCATTACCCCCAGATTTATCAATTATTCATCTAATTTTTCATTTTTTCATGCTTTAGCGTTACGTTTCGAATGAGTTTCATGTCATTCGTTGGGATTTTATTCAGTTAGATTAGAGGTTGTCTTTTGTTGAAGAACCCATCTCCATTCTAGCCAAGGATGTTAGATGATTGCGTTCTAAGGATATTCCAGTGGTTAAGGTCCAGTGGAGACACCGACCTATAGATGAGGCTACTTGGGAGTTTGAGCGTATGGTAGTTATCCCTAGCTTTTTACTATTCAAGTATTTCTCTTGCCTTTAGTTAGAGTATGAAATAGATTCTTAGTAGTGGATGGTGTAATGACCTAATTTTTGGTGATTCTGTGAATTATTTATTTTTATGTGATTTGACCACTTTATCCCTCCCATGGTTGCTTTGTGGTATTTTTGGGGTGTGGGAATGATTGGCACGATTCCTAATGAATTTCAGTGTGATTTGTGCGAGATTGTGGTTTTTGCTGTTAAAAGAGCTTATTAGTTGACTTCAATTTATATTTATTGATTTGCGCATCGAATGGCAAAACAGACTATGCCAGGAGATCCAGAATGTCCATTTTAGGCTTAACATGGTTGGTCTGGTTTTATGGATTTTATATCTCATTTCAACCATCGGTTTGAAAAGTTGAGAAATTGGGTTTAGCTTTGTGAAAATGACTTTTTTTAAAAAAATTGATATCGCCATTGATTTCAAAGCATCAAATTTAGCCTAGTAGCAGATTTTATTAGCGCTCTCGGGATTCCAGATGAATCCCTAAAGGTCCACTTAAACGACCTGGTAGCCAGCTGGGGGTATCGCTTAAGCGACTCCCACGGCGTAGGCGCCTGTCGCTTAAGCGTCAGCCAAGCCGCTTATGCAACAAGGCAGTCATCGTATAAGAAACACTTGATCACTTAAGCAATGGCTACTTAAGCGACCCGATGGTCGCTTAAGTGATGCCTGGGTTGGTTATATACCCTCTTTTCACATTTTTTCATTATTTTGAGACTTAGAGCTTTGGGTTTTAAGTTTTTGGGCTATTTATTCCATTTTAAAGCTTGAGTAAACTCCAAATCCCTAATTCAATTACTTTTCCTTGGTTTTTATCATTTAAGTCTTGTTAAAACTTGGATTTAAAAGTGAAATTTGGGGGTTTTGGCCCAAAAGGCCTAAATTAGTAATTTCTTGATTGAAACCCTAATTTCAACTCGCTTTTACTTGGGCTTTCTTTAAGTTCCTTTAATTAAGACAAATATATTTTTGGGCAAAAAATTTAGTTTTACCCTTTTTTTGAAAACTTATTTCGTAGGTCCTTTTTTATCCCAACCTGAAAATGGATAATATAAATATCATTGGCTTTTTTTTAATGCGTACATTTTATATTTGTGTATTTTTGATGATTTTGGGTCCTTTTGTGAGGAAAAAACTCCATAATAAAGATTTCTTGGATCGATTTTTGACATTCGAGGTAGGTTATGGCTTAACTTTCTTCATATTAGGCTGGGTAGTTAAAATTGATATATAATCATGTTATAGGTGTGGGAACTAATCATGAAAATGGTTTTATAACTGTGTTGTGCCTATGTGGGGCTTATGTTTTTGCTATTTGGTGGTTTTGAGACATTATTTGCTATATGTGATCGTGTGAGGTATTATATAATATTGTTGACCTTGTGTATGTATATTTTGTTGTATCCTTTCTGATGAAAAAGCCTAAAATGGATTCTATGTGGTATCAATGAAATTTTATTTTGTATTTTACTCTATTGGCATATGGATTACATTGGATTCATGGAGGGTTGGCATATTGAGTAAATTTTTGGCTCACATGATTAGGATATTAGTTGGATTTAAAAATTTCATTCTGGTTGATTGTGAGCATTACATATTCATATCATATACTTTCATAAAACATTAGTACTACTATGGAAATACTGAAAACACTGGCTTTGTGACATCATTATAGACGCTCTGCCGATGTATGTTCCGTAAGGAGTTATGAATGTTGGTACTGGATATTGGATTGTATATGGGTTGATGAACCCCCTATGATTCCTACTTTGGGATCATAGCTCTATAGGTATATATGAAGGTTGTGCGACAACCTCATGCATCACATCATCATCATCTTCATTGAATTTTTACACATTGTGTAAATTTTGTGTTGTATTTATGTTCTTGATGTGATATCTATCTGTTTGTACCTCTTTTATGTGTTGATTTGATGTTTTATCCATTGTGTTGCTTTCTCGTACTTGTATTTGGTATATGTGTATATTGTAAAACTTTTAGTAGAGTGTGGGCTACCATTTGGGACATGATCTGATTGCAGATGACGTGCCCATAGTGTGTATTTTATATGTTTTATTTTTTACTTTGCTCAGTCGGCCTATGATACCTACTGAGTATAAGTGGACTGTACTCACCCCTACTACGCTCTTTCGATGCAGATCCAAATACGAGTGCGCTACATGGTAACTGATTTAGGTTGTATCTGGAGTATATTCGAGGTAGTGGTTGATCTATGCTTCCAAAGTTAATCCTACTACCTCTTCTTATCTATTTTATGTCTTGTTTTGTATTTTGAAATAGATTATGAACCTTTTGGACTTTCATTGTAACTTTTAACAATTGCGATGAATTTAGTAGTTCTTATACTGTGAAACTAGGTTTTGGGAGATTGATGGTATTATAGTTATTTACTTTCCACTTTTATTACTAATATGTGGTTCAACTTTGTTCTAGAAGTCTTGCCTTGGATTTTGGTACTGATTTTTCATTTCATATCATTTTGGGTGAGAGGCTTACTTGTAAAGGTTGCCGTGACAAGTGCCATCATGACCCTTAATTTTTGGGCCGTGGCACCAGATTTCCATATGATGCTCTAGTCTTTGAATGTTGACCAAAGTCAATCACTTAAACTCTAAAACCTTCTAAAAAAAACCACTTTAATCTTAGTTAAAACACCTTTACTATACCACCCACTCCCTTATATCACAAATACCAAAAAAGTAAATTCAGAGAGACGGTAAATGTCACACCCCAAAAATCCTATCGGGCAGGACTGGCACCCGAAGCCGAGAAGGCCCGAGAGAACCCGTTCAAATACCTGTACTTTCACTTATATGTCACCAAAAATTTGGACAGCACTTCGTTGCATATAGAAGGGTCTAATTACCTGTATCAGCACAACACGCAAAAATATATATATATATATAATACTTGGCCGTCGGGGCCACCACATATACAAATATAACATCACTATATAAACTTCCATGACTTTACCCTTCCTTATGTCTACAAAGCCTCTAGGATATACATGACATAACTAGGTTCGGGACAAACCCTCGCCCACATATGAATCCTGTACAATAACAAAACATAAGGAACCGACTCGGAAAGCTCCGAAGCAAACTGGAGCTCACCAACAATAGCTGTATGACCTGGCTCCTACTTGTGCGGTGTATGAGCTGAGGTACCTGTGCCTGCAGCATGAAATGCAGGTCCCCGTGGGGGATGTCAGTACGAAATATGTACTGATTATGTAAAGCTGTAGATAATCACATATGATATAGGAGCTCAATAGAAATCAGAAACAAGTGAATAAATCGTAATAGGAGTGGACCACACTTACTAGAACTTGTGACAACCTGTACATTGTATTTATTCAATCAGTTTACCTTCGTTCTTATCGTCTTTGTAATCATTACTGTACTGTACTGTGACCATTAGGCTGCCTCCAGTACATATCAACTGGGATCGACCCATGCTAGGCTTATGCCCATGGGATACCACCCATAAACACATAAATAGGGATCGACCCATGCTAGGCTTATGCCCCTGGGAAACCACCCGATAAGAGAGAACTTCCATCACTTAGTTCAATTAATCTTTGAGATTGTTATTTCGGTCGCCACCACATTTTTGATACCTTGAAACAATGATACATCAATAGGAACCAAGTAATAGACCTTCTATACAATAACGATGTAATAAAGACTCATTGGTACATCAACAATGTGTTTCAGAATCATCAATATCACAACAATGAAATAGGAGCCTTTTGGTATATCAATGAAATATTTTGACACTTTATAGGATGGAAACAACTTCGTTGGTAACGTAGAACAATACATGTTTTTGGACAACCTCGGAATCTTACTTGATGGAACATTGGTTTTTTCATGCCACAAAACATTGTTAGAGTATGCTTTACATACCTCGTCGTAGATTCGGATACCAATTCAACACAACTTCCCGCCTTTACAAATCACTTATCTACAATGAAATGTTTGGCATCTAGTATTAGCAACCCAACACCACAATTCTCTTCCATAATTCCATACAACCAATATTTGCATAGCATTCCAAAAACCAACTTGAACAATAGGTTTATGTGTGTGTATATATATATATATATATAATCATCATTTCAATACCACATCATCACACCAAATCCCTTCACAATTCAACATAATCCAACCATGCACAAGAATAATCCAACATCATTTCCAATCATCTTTCAACAACAATCAAATAACACACTTCTTATGCTTACATGCATATATATATACATATCCATATAAATAACACCAACATAATTTACATCCTTACCATAAAATGACCCTTTTGATTTCGAAGTCCTGTTGGCACAAATAAGGGGTGCTTCTCGAAGCCCTCGAGACGGTGAACACAACTACGGAATCAATTTGGATTTTCTACGGTTGAATCACAAGATAATTGGAGTTGAAATTTGGCTAGGGTTTCTTATTCTTCAATAATGGATATGAGGCTAAGTATATGTATATAATCACCAATTTTCGTTCATGAGGTGATGGAAAATGACCATATTGCCCTTAAAATTTTAAGTAAATCCGAATCTGTCCATGGTGGACTGTTTTGACAAGCTAAAGTAGATCGACCATAACTCTTTGCTCCGATATCGGATTTGGGTGAAATTGGTATCGTTGGAAAGATAATTCAAAGGGATTTCATTTCATATAAAGTAGGCCACCCAGTTCGTCCTGTAGAAGAAGTTATGATTGTTTGAAGTTGACCCTAAAAATCTATTTTGAGAGGATAAAGTAAAACGAGTATAACTCCTTACTCAGACATTGGATTTGGATGAAACCAATTGCATTGGAAAGAAGACTCAAAGATCTTTCTTTTGATAGGTCGTATCTCTCCCAGTTCATTATATTAAGGGAGTTATGATCGTTCAAAGTTGACCCAAAAAACTGGCAGGCCTCAGTAGTTTGTGTGCAGGAAATTTTCCTGCACATTTACTATTCACCATATCCCGGCCACCGTTTTATAGTTTCGAACGTGCTCGATTATATCCGAAACTTATCCATTTTTGGAAATCTTTATATCGTTGGAAAGCTTATTCAATAACCTTCGTATGGAACCATCGACGGGCAAATTCTGGTATAAATAAAATAAAAAAATGAATTCCATATAAATAAGACCAATACACGTACTTGAATACGCCAATACATGTACTTGAATACGGGGTGTTACAGTAAATGGTCAAAATATGCAAACGGTAAAAATCACAATTAAGGATTCTACAATGAAGTAAGGGTATTTATCGATCAGTTCAATTGGGCATTGTATATTATCAGTTTGATTTATCAATTTTTAGTTTGTAAATACCCCACACTGATAACAAACCAATAAAATATTTATTATTGGTTTTCAATTAATCAATTTTTGGTCCTTAATGATTTATCTTTTAGTTTAACTGATAAGACAATGATTCTTTATCCCTTTTTTGTTTTCCTTTGTTCTATATACATTGTTTTCATGCATAAAAGTCTACACGAATCGCAAGCAAATTGTAACACACCAAAACTTGTTCAGGCTCAATCTCAGAGTTTAAGTCAGAAAAATTCTAGATTTTCATCAACACAACCTAAATTCACAGGTTATGGGTTGATTGTATTGGTCGTACATTTGGCTCGTACTATACAAGACCTGAGAGTATACTTTTTTCTCTCAGAAGACATGGGTCCAAACCTCGAGCTGTGGTTTGAACCATGATCCGTGGAAAGCATTCTTGGTTGTCAAACTAGAAGTCATGAGTACATAACATGATCCGTGATTTAGAAGCACGATTCATACTACAGCTCGTGAAGTTCATTTTCCAAAAATTTTAACAATCATTTAAAATAGATTTTTCCAAAATCCCGCCAACTTTTAAACTATCAAAACCATAAATATAATTATGATAAGATTATTGGATGTGATTTTAGGTTATAAGAAGTCCCTAACACCTAGTTGAGTTGAAAACTCCTCTACGGGCTAAATTTTAGTATAACATTCTAGTTGGGTCAAGTTCAAATGATCATTCTTCCTATAATATAAAGAGTTATGTGTCCTAATACATACCAAATTAAATATATTTGAATTTTTTACCAACTCCACGGATCGTTGGTCAATTTGATCGAAGATCTAATAATTATGGACATTTTAGTGAAACACTGTCCAACTATTAGTAACTGCGACCGTAATCACGAATCATGGGTTGATACTATGAACCGTGGGTTCAAACCATGACCTCTGCACTAAAAAATTTAGTAACTTTTGAAAATAGTTCTTTAGGGATATTTTGATCTTTTCTCACTCTTTTAACCCCAACCTACGTCGTTTTAGATTCTTTTGATGCAGTTTAAGAGGGGAACAGTCGACCTATTCCCTCATTCTCATAGACTAACACTTAAAGGGAAAAACAAAAGAGCAATTCAAGTCATTTCAAGTATAAGCCTAGGGTTCTTCTCAAAGCCAAATTCTCAAGCCTTCTTTCTAAGTTTTCTTCAGTCTAGGTAAGTGGGTATTCAATTAAGGATTCCTTTCACCCTTATGCCAAAACCTAATTTATAAGTATGATTTCCAGTTATGATATTATTATCTCATGAACTAGGGGTCACACTCAAGTATGTCAAATTCTTGAATTTTAGTTTCCTTATGATATTCTATTGTTATGGTTCCCGTTTAAAGTTATTATGCATGATTTTCATGGCTTTAACTAAGTTATTTTAGTAACTGAAGAATTACTCTTGTTTTAAGACTTCAACTTATTATAGAACGGATTTATATGATTTGATAGATTTCAATCTATTTTGGTATGGCATGCCGTGTTATGAACATACAAACCCATATTTCTTGATTTTAGTATGAATAAAGATGATCAGATTCAGTGTACAAACCATCAAAATATTATCAATTTTAAAATAAATTTTGATCCCAAACGTAGAGTCTCAATTTTTATGAGCTATCGATATAAATTAGTTTGGGAGTAATACTTAGCACTGAGTTGGACTGGGGTTCAACTCACCCAAGTTTCAGAGTTATGTGTCACTGTAGGCTTACTTATCCCTCACAGTTGGGCATCATTTTAGACTAGAGGTACCACGCTAGCCATGTCTTTATACCCTGACAAGATATATTGGGTCCTCCCGATGGAGCGTATACACAAACTCCACGTTTGCTCACGTGATTTATGCCGGTTAACAAACTTAGTCTCAGTATTTGTACATGACTCTTAATTTAGTTTTACTTGCATTTAATATATGACATTTCAGATTATCATTGCATATCAATATTTATGTATTTCATAAGGGGTCATTGTATTACAGTTCATCATTTGCACTCAGCTTGCATTCAATACAGTTTTACAACAGGTTCAATATTAATTTTAAATTAATAAAATATTTATGCTTCTACGATTTTTTGATTTTAAAAAAATATGTTTTATATCTCATAGTATTTCTACAGACATGATTTAGTTCATATTACCATAAATGATTTATGTCTTTAATTTTAAAAGCATGATTTAAGTGTTGTTCATGATTATTACATAGCTCACATGCTAAGTATATTTAAAATACCGATCACATACTTTTCTCGCCCTACATTTTTTTATCATGTTGGTATCAGTGCTAGCTCACGTGATCATGATCAGATAGATCACAACTTTCTGTCAGCAGGTAATGAGTTCTCCTTATTTAAAAACTCCGGTCAGTTAGTAGTCATTGAAATCTATTTTAATTAGTTCATATTTATTAATTAAAGATAGTTTAGGGGTCATATCCCGATTAAATGCATTCAGTATTAGTAGAGGCTTCATAGATAGTTAGTTAGAATTGTTGTTTTAGTTCTGATTTCTTTTTTAGATTACAGATGTTGTCAAAGTTGTAAGCAGTGATGTATGAACATGTAAGTCCATGATCTTGCTTTCGCATAGTATTTTCTAGTTTATATATTTTTATTTAGGAGCTCATGAATCATGCCAATGTCATCAATTATGGTTCTAAACATCGTGTTATGTCTAGTGTGTAAATTAGGATCGTGAGACAAATACAAATTCAAATAAGTTATTGCTAAAATAAATTTATTTATTTTTTAGCTAAGTAGCAAATGTAGATGCAAAATCACTGTAGCAATCTCTCTCTCTCTAAAAGAAAAATCAGTTCACAGTGCATGTTGATGGGTAGAACCCCAACAAGGCAATGATTTCAAAAAAAAAAAAGCACCAAGATAATGACTATGAAATGTACAAGAAATAGGGTTTGTATTTAAAATATAAGACACTATTACAATTAGGGATAAAAGATAATTTAGCATAATCATATTAGATTATCAGTTTAAGTTTTAACTAAAATCTTAGAACCAACAATTGAATTGATAGCCAGTAAAAAAATTAACAAAAACATATAATAATCGTTAACTTAATAATCCGATACTGATAAACCACTAGTATATTTTTCAGTTCAGTTTATCAATTATACTGACTTTGCACACCTCTAATATGAATGGAAACGTTTTTCATAAAAAATATTTTTTCGAGAAAATTTCTTACTTATTCTAGTATTTGATAAGTAAATAAAAAAAATATTATTTCAAGTGTATTTATATATAATCTAGCAAATATTATGAGTGCAGATGTGTGGGGAGTGAGGATTAAGGGGTGGTAGGGGGTAGGATTTCCAAGAAGTGAGGGTTAGGGACGTTGGGTGGGTGGAGAGGAGACAATAAACTTGCAACAAATTTATTTTCTCTACTTGCATTAGGAAGTTATTTTTCTCATTTTTAAAGAACTTGTATTCTTAGAAGATATTTTGACCAATCAAATATGAGAAAATTAAAAGATATACATTTTTTGTTTCTTATCGAGAACAAACATACCTTAATCTAAATTTAGATACTGCTCTTTTTGTTTTAGTTTGTTTGTTCCATTTTAACTTGACATGAAATTTAAGAATTTTTTTAAATTTTATGATTTTAAATTAAAAATATGTCAAATATATCAAAATATTTTTTAATCATGTGATTTTAATCATGTTATGTGAAAAGTAGCTACAAAAAGTGTTGCCAAAACAAAAAAAGTGATATCTTCTAAAGGGGATAAAAAAAATAAGACAAACAAATTGGGGTTAAACTACAGAAATACCCTCATAATAGGTGGCCTTGTTTTCTTTGTCTCTCATAAGAAAAGTCATACAAAACTAGCTTTCCTTCTTTTTAATGTATAGAACAAATATTTATTTGCTTCTTTATACCTCAAATTATTCTAAACAACTGCATACTTATTTATTTTCCAACTTCAATTTTTTTTTAATCTTTTCTATTTTACTTTAATTTTATTCTTTTTTTCTCAACCCTTACTTTTTTCTTTTCTACCTCTCAATTTCTATGGTTTTTTTTTTTTTTTTTTTTATACTTTGATTATTTCTTTTTAAATTTTTCTCAACCTTTATTTTCTTTTCCTTTTCTTCTCTCAACTTCTATTTTTTTTTCTTTGATATTTATGTTTTCTTTTCAAATATTTTTCTTCATTTTTTTCTTTTTTCGCAACTTTTGTTTTTTTTATTCGATTCATTTGAAACAATAAGTTATACCCCGTGAGCAAGAGTTGACACTATCACATTGTGTCTTGATTTATGATATATTTTTATAAATCTTACTTTAGAGGCAAGACTTAGGATTTTCAAACAACAAGTTACATCTCATGGAAAAAAGTTGACACTACTACATTGTGTTTTTTTTATTTATGAGATGTACTATAACTCTTACTTTAGAGGTAAGACTTAGTTCAAGGACTTTCAAACAACAAGTTATGTCTCACAGACAAGAGTTGACGCTACCACATTATGCATTAATTTATGATATTCTACAACTCTTGTTTTGGAGGCATGACTTATCCCAAGAATTTTCAAACAACAAGTTGCGTACATTAGGCAAAAGTCAACACTACCAATCATGTTTTTGACTTACGAAATTCTCTATAACTCTTTCCTTAGAGGAAAGGCTTAGACCAAGGATATCAAACAACAAGTTGGCCCCATGGGCAAGAGTTGACACAACCACATTGTGTATTAATTTATGAGAAGTTATATAACTCTTACCTTAGAGGCAAGACTTAGACCAAGGGATTTCAAACAAGAAGGTGTGCCCTATGGGAAAGAGTTCACATTACGCATTGTGTTATAATTTATAGGATGTTTTGTAACTTTTGTCTTAGAAGCAAGATTTAACCCAAGGACTTTCAAACAACAAGTTATGCCCTTGAGCAAGAGTTGACACTACCACATTATGTTTTAAGTTATGAGATGCTCTATAACTCTTATATCAGAGGCAAGATTTAGCCCACGAATTTTTAAACAATAAGTTACACTCCTTGGGCAAGAGTCGACACTATCACACTATCTTGGTTTATAAGGTGTTTTATAATCAAGGACTTTCAAAAAATAAGTTATGTCTCATGGGTAAGAGTTGACACTATCACATTGTGTCTTGATTTATGAGATATTTTATAATTCTTGTCTTAGAGGCATGACTTAGTCCAAAGAATTTCAAAAAGTAAGTTACGCCCCGTAGGCAAGAGTTGACACTACCATATTATGTCATGGTTTATATGATGTTCTATAACCCTAGCCATAGAGACAAGACTTAACCCATAAGTTATGCCCCATGGGCAAGGGTTGATACTATCACATTTTGTCGTGATTTATGAGATACTCTATTAGTCTTGCCCCTAAGGTAAGACTTAACCAAAAAACCTCCCAAAAAAAAAAAGGTTACGCCTAATGGGAAAGTGTTGACATTACCATATTTTGTCTTGATATGTGAGACATTTTATAACTCTTGACTTAGAGGCAAAACTTAATTTAAGGATTTTCAAACAATAGGTTATACCCCACAAGCCAGACTTGTCACTACTACATTGTGTCTTGATTTATGAGATGTTCTATAACTTTTGTCTTAATTATAAGATTTATCCCAAAGAATTTCCAAACAACATGTCATGTCTTTAAATTTACTTTGATGTCATGCCCTTAAAAGAAAAATAAAGATTGAGACAAATAAATTACAAAAAAGAGAAATGAAGAAATAAATAATGTTTAAGAAAAAATAAAAATAAAAGTTGAGACAAATAAATTAAAATTTTAAAAAATTAACAAAAAATAAAAATTGAGGGACACATGAGCATATAATATTTTAAAATACTTAGGAGCCGTTTGGTAGGATGTATTATTTTGATAATTCATATATTAAAGTGTAGTATTATTTAATACATTGTATGATAAAAAATTTGGAGCAATGTATAACTAATAAATGGATTAATTATACACCCTACATAGTATTATAAGGTGTATAACTAATACACCCAATTTGGTGGGTTAGTAATTCATGGAATACAATCTATGGATAAATATAAATAAAGACAAAAATATCCTCAAATTCCTTTAAAGCTTATCTAAATCTTTTTTGTTATAAATGTACTTACGTTATAGTGAATGTCTATTAAGAATATAGATAAGATCTATCAAGATCTAATAATATCTATCAAGATCTAGTTGATATCTATCAGGATTTGAAGTATATGTCTTTTAGTCAGAAACCAGAAGTATTTTCTCCAGTAAATAGAGGGATTTTGTTCATTGTATTCTCAATCTTATGATCTCTCATCCCTCATGAGACATAAAGAAGTCTCCCCCTCTTCTCTCTATTTATTTTTGTTGTTCTTAGTTTATATTTCATAATATTTTTCAATTTATTTAATGTGAATTATTTCTTTTTAATTTATCAAGATGATAATATCCCTCCAAATAATTTTAGTCATAAAAAAACTACTTCATTAACGTAAAAATACTCGCTGGATAAAACTCGAAAATAAATTGCATGTTTGCATACAAACTTTATTTTGTACATAGAATATATTACATATAAAAATAATTTTTTTGCTTAGCTTTAACACTCCACATAACACAATTTTATGTTAGCAATGATTTTACTGTTTCATTCTAAAGTTACATGTACCTTACTCCAACTTAAGAACATCACAAAGTGAAAACAACAAACAAATGATGAACAAATAAAGAAAAGATAACCAAAAAAATAATTTCTGCAAGTGAATGATTAAATCTTAAAATTCCATAATACTCAGTTATAATTTGACAACAAAATGTAAATTCAGACATATCAGTGTTATACACATCAGGTGTGAATAAATTTTCAGCATAATTCATCTTTGAATTTACGAATATAAACTATATAAGTTATTAATTATATTGTTGACTTATTTTTATTTTTAAAAAAGAATAAAGTTATGAATTATATTGTTGATTTATTTAATTTTAAAAAAAGAATAATAAAGTCTTACAAAGAAAATACACAAAGTTATAGTATATCGAGAGTATTTTTATAAACAAATAATATTATTTTTAAAATGTAACAATACATATTATTTTTAATATATCAAATCAAACATGACATAAGAAATAATCTTAGCATTACTAATTCCAGCATTGCTAATCTCATCATTATTAATACATCCTATTTATTATTATCTTATACTTCCTCCATCTCAAATTATTCGTTCCAAATTGAGATGATACATTGATTAAGAAAAATAATTAATAATATGCCTAATTTATCATAGTACCTCTATTAAATGATATTTACATTTTAATTTAAAGAAAAAGTAATTAATATAAAGGGTAAAATATGAAAAAAAAAATTGATCTATTTTTTATTAATAAAAAATATATAAAATAAAAAATTAAATTAAAAAATTTGAGACGAATAATTCGGGACGAACGGTGTTCACTCTATCAAACCATCTTAAGGTACAACGATTAAAAAAAATCAAATTATCACTGTTGGGTCATCCACGCAATTTCCGGACAAATTGGAACACAGGAGTTATAAAAAAATAAATTAGGGAGAAGTTTTTGGTTGGGCAGATGGCTTGTCTGTTTATTTGCCAAGTGGAAGCACACGTTGCATTCACTTTATAACCGCCTAACTTCCATCGCCACCTTTAAGTTCTAACCTCTATTCATTCCTCCCGGTAGATCTCCCTTGCTTTTTTTTTTTTCGCAAGAACAAAAATGGGTATTCTCTCAGCAGTACACCTGAAGAAGATGAAGAAACCAATGAAGAAAGGCAGTAGCAAAAGGAAGCAAGTTTTGAAGAAAGTTTTTGATTATCTCATGTCTGACACTTTTATGTTTGCACCTTTGTGTTCTTCCCCTTTCTATGGTCAGTATTCTTTTCCAGGAGGAATTAATGGGGAAGATAAACCCTTGGAGGGAAATGACAAGAAGAACCTCCATTTGGTTACTAAAATTGGGGATTATTTGAAGGCTGATACCTACATGTATGCTCCCTTGCTTATTTCCCAAAGGGATATGCTTCTATCTAAAGGTACAATCTTTGACCTACATGTATGTATTTTTGTGTGTTTGTGTACAATTTGAATTCAAGGCTACTCTGCTCTAGGACCAGAAGAAGAGATGGACAGAAAAAGATCTTTTGATGTGATAAAAGGAGGGACGGATGAAGCTGGTAGGAAGACGGTTAGTGTGGTTAGCAAAGATCACGACATGGCTACTATGGTCACCCGTACTCGGCTGCGTAGAGAGACTCTGAAGCACATGATCTATCAAAACTGCTGACCTTTATTTCCCCAGTTACGTCCTCAGGTCTCTAATTTCTCTCGTTTAATTTTCATGCATTATTTGGATTCTTGTTTAGTTTGATTTTCTAAGTGGAAGAAATACTTTCGGGGCTAGGTTGCTCGGACTTGGGTTCAGGTGTCTCTCTGATACGTGTAGAGGTTGGTCGGATCCTTCCTTTTCTAAACTTTAAGATTTAGGTGATCTAAATACAAATATGGGTGCAGTATTCGGCTAAAAATAATTTAGATATCTAAAGATAGAGCTATATCTCTAAATTATTACGAGGCATTATGTGGAAAACTAAAAGGGTATTCTGAGGAGAAAATAAAGATCAAGATGAGAATTCCAAAAGGAGATATAAGAAACAAGACTAATATAGAAATTTATGTATTCAAGGTATTCCATTTTATTCAATTTTACCTTAAGCTTTTGTGTCAAAATTCTTGGTGTTGGTGATATTACAAATAAAATTGCAGTGATATTACAATTGATTACAACTGAAAATTATAAATGAATAAAGAAAAAATATTATTTCTTCTTCTATGGCTGAGGTGCGGATATCTTGCTCAAGCCAACTGCGGTAATTGTTTTTCCGGTCCAGTAGTAATACTCATTGACCTGGAGGGCTCATTGACCTGTCCCCTCCAAAATACAACAGCTTACACACAATATAACTCAATACTTTGGACTAGAATTGAGTTCAAAGCTCTCACAATAAAAACACCTCCCTTTAACTAATAAACTCTCTTAATATATTATATGGTATTAGAATTTTTCAATTCCTTCCCTCTCTTCCGTGCATGAATGTTGCTACGTATATATAGGAAAACAAAACGTGTATGTGGGATATTAAGAATCCACCATTATTGACAATAGGCAACATCCAAAATTTGAAAATTGAAAAAGTAGCCAACAACATTAGAAAAATGAAAAAAGAAGCCAAATTCTTTGACTATAATTTTCAACCAACCATTTTTAACTATTAAAAATGTATCAGCATATTGAATAAAAAGTAGAATGGGAATGTACCCGGTAAATAATAAATATTGTAATTTTCTCAATGTAAAATTTTAAAGAGACTTTTATAATAAATAATTTGGCATTTAAAAAAAATATTTTTGACATTAATAATAATATTAAAATGCCATTAATCCATCACTTGGTCAAATTGACTAGATTCAATACGGATCCTATACCCACTACACGACAACGTCATGTAGACACAGGTGTGGCACCAAAGTGGAGTCCGAACAGTTTAGGTTGGAGGCAAGGGGTTCAGTTGAATCCACTTGGTCAAAATATTATGTTCACATAAATAGTGAAAACCCTTTATTTTAAAATAGAAGGGGTTCAAAAGTTGCTTTAGATCAAAGCTTCAAATCTCAATTGTTATAGTAGTATTTTTCTTTTAATCCCCTTATGTGAACTCTTGGATATTGTCACTTCTCCATCCTTTCCATCTCTTAGAAAGTGGGCTTGGCTTATAATGGTGGGTTGCAGTTCTCCAAGTCCTTGGGATGTTAGATGTTTTGGCTTTGTCCTTTGGTTTTCTCATTAGGGTTGGTCTTTTTGAGAGACCAGTGCTGGTGCATGAGGGAACCTTGGGTATGTTGTTTTTTCCTTAATGATGCAGTGCCAGAGTTGATATTAGAAGCATCCTAACTCGTAATTGATTTTTGAAACTGAGACATGGTTCAAGTCATGAAGACACTACCTTAAGTGAGTTAGAAGGTGCACTGTTGTTCAATTCTGGGAAGATGTTCCCTTTTTAAGGAATGGGACAATGCACTCCGTAGTTCAACTCTAGGAATACATCAGCTTTAAGTGGGTTACACAAGGCACTTCATCTTTGTCTTAGCTTTCAGCTCATTTGTTTGATAGTTTTCATTTCTACCTAATTTAAGCATGAGACTTGCTTTCTCTGCTCCATTCTCCGTTATGTTCCTTTGTTCCAGAATCGTGTACACTTTCCTTGAGGGCACCTGAAGGGCTGAAACATCCCTCAATTTCCCCTGTTTGCTCTGGAGACGTGAACAGAGTTCATGTGCAAGATCCTATTTGCATGGCTTTGGGTACCTTGATTATCATCGTCATCTCGCCCTGTATTTCCAAATTCGAGTTGCCTTTGTTACCAAAACCTCAATGGATCTCTAAGAAACAGTGCATGTATTAAAGAATGTTCTCTTCCTATTGAGATATGACTACATTGAAATTTTTTGTTTTCCTTTGAGTTAATTCACTCTGGGTGGTCTCTATATTGTCAATGGTACTCTCTTCATTTTACTCCCTTAGGATTTTATGGGATTTGTATTTTCAGCAACTTACAGCAGCCTGTGATATCTTAACATCCTTGAGTTGTGACCAGCTACAAATAATTTGGCTTTCAGCTTAGCCCTAGATGGGTAAAACGGGAAAGAAAACATTTGAAATCATCCGAGTTCCTTGATGGGAATTTAATTTTGAGGAATAGGGTTTCCACCTTAGGAATGTAGGTTGAATTATATTTTTGCATGTAGTTACTCCCTCAATCCTAATTTATTTGGTACCGTTTGACTAGGCATAGAATTTTAGAAAGAAAGGAATAACTTTTGAAATTTGTGGTCTAAAACAAATCTTAGACATTTTTGTGGCCATCAATCATTTGATTAAGGGTAAAAGGAGAATTTTGAAGTGAAGTTATTTCTAGTTATAGAAAATTGTCATATTTTGAAGTTAATTTATTTCTAATTATAGAAAATTGTCATTCTTTTCGGGACAGACTAAAAAGGAAAGGGTGCCACGTAAATTTGGATGGAGGGGGAGTTACATTTTTTATGATGATGGTGTTTGGATCAACTTGTATGTATTTAAGTTTATCCACTTGACAATCTGGTATAGCCAACCGATCATGCTACTGCACGTGCCGGTTAGAAATGCCCAACAAGGTTTAGAGCATATACATTGGATGTCGTAAGTGAGATTTGATCAAGGAATTTTTTGGTTGTTCACTCCTGTGAGTTGACCCCTCAGCCATCACTTTGGTGTAATGGCCCAAGTTAATTAAGATCTGTATAATCGGTTGTTGATGAAATCAGCACTTCCATTAGATTGGTATAAATATGTGATACTATATCTTCTGTTTTGAATTTTTTCTACCGCCAGTTGACAAGGTATAGGGTCTGTTAGATTACATTGTATTTTTGTGTAGTTACCAATCAGTATACTTTATCTGGGGCTGGACCTATTTATTACTGCTGGCTGGAGGACTTGTTTGGTTGTATTACCCTTCTCTTCCTTCCATCGTTAATTTCTCGTCTTTGATAGAACTTGTCTCACTATTTCCGCCTCTCCTTGTACATAAATGCAATGAGGTCTAGCTAGTTTCTTAGTTTTTAGCTTGTTACTGCCCAATACGTGTGACTGTGAATTTTTTTGAGCCCATATCAAATTCGAGTCAGGGTTAACATGCTGACAGTGAATTAGGAATTAATCGAGAATTTTGGAGCTCATTACATTATCCTTTTAACGACGAATTTCTGAAATGTACTGTTTTTTTTGATGATTATTCATAAATGCTGTAATTTTAACAAAATCATAGTTTTGATACATGATAAATCGAATGAGAATCTTGATGCATGATAGGCTACCCTGATTTGACCTCAGTAACTGTTCTGTAGTCAAATTGTCTTCTAGATCCCATTTTAAAGCGCCTCTTCCCTCTATTCACTGCAGCATGGTAATTTCACTGGCTTTCTGATGCTATAATTCTCCTTTACCAGAGTTGGAATATACGTTATACTTTTGACGGTGGTGCATGGTGAAGTATAATGGTCTCGAGTGGGTGGCAAGTTTATCCTAGTAGTGGACGTCCAGATTAATGTTGTTCAGAGACTTTGTTTTGAGGCATTCAGGGATTATAGTAGTAATGGTGTATCTCCTACTTTATGTCTTGGTCAGATCAATATTTTCCCTTGTGGTGATCATTAGGATGATATTGTACTTCCCTCAAAAACCAGAATGATGGAAGCCTGTGACAGACGTAAAGCTACCTTTTTCTACTAAATCTGTAAAGGTGACTCCATTTAGACAGAACCACATGTGTCCATATTTTGCATAGGACTTGTTAAACTTAACTAGTTGTAGTACGCAAATGCTAGCCGAGTGCTATTGTTACTTACAATCATAGTGAATTTAGTACTAGTAGTTAAAACAGATACATTGGTCTTCTTATTGGTGAAGTTGCACGATTCGTCTTAGATGTCTATTGTGCTCTCTAAGCGTGAATGGTATATTGTGGAGGAGTTGAATTGCTTATTTGATTTCGCACCTCTGAACTTCTTTTTCCTTGAACTCACAATCTTGGAAACTCTCGACGGTCAACAAATGTGTTGTCTCTGCTTATTCTAGGCTGCGATTCTACTTTTGAGAGTTGCTCTTGTCATGTCTAGAAGGACAATGCATCCATTTAATAATGTAGATGTGTAATGTTAATGCTTGAAATATATCACTTCTGCTATATATGTGTGCGCGCTTGTGCGCTTTTTTGGGTATGATTCCACTTCTTCTTTTTCAGGCAGAGTCCGTGGAAACATAACCAGGCAAGCTTGTAGATGAAGATGTTCTTGTGTGATGGTGGGTGGTGCTGCTTCTTAGCTAATCAGACTCGAGATTGTTTCATCTCCCTAGATAGTTGAGTTTTGCTTGTAGTATGATAATTAGGTCGGTATGCTTGTTTTATGTGTCATTTAGGTCTGGACAGTTCATGACTATTGCATACAAAGTGATAGGATATACATCGTCTTGCAGCTAATCAATATTGTACAAAATCAAATATAAGCTTTTATAGCGTCATCCATGCGGTTCATTTCATTAGAATTTTCTAACTTGGTATTTAGTTTTGCAATGTGATTTGATGCTTGCTTGTAGGTTCTAGTCTAGCTACCAGAATCTGGGATTTATCTACTAAAAAGTGTCATTATCTAGCTTGACACATTAGCTCGCTGTGCCCCTAGTTGCACATAACTTTGCTAAGGTCTCTAGCTTCTCTCTTGGCTTGCCATGATGCATTTTAATTTGTATTTTTAACATATGTACGTCTGTTTGGATAATGGGCTTGCATTAGTTTGGTAATTTTATATGTTATTTGGTATCTTTATTTATTTAATTTAATTTGGATGGGTTGGGATATTATTGAAGAACCATATAATTATATACTTGATAGCTCGAACTAACTTACTAGCCTGTAGGGTGTCTGTTCAGTTGTACATTTGTTCACCACACTTTCTATTGAGCTTAGATACCCCCTTTTATCGTATTAGTGAGATTATACACGATAGCTATGTTAAGTTTATGTTGAATTGACTGGAAGGTGGATCGTCTCATGCATATATTTAAACTAGACAGCAGGTGCGATATTGTTAGGGATCTCTAAATTTCAATTCTGAAGAGTTGGGATAATTCCCTTGTCTGTGAACCATTAGAGCAGCCAAAGTACACATTTGGCCTACTTGTTCTCAACCTGGACGAAACAGTTCAAGTTTTAATTTAAACTCTGGTCATATTGTGCAACTATTTCTTTCATAAATTTTGTCCAAATTTATAGAGGGCCATGTCAACTAATAGGCGTTGCTACAGGTGTATATAATATGACAGTGCTTATCAATCCATATTTTTGTTACGAGACTCGTATGTGTGCTGGCTATCGTCAAAATATAGAAGTATAAGCAAAGATAAGAGAATTTCAAGTAGCAATCTTGTATAAGCTGTCTACGAAAAGAAGTAGATGAAATGAAGCAGATGAAACAGAAATCGCATGCAACAGAGATCGACTCTGATGGTTAAGGCATTCTCAATGCATCTGGCAGCAGCTTTCAGAAACCTTAAGCATTCTGAATAGCTCCCGACTGCGTCAGAATGTTTCGCAAGCCCTCATGCCATTTTTGGTCAGATATACCAACTGGGATATTGATTGGTTGGTGCCACGAAAATATTGCAATTGACAAAAGGTAAACAAGTTCAGAAGCCACAAAAATATTGCAACTGACAGAACAAGATCAGAGAGAAAAGTTCTAATTGCAGTGTCATATATTTCCCAGCTTCTTTATCTTCCTCCTGTAACTAAAAAATATAAATCTTCTGTTCGAACGATTAAAAATTTCCCGTCATCGATAAGTACAGAAAACTAAACATCACCTTAACACAAGCAGGACACTTCATACCAATTACCATGAAACTCAAAAATGGTGCAGACTGCAGAAGATAGAATAGTACGTCCATGCATGAAATCTGGACTTCCTTGTTTGTGACATACACTAACACCTTTGTTTATATCAAAGGCGATGAACAAAATTGTCCACGAAAGGTTTTTGTTCAGTTAAAAAAGATGGGAGAGGAACTAGTTCCATGAGAATCAAAATTGATTCAGCAGGATTAAAGTATAATCTCATACAGCTTTCATCAAAACGAGAGACAGTTTAACCCCTTCTTCTTCACCGCTGTGTGTAACTGTGCGATTAAAATATAAGGTTAGACAACCAATCGAATGAGTGAAATTGGTTGTCTTCCTCAACCCCCCTTTGTTCAGGTCGGCAGTGCTCGAGTTTGTCAGTGGCTGTAGGGGTTATGTTGATAAAACCTTTGTTTAGGCGCTCAAAAATTTGAGGACTCAAAACTTTTAATAGTCACTAGTAAATCAATCTTATGATATTATTTTCGTTTAAATAAAATAAAAACTTGGACAATTTTTTTTCCAAAAAACAAGTGTAAAAGAACTGTTCGGCAACTCTTTGTATTAGAAATAATAGAAAATTTTAAATTAAACTATTCACATTCTTCATTTGAAATATTTTATTTAACTAGTGAACAACTAGCTTTGGACTCAGCTGGGACATCTACAATTTATCCTCTAAAAGAAAGCAACTAAGACAAAAAGTTTACTTACTTCTAAGTTCCCTGAACGGGTTCAGGGTAGATACTTAGGAAGGAAAACAGTTTAAACTCTCCAAGCATGAAATCCATTTACAATTCTTAATCCCTCCTATATGACCTAGTAGGACAATATCTCGACAACAGCATTACCCAGTGCTTCTTACACTAGGGTGTGTTTGGTATGATGGAAAGAAAATGTTTTCCAATTTTCTCATATTTGGTTGGCTTAAAGATTTTGGAAAATGTTTTTCAAATCAACTCATTTTTCTTAATTCTAAGAAAAATGACTTCCCTTCAAAAAGTAAGGAGAACATTTTCTAAAACTCTCTTTCAACCTCACTCTTAAGTTAAAATATTCATACAACTCTCAAAATCATCCGTCCCTACTCCGACCCTAAATCCCCCACCTCACTCCACCCCGCACCCCCTATTAAATAAAATATTTTAAAATATTTTCTTACCTCACCCCCCACGCAAAACCCAAAACCCTACTCCCTCCCCTTTCCAAAAAAAATATATATATAATATTTTTTTTAAAAAAATTGAACTTTTTTCTTACCTCCCCTACCCGACCACCCTACCAACCTCCTCCCCCCATCCCCCCCCAAAAAAAATTAAATCTTTTAAATTTATTTTTTGAAAAATTTTAATTTTTTCCTTACCCCACCCTCACTCCCCTACCCCGAACCCCACCCCCACCCCCCACCCCCTACCACCCCCATTCAAAAAAAATATTTTAAATTTTTTTTCTTACCCGACTCATACTCCCCTACCCCCACCCCGTACTAGTCCCCCAACCCCCTCCCCCCTAAAAAAAATTAATTTGTTTTTAAAAAGATTAAAATTACTTTCTTACCCATCCTCACTACCTATTTTGACAACCCCAACCCCCACCTACCAACCCCCTCTCCAAAAAAAATAAATAATATTTTTAATTTATTTTTAAAAAAATATTCAAAACTTTTTTCTTATCCCACCCTTTTTATCATATTCGTTCTCATTGTTTTTGTTAAATATATACAACTACTTTTAGAAAACATATACTTATCCAATTTGCATAACGAACATATAAATATAAGTAAGAAACAACTTATTTTTCTAAAAAATATTTCACCTCCTTCATATCGAACACACCCTAAAAAATTATTTTTTGAGATCAAAAATTATTTTTCTAAAAGTATTTTTACGCTTTAGTTAAACATTAAAATGAATTTTCTGAAAAGTATTTTTTCATTCACCAACCAAACACTACAAAATATTTTCCGGAAAATATTTTTCATCTACCAACCAAACATAGGAAAACAAGTAAGAAATTAACTTATTTTCCAAGAAAACATTTTCTAGGAAAACATTTTCCTTCGTACCAAACACACCCTTAAATCCTTTGTTGTTCCTTTCGCTCCACAAGGAGTACATAACAACAACAAACATGAAACCCAAGATAGTTGTTCTAGGTCTCTTGTACTTCACTTAGTTATACATTCCACCTCAAAATTCCAGCATCCTACCCTTTTATGTATCCCTAACCAATGTAGCAGTGTGATCCATAAGTTGGCGTAAGGACAGCTGAAGAAAAGATGAGCATGAGTTTCTACACTTAATGTTTCAGATAAGACACATCCAGTTGACACCTGAATGCCCCACTCACTAAGCTTGTCAACAGTAGATAATCTTTGGTGCAAGGTTATCCACATGATGATGTCTGGGTAGTAATCCTTTAAGTAGTGTGAAGGCCTTTCATGAAACTTAGGGTATTGTGGGAGCATAGCTCCATAAGCTAGGCTAATGCTAAACTTGCCATTCTTGCAGCATATCTTCATGAAAATCTGTATATTCTTGCTCTCTGTTGTTTTCAATATTTTCGGGTATAAGAATTTGTATTTAGGCACAACAACTTCAACATAAGTTCAAGTCTAAAAATAAGAACACCTATGAAGTTATATAACACTCTCAACACAATATCAAAAAGACCTTTCAAAGAAGTGTGTTTTTCTTTCCAGAAATTTAGATGAAACAGAAAAGGACAAGTCCTTCGACTTCATGAAGTGTTCTTAAGGAAATAATTCTCCTCAAGTACCCGAGGTTGCGGAATTTTCCTCCCAGGATAAAATGGCCTAACAATCCGACTGTAGTGTTACCTCAAACGATTAGATTCTCTTCGAACTCACTCAACGATTAAATGATTACACGGAGTATATTTTCAAGAAACAAGAAGAGTTTTATTGCAGAAATTTTTTTGTATCTAAACCTGTGGATGAAAACAGGTTTATATAGCCATCAGATGCCCCCTCTGAAAGGTAGTAATGGTTCACTTAAAGATTGTATCCCTTCTGGAAAAGTCATGTCTGTAAGTCCAAAAGTGTGTCTTTTTCGAACAGTCACAACCATCCAAACGGGCATACCATTTCATGAATAAGTGTGTCCTTTCGTTGAAGGGTTGCATACCTTCCGAAGCATCATTTCGCTTCTTGACTACATTTCGAAACAGTGTTTCTGCCACTACATGGAGGATCAAAACACAGAAAAATTATTGCGTTTTCCCTTTGGTATTTTCGAATTAAATTTCTGTCAAATAAATTTTGTCCAAAAAGATAGATCGCACCGATCGATCATTTGACAAATCCAAATCCAAATTCAAAGCCGAAGTCGAGTCGAGCGAGCGTCGATGACGTGAGGCACCACCTTGTTCTTGACTCACTATCCATGTGGAGTAATTGCTTCTTATTATAAACACTTCAAAGTTCCTTTCTCCCATCAATATGGAAGAATTAGTGAACTTTCCCTTAAAAGAATACACTTTCCATTTTAGTGTCTCTCTTTCCCTCCACTATTTTCCCTTCATTTTTCATTCACACTTTTCATACACATTGAACTCAACAATCCCCCACATGAATGGGGAATGACTACTTTTTCGTAAAACTTTATGGACAAGTATGTGATCATCAAGTAAAGACTGAATGCACTGGATAAGTGGGTTTCCCTTTGAACTTTCCATAGTGAACATGCATCAGATGAACTTGGTCAATCGATAGATTTGATATCTTTGAATCGTCAAACTTTAATGTACACCTAGACAACACATGTCACACAACCAACCTTTTACCGTCTATGGTTCTTACGGTTTTGTTCGTTTCAGCCATGAACACGTCCAAGTTTCATGAGAGCTTAAAGAACAGGCCTTTACTAACGTTCTCCTTGAAGAGGATTCGACTTCGCTCTCACATAGGTGACTTCTAGACGTTTAATCCAATAGATTAAACTATTTGGTCAAATCTGACAAATTTAGATAATCATTAAAAGACTTTTCACCTTGAGCCTTATCCTTGTTTACTAAACATTATCTACATCATGAAAATGGGTTGCGTAATTGACAATGTTGAACCTGTCAGACACAACTTTGTTTGATCTCTTTGAACCTAACTCTTGGGATCTCCAGTCTGCTAGGTAGAGTTATCGCCATGCTGACTTGTCCTAGGCCTTAAATCCATTCCCTTGGATGTTCTCTCAACTCCTTCTCTAGACAGGCCTTTTGTAAGTGGATCCAATACATTATCCTTTGACTTTATGTAGTCAACAGTGATAATTCCACTAGAGAGAAATTCTCTAACGGTGTTATATCTCCGTCTTATGTGACGAGATTTACCGTTGTACATCATGCTCCCTGCCCTACCTATTGCCGCTTAGCTATCACAGTGTATACATACTGGTGTCACTAGTTTGGGCTAATAAGGAATATTTTCCAAGAAATTTCAGAGCCATTCTGCTTCTTCACCGGCTTTATCCAACGCGATAAATTCAAATTTCATTAAAGAGCGAGCAATAAAAGTTTGTTTGAAAGATTTCCAAGATACCGCTCCTCCACCGATAGTAAATATATATCCACTTGTGGATTTTACTTTGTTCGATTTGGTGATCCAATTTGCATCACTATATCCTTTAAGTACTGTGGGATATTTATTATAATCCAAAGCATAGTCTTGAGTGTATTTAAGATACCTCAAAAGACTTTCCATTGACATCCAATGAGTTTTGTT
Organism: Capsicum pubescens; assembly: GCA_030864215.1. Taxonomy (NCBI): domain Eukaryota; kingdom Viridiplantae; phylum Streptophyta; class Magnoliopsida; order Solanales; family Solanaceae; genus Capsicum; species Capsicum pubescens. Next base: position 7,689,856 of record CM061539.1, read on the forward strand.
GGGATTACTCGTGTACCGACTCGACTTACTAATAGCGCATACTATGTCTGGTCGTGTACAATTAATTATATACATTAAACATCCCAATACTCTTGCATACTCCAACTGTGAGTCACTTTCACCCTCATTCTTTTGAAGTGCGAAGCTCACGTCCAATGGAGTCTTGGCAATACCAAATTCCAAATACTTGAATTTGTTAAGTACCTTTTCTATGTAATGAGATTGTGACAATGCCAACCCTTGTAGAGTTCTATGAATTCTTATTCCTAGGATCACATCCTCAATTCCAATATCTTTCATATCGAACTTGCTCTCGAGCATTCGCTTTGTGGCCTTTATGTCAGAAATGTCTCTACTGATGATCAACATATCATCCACATATAAACAAAGAGTGACTTAGTGATTTGGAGTGTCTTTAATGTAGACATACTTATCACATTAATTTATCTTGAACCTGTTTGCCAACATGGTTTGGTCAAACTTTGCATGTCATTGTTTAGGTTCTTGATTTAGTCCATACAACTTAATAAGTGTACACACCTTATTCTCTTTTCGTGGAACCAAAAAACCCTTAGGATTTTCCATGTAAATTTCTTCCTCCAATTCTCTATTTAGAAATGCTGTTTTCACATCCATTTGATGGATTTCAAAACTATATACCGCCTCCAAGGAAATTAACATTCAAATAGACATTATCCTTGTTACTGGTGAGTATGTATCAAAGTAATCAAGGCCTTCTTTCTATTTGAAGCCTTTTACTACAAGTCTTGCCTTGTATTTATCAATAGTACCATCCGCTTTCATTTTCCTTTTGAAGATCCATTTAGAACCTAAAGGTTTATTTCCTGGAGGAAGATCAACCAACTCCCATGTATGGTTGCTTAAGATTGAAACAATTTCACTATTGACTGCCTCTTTCCAAAAGAATGAGTTCGACGACAACATCGCTTTTTAAAAAATTTGAGGCTTATTTTCTAAGAGAAATGTTACAAAATCTGATCCAAACGAAGTTGACGTTCTTTGACGTGTACTACGTCTTGGATTTTCATCATTATGTATATTCTCACTTGGTTCATCTCGAGGTTGTTTAGACCCCCCACTAGACTGTTCATGTCTAGTTTTATACGGATAAATATTTTCCAGGAATTCAGCATTATCTGATTCAATTACCGTATTTTCATTAATATCCAGATGTTCGGATTTATGAACCAAAAATCGACATGATTTACTACTTTTAGTATTTTCTATAAACACGCACTCCACCGTCTTAGGTCCTATCTTAACCCTTTTAGGCATAGGAACTTGGACCTTCGCTAGACACCCCCACACTTTAAAATATTTCAAGTTGGGTTTCCTTTCTTTCCATTTTTCATAAGGAATTGATTGTGTCTTACTATGGGGAACTCTATTAAGTATACGGTTGGCTGTAAGGATAGCCTCCCCCATAAGTTTTGCAGTAAACCTGAACTTATAAGTAAGGCATTCATCATTTCCTTCAGAGTTTGATTTTTCTTTCCGCAATTCCATTATACTGAGGTGAATACGGGGCTGTAGTTTGATGGACAATTCTATTCTCTACACATATTTCGATGAAGAGAGATTCATATTCTCCGCCCCTATCACTTCTTATTATTTTTATCTTTTTCTCTAACTGTTTTTCAACTTCAGTTTTATATTGTCTAAATGCATCAATTGCTTCATCCTTACTATTTTGCAAATAGACATAACAGTATCTAGTGCAATCGTTAATAAAAGTTATAAAATACTTTTTCCCACCACGTGATGGTGTTGACTTCATATCACAAATGCCAGTGTGTATTAAGTCTAAGGGATTGGAATTCCTTTCAACAGATGTATACGGATGCTTAGCATACTTTTATTCCACACACGTGGCACTTTGATTTATTGCACTCAAAGTTTGGAAAAACTTCTAAGTTAATCAATTTTCGCAAAGTTTTATAATTGACATGTCCTAAACGTTCATGCCACAATTCATTAGACTCAAGAAAGTAAGAAAAAAAAGATTTTTTTTTATTTCAATAGTCATTACATTCATCTTATATAGGCCCTTAGTGAGATAGCCTTTTCCTACATACACTTTTACCTTGCTAATTACAACTTCTCCGAAAACAGTTACTTATTTGAATCCGTTTTTATCTAGAAATGACACAGAAATCAAATTATTTATTAACACCGATACGTATAGGACATTGTTAAGTGTCACTTTTCCTGAAGTCATTTTTAAGCATACTTTTCCTGTTCCTTCTACTTTTGCAGTATCGGAGTTAGACATGAAGATCTTTTGAAAACAACTCCTTATTAGCACAAACATGGCGGGTGGAACTAGAATCCATCCATCATTCGTGAGGATTTCCCACCAAGTTGCATTCGAAAAGCATCGCACATAGATCATCTATTTATTTCTTGGACTCAGCCACATTTGCTTGGTCCTTTTTCTTACCTTTCTTAGGGGCCCGACAATCTGTTGATTTGTGGCCAATCTTGCCATAGTTGAAGCACTTTCCTTTGAATTTCTTCTTGGGTTGATTGCTTTCATTTCCAGCCTTCTTTCACTTTTTGGAGTTGTAGTCATCTTCTATAATATTTGCTCTATTCATTGTAGAATTTCCTCTTGACCTTCTTTCCGCAACCTTATTATCTTCTTCAATGCGCAGTCATATAATTAGATCTTCGACTGGCATCTCCTTACATTTGTGTTTTAAATAGTTCTTGAAGTCCTTCCACATAGGTGGTAACTTCTCTATTATTGCTGCTACTTGAAATACTTTATTCACGATCAGACCTACAATAAAGGTTATGTGAATATTAAAAACATTTTTAAATTATTCAATAAAGGTATTTGTCAAAATCATACCTTCCGTAAGGAGATCATGGATGATCACTTATAGTTCCTGCACTTGGGAAACAAAAAACTTGCTATCTATCATTTTATATTCCAGGAATCTTGCAACGAAAAACTTTTTAGTTCCTGCATCCTCGGTCTTGTACTTCCATTCTGGCACTCCCCATAACTATTTTTCTATCTGTGTTCCACTATACACATTGTAAAGGTCATCTTGGAGACCACTCAAGATGTAATTCCTACAAAGGAAATTTGTGTGTTTCCAAGCCTCCACAATCATGAATCGCTCTTGTTCAGAGGTTCCCTCGATCACCTTCGGAGCTTCCTCAAATGTGAACTTTTGAAGACAAAGAGTTGTGAGGTAGAAAAATATTTTCTGCTGCCACCTCTTGAAGTCAATACTCGTGAACTTTCCAGGTTTCTCCGCCGGTGCCATAGCTTACAGAGCATTAGTACGACTCGTCTGTCAATACTAGTTTCCTCCATGGTCGTTCCAGCATCATGCATTTGACTATCGGTAGTTATTTTCCTGTCACAACAAGACAGTAATTTTAGTATATCAAAATACTATCAATAAAGTTCCAGCAACTTTAAACACCTCTTGTTTCTAGTTTAACGATGAAGTTTTTATGACTTTCAATCGTCAACCGAGTGATCTTTAACTCGTGAGATTTTATTTCTTCAAACCACTAGTTAAGTTCAAATGGAGTAGAAAGCTTATAACTTTAATCTCTAGAAACCAAATAAATAAAAATTTTCAGATTCTGTAAAGTTATTTATTTCCTTAAGATTGTTGTTTTCAATGTTTTCGGGTACAAGAATTTGTATTTAGGCACAACAACTTCAACACAAGTTCAAGTCTAAAAACAAGAACACCTATGAAGTTATATAACACCCTCAACACAAGATCAAAAAGACCTTTCAAAGTAGTGTTTTTTTTCCAGAAATTTAGATGAAACAGAAAAGGCTAAGTCACGAACTGTCCTTAAGGAAATAATTCCCCTGAAGTACCCGAGGTTCCAGAATTTTCCTCCCAAGATAAAATGACCTAACAATCCGACTGTAATGGTACCTCAAACGATCGGATTCTTTTCAAACTCACTCAACGATTAGATGATCACATGGAGTATATTTTCAGAAAACAAGAAGAGTTTTATTGTAGAATAATTTTTGTATCTAAACCTGTAGATGAAAACAGGTTTATATTGCCATCAGGTTCCCCTTCTGAAAGGTGGCAATAGTTCTTCTACAGATTGTATCCCTTCTGAAAAAGTCATGTCTGTTTGTCTAAAAAGTGTCTTTTCCGAAAGTCACAACCATCCAAACCGGGCATACCATTTCATGAATAAGTGTCTTTTTGTTGAAGAGTTGCATCCCTTCTGAAGCATCATTTATCTTCTGTACTAAATTTTAAAACAGTGTTTCTGCCACTGCATACATACATATAAATGGAGGATCAAAACACAGAAAAATTATTACGTTTTCCCGTTGGTATTTTTGGATTAAATTTCTACCAAATAAATTTTGTCCAAAAAGATAGATCTCATTCATCGATCATTTGACAAATCCAAATCCAAATTCGAAGCCAAAGTCGAAGCCCAAGTCAAGCCGAGCGAGCGACGACGACGCGAGGCACCACCTTGGTCTTGCCTCACTATCCATGTAGAGTAAGTGCTTCTTATTATAAACACTTCAAAGTTCCCTTCTCCCACCAATGTGGGAGAATTAGTGAACTTTCCCTTAAAAGAGTACACTTTCCATTTTAGTGTCTCTCTTTCCCTCCACAATTTTCCCTCCATTTTCCATTCACACTTTTCATACACATTAAACTCAACACTTCTTTCCTGAAAAAACTATTGTTTAATATAAAAAATCTCCTTGCAATCTAGCTAGCCTGCTTTCGTGCGTCCATGTCCTCCCACTTATTTCTTTTATATAGAAACTGTGCAACCATTACATGCACAAGACATTATTTTTAAAGAAATTGCCCAAAAAAACTTACAAAGAGCAGCTTTGTTATAAATGAAGAAGTCTAAAATGTTCAATCCCCATACAACTCTAGGTTGACAGTGAGTAGTCCATGCAATAGGTGCTCTGTGAGTTTGACAATCATACCCATGCCAGAGGAAGTCTCTACAAATGCTTAGTCACCATTGTCAACACTTTCTATGGGATTAAAAACACATGCCTAGTAAGTTTGCATTTCAAAGAGAATACTCTTAATTAATTGAAGTCTACCCCCATAAGATTGAAGCCTGAAAGTCCACTTCACTTTTGCTGCTATCTTGTCAATTAGTGGCATACACTGTTGAATATTTAACTTCCTAGATGCTAATGTAATCCCTGGGTACTTAAGGCATGGTGCCTAGTGAGAAATGAACTTTTCCAGTAGTTCCCTCTTCAGCTCATTCTGAACCCCATCTATATACAAGCAATTTTATGCCATAATTACCTTTAAGCCATACAAGGTCCCCTAGTTTAAGATTCACATTCTGGAGTTGATGAGTTTATTAGAAATGGTATAAGAGATATTTACCTCAGGTTTTGTCTCCAAGCCTATTTCTTAACTTTAAAGGCTACATGTTACGACCCGATTTATGAGTCATGATTGCACTTACTTATTCCACCAGTAGGTAAGACAAACCATAGCCTGAAGCTATGAGTAATGGGATAATTTGGTAGAAAAGGCATAAAAGCTGAAAATTTGCAAGTAAATACTTACAACAATAGTTCAAGTAATAGGAATAGTTTTAAAGATAGATAAAGATAATAGTAACATCCCACAACCTAGTAGTTTTGGTACATGAGCCACTAGCAAAAAGGAACATAAGTATTGTAATAGTCAATATACATCAGTCTCAAATAATGAAAGACTAAGCAAGAATAAAAGAAAGAGAAAAAGGAAACTTCGACTCTGAGAGCTCACCCTGCCTATGAACTCTAAACAACGTGATCGTCATGATAGCGGCAGGCACTAGTACTCAGATCTGCACCAAAAAAGTATAAAAGTGTAGTATGAATACCAAATCCATGAGTACTTTGTAGAAATCATCATCCAACTGAGTTAAATCATGATATAAGTACAATAATACTCAAGATAAATATGCTAAGTTAAGGTAAAATGGAAAACCTGGAATAGCAATCCAATATTGTATATAAATAAATGAATAATTAGGAATATTAAAATACAGAACATACGGTTATCACTACAAAATTGCCCCATAAGACTGTAAGTATGGAAAAGTAAAAAACCCAATGTGGGCCTCCATAATCCTAGAGGGTGCAATTAAGGATAATGAGTAACCGAAATTATACAAAATAACTGCATTTAAAGCCATAACCAAGAATCATTCCATACCATAAACCTCAGATAAAAACCAATTCCATAACCGTCATAAACAACCTGTCCATTCCGAACTTAAACTGGAACTCATATCAAGAATAATGCTGGAATAAAATCGGCTTTATAATCGAAAATCACCGGACTTGAATTAGAAGTAGTATCAAATCCAAAGTACCAAACCGGCATAATTACCATACAACCATCTTTTTCTAGCTACCAAATATACAATATAAAGGATATTATACAACTATAAAGTTATAAGGAGCTAGTAGTATTCTTGACCTAAGGTGGGTCGGAGGGGTCCACTTCTAATTTCCAAAATCCGTTCTAAGGAGAATTCTATCCCAAACCAGGCTAAGGCATCTAAATCCGTTTCTAGATATTAAATGTGACATATTGAGTCTTAAGGTAGCAATTTTACCTAAACAAGCATAACTAAGTCAATTATGCCTAATTTACTGTTACTTAATTGGCTAAAAGTCCCAAATTATACTAATTATGTCTCCAAGACCTAATTTCCAACCCATATCAAGCACATTATCATAAATATACTATGATTAAGGTTAATCAACAAGAAAGGTAAACCTATCCTACCTCGACATTGAAGGATGCCTAGTGAAATTCACTAAATAATTGAATTTCCCTTTCGAAGAGCTTTCGCAAGATGCCACACTATCAAAATCATAATCTACTCATCAATACGAGAACAACGGTACCCATATTACATTTTTGTTCTTTGAGTCCTAAAATTACATAAAAATTCTATGTGGGACCCGCTTGCGAAATCACCCTTTCAAAACCGTCAATGTGTCCCTCTATGTTCAAGAAACATTTACCCACAAAAATGGGTGAATTTCGAGCTCAAATGGTTCTAAAATTAATCCACCAATATTTTTTGAGAATTAATATAGAAATTTACCATGAAATTGATGAGAACTTACCAAGAATTCAGAGAAGAAATGCAAAATTTAAGCTTACAAACACCCCAAAATCTCCTATTAATGTCTCTCCCAAGTTTCAATACGTTTAGCAATCTACACTCTTGAAACTATGTGAAAAATGGGTTAAATGGAGAATAAATAATGTACCAGGTGCCACTAAAGCGGGCCTGAGCTGCTTCAGTGGTAAGTTCTAAAGTACCCAGGTGCCGCTTAATTGGCACATGCCCATGCTTTCCAGGATGCAAAAGTGGACAAGCTGGCACTAAAGTGGTTTGTGCTTTAGCACCAACTTTCCGTTAAAGCGTCATACTAAGCTATCTAAAGTTGCTAAAGCGCCTGAGGGCCGCTAAAGTGACCTTCGATAAAGCACCTAAAGAGCTGCTCTAGCGGTCACACTAGCTGAATGCACCCGCTTTTCCAAGTCTCCGCCGACCCCTCGAGATTCATCCAAAATTTTGTATATGCAAACGAACTATGATACCCTATCAAATTTGATATTTCAAACTCAATGGTGCAATCAAAATTTCCATTTGAGGTTGTTTGTCACGACCCGAGCTTGGACCTGGCCGCGACAAGCATCCCGAAGCATGAAGGCTCGAGAGACCCCTATCTGTGCCCAACCCACTAGTGATATTGTCCGCTCTGGGCCCAGGCCCGCACGACTTTAAAATGCGTCACTAGGGAGTAAGGCTTTCTTACTTATATACCCAGCATCCCTCATGTATGTTGCCGATGTGGGACTCCTTCCTAAGTTGGGGTGTTATATTATTCCGATGAAAAATAGGTCCCAAACCTAAGTGTCATTCTTCTTAGCTTCTGGACAATAGCTCGAAATGATTCAAAGTCTCAGGACCTGAACCAAGGGTCTATCTAGCCTAAAATCGATGTTCCAGAGTTATTGGAAATGTGAAAATTAGAATACAAGGTCATTTGACTAAAGTGTTTTCCCAATGGCCAATTCTTACCAATGGGGACTTCATATTAGAAAATTGGCACTAAAAATCAAATGAACAGCTCGGTAACAGAACTATCAGTTCCAGTAAGTCATAAATGTCTTGAGGAACCCATAGTAATGCTCTAACCAATAAAAATAAGCAGAAATGCAAAAAATGACCTGGAGGGTCATTACAATATCCACTACTAAAAGAACTTTCATACACGAAAGTAAAGGGTTAGAATGTACCTGAAGCCTCGACCAGGTGAGGAAACTGGGCCTGCATCTCGCTCTTGATCTCCTAAGTAGCCTCCTCTACTAGGATATGTCTTCACTAAACCTTAACCACTGAAATCTCTCTAGAGTACAACCGTCTGACATCACTGCTAATATGAATACTAGCTCCTCCACAAAGGTCAATCACTTATCCAACTTAACCGAGTCCCATCTGAGCACATGAGATGCATCTAGAGTGTAATTTTCACAACACAGAAACATGGAAAATCGAATGGACAAGAGAAAAATCTAGAGGTAAGGATAACTCATAAGCCATCTCACCAACTGTGTGAAGGATCTCAAAAGGTCCAATATATCTAAGGATGAGCTTTCCATTTTTCCTAAACCTCATCACACCATTCATAGGTAATACACAAGGAAATAATCGATCACCAACTCCAAATATTAAGGCATAAAGTTTATGATCTACATAAGCCTTCTGCCTACTCTGAGCTGCCCACAACCTGTCCTGAATCACCCTGACTTTATCTAACGACTCCTAACGTAAGTCAGTACCACGAGGTCTAATCATGGAGGTCTCAAATCACTAATCAAAGAACAACATTGTCTACTATATAAATCCTCAAAAGGCGTCATCTCAATACTCGAATGGTAGCTATTATTATACACGAACTCTGCCAAAGGTAAGTGCTTCTCCTACTGACCTCCAAAATCCATAACATAGGCTTGGAGCATATTCTGAAGAACCTGTGTAGACACCTAATTTTGTACCTCCCGAAAACTGAAGTTATCCATTTTTATCCTCGTCTTACCATGTGTCTACCCCGTGTGATAATTCTTTCACAAAAGGAAATAAAATAACAAACCTCTAACCAATCCAATTTAAGAATATTCTTTTGATAAAAAATCAACAACCACTCCCTAACAAACCTTATCTCAACCAACCTACCTCATAACCCCATACCCCTACCCTTAACCCACCTCACCACCCCTACCCCCTCACGTTTTCACACACCTCACCATAACAGAAGGGGTCCAGCAAAAACTTTACATACAATATATATTCACATACATTCACTGAAAATGGAAAAGGTAGAAGAGAGGACCCCACTGGAATCTTCCATTCCACTCATTGATTATTTTTCAGGGGAAATTTCCATATATACACACAGTGCACGCATATAGGGGGAGGATTAACACACAAAATTGGGATCATATTCTATTTTTTGGACAATCTTCTTCAATAATCCACTCGCAATTCTCACAATTAAATTACCAAAAAAACACTCTCATACTCTCATTCCCTCACCACACTGATCCTCCATTTTGATTGAATTCACTCCCGCATAGCTCACTTAAAATACTCTCTGAGATACACACACGCAGTAGAGAAAATAGGAAAAGCGAGAGAGATTTAAAAGAGATCGAGAGAGAGAAAGATAGAGAAGGGAGAGAAGAATCGAGAGAATAGGGACAAGGAATTAAGCGACTGACTGTTCTGGTAGGTTTTCGATGGTAACTGGACGAAATCATCCACCAAAAAATACCTCTAATCAGTATTTTGTTACTTTCTCACTGGGGGAACATCGTTGGTTGCCTGAATTCATTTGAATCTAACTGTTTTTCTGTCAAAAACTTTCTTGAAATTCTAAAATTCTGAAGGAAACATGTATGGGTCTTCTTTGTTCTTCGCGTATTCTGTTTCGGATTAGCGGAAAATAAAGTGAAGGGGATTTGATTCGAGTCGGGTTTGTTGGTCGAGGTTCGATTTGAGGTTTCTACGCGGACTCCATCTCATTCAAATAATATTTGAGTTTGAAAGCGATATTAAGGTCCATTTCTCATCCCTTTCTCGAGTAATTTTAATTTTGATATCTTGTTGGATGAATTAATAATGTGTGGATCTTACGTTGGTTGGTTTTGTGATGATTGAATCATGAATGCTATTTTTTTTTGGTTTTGAATTATGAAAGTTGAATTGATAGTCTAAGGATTGGTTAATCAATGACTGAGGATCAAAGTCGGCTATTGGGGGCAAAAATTGAAAATTGATAGAAAGCAAGTGTTAGTTATTTTGATTCATTGAAATCGTTGATTGTGATAATGCCATGATAGATCGAGCTGGGTAAGGCAAACGTTAGGTTCGGGTAGGCAAATTTAGGAATGATGTTTGATTGAATGCGTGGAATACTGAACGTGTTGGATGCTTTTCTAGTTCATCTCATAAATTGAAATTTTATTCATTTGCCGGGGAATGCCCCAAAGGAATTGTATTTATTCACCGTAGAATGCCCCGAAGTATCATGTGCTTGAAAATAGAGCACGGTCAAGGCCCAAAATATCGGGTGGAGTTTAGTTCAGGAGTAGTTTAGGATTAGTTTAGAATAGAGTAGGTTTACATTTTTACATTTTTTATTTTTTGGGACTGTATAAGTGGACTGGACACTAAATTTTGGATTGTTTTATTTTGTTTGCTTGATTGATCGTTTCATGTGTTTTGTGTGGTTTATACATTTGTAATGTCAAATTAGCCGATATGCTTCACCAAGCGACTGTGGTCGAACCATGGGATCGAGGGGTGCCTAACACCTTCCTTTCGGTCAATAGAATCCTTAGCCAGAATCACTGTTTGCAAACCATTTCAAAGAGTCCAATGGTTTTGAAAAGGATTTTCCAATAGTGACTTGGTGACTCTGATTTTGAAAAGGATTTTCCAATGCCAAGTGGCGACTCTGATTTTGAATGTAAAAACAATCCTTCTTCAAAACAAATCTTTATTTTTGTCACTTTAATAATTAAAACCCTTTCAAACTTAAAATCAATTCTTTCTTTTGGAGTTGAAAAAGCGGTATGACAACCTGAATAGCCTTCTCCAACTGCCCGTCAGTCTGAGGGTGGAAGGCTGTGTTAAGATCCACCTGCATACCCAACTCAACTTGAAAAGCTCACCAAAACCTTAAAGTGAATATTGAGCGTTGGTCTGAAATGATAGATATGGGCACTCCATGCAAACAGACTATCTCACAATTACATACGGGCTAACCTCTCCGCACAAAAGAACATTTGAACAGAAATGAAATATGCCAATTTGGTCAACCAATCCAAAATAAACCAAATACCATTGGAACTGTGGGAAGTGCGAGGAAAGCCACTGATGAAGTTCATAGTAATACACTCTCACTTTCACTCTAGAATGGGCAACCTCTGAATCAAGCCACCAGGCCTTTGATGCTCGACCTTCACCTGATAACATAAGAAATGAGATACAAAGTCCACCACATCTCTCTTCATACTATTCTACCAATAATGTTGCCGCAAATCTCTATACATCTTAATTATACGTGGGTTAATAGAATATCTAGAGCTGTGAGCCTCGCATAGAATTAACTGAATCAAGTCATCAACCCTCGACACACAAATTCAACCATCAAATCTCAAAACGCCCTCAAAATATTTAGTAGCCTTTTTGGACTCACTACTCAACTCCTAATCATGGATGATACAAAGTCTTATATCCTTAAACTCATAACTTCGAATTTGTTCAAATAAGGTAGACCTCGTCTCAACACTAGCAAGAATTCTCCTAATGTCAAAAATATCAAGTTGCACCATCAAGTTGCCTAAATACTGGACATCCCATGCCAACGACCTCTGAGAAATTGATATAGAAGCCAAAATACCCATACTCACCATCTTTTGGCTCATGCCATTCGTTATCACATTTGCCTTGCCTGGATGATATAAGATGAAGATGTCATAATCCTTAAGAAACTCCATCTATCTATGTTGCCTATAATTAAGCTCATTCTGGGTCATAAGATACTGAAGACTATGATGATTCATGAAGATCTCATAATGCACGACATAAAGATAATGCCTCCAAAGCTTAAGCATGAAAACTACCACCGCCAATTCCAAATCATGAGTGAGGTAGTTGCACTCGTGCACCTTCTACTGTCTCAATGCATAAACAATATCTCAACCCTTCTGTATTAGATCATAACCTAAAACAACATCAAAAGTATTATAATATACGATGAATCTCTCACCCTTAATAGGTAAAGCCAAAATAAGGAATAAAGTAAGAAATCCCTTGAGATTCCCATAGCTCGACTCACATTCCTCAGACCATCAAAAGTAATCTCTTTCTAGGTCAATCTGGTTATTGGCGCTACAATAGTAGCAAAACCCTCAATGAATCGCCTATAGTAGATAGCCAAACCAATGAAGCTACAAACCTCAGACGGAGATGTAGGCCTGGCCCAATCACGGATAGCCTCAATCTTCACTGGATTAACCATAATCCCATCCTAAGACACCACATGTCCTAAGAATATAACCAAATCAAGCCAGAACTCACAACTAGAGAATTTGGCAAAAATCCTATGATTTCTCAAAGTCTGGAGCACAATCCTTAAATGTTGCATATGCTTCTCTTTTACTCCTCAAATACTCAAGGATGCCGTTGATGAACACAATCATGAAGAAATCTAAATAAGGCCTAAACATATGGTTCATCAAATCCATAAATGCAGCTGGGGAATTGGTTAACTAGAAAGACAACACCAGAAACTCATAATGACCATAACGGGTTCTAAAGGTTATCTTTGGGATATTCTCAGCTCGAATCCTCAACTGATGGTAACTGGACCTTAAGTCATTCTTTAAGAACACCACTTCTCCTTGAAGCTGGTTAAATAAATCATTATTGCGAGGCATAAAATACTGATTCTTTACCATCACTTTATTAAGCTATTTGTGGTTAATACAAATACGTAAAGAACCATCCTTCTTTTTTAAAAACAAGATAGGATCTCTCTAAAGGGACATACTCAGTCAAATAAAACCCTTACCCAGAAGATCCCAAAGCTGAGAATTTAACTCTTTAAGTTCAGCAGGAGACATAAGATAAGGTGCTATAGAAATAGGTTGGGTTCCTAGATTTAGATCAATAACAAAATAAATATTATGCTCAATAGGAAGACTAGGTAGATCAGTAGGAAAAACATTAATTAACTCTCCATGCTAAAATCATAAATATAAGCGAGATAAGACATAACCCCACATAATAAGTCTCCTAGCCCGAATATAAAAAATAATCCATGTCAGCTCACGACTATTAGCTCTCTACCGCACGACCAAAGCTATGTCGAGCATAACTAAGGCAATGGTCTTGGCAAAGTAATCTAAGGCTGTATGATAGTGGGATATCTAGTCCATGCCTAGAATCTCATCAACATCCACCATGTATATTACAAAAGATCAACTTGAGTATCAAACTCCCAAACAATCACAACACATGATCTATAAATCCGACCCATTACTAAAAATCAGCCACGAGAGTAGATACACATAACTCATAAATAAAAAATCCCAAGATAACTCTAACCACGGGCATAATAAGAAGACACATAAGAATAAGTGCATCCCAAATTAAATAAAGAAAAAGTTGGTTGATAGCACACCAAAATTATACCTGTGATAACAACATTCGAAGTCTCAGCCACAGTTCTAGTAGGTACGGCATAAAATTAACCACGCCCGCGACCTGGCTGGGATCCTAATCGATCTCATATCCTACTTTAATAAAGACCTCTACTAGCACTCTAGGGACTACCTCGATGACCATTCATACCACCTCTATCTAGGAAATGAACTACCCTAAGCAATGGAACACTTTGAGATAATGGAACCATCACTCTACGACTAAGGTACTCTCACGAGAAATGGCCAAAGGCCCCAAACCGTAATATGCCTCTGGCACTGTACTAAACCCAAAAAACCCCACTGACCCAAAATAACTACCAAAGCTAGAATCACCAAAAGATGAACCCCTTGGAGGCTAGCCACTACTCAGGTTAGGATAATCACTATAACTAGACTGGCCTCCATTGTTAACCTGAAGAGAAACATTAACAGGCATACTAGACTGACCCTGATTTTGATACGACTGATGTGGAGGGTACCTACCTAAGAACCACTGCCTTTGAATTATGAGCCATTATAGCTCTCACTAAAACTACCTTGATATCATGATCACTTATTGTTTCCCCTTAGGCCTCGCAATGCATCTCCTCCATAACCCAAGTATGATTAGAAATCTTAGAAAAATATCTACCTACAACAACCAAACTCTACATAGCCATATGGAGAAGGAGTCTCAATCCCCAAATAAAGCACCAAACTCTCTCATATAGGTAGTCAGAATAGATGTGGAATGCCTAGCTAACTCATAAAATCGAGACTCATACTCTATAACTATCATGGATCCCCACTCTAACCTAGAGAACTAATCCCACAAGAGATCTCTAAGATTGCGAGGCATATACTTCTTCGAGAAGACCTCATAGAATTGAGTCCATATCAATAAAGGAGATTGAGTTGGCTTGGAATCAAGATAACCTTTCCACTAATGTCGAGCCACCAAATCCAATTAAAAAGTAGTGCAATTATAATACCCAATAAAGATCTAAGTCTAAATTCAGCTCTTTTAGCTCTTCAAAAACTCCAACACTTAGAATATTTTAGCTAAGTGTTCAACTTTTAGTCTCATTTTAAGCCTCTAAACTTCAGGGATTTATTTCACGACCTTTTTGACCTCCATTTGTTGATTTTAAAGTTGATTCATGATGGGACAAGTCAATAGTACATCTCGGGTGAGTTTCAAAATTTTTGGAATAGTGTAAGGGCATGTTTGGATTTAAAACATAGTGAGGTCTCGCGATGGCCCCGCGTCGCGAGGGCCAATCAACTTGATTAAGGGTCGTGTTGCGATGGACATTCAAGTTAAACAGGGGTCACGTCATGATGGCTTGTCTAGTTCAGTCGGAATTTTATACGAATTATAAGGGCATTTGGGTCTTGTACCCCTCCATTACTAAGCCATAAACACGAAATTAAGCCCTCATTCACCAAATTATATTCACTTTATCTCAAAATTCTCTCAAGAACACTCCTAGGGTTTTTAAGTCAAGCTTCAATCCCCAAAGATTTAACCATCAACCTTCTCTAAATAAAGTAATAAGGTATACATAGTGTTCATTCATGGATTCTTTTCGTCCATGAAGCCGAAGAATCAAGTTTTAAACTATGAATTATGATATTCATGGTATGGGTTGATTATGTTTATGTGGTTGTTGTGGTATGATTCCTAAGTTGGAATCTTTATGTGTTTTTATGAAAATATGTTAGCATGTGAGTTGAAAACCATGAATTTTAGTTGGTTATGCTATGTTAATTTGATGATTATGACATGTCCTAAGTCATGCAACCTAAGTGTTTGACAAAATGCCTAAGAGATTAGAAATTATGTAATATGACTCAATTATGACCTAGGTGATGGATTCATGTTTTACCCTTATGTTCAAATGACTTCAATTCTATTGTGGTGCAATGTAAATGTTTTTTGGAATTCTCATGATGTTAGAATATGAAATTATGACATTAATTATATGCATTCCTATCATGTACAAGACTATGATAACCATGTACTTCATGAAATCCCCAACTTATTGTAGTATGGATTGTTGATGTTGGTCATGTATTCGAGAATGTCATGCCTTGTTAGTTTCTTTCTATCGAGTCCTGGGGGTACTTGTACCCAAAAAATATAGTTGTGTGCCTAGAACCAGTGTCATGTTTCAAGATACTCTCAGTCAAGCCATGTTCAGTAGAATTCAGTCAGTCTCACGACTCAGAAAAACTCTTAGTACTCAATAAATCTCACTAATCTTAGTTAATTATCAGAATTCAGTAGAATTCCATCAATCAACGTATTCAATGAACTCAATTTAGTTTAGATCAGTTAATCAGTTTAGTGTCTATTCAGTTGGGAGTAGATTCAGCATGGAGTGTACCCAACGATGGGAATCCATACTGCTAGATTTGAGGGTGAGGTTCCTAGAAGAAATCCTTGCATTCCAGAATTATGTATCCAACATAGGATGAGATATCGATACTGCCAAATTTGAGGGTTGATGATGTGGATAACCACCATTCTCTTTTAGGGACACTTCCAGATTTGAGGGTCACTTACAGCTTGTCTTTACCCTTGGCACGGTACTGACACCCTTCCAATTAAGGTTACAAATTGGACCCCAACTTAGCTATAATAGCGCATTTGGAGAATGTCGGTTGGATGAATACTTCCCACAATTACAGTCTCAGTCTCAGTAATAGAATGTAGATAGTTCTACCGAATTCAGGACTGTCAGATACAGTCATGCAACTTAGTGCAGTATGGAACTAGCTAGTTCCATCAGAACCTAGACTGTCAGATATAGTCACTCATGTTATCAGCTATATCAGTTATCAGTAACTCATGTTATCAGTATTCAGACTCAGTAGTCAGTATTATCATGAACTCAGTTTCAGTTACGTATTCATGCATGTATTTATCACGCCCATGTTAGTCACCCAGTTAGAATTGTTCATGCATATGAACCCCTCTTGCATTAGCCCACCTCACTTGCATACCAGTACATTCAGTCGTACTGATGCATTCACGCTATAGTGTCTCTATACCATAGGTTTAGAGACACAAGCTCCAGAGCAGTAGTAGCATTCCAGTTTTTAGTACTCAGAGCCAGTGGTGAGTCCTCATCATTTGTGGATAGGATTATTTCATTTATTTCATTATTTCAGTTCATTATTAGTTGATGGAGTTAGTTGGGGACATGTCCTATTTCACTCCTTATTCAGACAGTTTAGAGGTTTTCAGACTAGCATGATTAGACAGTTATTAGAGCTTTGTTTTGTTATTGTTATACCATGTTATTCAGACATTGTTATATCATCTTTAAGATGTGAACCTTATGGCCTTTTAGCCTTTATTTCCGTATTTATACGTATATTATAAGGTGTTCAGGTACAAATATTAGTTATGGATTAGCTTGTGGTCCTTCGGGGTCATAAGCACCGTGTAGTGTTTCGAGCACCAAGTTCAGGGTGTTATAGCAATCCACACCAAGAATCTTAATTAGGACCAAATTACAGAGCCTATCCTTACAAGTGATCAAGAACTCATAAACATCCTCGCTTGGTGCACCAAAAAACCTAGATGGAGATAATCTCAAAAACCTACCTAGCATTTTCTGCTCCTTCAAAGACATAGCAAGCTAGGAAAGAAACAGTGGAGTAATTACCAGTCAAACAACCTATGGTGTAGGAGGGACCTCAACTCTGGGAACCGCAGCTATAGGTTGCTCCTTTATTTTAGTATTACTCTAATTCGTAGACCATGCACCATCAGACGATGCCCCACTGACCAATCCCAAGAGTTGAATCAATGAATCCTTAAGCAATAAAGAGAAAATAAACCTTGATGGAGCCTGGGATGGTCCCTGGCTCACCATTGGCTGAGGTGAAAGAATCTCTAGCTCAAGAGTAGGAATAGGGTTCGATGAAGGCCCCCTATCTTGGTCCTTGTCTCAAGATGTATCTCTAGGTTTTCCTTGACCTCTAGGTCATCCATGATCTATAATAGGATCCCTAGTCGCGGACTTGGGTTCTTTATCTTGTATAGAGACTGCACGTATCCTAGCCATCTATTAGTGAAACTAAAGGAATATTTAGAAACCAACTCAGAATCTTACCAAGAAAAAATTTAAAGAAGTAAAGATATCATAAGAATGTCCTATAGCCTCCCGAAGATAAGAAACGAAAGTTATCTTTCTGATCCGCAGGACTCTACCAGACAATTTCTCTTGTACCAATAATACTAGTGAACTTAGATCTAATACCAATTTGTCACGATCTGATTTATGAGTCATGATGGCACCTAATTTATCCCACAAGTAGGTAAGTCAAACTGTACCTTAAAGCTATAAAAATAGGCTAATTCGGTGGAAAAAGGCATAAAAGCCATAAATTTGCAAGTAAAGACTTACAACAATAGTTCAAGTAATAAGAATAGTCTGAAAGATAGATAAAGATAATAGTAATATCCCACTACCTAGTAGTGTTGGTACAAAATCCACTAGCAAAAAGGAACATAAGTATCGAATAGTCAATATACATTAGTCTCAAATAATGAAAGATTAAGAAAGGACAAAAAAGGAGAAAAAGGAAACTCCAACACCAAGAGCTCACCCTGCCTCCAAACTCTAAACAACATGATCATTACGACAGTGCCGACTACTAGCACTCGAATTTTCACCAAAAAAGTACGAAAGTGTAGTCTGAATACCAAATCCACCGGTACTTAGTAGAAATCATCAGCCAACTAAGCTAAATCTTACTATAAGTACAATAATTGCAATATAAATATGCTAAGTCAAGGTAAAAGGTCAAACCTAGAATAGTGCTATAACACCGTAAATAAATAAATGAATAATCCAGAACAGTAAAATAAATAACATACAACTATCACTAAAAAACTGGCCCCCACAAGCTAGTACGTGCAAAAAACTAAGTAACCCAACACGGCTCTTATAAGACCGAACGGTGCAATCAAGGATAATGAGTAACCAAGAATTTACAATATAACTACATTTCAAGCCATAGACAAGAATCCTTTCATACTATAAACCTCATAGTAAAACTAGTTCTATAACCATCATAAATAACACATTTATGACGGACTTGAATCGAAACTCGTATAATCAAGTATCAAACTTGAATAAAAAATTATATCGTGAATAATGCCAAAATCAAATCGGTCTTAAGATCATAAAATTACCAGACTTGAACCAGAACTAGTATCAACTTCTAAGTACTAAACTAGCATAATTACCCTGTAACAACTTTTTTCAAGCTACCAATTATAGGATATAAAGGATACAATACACCTATAAAGTTATGGGGAGATAGTAGTAGTCTTGACCTAAGGTGGGCTGAAGGGGCCTATTTCTAATTCCCAAAATCCGTTCTAAGGAAAATTCTACGTTGGACTAGGCTAGGGTATCTAAATACACTTCTAGATATTAAATGCATCATATTAAATCTTAAGATAGCAATTTTACCTAAACATGCATAACTAATCCATTAAGCCTAATTTATGGTTACTTAATAGGCTTAAAATCCTAAATTATACTAATTACTTCTCCAAGACCTAATTCCCACCCATATCTAACACATTATCATAAATATACTATTATTAAGCTCAATATACAAGAAAGGTAAACTAACCTGCCTCGACATCGAAGGATGCTCGGTAAAATTCATTAAATTAATGAATTTTCCTTCCAAAGAGCTTCCTCCAGATGCCACGCTATCAAAATCATAATATACTCATCAATACTAGAACAACGGTACCCATATTGCATTTTTGTGTTTTGGATCCTAAAATTATGTAAAAATTCCATGTGGGGTCTGCTTGCAGAAATGCACTTTCAAAACCGTCAATGCATCCCTATATGCTAAAAGAACATTAATCCTCCAGAATGAGAGAATTTTGAGCTCAAATTATGTTAAAATCATCCCACCAATATTGTAGGGATTTTGAGGATTACTAGAGAAATTTACCATGAAATATATGAGAACTTACCAAGAATCCGAAGAAGAAACGTGAAACTTAATCTTACAAATATCCCCCAAATCTTGTATGAATGTATATCCTAAGTTTATATATGTATTAGGGTTCTAAATTCTTTAAAATGTATTTAAAATGGAAGAGAACGGGTTAAGTGGGGGATATATAATGACCTAGGTTCCACTAAAGCGAGCCCTAGGCCGCTTTAGAGGTCAGCGCTAAAGCACCCAGGTGCCGCTTTGGTGGTACGTGACCACACTTGCTAGTCCACTAAAGTGGTTTGTGCTTTAGCGGAATGCAACACACTGATCTTGTTAGGGTAACTAAAGCACCTGAGGAAAGCTGAAACACCCTTTGCTAAAGTTCCCAAAATGTCTCTTTAGAGGTCACACTAGTTAGAGACTTGGAATTTTTCTGAGTCTTTGCCAACCCCTTTGGATTCATTTGGAATCCTGTATATTAGGAATCCATTTGAGGTCGTTTCAACGAAAATCTCGCACCCAAGGGCCATTTTTCTTATCTTCTGGCCAATAGCTCAAAATGAGTCTAAAAGCCTTAACACCTAAACCAAGGGTTCACCAAGCCTAAAATCAATGTTCTAGAGTTGTTAGAACTATCAAAAATTTCATAAAAGGTCATTTGAATGAATTTTTTTCTCAGTAAGAAATTCTAACCATTAATGACTTCAAAATAGAGAATTTACTCTAAAAATGAAACAAACTACCCGATAACCAAACTGTCAGTTCCAGCAATTCATAAATTAATTGGGGTAGATATAAAAATACTATAAATGAAAAAAATAAGCAAAAATATAGAATGACCTAGAGGGTCATCACACTCCAAAATAGAGAAATGTCTCTTACAACCAAACAAATTGCCTGACAATTGAATTGTCACTCCCAATAAGTCATAAATGACTCAAGAAAGCTATATGAAAGCACCGAATAAAAAAAAAGCATGAAAACATAGTAAATGACTTGAAGGATCATTTAATATCCACTAGTAAAAGGATTTCCATTCGTGAAAGTAAAGGATCAATGTAATGACCCTTCAGGTTATTTTCCATATTTCTTCTTATTTTTGCTGTTAAAGCCTTCCAATAGTTACCCCAAGCCATTTATGACATGATGGAACTGAAATTACAATTACCGAGCAGTTCGTTTGAGGTATATATCCAATTCCTTATTTTGAAGTCATCACTGTTCTAAATGGCCACCGGGCAAAAACTTTAGTCAAATGACCTCGAATGCAAATTTTGACTATTTCAATAGCTCCAGATCATCTATTTATTCTAGGTGAACCTTTGGTTTTAATATCGAGGAACCCAAGATCATTTTGACCTATTGGTCGGAAAGTTAAGAAATTGAAAATTAGGTGTGGGGCCCATATTTCATCGAAATAACCTCGAATGTAAATTTTGATTACGACATCGCATCCAAAATATTGAATTTGGTATGGTTATATAGTTTATTTGTGTATATGGGGTTTCGAACAAATCCCGAACCCAGATTGAAGTCGATTATGGAATAAAGAAAGTTTGGTGAACTAGGATCTGGTGCAACAGTGATTACGAAGGGTAAATTGCAATTTCCAAATGAGGTTTTGATAACGCTCAAAGGACACCTCTAGTATGAGAATGTAAGCGATCATTAGCAATATAAAAATCCAACTAGGTTGGGGTCGATCCCACAGGGAATATGGTGTCAATGCAAGTCGTTGGCGGTTAAATCAACTGGTAGTTGTTGTTTCCTAAAGAAGGAATTTTTAAAAGTAGCAAGTAATGTTGTCATGTTGGAAATACTGTTTGTAATCAAGATAAATGGAAAACCAGAGTTATGTTCACCATGGGTTTTGGGAATTGATAGATACTAAGTACTGCTTAGGACTCTTGAAGTAAGTAGGAACAACAGAATATCCCCGACGACGATACTATCTGACTTATCTTTCGACCTCACCAGAAAATTTATTATATAATTCTTTCAAACATAGATAACATTAACATATCTATTTCCAATAGGATGTTATCTCGGGTAGATTAATCCAGTTACGACATCAATCATTAAACAGAAGATTGGTAGCTTCCGAGTCCCTGCTGATAATTCACGTCCTCTAGTCTATTTCTCTGTTCAAGCAAATAAACCTAAGGCATAAAATTAGGGAAATCGACCTAAATACCCCTCTGTACATGGAATTAAAAGAGTAAACACTATTCCCAGTGATGCGTAGACCGATACGTCGCGTTGATAGGGTCAATGCGATGACCGACGCATCGCTTTGAGTTCGTGTTGGTTCACTGGAATTTCCATTAAATACTGGGGAAAATATTCGTCGACATGATGGGTAACGCAATGCATTAAGATTGCATCGACCCACTATTTTGGTCACCCAAACCTATTTTAAACAAGGTCCAAAAAATCTGAAACTCACCCGAAGTGACCTATTGACACACCAGATCATGATTCAATCCAAGGATCAATATTTTAGGGTCATAAGAGTCATAAAATAAGATTGCCAAATTATGAAGGTCAAAATAATTCTAAGTGGAAACACTTAACTGAAATTTCTAAGTCTGGGACCTCTTTTCACGCCTTAAAGGACTGCGTTAAGCTAGGATTCTGTGTGGTCTTACAATCATTTTTTGAGTTTAACTGAGCAATACAAAATTTAATTCATAAATATTTGAAACCACATGAGAACTAGTTTGCAAAATATCTAGCAACATCTATCTAAATACTGGGACAAGGGCCCAAGTTGGACCATGAAACAAAAATAAAATAGCACTGTCCAATAACCAAGGCCTTCTAAAATAAGGGAGACTCACCAACTGCGAGCTTCATACAGAAATTCTACTACTTAGAAAGACCTCGGGACTGTGCCTCAGATCCTGAAATATAGAGGATCAATACAAATGTACTGGTACGCAGAGCAATCCAAAATAATATACTTTTATACAATATAAGTGAGAACAATTTATAAAAATAGTTTACATACGATATAGGAAAACACATGGGCATACTTAAAAGACTTTGAACATTTATTTAAAATCCACGACTCACTCTTTATCTTACTTCTAAGTTAGGTGGTACACCCTACAACTCTACAATCCCATGGGTTATATGGAATCCTACCTTAACTTGGCGGCCAATCCCCAACCCAAGTTTTCCGCAAGGGTTGGAGTCTCTATCTCTAATATGCCAAGGGGCACTAGGACAGCGTACAATCCCTCTTAGGGACATAATAAACTTGTATCGGCAAAACACGATTTCCAGTAATAAGACCTTACACTCAAATGCCTTCTTCGGGTAACCACCTAACCCTCTTTAAGCCTATTTTTAACTCTTTAAGACATGCACTCTTTGAAATCAAAATATGAAAAGGGATCTGATTTTGTTATGGCACTCTTTCGTTTGGTATCGTCATACTAGAATTGCAAGTCATATCTCTAAGACATAAAATATCATGTTATAGATCTTTCATTTAAAACAATGGTTAGACCACCAAATTATTCAAACTGTACAAGAGGATATATATATCGAAATTCATGAAAACTTATGCAAAGATTCTCTCTTTAAATTCACAAACATGTGGTGGTCAAGTATCTTGTAACAAACTATGCAACCCTTTAAAATCATCACTTCTCATTTATATAAACAAGAAAACACCCTCTCTTCACTTTATAACCAAAATCAAGCCTTAAACAATAGTAAAGACATTTCTATCACGTTTCTCAATATGCAATCGAATAATTCTTAATATATGAAAACAAGAGGCTTATAACAAGAGAGGGATTATAATTGTTCATGCTCTCTATTTAACGTTCAAACTCAAAACGTATACATACTTATATACGAGTACAAATCAAATTTAGGAGAAGGCATCAAGACCAAAACATTATCACCAAAAAGGTTCACAATGCATATTTGTTATTGTAAATTCAAAACCCTTTGTAAATATATGATTCTATAACTTTAAACCTTAATAAAAAATGTTTTCAATAAGCCCATATAGTTTAGGAAAACCCCACATACCTTAAAGATGGATTCTTGATCTTTTAGGAGAAAAGCTAAGGTTTTGTTCTTGATGGATTTGAGTGAATTTGGGAATATTATGCCCTAAAGACATTATAACTTACTATTAACACAATTTGGGGCTGTAGGGAAAAGATGAGACTGCCCCTCAATTTTTAAAAGTTACTGCAGAATTCCATTTTTGCAGCTCACCGCGATGTGGTGGAGGTCCCGCCGCTATAGTCACCGCAACGCGAGAAAATCGCGGTGACTTTCTATTTTAAAATTCCAAATACGCCTTAAACCTCATTCAAAAAATCCAAAACCTCCCTAAGACATCCCTTTTACACCCCTGAACATGAATCAACTAAAAAATCTACGTCTCGAGGTCAGAAAGGTTGATTTAGAAATCATTGAAATTTAGGATCTTAAAATATGACTAAATCCTTTTAAAACTTAGAAAAATTTTGGGTTATCTCTTTAAGCAAGCTACTAAATGTGGTATCATATCGAGAATGATACGGGTGTTATAATCCCCCTCAGAAATGAGCCAAAAAGAAAAATAAAGAGGTGGGTGAGGTGTACTTTTACTAGACAGACACCTATAAAATTGAAAATATATAAAGATAAAATCTTTTTGTATTTTTTAAAAATTTAGTCAAAAACTAGTAATTAAAAAGATTTGTTTTAAGAAGTTCTTTGACATGAGGAAATAAACTAAAAAATTATTTTAATTAAACTAGAAATAAACAAAGGCAGTTGAGAATACACCAGAGAGACCACCAATACTGTTCCCTCAGAGGCTTAGAAATGCTAAAGAGGATGCTTTTTTTAAGAAGTTCTTTGACACGTACAGAGAACTTTACATTAACCTTACTTTGTTAGATGTTTTGATGGGAATGCCTAGTAAGCTAAGAACTTCAAGGATATGGTGACCAATAATACAAAGTTGGGTGATATTGATATGGTAACACTTACTGAGGAGTACAGTTCAGTGGTGATGACCAAGATGCCCAAGAAGCTCAAGGACCCTGGGTGTTTTACCTTCCCCATACAAATTAGTGAAAGTGGCGTGGTTTATGCTTTGAGTGATCTGGGGGAAAGCATAAATTTGATGCCCCTATCTATGTTTAATACACTAGGTTTAGGAAAACAGAAGCCATGTTCAGCGGTGATCCAAATGGAGGACAAACAAGAGTGATTCTTGAAGGAATAACAAAGGTTGTTCTCATAAAGGTTGGTAAGTTCATTATTCCTGTTGAATTTATTATTATTGATTATGATGCAAATGACAACGTACCAATCATCTTAGGAAGTTCATTTTTGACAGCTGGAGGAGCACTAATAGATATGAGAAAGGTCACTTTTAAAATGAGATTGAATGATATAGTAATCGATAAAACAAATAAGCAACTTGATAGTAAAGTCAAAGAACTAATATACAACCTATCTAGGCCCCCGTAAGCCTAGAAGGCATATACGATACAATTAATCTTACCGAGACCTCATAAATTGGTAGGTGCAGAAAAGTGAAATTCAATGGGGGTGAATTGAAAATTTTTTGTGAGTCGACTACTGGCTCCTCATAGTAGACTCATCTGCAGATCAGTACACTTCACAAAACTAATTAGATTTGAAATAATTAAGCAAATAAATAATCGAACGGAAAGTAAAGACACATAGATTTATCCTGGTTTGGCTCGCTAATGTGGTGCCTACACCCAGTCCCCTTGGGTTTCAATATTTTCTTAGATCTTTCAATGTCGGGCTCAAGTACAATGATGGGAAATAAGTTCCAAAGACTTATTTTTTTCTTCAAATCTTGTGACACAACTTCAGTTTGTGTTACAAAGTTGACTTGATCCTACTCTTTATACAACAATTGTAAACTAAATGCTATAAAGCTTTATGAGACTAAGATGGAAACACTTTGATATTCTTCTTGAAGTTGCGTAACATTGTCCATCCTTAGTCTTCTTCTTTTATGGTCTTCAACTGCTACTCTTCGTAAGGAAACCTAAGATATTTCTTCTCAAACAAGGATTTGAATTGATTCCTTGATTGAGGAATGTTACTGTATGGTATATCCATATCATGTATGTCCATACACGGCTTTATCCATATCATATATATCCGTGGCCTTCTCTTTATTCTGCTCTTGTAGTGATTAATGCTTTTCCAAGATGGTTCACAATCTTTTCTTTCTTTTTGCTTTGTTGTGATTTATTTGATCTGTCGTGATTTCGAGACTGAGACATTCCTTTCTTTTTACTTTGTTGTGATTGATCTGGTCTATCGTGATTTCGACATCGAGATATTTCTTTCTCCTTCTCTTTATTTTGATTTATTCGCGTAGATCATGATTTGATATCCTTCTATTCCTGAAGTCGGATTCATCCATCATTATCATTCTTCCAATATCCTACAAAGATCAACTCATTAGTTTGTGATTATTAAAATGTAAACATAGGAGGCTAACAATCTCCCCCTTTTTAATAATTAAAAATGTGTGTAAACATCAGTTAACTTCCTTATCTGTCAGCTTGCTTCCCCTGAGTTTCACACATTTCTACTATTTCTAAGTTTCTTGAGTGTCAGCTGACTTCTATTTATCAGTAGTGACTTGCTCCCCCTGACTGGTAGACGCTTACTGACTTCCTTATGTTCCTGTCTTTCTCCCTCTTTTGGAATAATAAAAAAGAATAGAAAAACAAAATAGTAGATAAGAAGTAGATAGATATGATTGATTAACTAGGTAGAGAAAAAAATTATAGCAAATAGCATGTTAAAAATCATCTTACAACCCATAAAAGCAAGGGACATGACCTCCTTTTGAACAAAAATAAAGTCATCATTGTTCACCATTTCTTAAGAAAGTATGTCACGTGTTATGCATGTTATGGAAGAAGGTTTCATAAGATTTTTCAACGTTTTTGTAGAAAGAGGAATAGGAGTTCTGGACGAAAATAGCTAGATCATTATTGGAGGAGTGGACTTAGGTCTTGAGGGAATCCATTCAGGTGAACATCTGAGTAAACAATTTCATGCCCTCCTGATTGAACCCGTCAAGAGCCAATCGCACTACCCCTATGTCTATGCTGGTGATTTTGCCGAGCTCTAGTATTTTCAAAGTCAACTCATGTATCAACGCAACACTTTCCTCGATGGTATTAAATTGATCCTTAATATCCTCTAGTTCCTTCAAAATAGTAATAGTGGTGTTAGAAACAAATTACTTACCTTGAAAGTTCTGACTTTCCCTGTGCAAAATCCTTCTTACACCATTCATCCTAAACCAGGACATAGACCATACTTGCAAAAGTCTTGGAGTCATTAGTGGCGGCAATCTCTACTGGGGGTAAGAAGATAGATTAATAGAATAGTACTGAAGAATCCTAGTAATGACCAGACCATATGGCAAACTAGCAGAGACATGAACATCGACTGCACTTTCAAGCATGTAGTCATGGATCCAAGTTTCCCTATTGATTTTGATTTTCTTAACCAGACAGTATAGCACAAAAACATTACGCCCTATAATATTGCTGAGAGATCCTTTTTGGGAAATTAGTGTAGTAGCAATTATATGAGCCATAATACGAAACTTGAAACAAAGGGACAGGGGACCAAAATTGGTTGAAACAAAGTCTGAGTATGACAAACACCTCTTGGCTTCTTCAAAGATGACCCCAAAATCATCGGGCCAGTTTTCATTCATAAAGTAGATGTTACCAGAGAACTTTGTATCAAAAGCATTCTCAAATAGAAAATCATTCACAATAATTCTTATGCCAAGCACAAGAGTCTCGAGTTCACCACTATCAAGGGAGAGGCAAAGATTCGCATAAAACATGTAAACTGGATCATCATAAACTAGAATACCACAGAGATAAAAGACAAGGGACAAATCTTGAAACTTGAAAAAGTGACTAATATTACAAAAGAAGTCTTTTAACTGACGGAGATTTATAATGTGATCAGGGATAATAGAGAGACCCATAAAGTTGGAGAATTTGTATTTATGGGAACATATACAGAACTTCTGCATGTCCTCATGAGGGAGAGAGTGGAAAGGGTTTGGTTGAGATTTATTGGCCAAGGGGGATGGACTGGAATCAGGACAATATCTTTTAATGTGAGACTCGAGTTCGATAAGGATTCATCAGAGGATTCGAAGAGAAAAACAGGGCTTTTTAGGAGGGTTTTTGGAAGAGATTTGGACATGATCACTATAGAACTGGTTCTAGTCATAGGAAAGAATAGAAAGTGAATTTTAAAAGGGATGGATAGAGAAAGGAGAGGATAGTTAAAAGGATTTGAGAAGAAAAGAGAGAAACATACAAATATTTGAAAGGATGGGGGCGAGGAAGCTGAAGAGGCATAAAGAAACGGTTAACAGATGGAAGTGAAGGGATAGTAGTTGGAGGAGTGTTGGGAAGGAGAAGAGATGCAGAGACTGCAAACAAGGCATGAAAAATGGTGAGAGTAATGATGACTTCCTTTTAAAAAAATTAAACATAACATTTGTGTAAGTAAAAATATTTTTTGTCCAAAAATAAAGATCATAAATCATTAATACTAAGGATACCAAGTCTTTTTTTAAGGTAACACAATCTTTATTCTAACAGGTGTTTAGAAAAATATCTGCCAATTGATTTTCAAAGTCAACAAAGGTTAACAAAAAATCACCATTTTCCACATGATCGCGAATAAAGTGATGCTTAATATACATGTGTTTTGCTCAAGAATGATTGACATGACCCGGCCCCCTAGCCATGTAGTAATGGGCATCTCAAGTCCGACTGGGACCAGAGACAACCTCTGTTACCTAACCCAACCTACAACCACCTACCCTAAGTTGGCAGAATTCTAAATATATAACTAGATAGCATTATTGTTCACATCAAGACTCTGGGATAGGATCACAACCGTGACTGACCCAACCGAGTATAACCGTCCCAATAAACCAAACCAAACTAATTACCAAAACAAAGGCCATAAACCAGGCCATAACCAAATAAGTTCCAAAACATAATATGATTTAATCCTACAATGAAATATGATGGAAAAATCAACAATACCTTCCAAGGGTGTAAGCCCCAACACCATTACCAATGCTAAGGCAAACACCCATACCAATTCTGCCCATTCCAACACATAGAAGTACCATAAAGACTTTAACCAAAAGAGTAACAAAATCCAATTGTGACATGCCCCCCAACTATATCCAAAATAAAATCAAAGTGTTTAAAAATATCCATGACCTAAAATGGAGCCTTCCGGAAAGATGGAAGCTCACCATTTCAATCCAAATAGATTTCACGAGTCAATAACTATGTAAGAAGAGAAAAATGGCTAGCTCCTACATAGAGTGGGTATACATTCGCCAGTAGATGGGTTTGCGAGTGACCGCTAGCATGATCTCAGGATAAGGATAAAATAATGCCATTTATAAAACTAAGTAAGCCATCCATAATGCACGTAACCATACATATATATAACCATGCTAAGAAAGGGAACCATGTTTATCATGCATTTAAAACCATTACCTGAGTTGTGTAGCTTTGCCGTCCTAAACCACCCACGGGTTATATGGATTCAGCTCTCCCTACTGAAAGGGCCCCAGTGCGTGTAGCCGCACGACCAGAGAAGTATACCATTGGGATGACCAGTACATCCCCCAAAATAAAGTGTTACACACGCACTTGGTCACCAAGACCAAACCTCATATCGGAAAATATGAGTTTACAATTTCGGTTCTCCTAGGACCTTCACCTTCCACGGCTTTGCTACACCTTCCCATTTAATGCCCAATTAAAACCTTGTCCAAATTAACATTATCCAATTATTAACCAAGACCATTGATATTTGTATCGTCATACTAACCCTTACTTGCAAGGATCATCCATAGCCAACTATTTATGGGTTTAAGGGGACTTTCAAGTGCCCTTTCCATTATTATATTAAACTTCTTGGAGGATTCCATGTATCCCGCAAACATAACCATTCAGCCATTTACCCTTCCAAACCATTTAAACCATACATAATTCCTTTACCAAGTTTGAAAACAAGCAAGAGTTCCATTAAAAGTGAACAATGCAATGAACATATCTTTATAAGCATTTTTTCAAAGACATTGGGGGCATACTACAACCAAATCTAATTCCAATTACCATGAAAACATTACCATGCAATTCAACTATCCAAAACCACCATTGACGCATATAAAAGCATAATTAAACCACTAAAAAACATTACAAATCATTTATAACCAAAACCCCTAATTCATAATTAAAAACCCAAAATCATAAATCATAAAACCATGAAAACATTATGTAAAACCATGTCTTTAGTTAGAATTAACAATGAGGGAAGAGATACATGCCATAATTGAGAATTATAGGAAAAGAAACCACCAACACAAGCCACGAATTGAGCCCTTAGGATGCAACCTTAGTTTTTTTGCCCAAAAGCTCTTGAGAGAATTTTAGAGTGTTTAGGAAGAGTTTCTAAGTGTTAATGAATAAAATATTAGGGTAAAATAACCTTCCAAATTCCCTATATGTCGTGGGACCTTATTAGGATAAGTGAGAAAATATCTCGGTTGCCCTCACTTAAATTCCTTAAAAATCCCGTCACAAGGATAAGATTGACCCTCACGAGTTATATCCACCTATACGAGTGGTACCCACTACTCGTATCCCAAACCTAAACCCTTGGACCAACACTGTCCAGTGTATGACTCATTCTTATCAAGTTGTATTGACATCATACGATCCATAAACTTCACCCGTATCCTTATCAAGATAGAATCACATAAGGTTTGAACACTGTTTTCTTTACGAGTCCTAAGTACGACCCGTACCCTGACTTATGGCTCTAGGTTAGACACTCGTACTCCGATCTAATTTAAGTAACCAAGTTTTAAACTAAGTGAAGGAACCAAACTATCTGTACCCACCAATACAACTCGTACACCTAAGTCGTACCCATTCCAGTAACCAAAATCCATCCCACCAACCAACACTGGTCAACATATGACTGACCCATACGTGTTGACACCTAATTTTTTCCCTCCACATTTCAAATTAGTTTTTGAATTTCTTAATTTTAACTAGTTTTAAAATAATTATTTTGAAATAAATTTCAAACCTTACCCTTTGAATTTAGGTAAAATTAATATAGTTAGTGTTTAATAATACCTGATTATATAATAATGTTTTAAAATTTATTCAGAGTGAAAAATTTGATTAAAGTACAACTATTCTACTTTTCTCAAGATCGATTGAAAATAAGAAATTGATGACATGATTAGTTTCTTAAAAAAAGAAATAAAATAAAATTGTGTTTCATTAAATATTTATTTTTAAAATTATTTGAGAAATTTGTTAAATTAATTAGGAATTAATCTCATCTCAACTTTATTCAAATTTATTCAGTTATGGCCATTTTATCAAGATAAAATAGCTATGATTTTGATGAGACTTATTCTTGTTATTAATTGTGGTTTTATTAGTAAGCCTAAAGATCCCCTTTTCTTTAACCCAACAACCCTTTTTCTTTTTCCAAAATAATTGGGCCAGCCTGCCTAATACCTACCAGCCCATTACATAACTCCACATCTCCCTTGACAATACCCCTAATACCAACCATCCACCAAACCCAAAAAACTGACCCGGTCACACCCCTTTAATACTCTCTTCTCCAATACAGCAAACAACAACATTTTAATATCAACAAAACCAAATCAGCAACTCCCTTTCCTCTTTTTTTTCCCCAACAATATCAATAATTTCAACAAAAACAGCAACCAACCGCGACTTTCAGACATCACAATGTACAAAACCAGTAAACAATAGCTGCAACAACAACTCAAAAACAATGATTAAATCGTACCAATTTTATCCCAAAATTCAAAATTTCAAAACCCTTTTCAAAAATCCACAAATGCCCTTCTCTGTTATACTTAAAATCAGTCCATAAATACCCAAGAACAAGAGTGAAGGAGGGGGGGGGGGATCTCTTTGGAGAATTCTTAAGAATAAAAGAAGAGGAACTTTTTGGGGGACTCTCTTTGGAAAAAAATTGAGGATTCAGGAGGCACGTGCTTCTAATCCTACGTAACCAAAAAAAAATTCTCGAAGAAATATACCCAAAAACTCAATTTCGGAGAAAGTTGAATTCCAACAGGTTTGAGTTGGAAATTTTTGTGGTGGCGGACGGCATCGTCGATTCGTCGTTCCTGTTCGCTGCCCGGATAATGGTAACCCCCTTCTATCCATCTTCCATGTGTCGTAGATTGTGATTAATTGTTATGGAAAATTCTTGAATTTGTTGTTTATGTGGGAGTAAAAATGGATCCTAATTCTTGATGTGGTATTTTCTTGGGATCCAGATCCGTTCAAGTGTTTTTACTGTTTTAGTATTGTTACTGTTTTGTCATTAGAATGGTCGGGATCCAAATTTGCTTAAATGTTTGTTGTTGTTTTTTTTAATCTTTTTAGTTATTTTTTTAGGTTGTTTGTGCTATGTTGCATTTTCTTTAGCACATGATTTGTACTTTAGGTGTTTGATTATCATGGTTTGTCTAAATCGGCATTTGGTATACTAGTTTGCTCATCGTATTATTAGACTCATACTAATCCTTATCTCTTCTTCTATTTGCATGACTCATCTTGAATGAATCCACTGGCATTCAAATGCTGTCGAGTCGAGCCTCGTTAAAGTTCTAAATTGGACTGATATACACAAGATAGTACACCTATACAGGCTGGTATATGCTGATATACAATGTGTATACATTGAAAATCGTAGATGCATATCATCATACTGTGTACAATGAAATTTGGAGAGGGAATATGCTGATTTCCATATACATTATATACATGGAAATATACACAAAAATGCAAGGGTGAAGGACTGTGATATACAGTCAATATACAGCTGGGTATACACAGCAGAAATAGACCAAAAGTCCATAACTTCAAACCCAAAAAAATGGGCAGTTTTTCTTGATGGGCTAGCTACAGGCCCAATTTTAATCCTTATATTATTCTTGTAACTTGTATTGTTTTTTTATGTTAACTAACATGTTAATCATTTAATTTAGGCAAATCCCCTAAGGCATTGTTATTTTATTTTATCTTAGTTTTCTTTTATTTAATTTGTAGTTTCTTCTGTAGCATGTCTTTAAAAAATTAAGCTCTTTTCCAAAATAGTATTAGACTTGTTTATATGACTAATGGTGTATTTGGATTAAATTAATTTTCTTTAAACTTAAGAAACTAAATTTTCTTATGAATTTTAACTTCTCATAATTAATAAGAGTTTTTTTTTAATTTAATACTCTCTTAACATTTTTCAAAGATATTTTCTACAACATAATCGACTTTTTCTATAATAAATAATAATAAGAAAATAATTTTGCAGTCTTCTTCTTTTACAAAAGCAAATTCATTCTCCTTCTAGGTCCAAAAAATTATAACTTAGTTCCATTTAAAAAAATTATTTTCTCCTTTGAATAAACGAATGTCATTTTTAAATGTTTAAATAAATAATTTTAATATTTTTCTAAAATCAAGTCTTTGCAAAAAGTAGTCACTTTTAATTAGTCAAGTTAGTTCTTTTTGGTACACCGTTTTAAACGGACGCTCCTAAGTGTCTTAAAAACCTTCTTAGTTTGTTAATTGAACCCTTACCCATTATCTCTAGTTTTAAAGGTTTATTTCTGTTTTTGAACCTTTGAGACTCTTTCAATGTTTCTTAATTTTTCTATAAAAATCAAGTGGTGACTCTGTAAATTTTCTTAAAATTATTTCAAAATTTTCTCAACTCCTTTTGAAATAGTTTTAAAGATCAAAACCATTTTCTCGCCAAAATGAAGTCTGAAAAGAATAAAATAATACGAACCGTACTCGAGTGTACGACTCATTTCCCCCAGTTGTATCCCTTCCAGAAATCAGAAATCAAGGAAATTTTCTAAGGCCCAGAATCTAGGGTGTTTTAGTCTCCCCCACTAGGAACATTCGTCCCCGAATAACGGAGTAGGTAGCATAAACAGTACCTATACCCCTTAGATGTCTCTATTCTTACCTTAAACAAAGATGCAAGGAAATAAAGTAGAGTCATTTGTATTATTAAATTATGCATCAAGGAAACATACCTTCCTCACGAATATCCGAAGTTGAGAACAAATGCGGATACTTAGACTTTATCTCCTCCTCTGCTTCCCATGTAGCTTCTTCCACCTTGTGGTTCTACCAAGGAACCTTAATCGAAGCCAAATCCTTAGTTCGTAACTGACAAACTTGCCGATCCAATATCACCATCGGAACCTCTTCATAAGAGAGAGAATCAAGACAACTGAAGAAGGATCACTAAGACACTTTATCAACATAGAAACATGAAATACCGGATGAATAAAGTTCAAACTAGCAGGCAACTCCACTTCATAAACAACATTACCAAATACGACACAACATACCGAGGACTAAGCTTTTCTTTTTTTCCAAACCGCATTACTCCCTTTTATGGGAGATACCTTTAGAAATACCGGATCTCCAACCTCAAATTTTAAGTCTCGATGCCTAACATCCGTATAGGACTTTTGGTGACTCTGGGAAGCCTTAAGCCTATCCTGAATCACCTTTATCTTTTCCACAACCTGATAGACCAAATCCAGAACGAACATATCTGCCTCACCCAACTCAAACCAACCAATAGGATACCTATACCTCCTGCCATACAATGCTTCGAAAGGGGTCATACTAATACTAGAATGATATCTATTATTATAAGCAAACTCTACAAGAGGTAGATACTCAACCAAATTTCCACCATAATCAATCACACAAGCATGAAACATGTCTTCCAAAGTCTAAATAGTCCTTTCCACTTGCCCATCCGTCTGCAGGTGGAAAAAAAGTACTCAAACTCACCTTAGTACCCAAACTCTTCAAAAAAGAATGCTAGAAGTGAGATGAAAACTATGTACCATGATCAGAGATAATTAAAATAAGTACCCTATGCAGCTCCATAATCTCATGGAGATACAACCTCGCATAATCCTCCGCCAAAAAGCTAGTCCGTACCGGTAAGAAATGAGCGGACTTTCTCATCCTTTCCACGATGACCCAAATTGAGTCATATTGATTTCGAGATCAAGGAAGACCGGTAACAAAATCCATATTAACCATCTCCCATTTCCATTTGGTCAACTCAATCTCTTAATACAATCCGCCAAGCCTCATGTGCTCAACCTTTACTTGTTGGCACACCATGCATTTGGCTACAAAATTAGCCGCATCCCTTTTCATACCATTCCACCAATACACTTCCTTATGATCTTGATACATCTTTGTAGAACCAGGATGAACAACATAGCATGATTCATGCGCCTTAGCGAAAATCCTTTGTCGCAATCCATCGATATTGAGAACGTACAACTTTCTTTGGTATCGTAAAGTACCATCACCACTGATCTCAAATACCATTATTTTTTGCTTCTCCTTAACATCCGCACCAAGAGATGACCGAACCACTTTCTGAACCATTACACTACTATATTTAGAGTCCAAGAGATGAACTTCGAGATTAGACAAACAACGAATATCCTTCACCAATTCCCACTTTTTTTTCATATGTGCCAAACTCCCCATGGACAACCTGCTAAGAGCATCAACAACCATATTAGCTTTACCTGGGTGATAATGAAGGATCATATCATAATCTTTGAGAAGCTCCAACTATCTCCTCTGCCTAAGATTTAGCTTCTTTTGAGTGAACACATACTGTAGACTCTTATGATTTGAAAAGATATCCACGCGAACACCGTACTAATAATGCTGCCATATTTTTATTGCAAAACCCGCCGCCAATAACTTTAAATCGTGAGTAGGATAGTTCCTTTCATGCATCTTCAACTGCCTGGAAGCATAAGCAATCACCTTCCCATGCTGCATCAACACGTAACCAAGACCTACCCGAGATGCATCACAATGGACAACAAATCCATTATTGCTTTTCAGCAAAGCCAAAATAGGAGAAGAAGTAAGCTTATCCTTAAGCTTCTCAAAACTACCTTCATAAGCATCCGACCAAGAAAACTTTACCTTTTTCTGAGTTAACTTAGTCAACGGAGAAGCTATAGAAGAAAATCCCTCTACAAACTGCCTATAATACTCAGCCAAACCCAAGAAGCTCTGAACGTTAGATTTACCTATTTTCATGATGCACATATTTGTGGCTTTTATTTCTTCTTCGATTTCATCTTCATCACTCCAGGCTCCAAAGTCTTGATTCTTTCTGGATGTTCTTCTTCTTAGTTTTGGACAGTTTTGTTTGAAGTGACCAGGCTTTCCACAATGATAACAATGATCATCGTTTCTAGTGGAGTCATTATTTTTGGCTCCTTAGGATCTTTGTTGTCTCTGTCTCATGATCTTCCTTACTCCAAGGTTAATGAGGTCCATTTTTTTATTCGTTGCATCTTTCAGAATGTCCTCTTCTTTAGTTAGAGCAACATTGAAGGCTACTATTTTTTTTCTTTCTTATGATACATGTCGATATAATTTCATTCATATGGAATAAGGTTACCCTGTAGTTTGTCATATGTCATATTGTAAAGATCTCCATCTTCTAGAAGAGATGCCTTAGTTTCCTAAATTTTTGGGAGACTTTGTACCATTTTTGGACTTGCAGGATCATATGTCATGTTGTGAAGATCTCCGTCTTCTAGAATGAAAGCCTTGGTTTCCCAAATTTGTGGGAGACTTCAGACTAGCTTCTGTACATGCAGGCTATATGGATAGATCATCCCCAGTGATTTCAGTTCACATATGATATTACTAAATCTGGCAAATATTGTTTCAATGTTCTTATTTTTTTCCATTTTGAACAACTCGTATTCATTGACCAGAGTAGCAATTTTTTACTTTTTGACTTTGTTGGTTACTTTCTCCAATTTGTCCCATATTTCTTTTACAGTCTAGCAAGTTGATATATTGTCGTATTCTTCTCCACTAATTGCATAAAGAAGTACACTTATAGCTCATGCGTTAGCGTTAATTTTGATTACCTCTTGTTATTCTTTAGTGATCTCAAAGCTTTCAAGGTCTTCTATGCCAGTACTGCTCGATTCTTTGTCTTTTTCCTTCTGCTTATCTTTGATTCTTGTAATCGGTTTTGGTCCCTTCTCGATGACCACCCAGTCTTGGAAGTCATTAAATTGGACAAAGATTTTGAACCTATTCTTCCAGTAGGAGTGGTGTTGTCCATTAAATTATGCTAGTCTCATGGAGGAGTGACCATGTTGAAGGAGAGAGCCGGGAATTTGATAGTTTTCCATTTGATCTTTGCTCACTTCCGGTTAAGAAACATTGTTGGTAAGACTTGCTCTGATAAAAATTGAAATTCAAGAGGGGGTGAATTGAAAATTTTCTATGAGTTGACTACTAGCGCCTCACAGTCGACTATCCTGTATATCAGTACATTTCACAAAATAGATTAGATTTGAAATAATTAAGCAAATAAATAATTGAACATAAAGTAAAGACACAAAGATTTATCTTGGTTAGAAACACCAATGTGGTGCCTATTTCCAGTCCCCTTGGGTTTCAATGTTTCCTTAAATTGTTCAATGTTGGGCTCAAGTAAAATGATGGGAAACAAGTTCCTAAGACTTATTTTGTTCTTCAGATCTTGTGACACTACTTTAGTTTGTGTAACAAAGTTTACTCGATCCTACTCTTTATACAACAATTGTAAACTAAAAGTTGCAAAGCTTTATGGGACTAAGATTGAAACACTTCGATATTTTTCTTGAAGTTGTGTGATGTTGTCCATCCTTAGTCTTTAGTTGCTACTCTTCGAAATAAAACTGAAGAGATTTATTCTCAATCAAGGATTTGAATTGATTCCTTGATTGAGGAATATTGTCATATGGTATGTCCATACATGGCTATCGCTCTCATCCGTATCCAATATGTCCATGATCTTTTCTTCCTTCTGCTCTTGTAGTGATTGATGATTTTTCAAGTTGGTTTGCAATATTTTCTTCCTTTTTGCTTTGTTGTGATTGAACTCATCTGTCGTGATTTTGGGACCAAGATATTCCTTTTTTTTGCTTTGTTATGATTAATCTGGTCTGCCATGATCTAGGACTGAGATGTTTCTTTCTTTTCCTCCTTTTTTGATTGATTTGCGTAGGTCATGATTTGATATCCTTCCATTCCTGAAGTTGGCTTCATCCATCATTATCATTCTTCCAATATCCTGCAAAGATTTACTTATTAGTTTGTCATTATTAAAACGTAAACATAGGAGGCTAACAAAAATAAGAACTAAGGTAAAAACATAAATAATCATTAACTATACCAGTTTCAATAATCTTTAAACCCAAAATCCATAAGGAAAGTATATATATGAACTTGAAATTAAACTAATGGATAGTAACAAGAGGACATACACTAGGTTCAAACCAAAAATAGTGGATAATAACAAGAGGCCTAGTTATTCATGCACAATAGAACCCATTATAACTACTAGAACTGCTTCTAAAAACAATAATCAACACTAGGACCTCCCAACCATGATTAAAGACATATGCTAGACTCAAACTGGAACTCATAGTAACCAAACCATAACCAAAAATAGGTGATCCCATAAGGAGAATACCTCAACTGTAAGCTAAAGCCAAACTCATACCAAAACTCATAAATATTAAACCATAACCATGAACCGATGCCAGTCTCATACCAAAACTTATAAAAATATCAAAGAGCATATGCTTGGCTTAAATCAAAGTTGAAAGACATATGTATATAAGCATAACTAGATACCAAGAATAAATCCAAGCATTTTAAGTGTATAACTAATCCCTACAATTTTATAACCAATCTTGGGTGGTTAAGTCCACTAAGGAGAGGTAGGTCCCCCATTTACTAAATTAAGATGGTGCAGTCCTGGGTTGGTTACTACTCTACCTAGGGAAAAGAACTAAATAGGCAAGAAATCAAGTCTATGTCAACCCCAACCTAAGAAAACTGCCTAAGGTGGTAGCCAATAGTCTAAGTAAATCTAAAGAACTTTGAACCAAAAAGTTCAACCTAAAAGAGGTAGTGGGGCCGTCATAAGTTCTCCATAACCCATCCTTGGTCAGAACCTACCTAATTTTGGCCTAAGATTCGACATTCCTAAATCAAGGTACTACAAACACTAATCCTAGTCCTAAAGGATGATAATGCACTATATAAGGGGATAATAGGCTTAAAATCTACCCCAAAAGGCCCTAATCGAATAAACAAGATATCAATATGCTAAACAATAACGGGGATAAAACTACCTATCCAAATCTATCATAATAGGACACTAATTCCATAATCAAGATCAACCAAAATAAAGGTAAACCTAGCCCACCTGGACACTTTTGAACGTTTGTTGAAATCTCTACATTGGAGTTTTCCCCTTCTAGGAGGCCTCCAAGAGCTGCAATGCTAGAAAAATAAACATATGTGCATCACTATGAGAAAATTAATACCTGTATTTAATATAAATGTACTGGGTCAAAAATTAAACAAAAATCCCAATTGGGGCTTGCCTATGGAATCATAAAATTAAAACCATCACAACATCCCGCATAGCTTAAGGATCAATTGCCACATAAATTGGTTGAATTTGAGCCCAAAAAGTACCAAAATTAATCCCAATATAATCAACAAATATAAGGAATAAATAAAGGAAATAATCTAGGAATTGAGAAAATAGACAAATATTATAATGATCACATGCCTTCCAACATTCTCCCACGATAATCCCCATACCAGAATATGATCTCCTTATAGTTTTAGAGCATAAAATGGTCTTAAATGATGGTCTATAATTAGAGATAAAAATTAAAGATGACAGAGGTGATGGGCTACAGGAAAAAATCTTGGTTGAGGACTAATTACTAAGTTTGCTCACTTTTTGCCTGTGAGGAGTAACTACTCAAGATAGGATTATGCTAAGTTATCCATTTAGGAGATATTTAAGTTGCATGGAGCACTTGCATCCATAATTTTAGACCGAGGTACGTAGTTTTCTTCTTACTTCTGACATTTGTTCAAGAAAGGTTTTGGTACTCAGGTGAGCCTTAGCACCACTTTCCACCCTTAAACGGATGAAAAATATGAGCATACTATTCAGAATTTGTAGGGTACTCTAAGGGCCTGTATGATTGATTTAAAAGGTAATTGGGTTGACCATTTACCTCTTATTGAGTTTGATTATAAAAATAGTTATCATTATAGCATTCAAATGACTTCTTTTAAGGCTCTTTGTGGTAGGAGGTGTAAGTCTTCTATTGAATGGTTCGAGATGGATGATACTAGGTTTTCTAGATCTGACATGGTACACCAAGACATGGAAAAGGTAAAAGTGATTAGACATAGTCTTAAGACTGTTCAAAGTCTGCAAAAGTCTTATGTGGATGTGAGTCAAAGGGAGTTGGAATTTGAAGTTGATGATTGGGTATTCTTAAGGTTTCTTCTATGAAAGGAGTAATGAGATTTGGAAAGAAGGGAAATCTTAGTCCCTATTGCATTGGTCCATATCAAATTTTAAGAAGAATTGGGAATTTCGCTTACGAGTTAGATTTACTAGCGAGTTTGGCTTTGATTCATCCTATTTTTCATATGTCTATGCTGAAAAAATTTATGGGTGATCCTTCATTGATTGTGCCAGTTGGGGATATTGGTGTTATAGATTCTTTATCTTATAAGAAAGTCCCAATTGAGATATTGGATAGGCAAATTCATAGGTTGAAGACAAAGGATGTACCTTTGGTGAAGATATTTTGGAGAAATCTAAAGGTGGAAGAAGCTACATAGGAAACTGAAGAAGATATGAAGGCCAAGTACCCATTCTTGTTTCCAACATTGGATAAAAGTGCTTAAGGTACGAGTTTCATTTCTCTCTTATTGCATTTCAAATTAGTCATTGGATTCTAATGCAATATTTTTATTATCGTGCTAAAAATATCCTAACTCCTCATTCGATGACGAATGATCCAAAGAGGGGAAGGGGATGATATATCATCTCATAAAATTTTGATAAATTCTTTTTTGACCCTTCCTTATGAATAATCTCAATTTTGACTTAAATTATGATTAGGTATGTTAAAAAGGTATTTTGAGAGAGTTTTGGAATTTCGGAAGGGGTTTGAGGCTATTTTGGGACCTTGAGGTAGTAATCTTCCATGATAGTGACGTTCCACGCCACTTAGCCTCCATGATATTGGTGTGGAACGGAGGCTAACCTCCGCAATAACGGAGTGACATACTGCTATGCATTTTTTCATCCATTGTTTTCACTTGGGGTGAGAGGCTTTTGGTCATTTTACCTCTTAAACGGCTTATAACATCAAATTGACCCTTTTCCTTCAGTTTTAAAATATCAAACTTCATTCTTTTCTTCTTTAACTTCTAACCCAAGAAGGCTCAAGAGTTTTACAAAGAATTCATCACTTAATCTCCAAACTTGGATTTCTCTTCAATTTCTTCTATATTTCAGGCACGTTTCTCATTCCTTAACTTGTATTTTTACTTTTTGGCATAAAATGATTCAATATTCATGTGTTTAAATTATTGGGTTTGAAGTTGGGTTGAGGGATTTTTATTTTTATTACTTGAACTGCTTTCCCCATGCTTTAAATATGTTATTCATGCTTTAGTTAGTGGTTATGGGGACTGAATTGGTGCATTATTATAATAAATGGAATAGTTGACATGGGTTTCCTAATTTGATGATATTTTGGCTTGATAATGGAATTAACCTCAACCCACTTTACCATCTTGGTTTTAAATATAAATATTCATATGGTTTAACATTTCCTTTGAAAACAATGTAAATAAATAACAATGGTTTTGAATGACCTTAGTGGCCATGGTTTTGGATTTTAAATGAAACTTGGGGTTCTAATGGTTATATGGACTAGTTTGGCATAATTGAATTAGCTTGAAAGCATATTGGTATGAAGATACTATGTTGAAAAATGCCTTAATAAAGACTCCTTGGTTAATAGTTGGGTTTATCTGAAAACTATTTTATTTTGGGAGTAAAGGGAATCGTGTAGCTCACCATGAAGATGTATCCCGGAGGGAACAATACTGGAAACCACATTCATCAGTGTTAGAGTCTCTATCACCATTAGTCTATATACATATTATATTTTGAATGGCTAACGCCCTGGTGTCTTTAGCTTTTCCTCAGTTCATGCGACTAACACGTACTGGGGCACTTCTAGAAGGGGAAGCTGGACCCATATAGCCCTTGGGTACCTTTAGGATGCAACGAGCTACATAGTTATGGCTAATGGTTTAAACTCTCATGCTCATGATGCTTGTCCCTATCCCAGCTCCTATTTATGTATATATATACATATTAAAATGTTATGCATGTGGTTTTTGAATGGTTTTTGGCAATATCATTATTTTTTCTCTTTGTCCTAAGTTACATACTAGTACTCACCCCACTGATGGTCCTTGGATGCTATAATATTTCATGATGTAAGGTCTGAGGGCTTTTTTGTTACCCCTATGCAGCGTTAGGTGTTGTTGTACGTCTATTGATCTGCTGTTAAGTATTGAGCCTCCATCTTCCAGAAGGCCTGATCATTTCACTGGTTTTATTATTGTCTTTGTATTTTTTTTTGGACTCTTTTTGTCATAGTCGAGGTCATATCTTGACTTAGTTGGTATTTCTATTTTAGAGGCTTTTGTGGACAGTTTTGGTATGACTAAGATGTCTTATTTTGATTCTTATTTTTCTTTTAGATTTATTTAGACACATTGGATTTTATTGTTTACCTTGATGTGCTCTTGAGGTATAGGCTAAAGGGGTTATCTTTGGCCCATAGTGAGCTTTAGATTGCCCATCACGGATAGACCCAGGTTTGAGTCATGACAAGCTTGGTATCAGAGCATGGTTTAGGGTTGCTGGGTGTCCATAAATCCATGTTGAGTAGAGTCCTTTTTATGGGTGTGTAGAGCATCATACTTATAAGAGGGAGGCTACTAGAAATTTAGGAATGTTTCCCTTTCTTGTGTTCTATTTTGAGCTATATAGTCTAGTTTTCATGAAACTTCTCTAACTCCTGGCTTACTTGCATTTCAAATTATGCCTCCCCTAAAATCTGACAGTCGTAGAAACTCTACGGGATCTTCAGTCCTACTTGAGAAAAACATGGAGGGAACTTTCCCTATTTATGGAGTTCAGACTCCATCTAGGGACCTTGCTCTTGACTGTATCGCTCCATTTATGGTTCCACTAGTCCCTACTAGTCCTCTTCAGGCTTTTTAGGCTAGTGATACTTATGCTTAATCACCTCAGGGAGATATATCTAATGTAGATTTTCATCAGTCTATTTATATGCTTGCTTAACTAGTGGCATTATAATCTCATCGGTCTAATCATATTGGTTCTGTTGTTAGTTCATCTGAGGTCATTTGGGTTGGCTAGTTTATGAGGTTGAATCACCTAACCATTACATGATCTATGGTTGAGGAGGATCCTCAGGGGTTTATTGATGAGATGGAGAATATTTTTAGGGTTATGCATGCTACTGATTCAGAAAGTGTGGAGTTTGCTGCCTATTAGTTGAAAGATATAGCTTACCAGTGGAATAAGGAGTGGGAAGCAATAAGGGGTGATGATGCCGAACTAGTAGTGTGGGATGAGTTTTCAGGTGCTTTTCTTGATCACTTATTTCCTTAGGAGTTGAGGAAGTCTAAGTCTGAAGAGTTTGTGAACTTAAAGTAGGGTAAGATAAGTGTTAAGAAGTATGCTCTAAAATTCCAATAGCTATCCCGTTATGCTTTGGAATTGGTGTATAATATGAGGTCCAAAATAAGAAAATTTGCTTCTGGTTTATCACAAAAATTGGTGCTAGAATGTAAGGTTGCGATGTTGAATAATAATTTGGATATATCTAGGCTGGTGGTTTATATGTAGCAGGTAGAGGATAAGAAAAAAAGGTAGAGATATGAGAGAGTCAGAACAGAAAGTTTAGATATTCGAGCAGGGTGTAAGTTAGCAAAATAGTGAGAGGGATGGTAGACAGTTTACTAAGGAAAAGAATTAGGGAAATTCTTATTTGACAGCCGGTGGTCCTTATTCCCAGCCTTCAGATAATCATCGTTTTTAGGCAAATAGTGGTCCTAAGGCATAGGGTGACCAATATCAGGTTAATGGAGCTCAGTCAGCCCCACTTTATCCTTTGTGTTGATTTTGTGTGCAACTTTCGTCATTGTTATTGTGTGGAAGAGAGGAACTTATGTTTTAATTGTGGTCAACCTGGCCATCTACAATGAAATTTTCCATTAAAAAAAGTTTCCACTGGATCTAATAAGGTTTCGGTCGCCACTTCATTGTCTCCTGCGCCTAAGGGAACTACTTCAGGCACCGACACTGGCTGGAATTGTCTCTATACACTTGCTACCCGTCAAGAATTTGGGGCATCACTAAATATTGTCACTGGTATGTT
Source organism: Capsicum pubescens (assembly GCA_030864215.1). Lineage (NCBI taxonomy): Eukaryota > Viridiplantae > Streptophyta > Magnoliopsida > Solanales > Solanaceae > Capsicum > Capsicum pubescens. The sequence continues at coordinate 7,734,169 of CM061539.1, forward strand.
ACAACTCCTCTCTCATAATGTTTATTGTTTGCTAGATCTGGGTTCTACCCTATCTTATCTGAACCCTTATATGGATGTACACTTTGGTTTTGATCCTAAAATTATTTCTGACCCCTTTTCTGTGTCTACTCTAGTAGGTGTTTTTGTTATTTCTAGAAAAATCTATAGGGGTTGTGTGGTGTCCATCTTTCATAGGGAGACATTGGTGGATTAGAAAGAGCATGATATGGTAGATTTTGATGTAATATTAGGGATGGATTGGCTCCATTCATGCTATGATTCTCTAGATTGTAGGACCCGAAAGGTCAGATTCCATTTTCCTAATGAGTCGATGATTGAATCGGAGGGGAGTTTCTTAGTACCCAAATATAATTTTATTTCCTATCTTAAAGCTCGAAAGTTAATTTCCAAAGGGTGTCTATATCATCTAGTTTGGGTCAAGGATTCTAACTCTAGGGTCCCTCTTTGTAATCTGTCCTTATGGTTAATGAGTTTTCTAAAGTTTTCCCCGATGACCTTCCTAGAACTCCTTCCGATAGGGATATAGATTTTTGGATTGATCTTCTATCGAATACTTATCCCATTTCTATTCCTCCTTATAGGATGGCTCTAGCTGAACTAAAAGAGGAGTTGAAGGATCTTCATAATAAGTGTTTCATCCAACCTAGTATTTCTTCATGGGGTGCTACTGCGCTTTTCATGCAAAACAAATATAGGTATCTTCAGATGTTGATAGATTATCATTAGTTGAATAAGGTTATAGTGAAAAAATAAGTATCCTCTCTTTAGGATTGATGACCTCTTTGATCAAATTCAGAGTTCTAGGTGTGTCTTTAAGATTGATCACCATTTGGGCTATCATCGTTGAAAATTAGGGAGGCTGATATTCCTAAGAATTCTTTTGAACTCGGTACAACCATTATGAGCTTTTGGTTATGTTATTTGGGTTGACCAATGCTTCTACTGTTTTCATGGATCTTATGAATCAGGTATTCAGGTAGTTTCTAGATTTTTTTGTTATAGTCTTCATTGATTAAATCTTGGTGAACTCTAAAATTAAGGAGGATTATGTCAATCATCTTCAAATTATGTTGCAGACTCTTAAGGACCATAAATTGGGGGAGATGGCATCTTGAGGTATCAAGGAAGGTGGTATGTTCCTAAACATAATGGGTCATAGGAAAGAATCTTGGTTGAGGCTCATGAGTCAAGATATACAATTCATCTGGGTTCGAATATCATGTATCATGACTTAAAGGAAATCTGCTGGTGGAAAAATATAAAGGGAGATGAGGCAAACTTTGTGGCTAAGTGTATGGTTTGTCAGCAAGTCAAGGTTGAGCATTTGAGGCATGGTAGCATGTCTTAAGAGATAGATTTGCCTATGTGGAAGTGGGAGATAAATAATATGAATTTTATTACGGGTATTCCACAGTATCACAATCAATCTATTTGGGTCATTTAGGAGATAATTAAGTTGCATGGAGCGCCAGTGTCCATCATTTTGGATTGAGGTATGTAGTTTTCTTCTCACTTCTGGCATTTATTCCAAAAAGGTTTGGGTATACAGGTGAACCTTAGAACCGCTTTCCACCCTCAAAAAGATAGTCAAGAAGAGCATACTATTCAGGCTTTGGAGGATATGCTAAGGGCATGTGTGATTGATTTCAAAGGTAATTGGGTTGACCATTTGCCTCTTATTGAGTTTGCTTATAACAATAGTTATCATTCTAGCATTCAAATGGATTCTTTTAAGGATCTTTATGGTAGGAGGTGTAGGTCTTCTATTGGATGGTTCAATGTGAGTGATACTAGAATGTTTGGACCTTACTTGGTTCACCAAGCCATGGAGAAGGTAAAGGTGATTATAAAAAGGCTTAAAACTGCTCAAAGTCACCAAAAGTCTTATGCAGGTGTGAAGTGAAGGAAGTTGGAATTTAAAGTTTATGATTGGGTGTTCTTGAATGTTTCTCCTATGAAAGGAGTCATGAGATTTGGAAAGAAAGAAAGCTCATTCCCTGTTACATTGATCCATATCATATTTTAAGTAGAATTGGGAATGTCGTTTACGATTTAGATTTACCAGCGAGTTTGGCTTTGATTCATCCTAATTTCCATATGTCTATGCTGAAAAAGAGTGTGGATGATCCTTCTTTTATAATGGCAGTTGAGGATATGTGTTACAGATTCTTTGTCTAATGAGGAAGTCTCGATTGAGATATTGGATAGGCAAATTTACAGGTTGAGGATAAAGGATGTAGCTTTGATGAAGGTTCTTTGGGGAAATCAAAAGGTGGAAGAAGCTACATAGGAAGCTGAAGAAAAAATGAAGGCCAAGTACCCGTTCTTTTTTTTTAACGTTGGATGAAAGTGCTTAAGGTATGAGTTTTATTTACCTCTTATTGAATTCAAAATTTTTCATTGGATTTTAACGTAATCTTTCTATTATCGTGCTAGAAATGTCCTAACTCCTCATTCGGGGATGAATGATGCACTAAGGGGATAATGTAACATGCCATAAAATTTCAAAATATTTATTTTTGACCCTATCACGTGCTTAGTATCAATTTTTGACTTGAATTATGATTAGCTATGTTAAAAAGTTATTTTGGGAAAGTTTTGGAATTTTTGTAAGGGGTTCGAGGCCATTTGAAGACTCTGAGTCAGTAAGCCTCCATGATAGTGGTATGCCACGCTACTTAGCCTTTGTGATAAGGGGTCGTGGCGCAGAGGCTAAGTTCTATGATAGCGGCATGCCACACTACTATTCATTTTTCATCAAGTTTTGTTTTGTCACTTGGGGTGAGGGTATTTTGGTCCTTTTACCCCTTAAATGACTAATAAACATCAAATTGACCATTTTCCTTCAGTTTTAAAAGATCAAAATTCATTCTTTTTTTCTTTAAATCCCCAACCAAGAAATTTCAAGGGTCTTAGAGATAATTCATCATTCAAGCTCCAAACTTCAAGACTGCCCCCTAGTTGTAACACGGTACTTAGAGTCAAAAGTGACCCCAAGCTAACCTATGGCCTGACATAAGAAATTAATGCCGAAAGAAAGTAACAAAATACTGGTTGAAACTAAGCTGAAAGTAAACTGGAAGTAAATAGTAAGGAAATCAATAATAACACTTTCTGAAATACCTAATAACTAAAAACATATTTGACTATCCAAAAGCCTCTAAATCATAGTGAGTTGTTCGAACAAGACCCCAACTAACTCTAACTAACTTAAGTAAATGAAGTACCAAAAATAAACAATAGTGAGTCCTCGAATAATGAGGACTCACCAAGATTACAACTAAGTAGTACATGAATGTGTTAAGTATGATCCGAGTACTGAGCGTCCGAGCCTATATAATGAGACAATATAGTGAAAAGAAGTATGCGATTAGGAATTTGAATATGCTGAGTATGTGAGATGAGGAAAGCTACTAATTCAAATTGAACATAAATACATGAACAAGAAAACTGAATGCAAGACCAAGTATAGACATATGCTGGATAAATTGAATAACTGGATAACTAAATAGCTAAATAACAGAACAGTTGGTCAATCATACCTAAGCTAAACATAAACTAACATAGAACTAAGGATGTGGGAGCTAACAATAACCAACATACCTCAAACTGAGCAAATTGGGGTCCAATATGTAACCCCAGCTGGAAGGATGTTAGTACCTTGCCAAGGGTAACAACACTGGCTGGCGTGGATCCACTAAACTGATGTCCCAAAGAATTAGGGTGTCAGTTCACTACTGGTAGGTTACCCCTAATAACCTGTAGTATCACCTTAGTTTTTGAACTTAGGGACTTCTACTAAAAGCCTCAGTCCTCAACTGGCGGGTGAGCATTCATCCCTGCATTCACTCAGTGCTAAGTACTACTCCCAACTAAATGAAACTGGCAACTGGTAAATGTTTAACATGATTTGATATCTGATACATTCTTAGCATGATAATATTCTGAGTTTAGTAACACAAGCATGATTTGAATGGCTCATAACACGAAAACTAATATGTGCATGAATATCACTATCTAGGTATCGGGTGTTCATAACCCGCCAGCTCTAAATAATGCAAGTGAACATGATAAAGGAAATTTACAATTTAATCCCAAAACTCAACAATTTTCCATAGTAGAGGATTCCATGTTTTTGACCATGGGAGAGCAATAATCTTATAGAAAACACATACTCATGGTTTGGTTACACATACAAACTAATAAGAATAAGGATACTCATATTTGGCCTGAAGACCAATACAAGGGGAAGGGGATTTTACTTGAGAATAAAAGAGTTTTTAGTACTCAATTGATGGAACGGAACCATTGATGAAATTCCACATAGCCTTGGAGAAATCCTTGGAACTGAGCTTATTCTTGAGGATGCAGAGCAAGAGGAGTCATTAGTGGTACCCAAATTTAAAGAGGGTAACACCACTTATGTATAATAGTCAGAGATACCCCAGTCTGAGAAGGGTGCAGAGCAGGCTACCTATGATGTACCAATATAGCAGAGGCAGAGTCCAACACCCATACATGCCTCAAAGGCACATCTGAGGTGGTGTGTAGAGTATATACGAGCATTTTATGATATAGACATTCGTATCTCAGATATGGGTAAGACTAAGATGCTTATTTTTAAGGCGCGCTAGATCGATCTATATGGACTGAGGCGAGTACCACTATTATAGAGAGATATTCAATCGATATTAGTTAGAGTGAATGACTAGACCACTCGATTCTTACAGCCCGATTATGGTGCATGAGTTTTATGCATAATACTAAGCTACAGTAGATTTTACCAAGCACATATTTTCAGGCCCGATAAGACATATGGAGTAGCCACAGCTTGTCATCAACTTGTGAGAGGGGTCAGAGTTGATCTTTCAATAGACGTTATCCGTCAAGTTATTTTTGGTCCAGATTACATAACTCCCTCATATACAGTTGAGTATGGTTACAGATTGAGAGTCATACATGATCGACATATTTTGTAGGAAGCTAATCATAGATGAGAGAAGTTTGATTGGCTAGGTGGTTAGATAGATATATTTTACCTTTGGGTGATACAACCCTATGGATTGAGGGTCGTGGTATGATCAAGAAAGGGCCATTGAATTTTGAGTCCAAGTTTGGTGGTGCTCATCAGACCGACTATTACACATAATTTCAAATAATACGTTGACTTGGGAAGAAGAAGCCTTGGTTTCTAGTATGATGGTCAGATATGCTATTGATTTTGTACCCATCCACCGATATGAGATCCATGATAGAGTATTTGGAGAGATGACTAATCTACCATTCCCTTGCATGATTCAGAGACTTTGTGATGAGGTTAGTGTACCTAATATACCAAGAGTATATGAGAGGGTACTTGCGATGGTTACTACACAGACAAAGAGTATGAAGGATCTAGCACACTAGGCCTTTCTAGGAGATCTAAAGAGTCTTCTATAGTACCTCAAGTCCAGACTGAGGGCCTATTAGTTTCCATTAATCCTGGTGATGGACATGGAGGAAATATGGGTATTAGTGTTGATAAAGAGATAAGGGAGAAGATATAGGCCCCAGTTATGAGTACTCAGGGTGAGGGGACACCAACCACTTATTCATCAGCCCTGGCTTAAAACTCAAAGCCGGTTGGCGTATCTTCAAAGCATACTTTCCCATCCACTACAACTCCTAGTACAGGTATGATTACTATATATCAAGAGTTATTGCAGAGCTTAGTAGATATTCAGAGGTCTACTTATGCTCGGTTGAGGGTTGTTGAGACCGATATGACTACCTTATATGGGCAGATGAGATAAGGGGTCTGAACTAGATTTCAGCAGGCAAAGGCCAGATAGGTAGCCACATAGAGATTTGCACTGTCTGATTTATGTACTGACTTCCAGGCATAACTTGATGAGTTTGAGAGATGGGTTATAGCCCAATTTATAGAGATAAAGGAGCTGGATCTAGCCCAGATGAGGGAGGATTTAGATATATTATGACCAGAAGTACGCTCTCTCATAAAGAGCCATATAGAAGTCACTCCCTTAGTTACACCCCAGTGGTCCAGATATTACCTCTATACACACCCAGATAAATTAATTTCTTCACAAAGTATGAGGAGGAGTTCCCAATAGTTGGGGCCAAGAGAGGTCGCATAGAGACTTATAGGATCTTGATATGCCATATGACCAGGTCATTAAAAGGGCCAGACGTGATTCGATGGAGATTGTAGTCATTGATAAGCAGAGGCATATAGAGATAGCAGTAGGTGCTTCATCCAGCAGTGCACACCACCACCACTGCCTCTACCAGTTGATATGCCCCCATATAGAAATGATCATGACATGAGTGACTAGTGCATCTCAGGTATGTTCTCACTTCCCTTTTTTGTATTATTTAAGAATATTAAGGATAGTGCATAATTTTTTAGCTGTGGTAGGGTATACCATAGCTGTCACAGGTTTTGTAGTTATACCTTTTTCCTGTCGGCTTAGTATGGTTGTAAAACTGACATGTCTAGGATAATTTGTGTCGTATTATGTTTTGTTTCATATTGTGTTGTGTTTTTGTACAATTAGAATATTTTTAAGTATTTAGGGCAGTAGTCATGTTTCTATTGATGTTTGAGAAAAATGATACCCCTCTAAATTTTGTGTTTTAAAACTATGTAAATGTACATATGTGTGAACATTGTGGATCTTGTTATGGTATTACGATTAAGGATATGCTAATCACTTTCTAACAATTGCATGAACTGAATTAGTAGTATTTTTTTAATATTTACTTTATGCCATGTGTGAGTGAGATGCTACTTAGTTCCCTTTGTGTGTTGAATTCAGAACATGCCTAGTTAGTCTTGCCTTGGTTGGAGGATAGTCTGTTAGGAAAGGATCATAAGCTGTTTTTGATTTTAGTCCACTTTTATCCTAAATGACATCATCTGAGAAATAATATCCCTTGATTCCTGTTTTGAGCCTTGTAGCCTATTTTTTATTTCACTTTTCACCTTCCCATTTGTACTATAATAAACCTATTTTGGCCCTGGTCCTCCTTTGACATTGTGCATCTCAACTCAAGCAAAATTCCTACATTGAGGGTGGTAATTATAGGGGTGCATAGTATAAAGTGGATATGTAGAAGTGTAAAATAAAAGAAAAAAAAAGTAAAGCTGGGTGTTTTAGCAAAAGAAAAGAAAAGATAAAATATTGTGAAAATGTAAGAAAGAAAGAATATAAGACCACACCCAACCTGAATGTGCAATAATGAATAAAAAAAGAGATATAAGGGTCGAATAAAAAGAAAATTGGCATGTGAGACCCAAAGGTTAGTGTAGTGCCAAGAAGGCTTAGTCACTTGATATGTCCATATATACTATACCAACCCCCAAGTCTACATTACAAGCTGAGAAAAGTCCTATAGTGATCCTAAGTTGATTGTCTGAATGCTAAGGTAAAGAAAATAAGGGCAAGCCTATGTTATTATCGATTGGAACTTCTCTTTTGAGTATGAGTGTTACTTTATTATCCCTACATTGACATGCATTATTTTATATAAATGATTGGGACATCTTTGTTGTGAGGTCACATGAGTCATATTGCTAGCTATTTGCTTATTTCGGGTAGTGTAACTTATACATATGCACGATTGTCTAATGCTAATGTAATTCCATACCTTGATCCTATTTTGTCACATTGTTGGGCTTCATATTTTCACACAGTTGGTTTTGAAAAGTATGATATGAGGGAGTGCTATTTTCTTAACTTAAAAGTATTGATTAACTACCTCAAATAGCTTAGATCCTCCTAATTAAGCATCGTGTTAGTTTTGTTTGTTTTGTTATGTTTTGTTTCATGAGGACATGCAAACATTCTAAGTTGAGGGTGTTGATATGCTATAGAAATATATCCCTTTCAACTCTTATAACGAGGAAATTATGCAAAGCTCTGAGGTTGTTTTCTTAGACATTATGCATTTAGAGTATGTTTTGTAGAAAATCATGCTTTGGATGCTAATTTCATGAAGAAGTTGGGAAAGGTGTTTTTGGCTACTTATGGGAGAAATTATGGATATTTGGGACACTTTCTGGATTGATTGTGATTATAGCATGTACTGGAATTGAAGAAAAGCTGAAAAATTACTTCCAGTACATGCCAAGTCAACTTGCGGACCATATGTAGTACATGTGGACCGCATGTGCACAAAGCAAGTGTCACATGTACGAAATCCCCAGAGCTAACCTGCAGGAATTTTTGGTCTGGCACATGCGGTCACTATATATGCCCTCCCTGCAGGCCGCTTGTGCTACCTGCGCCCAAGGACAGGGTGCATTAGGGACCTCAAGTGGCCACCGACCCTTTTTTCTCCTATTTTTTTTGGGATTTGGTTTTAGGGTTTCCTCATTTACTATAAATACCCCTAATGTGTTTTTTAGTAAAATTTATGCACTCTTGATATTTAAAAACATATTTTGATTCTGAGATTTGATTTTGGTCTAGGAATTCTCTTATATTGACTTTGGTTGATTATTTCAGTTATAGTTTTGGGTTTCTAATTCTTCTTCTTATTATTTCATCTTATGTTTTCCAATCATGAATGTTGTTTGTTACTTCAGAAGTATGAGCGGCTAAAAACCCTTAGTTAGGGTTCTGCAAACCCTAGCATATTGACAAAGTGGGGAAAGTGCTATAGTTGTTCTGAACTGATACACATGCATGCATTGATTTATCTTCAATATAATATTTTTCTTAATGGGTGCACATGTTAGTATCCCTCCTAGATTATTGCTACTTACTCCAAAAAAGGAGTAGTGACTAGGAAAAGATAATGACAATAGTAATTTGGAGTTTAACTGTCGATCCATGTTTCTAGGCTTTATCTAAATAAGATTGTTAGATTTTATCTAATAATTAGAGACTCAAAAGGTAACAGTTAACTGGAATCAAGATAAGAGTTAGTAAGGCAACATCCTGAGACTCAAAAGGAAAATGGTGAGATCCTTCTACTCATCAAAAAGACTGTAGAAGGTACATAACTTATTAATTCTTCATGCAAGGTATTGGGTTAGTTAAACAAAGCACGATAAGCCTACTGGGGTGAGAATCCAAGGGGAACACAATCCTAATGTTCACCTACGACTGATTACAATCGAAATTGATACTCTTCACTTGTTCGATATTGCTACTCATAACCCCTATTTACTTTTCCAGTTCAGCCTATTGATTACAACAGTTGAGAGCCATGATTTCACGTATTCCCTAGGGATTTAACCCCAACCTTAGTTGGGTTACTATATTTTGCAGCGACCATATCATTTCTTATGAGGAGGTGTAGCTTGGATGTCACCAGACTCTATTTAGGCATGCCATATTCCACACAGTTAGGCATCTCAAACAACAAATTTAGATCTCTTTAATAGAACTTTAGTAGCCAAAATATATAAAGTATGAGATAAGGAATCTCCTTACTTTATAACCCTTATAAAAAAAAAGAAACCAATAGGTTATCCATTAAAGAGTATAAAATACCATTTATAGAGAAAAGTTACCAAAACATATCAATGAAATAAACCGCAAATTCCAGTAGGAACTTGTAAAGGCAGAGTCAAGACACTCTATCTTAGGTTATTTTTATATAAAGATTAATTATTACATTAGCTTGTTTGCCCCTCTTTTTAATGTTAGACACTATTTCTTGTCAGCAATATATTCTTAATGACTGTTCTCCCCTTAACAAAACAAAACTGATTAGGAGAAATAAGATTAGATAGAACCTGTTCTATCCTATCATGAACCACTCTTTACTTCACCTTATTAATGAAGTTTCTTAGACTAATAGGTCTTAAGTTTTAGTAACTTTGAATAAGATCTTTCTTAGTAAGTAATACCAAGTAGGTGTGAGTTTTGAACTTTGGAAAAGTCTTCCCCCGAAATAAACTACATATCATTCTAAAAATATCATGTCCAATTATTTCTAATATTTTTGGTAATAATAGAATGTAAGTACATCAGTTCCACTTGCACACTCCCTATTTAACTTGAATATTGCTTTCTTGACTTTCTCTTATGTAGGTATTCTACAAATCTAACTATTCTATTCCTGATCCACAATGGGTAAAAGGTTACCTAGAATAGCATTATTAGATCCCTATTCTTCTTGAATGAATTTCTTAGTTTACCATCTAACTTCTTTTTCTTTTTTGTCATTATCACCCTTAAACCAATTTCCTTGCATGTCTTTAATTTTATTTATTTTAAGCCTTTTTTTCTCCATTTTACTAGATTGTAAAAGTATCTGATAAATCTATCACCCTCTACAAACCATTCAATTCCTACTTTTTAGTATCTAATATGATTCTTCATAATGTGGATACTATTTCAACTCTTGAGATTTTTGCAAAATACATTTATTATTCCAAGAAGTTGGTCATATAAAGGCTTAAGAGTTGATTTTTCTCCATAAATCTTGGTATTTCAGGCATGCTAATATTCCCCAATTCTTATTTTATAAAAAACATGTGTGTTAAATATTTTAATTTTATAGATTTAAATATGGGTTTTGATATGGTTGAGCGTTCTGGAATGGTTAAACCTTGAATTATTTTCTCATAGTTTTAATGAGTTAATCATGCTTTAAAATTGATGTTTTGGAACTAATGGGGTGCATGGATGTCGAATTTGGAATGGGGGTCTAGGTATTTCCCAAGTTGACTCACCTGTGTAAATGGCTTTGAATTGTGAAATTGTCACTTGGTTTGAATTACTCAACTATATTATTGTATTGCATAAATGGCTAATCAATGTACATGGATTTTGAAGGCCTTGATGGCTATGGGTCAAGGCATTACCCCTCGTTAATGTGATTGTTATGGCATAGAGATAAGCTTGCAAGTGTAAGGGTATGGCGATACCCATGGTGTGCCTTAATGGTTGATTCTTTGGTTAATAAATGGGTTATGTGAAACTTGTTTTAAATTGAGCTTAATTTGGGGTATGTAGCAAAATCGTAAAGGTGTGGGTCTTGGATAACTTATACTGGAAACTTATCTTTGTTTACATGAGGTTTCATCTTGATGAACATGTACACTATTCACACTATTGATATATAATTGTATCTTGTATTGACTTGGGGTTGAGACATTCCCTGGTCTTCCTTGATACCTCCGATTCGTGCGGCTAATATGTATTGGGGCCCTTACTGTAGAGAGTGATAAATCCATATAGCTCATGGGTGCCTATTTATGATGGTTGAGCTTACAGTCCATAATAATGTTTTACTATCATGCTAAACCTTTTTCCCTAACCCCTGCATCTATTATATATATATGTATGTATGTATGTATGCATGTATGTGAACATGTAAGTGGGTTTGAAATGGATATGACTTGGCATTATATTCTTCCCTATCCCTGAGTTTCATATTAGTGATTAGCCCACTAAACATCTCCAAACATTGCATTCCCACGCAATACAGGCACTGGAGATGCTTCTACTTTTCCTATGCAGTGTTAGGTGGATTAGCTCAGTTCGTCTGTCATTTGTGGTGAAGTGGTAAGCTTCAATTTTCTAAAAGACTTGATCATTCCATTGGTCTCCTTTCATAAACTAGAATTAAGAAGTTTACATTAATATTATCATTATCAGAGTTGGGGGCATGTCCCGACCTAGATTAATTTCAGATTTGTAGAGGCTTTATGGATATTACCGTGGAATGGGTATTGATATTGACACTCTTAGTTATCCTTGATTTTATTATCTTTCTATCTTGTTATATGTTTAGATTTCAGCCACTGCTAGGTGTGCAATGTTCTATGTGGTCAGGCAAAAGGGGTGGTCTCCGATCCTCAACAGACTTGAGATACCCATCATAGCCACACTCTGGTTTGGGTCATGAAAAATTTGGTATCAGAACCTAGGTTTGGTGTCACTAGGCATCTACAAAGCCATGTTAAGTAGAGTCTATTTTTTTGGTGTGTAGAGCGCCACACTTATAAGAGAGAGTCTACGAGATATTTAGAAATGTTTTCCTTTCTTGTTGTCCTATTTTGGGCTATAGAGTCTAAGGTATTAAATCTCCTCTAATTCCCATTTGTTCACATTTTAGATCATGAAACTAAGAAGATTTAATGCTCGTGAAAACTCCTCTATCCCGCTTGAGGATAATATAGATGGGGCTCGTCCTACATATGGAGCTCTGACTCAATCTAGAGTTACATCTTTTGATTACCCTAGTTGTGCTTCAACGGTACCTACCATTCCTCCTCAGTCCCCACTGGCTAATAATAATTATGCCCTACTACCCCAGGAAGATATTTCAATGAAGAGTTCCACTGATCTATTCATCTATTAAACCAGTTCATAACATCTCAGTCATATCAGACGGGTCCTGCGGGTGCTGCTATGAGTTCTTCTGAGGACATTAGGGTTGTCCAGTTTATAAGGCTTAACCCTTCGACCTTTACTAGTTTTAAGGTTGAGGAAGATCCTCAAGGTTTCATATATGAGATAAAGAAGATTTTTCATGCGATACATGATTTAGACTCTAAGGGTGTGGAATTCGCTTCATACCAGCTTAAGGATGTAGCGTATCAGTGGTATGAGGAGTGGGACTAGTCTAGGAAAGATGATATGGAGTTGGATTTATTGGAGGTTTTCTCTAGTACTTTTCTTGATCAATTTTTTACTCAGGAGTTGCGGGAGATGAAAGTTGAGAAGTTTATGAATTTAAAGCAAGGCAAGATGACAATGAAGGATTATGCCTTACAGCTTCATCAGTTGTCCCGTTATGCTCTTGTGCCAGTGTCTATCATGAGGGCTTAGATGAGGAAGTTTTCTTTGGGATTGTCTCGAGACTTGGTATTAGAGTGCAAGGCCGCCTTACTGAACAGTGACATGGATATCTCTAGGCTTATGGTGTATATGAAATAGGTGGAATATGAAAAGAACAAATAATTTGAATTAGGGGAGAGAAAAAGAAAAAGATCTAGGTATTTTGAGTAGGGTGATGGCCAGCAAAATAATGGTAGAGATGGAACAAAGTAGTCTAAGAAGAAGTGGAGGAATTCTAGTTCTTATGCTACAGCTATTTTTCTAGATCCTAATCTATCTGGTGATCACCGTTTTTTGAGCAACAGTAGATTTAGGGAACAAGGTACCCAGTCTCAAACCAATGGAGACTACTTAGGTCCATCATATCCTCCTTGCAGATTTTGTGGATAGTAGCACCGTTGATTTTGTGATGAAGGGAGAAATAAGTGTTTTAGATGTCGCCAGCCTAGCCATATTCAGTGGAACTATCCTTCAGGTGATGTTGCTACTGGGGCTAATAAGGTTCCAGTTGCTGCTTCTTCAGCTCCCGCACCAAAAGGTGCTACTTCTGGTTTCGACACTAGTCAAAACCATCTATATGCTCTTACCACCCGCAGGATTCTGAGGCATCTCCTGATGTTGTTACTGGCATGTTAAAACTCTTCTCTATGATGTATATTGTCTACTTAATCTCGGATCTACCCTTTCTTATGTGAACCCTTATGTGGCTATTCATTTTGGTTTTTGTTCTAAGTGTATTCCTAATATATTTTTTATGTCCACCCTGATGAGTGACTCTATTGTGGATAGAAGATTCTATAGGGGTTATATGGTATCAATCTGTGGTAAGGAAACATTAGTGGATCTTATTGAGTTAGATATGTTTAGATATGTTAGACTTTGATGTGATCTTACGGATGGATTGGTTGAACTCGTGATGTGACTCTATTGATTGTTGGACCCAAAGGGTCAGTTTTCAATTCCCGAATAAACCTGTGATTGAATGGGAAGGGAGTTCCTTAGTGCCTAAGGGATGGTTCATTTTGTATCTTAGAGCCTAGATTTTGATTTGTAAGGGGTGTCTCTATCATTTAGTGTATGTTAAGGATTCTAGATCCGAAGGTCCTTCATTATAATTTGTCCTTATGGTCTGTGAGTTTCTCGAGGTGTTTCTTGATGATCTTCCCAGTGTTCTTCCCGATAGAAAAATTAATTTTAAAATTGACCTTCTTTCAGACACTCGTATTATCTCTATCCCTCTCTACACAATGACTCCAATTGAGTTGAAAGAACTTAAGGAGAAATTGAAAGATCTCCTAGATAAGGGTTTTATCCACCCTAGTATTTCTCCCTGGGGATCTCCAATTCTCTTTGTGCGTAAGAACGATTGGTCCCTTCGGATGTGTATAGATTACCGCCAATTGAATAGGGTGACCGTGAATAATAAGTATTCTCTTCCTAGGATTGATGATCTCTTTGATAAACTTCAAGGTTCTAAGTACTTTTTTAAGATTGATCTTCGATCGGGTTACCATCAATTGAAAATTAAGGAGATGGATATCCCTAAGACTATTTTTCGAACCCGATATGGTCATTTTGAGTTTTGGTGATGTCCTTTGGTTGGACAAATGCCCCGATGACATCCATGGATCTTATGAATTGGGTCTTTCATTAGTTCTTAGATTTGTTTATAATTGTATTTATTGATAATATTTTAGTGTATTCCAAGAGTGAAGCAGATCATGTTGATCACCTCTGCATAGTGTTGTAGACCCTTAAGGATCAGTGGTTGTATAAAAAGTTTTTGAAGCGTGAGTTCTGGTTGAATATTGTGAGCTATCTAGGTCATGTTGTTTCTAGTGAAAGGATCATGGTGGATCCACAGAAAGTTACGATAGTTAAGAAGTGGCCTAAACCGATGACTCCAATCGATATTCAGAGCTTCTTGGGTTTAGCTGGTTATTATAAAAGGTTTATGGAAATTTTCTCTTCTATTGCTATACCATTGACTAAGTTAACTTAGAAAAAGGTAAAATTTATATGCTTAGATCTTCATTCAAGGAATTGTGAAGCTTCATGGTGCTCCAATTTCCATCATATCCGATCGAGGTACTCAGTTTTTATCTCACTTTTGGCGTTTCTTTCAGAAAGGCTTGGGAATTAAGGTGAACCTTATCATTGATTTCCATCCTCATATGGATGGACAGGCGGGGAGGACGATTCAGAATTTAGAGGATATGCTAAGGACTTGTGTAATAGATTTTGGTGGTGGTTGGGTTAACTATTTACCTATCAGAGAGTTTGTATATAAAAATAGTTATCACTATAGTATTAGGATGGCTCCTTTTGAGGCGTTATATGGTAGGAGTTGTACGTCTTCTATTGGGTGGTTTGAGGTTGGTGAGAATAGGTTGTGGTCCCGACTCGGTTCACCAAGCTATGGAAAAGTTAAAAGTAATTCGGGATAGGCTTAAGACCAGTCACCAAAAGTCCTATGCGGATATAAGACAAAGGGATTTAGAGTTTGATGTGGATGATTTGGTGTTCTTGAAGGTGTCTCCCATGAAGGGAGTGTTGCATTTTGGGAAAAAATAAAAGCTCAACCCCCGTTATGTGGGTCCTTATAGTATTTTGAGACAAGTGGGAAATGTGGCTTATGAGTTAGAATTGACTTTGAGTTTGGGATCTATTCATCCAGTTTTCCATATGTTGATGTTGAATAAATCCATGGGTGATCCTTCCTTGGTTGTTCCTTTGGAGTGCATTGGTGTTTCAGATTCCTTATCATGTGAGGAGGTCTGAATTGAGTACTTAGATCAGAAAGTCCATCGGTTTCGGACTAAGGATGTGGACTCGGTGAAGATTCAATGGAGAAACCAAAGTGTGAAGAAGCTACTTGGGAAGCTGGAGAGGACATGAAGTCCTAATATCCATTCTTTTTCCCACTTCGAATAATCGTGCGTGAGGTATGTGTATTTCTTAACATCTTCGTTTTCTGACTTTGTTGAAGGAAATTGTGATTTCCTAGATATCTTTGTTTTCTTTCTTTTTTAAAGTTAAGTGTGGATGTTCTCTGTGTTAACTCATGTTAATAAATGTCTTGTCTCATCATTCGGGGATGAAAGATCCTATGGGGGAGGGGGAGAATGTAACTCCCCAAAATTTGGTCCCTAAAACTTTCTGAGTTTATAAACTCGCTTCCCAAACTGCGACTCTCCTACTGAGTCGTAACATGTCATTATGATTATTAGGGACCCAATCATAGACTGACCAATATGTTGGATTGGAGTTTCTATTATGACTACAACTAAAAGGTTATGAGTCGTGAAGTCTCAAAATGAATCGTATAGTCCCATCCATAGACAAACTAGAGTGATGCCCAAAGTATTATGTCTTGACTATGACTTGGATCCTATGAGTCATAGCGTCTCTTAACAAGTCATAGGGTGGGAGTCATAGGTTTACCAAAGGGGGTTTTCTCAACTACTGTCTAGACTACGACTCGTGGTGATGAGCCATAGTGAGTCGTAATGAGTCGTCTAGTGACGCATAGTCACTGGCGATAATTTTTCTATTTTCAGTTGAGGGCACTTTGGACATTTCCCTATTAATACCCAATGATGACGTCCAAGAAACACCTCCTTTTAGATGATGATACAATCATTGCTAAAATATAGTTATCCAACTAAGGTTGGAGCTGAATCCCAAGGGAACACTTGGAATTGCAGTTATCCATAGTTGTAGTCTACGGGCAGTACTGGAAAGTAAATGGTGTAGTCTACGGGCAGTACTGGAAAGTAAATGGGGGGATTTATTTGCAGTAGTCTCGAGCAAGTAACTGTAATGCCCCGAATCTGGTACCCCAAATGCTACACGGTGCTCCTAATCCAGAAGGACCACAAGCTAACCCATGACTGATATCTGTAACTGAGCACTGCAAAAATATACTGTAAATATGCAAAATATAAGTTGTAAGACCATAAATTTCAAAACTGAATCATAACTGATAAAACAATATCTAAACAAGGTATGATAATACCTAAAACTAGAATAACTGTCTGATCATGCTATAGTCTAAAAAAGCCTCTAAAACTGTCTGAAATAAAGAGTTGATGGGACAATCCCCCAACTAACTCTATCTCCTGAACTAACTAAGTACTGAAGTAATGAAATAATCATTTCCTCAAAGTATAAGGACTCACCACTGACTCTGACTATTGAAATCTGGAATGATACGGATGTTCTAGAGCTCGTGCTTCTAAACCTATGTATAAAACACCATAGCGCAAAAGAAAAGTATGCGTCAGTACATGAGAATGTACTGCTATGCAAAGTGGGGTATACTGAATACAAGGGTTCATATGCATGAACTATAACTAACTGAATAAACTAAACATGATTGCGTGAGAATACATGCATGAATACGTGAACTATAACAGAGATCGTGATAACACTGAATAATGAATTTGAAATACTGATAACATGGATTACTGATTACTGAGATACTGTTAACTGAGTGACTGTATATGACAGTCCTGAATCTGATGGAACTAGCTAAGTTTCGTACTGAACTAAGTGACTGTCTGACAGTCCTGAAATCTGTAGAACTATCTGAGTTCTATTCTGAAGACTGAGATTGAGACTGTGGGAGGTAATCATCTAACCGACATGCCCCTTTTATACGATTTATCTTCATTGATACGAATTGTATTTTATTAATACAAATTGAACAATACAAATATAAGTGATAAATTAAAAATTAATGTTAAACAATACAAGTACAACGTTTACATTTGTATCGAATGATACATGTTTATACAACTTGAACCATACACATAAAAATAACACTTGTTTTTATAAAAATGCAAATGATAAACTTGACACACAAATACTAAGGATACATTTGCATTGAATGACATATTGCATATTAAATATTTTATAGTCAAGTAAATATAATTTTTCCTTTTAACTATTTGTATACAAATGATAAATTATATTCACGGTTAAACTATTCAAATATAACATATATATTTGAAATATATATGATACAAATAAATATAAAATTCAAAAAATATATAAAATATAAAATACGACAACAACAATAAAAAAATGAGAGAAAATAAAGAGGAATTACCAAAAAATGGAAAAAATGGAAAAGGGAGAAAATGATTAAAAAAAAGGAAAAAAAAAACTCAATAGAGAAAAAAGAAAATAAAAAAAGGTTGCAAAGGAAAAAGTAATAAAAACAAAAATAGATTAAAAACGTAAAAAAAAAAAAGAGAAAGCAAAAAAGAAGATGAAAAATAAAAAGGAAAAAAGAAACAAAATAAAAGAAAAAAATGGAATTAAAAAACAAAAAAGAAAAAAAAGGAAAAGGTAAAAAGACAGAAAAAAGGAAAAATCTTGCTGGCATTTTTAATTTGATTAAACTTGCATTTGGGTGGGTTGGGTTATAACCCATGATCCATAGTTTAGCCCATTTTGACCCATATGCATTTGGGCAGGGATGGGTATTAGCCCAATTATTTGTCCAGCCCATCTTAACTCATCCAACTTTAGCCCAACCCGTCCATTTGCCTCCTCTAGTGGAGTCTGCTTCTAACCAGTTACATTGTATTCAAAGGAGACTACATATAAATTTATTAATGGTTGGAGTGGTGAACGGAGAAGAGACCCTAGTCTGCCGTCAATACATTTTAAGTGTTAATCCTATCGAAATGGCCAATATAGCCGCTGGTCAGCCAACTTTTATGGGTGACCGATCATCTTTTGTTTATACCGTGAAAAATTTTCCATTACTACTGATAAAGACCCCGACACAACCTACATTACCAAATGGTTCAAGGCCCTCATCCCAACTATTGAAGTATGCGAATTTTCTGAAACCTAATGGTGGCACCAATGGTAATAATAAAATAACAAAGAGGTGGACTAGATTCCTATTAGAAAACCAGATTACATAAATAGAGTTCCTCATGCCAGGTGGACACAAGATGAGGTTGATAGAATGAATATAACTGAAGCATTGCAATACACAATTATTGGAAAGTTTTCCTATGGATGGTCAGATTTAGATGACTCAGACTGCAACTTCCCAAGAAACTCAATGTGTAAGAAGGATGTAATATTGGCTTACTGAGGAATCGTTACATATTAATGAGATTTGACAAAGCTGAAGATTTTTTTTAATGTAATGTCTAAAAGTGTCTACTACATCAATGTTAAGGATGATTATTCATATCAGATGCATCCATTCATTTATTATGCTAAATTTAAGTCTAATGAAGAAATAACACAGACAATGGCTTGGATTTCTTTCCCAAATCTTAAGCCAACATATTTTGTGAAAGAATCATTTTTCTCATTAGCATCTGCCATTAGTGAACCAATTCACCTAGATAAGGCTACTATGAACAAGACAAGACCTAGTTATGCTAGGGTTAGGGTGAAGGTAGACCTACTGGCCGACCTTTCTAAATATAATAAGATGGAAATTGTGAAATCAATAACAAAAAAATCATGAGTTGAAAAGGTGAAGACTCAATATGACTTTCTACCCAAATACTATAAAAAAATATATGCTACAAGGGCATGATGAGCAAGATTGTAGAATTTTACATCCTGAGCTAAAGAAAATGCATAAAAAGGATGATAATTAAGTCAACAACACTCACGTTAATAATAAAAACAAAGAAGAGGAGTCTGGCATATCAAGAGGACAAATAAGAAGAAACTATAACCATGAACATAGGTGGAACACTACTTAAAAAAGATTTCCTAATAAAGGATACCAAGGTGAGAAGGCTATTAACCATCAGAATATATGCAATGCAAATCAGTTTTAATCTCTTACAAAAGAGGAAAAGAAGAACACACATGAACATAATAATTGACACGAACAAAAATGATGCCTAGTCATGGCGGGTGACTCAAGCCCAACCAGGACCAAAGACCATCCCCGATACCCATACATAACTGCCTTACACCTTTTATTAGATAAAATTCCAATTTTATATAACATAACAAAATGGAACAATCATAAATTAAATACAGTCAACCAGTGTTAGCCCCAATACCAATACCAATTTCAAGGATGACACCAATACTGACACCACCCATACCAACCTAAAATAGTCCCATAAAGTCACTATTCAAAAGTAAAACAATAACCGACAATACCCAGTTGGGACATGCCCCCCGACCATAGACAAAACCAAAGTCATTGATAAAAGTATGTAGAGAAATCCATAACATGAAATGGAGCCTTCTAGAGTATGGAAGCTCACCATTTTAATCCAACACATGCTGTCTTCAAATCTAATTACTGAACAAGAGGAGTAGTATGATCAGTTCCTACATCGCGTGGGGATACATCACCCGAAGATGGATTAGTGGGTGAACACTAGCATGTAATCAGAAAAAGGATGAAATAATGCCAACATTTAAAACCAAGTAAATAACTATATGCAATCACAACTATGTATATACATATATAATCCATGTCGGGAAAGGGAATCGGTTTTAATATGCATTTAAAACCTTAACTTGGGCTATGTAGCGTAACCATACTAAAACCGCCCATGGGATATATAGGTCAGGTGTTTCCCCCTAAATGTGCCCTAATGCGTGTATCCGCATAAACCAAAGATATCATAGGGGCCGGAGATTTCCATGTACCCTTCGCCCTCAATGATACATATATACAAGAATGACTTAGAGGATTACCGTGTACCCCACAAGTATGTGGTCACCATGACCAATCCTCATATCAGTAAACATGAGTTTTCTGTGTTCATCCATTGGACTCTGACATTCACGGTTAGCTATCACAACCCTCCATTATCGCCCAATTAAAATCATTAGCACACAACCAAACCACCAATTCCATATATTATTAAACAAGGATATAAGAAGTGGTATCGTCATACCGACTATAGCTTGCAAGCAATGTCCTTAGACAAACACTTAGGGGATTCCCATGTATCCTGTAGGTTCCATTATTAGATTTACTTGGGGGATTCCTATGTACCCCACAAGGTTTTAAATTACTGCCATGACTACCAAGGCCTTACCATTTAGCCATTAAAACCATTTAAACAATTTAGGTTCCATTACCAAATTATACAATGCAATAGTTTTAATAAAAGCCATACCATATGACAAAACCATTCTCATAGGCATTTCAACAAACATGTTGAGAGCATATAATTCCAAAACCAAAACCAAGTACCAATTGACCATTCCCGTGCAATCATATATTAAAAACACCATTACAATATGAGAACCACAAGTAAAAACATAGGATAACATAAATCAACCATTAATAACCAAAACCCCCAACATATAATTCAAAACCAAATAATACCCATAATTAAATCATGAAAACCATTTATTGAAACATGAATTTAGTTGAACTAACAATGAGGGAGGAGTAACATGCCTTAGATAATAAAGAATATGGAGAGAAACCACCCTTGAAAGCCTTAATTGACCACCTTTAAGGAAACCCTAGCCTTTGGTTAACCCACAAGCTTGAGAGAGATTTGAGAGTGTTTCTTATGTTTTTTTAATTTAGAATAATAGGGTAAATAATGTCCCAAAAGTGTTTTAAGTCATGGGATCATAAGGGGTTAAGAGGAAAAATGTCCAAAATACCCCTAATTAAAATATATAAATTCCTACAGGAGGGTACGACTACACCCCAAACCGCACCCTAACATACGAGTAGTGCCCCCATTCGTACCCTAGGCGATAAATTGGTCTCCAAAACTGACCAACATACAACCTCAAGGGACAACTCGTACCCAAGAATATGAAAAATACCCTAGAACTATACCTTAGGTAGAATAGAATCATCTAGGCTAGACATAGGACATCATACGGTTGGTATTATACTTCTAGTACCATAACATACAACTAGTATGATGTCCATTCATACCTTGGAAAAAAACTAACCAAACCTCACTGATCATCATATGAGTTGAGGGCCCTAAATCATATCCTATCATACGACAAGTACCCTCAATCATATGATGTCCAGAAGCTCAAACTCAAGGAATTTTCTATGGTTCAAAACATAGGGTGTTTCAATCATCCCCCACTTGGATAATTCATCTCTAAATGATGGAATAAGGCAGTACAAATACAATTAATACCTCACCACTTCAAATCTAACCTTTAACCAAGTTAGAAAACAAAGATGAGGAAATCAACCTCTCCTTTAAATAAGTTAGAAAACAAAAGTATGATGATGAACATATACCTTCCGCATAAATTTTCAGAGCAGAAACAGGAATGGATACTTGGACTTCAGGTCCTCTTCCGCTTCCCAAGTAGCCTCGTCAACCTTGTAGTTCCTTTATAGAACCTTGATCGAAGCTACATCCTTGGTTCGTAACTGATGAACCTGCCAATCCAAAATCTCAATCAGGACCTCTTCATAAAACAAGAAATTTGAAATATCAATATCTTTGATAAGCACGATTTGAGATGAATCACCCCTACACTTTCTCAATATAGAAACATGGAATACCATATGAATGGAGCTCAAACTTGATAATAAATCCAACTCATAAGCTACCTTACCAATCCTTCTTAAGACTAAGTAAGGACTAATATATCAAGGACTGAACTTGCCCTTCTTACTAAAAGGCATAACTTCTTTCATGGGAGACACTTTCAAGAACACCTTATCCCCAACCTCAAACTCTAACTCTTCACCTCATATTTGCATAGGACCTTTTGTGACATTGGGCAGCCTTGAGCCTATCCCAAATCACCTTCACCTTTTCCATGGCTTGGTGAACTGAATTTGGGCCAAACATCTCTGCCTCACCGACCTTGAACCACCCAATAGGATATATACACCTCCTACCATACAAGTCCTTAAACGAAGCCATCCCAATTCTAGAATGGTAAGTATTATTGTAAGCAAACTCTATAAGAGGTAGATGCTCAACCCAACTACCACCATAGTCAATCACATACATACAAAACATATCCTCCAATGTCTGAATAGTTCTCTCTACTTGCCACTCTATCTGCAGGTGAAAAGCCATGCTCAGACTAACCTTAGTCCCCATCCCTTTCTGAAATGACAGCCAAAAGTGAGACAAAAATTACATATCACGATCAGAGATGATAGAAACATGTACCCCATCTAATTTTACAATATCTTGGAAGTAAAACCTTGTATAATATTCAGCTAAAAAGTTAGTCCTCACTGGCAAGAAGTAAGCAGACTTTGTCATCCTATCCACGATGACTAATGAGTGGTGAGTTTACCACTCATTTGCACTCAAATTTCATGCACACTACAAAGTTTTGTATAAATAAATGATACATAATCATGATTTAATGCACTAATATCCATATTTTTTAGGCATAGAGTTAGTGAGATGAAAAGATGTGGATTGAAGCTAAAAGAGATCAAGTGGATACAAAAAAGTTCTGCTGAGACCTGAAGCAGTCATCATCCCCAGTTACCGTGATCGCGGTCCAAAGGCTAAAATCGTGGTTAGTCAAGAGGGTCAATAGAACACGATCATGGATCCATGTTGTAGTCGCGTTAGATGCGGTCGCGGACAACCTTATGTGATTACGGGAATATTGCCCAGGGCAGTTTTGTAATTTCACTTATCCGAATCCCAAACCATATATAGGTAAAAACCCTTTCTTCTTTGGATAATACTTACCTCATAGACACTATTGAATTTGAAACAAGAACCATAGTTAGGCATGATTGTAACTAATTTAGGAGACTTAAATTCTTAGTGTTTTTTGAATGATGGATGCTTTGGATATACCTTATGGTATATCTTTCCCTACTTTCTTCATGAGTGTCTAATTCATGAGTGTCTAAGTAATTTGGTCTTGGGATTATGTTGAACTAAAGTGTAATTATGTGTGGGTATTGTTGTGTTTGCATGATTTTTAGTTGTTAAGTATGGATTTCACTATTGCTTGAGTTTAATAGTTGGAATTTGTGTATGAAAACTCCAAATCTCCAAATGGGTTTGATGGGTGAAAACCCCAAACTCTAGAAACCTTTATCATTCTTGAAAGAGGGATGAAGGTGAATATATGGGAACCCATAGCATCCTTTAAAGAGGTCTATAGGGGAAAAGGCAATGGTGGACAATTAAGAATGTGGTGTACTACCTTTTACAATGTTAGCCATAAGTGTAAATGGAGTGTAAGTCATATCATAGGAATTTTCCTAGAAATAGGGACGTCTAATTGAGGTTTTGAGTGACTATGAATGACACACTTATCAGGTGCTCGAAAGGGCTAATGGGTGACATTTTTGTTATTTTGTTGAAGACTAACCACAAAGACCTTCGACCTAGTCTACCTCTAACTTAAGAACTAAGATTCATGTTAAACCATCATTAACCCACATGCTCTTTACTTATAAGTAGGCATAATCCCAAGATTATCTCCAAACTTGATTTTAAATCAAAAGTGCTATACTAGTGTGTTGTTTGACTAAATATTGTTATTAACAAACTCCAAACCAACCCCCTCCCCTTTACTTTAAATATTGTTTTTATTGTATTTTGGGTATCCCTTTAGTAATTAGAGCACCCATAAAGCTTGAAATTTGGATTTCACTCCTTGTGGATTCAACCCCTGCACGAGTTGGGATATTGACAACGACCTCCTTACCCCTTTAACATGGTAGTAAGTTGAGCATTATCAAAATGGAGCTGTTGTCAGGGAGTGGAATATAGATTTCACTTGTGTGATGTGCTTTTTACTTAGGTGTACTCGGGGTGGTGTGATTTACTTTCTTTGTTGTTTTTTATTTTTGTAGGTAATCATAGTGTTAATGCGATAATGAGTGACAATTATTGTAACATGGGGCCCTTTGATATTCCTCTCGATGATGAGGGACAACTCAATGATGCGGGCCAAATAAGTGTAATATGTATCCCACCAACTAATGGGAATGCAGTTTCCATGTAACTAGTCTTATGTTACATATTTTGCATATAAAGAGGCTATATGATAGACAAGCATATGAGGATCCCAATGTTCACTTAAAGAATTTTGTGGAGGTGTGTGAATCTTTTCACACACATCACTCAAGAGTATATTAATCTTTACCTTTTCCTGTTCTTTTTAACAAACGAGGCAGTATTATAGATCCATTCACTCTCACTCAGTTTAATCGCTACTTGGAATGAGCTTACCATGTTTTTTATTGATCGATACTTCCCATCATCCAAAATGCTCCAAATGTTGGGGTAGATCATAAATTTTAGGCAATTGAGCGGGGAACCATTATTTTAAGCATAGGAAAGATTCAATGGAAAATTGGTGAAGTGTACAAACCATGAGGTCCAAGAAAGATGCTTCTCCAAATCTTCTACTGGGCCCTTAATCCACTTAACAAAATCAGGGTGGACAATGTGGTGGGAGGTTCCCTAGTAAATATACACTAGCATGTCGAAAAATAATTATTGGGAGAGGCGACGAAGTAAAATTAGGGTTAGCATACCCGAGATACTGAAGTTCCCAAAAAATGTCCCTCTATATACCCAAATTGAGCTCTTGACAAAGCATGTTATGGGTACACCAACAAAAGTGGTAAAGGTCATAGAATCTAAGGCCTATGAGGATGAAGAGAAGTCCAAGAAGTTGGATGAGGAGATCCAGTATTTACCAAACTAATTTGGGGGTTCCTGCCCCACCTATCAAAGGCAAGGTGGGAATCAAGGTTGGATAGACCATGATCGTGATAGGGATTAGAGGGATAGAGAGAGTGATTATGACTTCTATGTTACCCCCAAATATTGATCTAAGAACAAAGAAACAATCTCCATTGACCCCAAAAACTTTAAGACCGAGGATGTTTTGGTCTAAATTTTGAATAGGGTGGAAGGTACGGACAAAATAGTTCATGAATTGAAAGGTGACTTCTATAAACTCTCTCAAACCATGGTATCCACTCCACATCCATCAAGTAATTGGAGACCCTAAATTAGATAAATCCTTTTGCAACTAAATGCTAGGCCTAGAGGTGGACTCCCTAGTGACACGATTGCTAATCCAAAGGATGACGCTCAAGTCCTAGAAATTGTCACTTAGAGTGGGAAGATAATTGATGAGCACTTGAAATATAATTTAAGTAGGAATATGCCTAAGGCTAAGCCAAAGGAGTTCTAACCTCAAAATCAAGAAGAAAAAAATGACGAAGAAGTAGTTGAGGTTGAAAATCCACTACGTGAAACAAGGCCTACAATCCAAGTTCCTCTATCATTCCCTCAATGATTTCAAATAAAATAGGAGAGTGACAAGATAAAAAAATTCATGTTAAATATAAGAAATCTATCAATAAACATCCCATTGCTTGAGGCAATCCAAGAGACCCCGGTATATGCTAAGCTAATGAAGAAATTGATGTTGAAAAAGAAGCTTGTCGAAGGTGAAAACATTAAAGTCACCCATGGTTGTAGTTCTATCATGGATAGTACGTTTGTGGAAAATAAATATGATCCCAAAGCTTTCACAATTCCTTGTACCATTGAAACACACATGTTTGCAAAAGCCCTATGCGACCTTGGTGCAAGCATCAACTTCATGTCCTTTGTCATCTACAAGAATCTTGTTTTTAATGCCCCTACCCCGACCTCTATGTGACTCTTAATGGAGGACCAGTCTATTAAAAGACCGGTGGGAATTTTATTTGATGTCCTAGTTAAAGTGGATAAGTTTATACCTCCAGCAGACTTTGTGGTCTTGAACTGTGAAATCAACCAAGAGTTACCTATCATACTTGGTCATCCATTTTAGCCATCGGAAGGTCCATTGTCAACTTAGAAATAAGGGAGATGAAGTTTAGGGTGCAAAAAAAATGAGGTCACTTTCAAGGTTTGTAAGACAAAGAAGCAATCCATGGAGTTTCAAGTTGTTTTATTGATGGATCTTGAGATTGAGAAGGTGAAATAAGGCGGTCTTGAGGAACATCCTTGAGAATTAAACAAAAAGAAAGACGTCGCTCCACGACGTTAACTAAGGAACTATGTGGGAGGCAACCCACAAATGCCACAGAAGTGACTCATATCCTTTTTATGGTGTTGTAGCTTAGATTTTGGTTTTGAAATTTCAATAACCAGTGCATTTGTAGAACTATAGATCACATTAGAAGATTTTCAAAAAGGGAAAAGTGTGAAATTTTGTATTAAAAACTGAACAGGAAAAAGGCTGTCAATTTGTGAATTGAGCTGAATAGGGGAAATAGGGGAGCAAAAATGCTCTTAGTTACTGTGATTACGGGAACTTGGTCACAATATCTATCACATGAGTTCATGTGATCGCGGTCACTTAACTGCGACCGCGGTTGCTTCAGCTTTATGACCAGCTGAATCCCCCATTTTTATTCCACTCTCTTTTCAAATCTTACTCTCTTATTGGACAAAATTTTGGCCAAGTTTGGGAGCTCTCCAACAACATCCTTGCATTTCTCTTGCATCACAAATCCTATAGGTTCCTTGAATCCATGGTTTGATTTTTTAAAATAGGCCAAAGAATGCATGATGTAGTAAGGGTCTACGTCATTGATTCTCATGTTTCTATGTTTTCATACTTGGTATTTGTGTGGTGTTTAGCTACTAGAGTATGGTGTGCACAAGTTGTGAAGTCTTGAGTACCCAAAAATATGTGCAAAATAGAGTGTACATACCAAGTGTTTGATGTATTTCCCAAATGAGTATTCAATAATAGTTTTGGGATTCAAAAAGGCATAATCGAGCACCTAATAGCCTTGATCATTGGTCTTAATGTGAATCCATATTGTAGAATATTCTTGTGGTCTAAAAATATGAAAATGTTGAATATGAGTAGCTGGAAAGAACTGGTCCTATTTACCACAATAGCGGGTATTGGACCGCCATTGCATCAGTGCGGATACAGTTATGACCGATGATTGCTGTAACAGAGGGTGATTTCCTGCCATACCATGAAAATGAGCAATGGGTCCGGGAATTCTATGCCAACATTAGCACATTTTCTTTATCGGATCCATCCAAGATGACTATTAAGATCCCGGGACAAACAGTGCACTTTGGGGAAAAGCAAATAAATGATGTTTATGGGCTCCCACATGCAAAAATGGGGGAATTCAAGGAAAAAGGGTGTAATCCGGGAAGTTGGTTGGCGAAATAATTGTGTCTCGGAAAGGAAGTCTCATGGACGAAAACAAAAAGCAACATCACCATGAATGACTTCACTTCCGAGTCTCAAATTTGGTGGCACATTATATGTATTCACGTATTCTCTTGTACCCACATGACAGAAGTCCCATATTTGTATGCTCAAATAGTTGCTTGCATTTTAGACGACATTCATTTAGATGTTCATCATCTCGTGGTCAATGAAATGGACTACTTCAAGGACCAAATTGGTACACATCTCTTCTTTTCCTTATTGATTTCTGAGATTTATAGAAGAGAAAGGGTTGATGAGTATGCTGGAGATACTTGGGTGCTCCTTGTTCCCCTATCTACCCCTTGAGGATTCGAGGGGAGGGATCACCTGGAAAAGGTGAGAAGCTAAAGATTAGCTTGGGTAAGTCAGCATTTATTGAGCCTAAGTTTCATTAGACATCTACCACCAGTCCTCTTAAGGATATTGGAGTTGATATTACTGCCATCAGGGATCTTATGTCTAGTTTTCCCTAGGGATCAAAAGTAGCAGAAAGCTACCATTGCTAGGCTTGAGAAACCCTACTCATCTTTGGTGGAATCATATCGATATCTCAAGATTGCACAAGAAAAATTGGTCATATGGGACAAAAAGTGGGATGAGTTCTTTAAAAAGATGTGGAAGGGAGTGAAGGGCCTATTGAAGGTCCTAAAACCCTAAGATCTACTTTCTTTCTCTTGGGTGGATAGTGATATTTAGGCACGGCCGATTGGTCCAATCTTTAGGAGAATGATGATGATGTAGAGTTTGAGAGTGACCGCAACCATTGATGCAGTTTCAGGGAGCACCTTATCTCTTTTATCCTTGATTATTTATGTAGTGGGGACACTGCTACCTTTTAAGTTGGAGGTTATTGTCTCCATATTCATTTGATTTGGGCCTGTATTATTGATATTTATGCATATTTTTCTTCTCTTTTAGATGATTCTTACTTTTATTTGGGTTGTAATATTTGGGCACTCTGATAGTGCCCTCATTTGCATAGATTAGTTACTTTGTTCCTAGATTATTGTTTTATTTAATTTTGGTCACTTGAAGAGCTTTTACCTATGATAGTCTAAGTGACGACATTCTTATGGGAAAGTGTCATGCTGGGGTTTTAGTCATAGATGCAGGGGAAGTTTGAGTACTCGTGGCATCAAGGTCACAAATGCAAGGAAAATCTGAGTACCTGTGACATTGTGGAATTTTTCATTTAGGATTGAATTCATACCCATTGGCGAAGTCTAAGTAGCCATATGGGTGGGTAGCCCATATTAAAGCCTCAATATGAGACAAGATCTTGGGTTGTTGCCATGATTATCAAATTATGCTTGGTGCAAATGCAAAACAAACCCTTCCCCCCCCAAAAAAAAAAAAAATTTGCAAAATTCAAAGGCGTGGACGCGTGCAACTTTGTAACGAAACTTTTCTCTTTTTATGACTTCAAAATTTGACTTAGAAAAATTATTTGTCTCGAGCGGGAGGAACAATTGAACCCTCTCAACGAGATTCACATGCCATGTATGGGAGATTATTTGTATATATCTCATGTGTACTTGTAACATCTAGAACTTTCCCCATTAGTCTTTCAAGGCTAACTTTTGATTGTATTTGGTTGGTAAAATGATCCTAGGCATTCTTGTGATATTGGAAGACAACTTTAGCCTAAAAAGCCTACCAATGCATAGATATAATCCTTGGTCACCCACTTTGAACCTTTGGACGTTTCTTTGGGAAACGCATTGCAAGCCGTGACCCTTCTATTATACCTCTCTTGAACCCTATCCTCCTTGAATTTAGAATGTAATTTAAAGCTAAAAGCCTACATTGGGGGTGTTAAAAGTTGAAAGAGGTGTCATATGGCCACGAAGTCATAAGAAAGTGCCGACATGCTTAAGCAAATAAAGCAAAATGATTAGAAGAAAGAAAGGATCCAACAAAGGAAAGAAATGCATGAATTATGCACCAAAAAAAGAAAAAGAGAAAAGTGTAAAGAAAGTGGGAAAACTAAGAAAGGCAATGTAGGCACAATAGTGAAAGAAAAGAAGAGGCCTAATAACAAAATATAAAAGAGTGTGTTGTAGAAGTTCAAGGAGGGTTTAGCCTTATTGTCCTAAAATTAATATCCTACCCTAACCTAAACCTACATTACAATCTCAAAAAATCCTTCATGATTCCCAACTAAATGTGATCATTGTAGTGGCGATAAAAAATAGGGACAAGACTATAGCATGGTACTTGTTAGCATTGACAGTTCTTGATAGCGAGAGAGAGTGTTTGCATTTAAATTCCTTATTGCATGGTTGATAGCTAGGTGTCTAAATTCTTCTTTCTTGTGAGAAGGCATGTGATCAAGTTGAGGTGGGTGATTTTGTCACCTTCCGAACAATGAGGCAATATGAAGTATAATGTGGTTGAGGTCAAGAAGTGAGTCATTTATAGGGTATTATTAGTTGTCAAATGGTTGCTCCTTAAATCCTATTGAGTCCTTCAATATTCCATTTTATGTTGAGGGGTGTAGTCAAAATCATTTTGCCCAAGTGTGAAGTGCTTTTGTGGTAGTAATGAATTTATAGTCATCATGATCATTGGGTTATAGAATATGGGCATACATGTGAAATTTTCTTATGATAAGGGGTGGTGTTGCTTGAGGACAAGTAAGGTTTTAAGTTGGGGGGTGTTGATGAGTGGTAATTTTACGACTCATTTGCACTCAACTTTCACACACACTACCAAGTTTTGTATAAATAAATGAGAAATAATCATGATTTTATGCACTAATATCCATATTTTGCAGGCATAGAGTTGGTGAGATAAAAAGATGTGGATTGAAGCTAAAAGAGATCAAGTGGAAGAAAAGAAATGCAGCTGGAAACCTAGAGCAGTCATCAGCCCCAGTTACTGCGATCGCGGACCAAAGGATGCGATCGCGGTCTGTCAAGATGGTCAATAGAACGCGATCACAAAACCATACCACAGCCACATTGGACGCAATCGCGGACAACCACATGCGATCGCAGCTAAGCGGGAATATTGCCCAGGGCAGTTTGTAATTTCACTTGGCCGAATCCCAAAACTTATATAGGTAAAAACCCTTTCTTCTTTGAGTATGGCTTACCCCATAGACACTTTTGAATTTAAAACACGGACCCTAATTGGGCAAGATTGTAACTTGTTTTGGAGACTTAAATTCATAGTGTTTTGTGAAGAATGGATGCTTTGGATAATCCTTATGGTATATCTTTCTCTACTTTCTTCTTGAGTATCTAAGTAATTTAGTCTTGGAATTATGTTGAACTAAAGTGTAATTGTGTGTGGGTGTTGTTGTGTTTGCATGATTTTTAGTTTTTAAGTATGGATTCCACCATTGCTTGAGTTTAATAGGTTGAATTTGTGGGTGAAAACCCCAAATCTCCTAATGGGTTTAATGGGTGAAAACCCCAAACTCTAGAAACCCTTCATCATCCTTGAAAGAGGGATGAAAGTGAACATATGGAAACCTATAGCATCCTTGAAAGAGAGCTAGAGTGGGAAAAGGAAATGTTGGACAATTAAGAATGTGGTTTACTACCTTTTACAATCTTAAACATAAGTGTAAATGGAGTGTAAGTCATATCATAGGCATTTTCCTAAAAATAGTGTAACAACCTAAAAATTTAATGAATTATGTGAAATTTGTGTTTTTGTATGATTTGAGTGTTTTACCCCTCTTGTAGTTGAATTATCGTATTTTTGGGGTGTGAGATTGATTGACATGTTGTCCGATGCATTTTGGTATCATTTATACAATAATGTGGTTTTTTACTGCTTCGAGAGCCTTAATTTAGATTTACAAGGATATCTTTTGATCCGTACGATGGATGGTCAAATGGACTGCTCCAGCAGCTTTGGAATATAAATTTTAGGCTAGGTAGACCTTTGGTTTGGGTCCCGTGCACCCGAGCTCATTTCAACCTATTGATCGGAAAGTTGGAAAAATTAAAAATATGGGTGTGGGACCCACATTTGATCCAAACGATCTGAGATGGAAAATTTGAATTCCCCAACAGATCCAAAATATTGAATTTAGGGTGTTAGCACGTTTGGCATGATTTTACGCTTTTATATCTCATTTCGATCCTCAATTTGGAAAATTGTGATTTCGGGTTTCGAGGGTGAACTTTGGTAAAACTATATTTTTTTTAAAAATCTAATATCGTCATCGCATCCAAAACATCGAATTTAATATGGTTGCATAGTTCGTTTGCCTATATCGGACTCCGAATAATTTTCGAACACCCTGTCAAAGTGTGAGTTGGACTTTTAAAAAAATCTACTGGTGCAGATTTTCTGCTATATATATAGCATTTTTTTTCCTTTTTGGACTATTTTGCTCATTTTTCATCTTGCCTGTTGAGATTTAAATCTCAAAATAGTGTGGGATCTTAAAAGTGAAGCTTGTGGGAGCTTGGGAAGCTAGATTAACACCCATTTCTTGATTTTATTACGGATTTAAGGTAAGAATTCACCTTTTTTTAGTAATTTCTTGATTAATTTCTCAAAACCTCAAAAATCTTAGGGCATAATTTTAAAACTAAATTTCACACTTTTTCACTTGAATAATATTTTTATCTTATAATTACTAATTTTTCATCAATTTAACCTTCAAAACAACTCTGATTCTTGATTTTAACTCGTATTTCAAAGATTTTACCCGGTAAAGCTCAAAAAATGGTTTTTCTTTGATTTGAACCTCATTCTTAACTCGATTTAACATGGGTTTTCAGATGAATATGGGGAACATGTTTTTGAAGTAAAGTTCTGATTTTGCCCTTCTTTTTTGAAAACCCATTTCGGGGGTCTGTGTTGACCCCAAACTAAAAGTAGTCAATATGGGTGTCTTTGATTTTATTTTGATGCATAGATTTCATATTTGATGCTTTTAGTGGAGTTCGGGGTCTTTCGTGGAATGTAAAGTCATGGGTTTGAAGTTTAGTGGACCGGTTTTTGCTTTTGAGGTAGGTTATGGCTTAACTCTTTCAGACTGGGCTAGGTAGTAAATGATGATACAAAATGCATATTAAGGGTGGGAAATAATCATGAAAAATAGATATTTATGTGTCATACCCATGTGGGGGCCTGTATATGATGTAATGGTCGAAATTGAGTTATTATGTGATATGTGTGACCGTGTGGGGTCCTCTATGATATTAATAGTCTTGAATACATGTGAATAATTGTATTGTGTTGTTAAGATGCATAACATGGTACCATTGGTGTATTTTAATTATATTCATACTCTATTTGGAATATGAGACATGGGAAAATTCACAGATGAAACTGAAATAATGAGTGAATATTGGCTCGCATGGATGTGGAAATATATCATTGTGGTTGGTTCTGAAAATACTCATTATGATTGGTTGTGAGTATTACATCCTCATATCATAATCATTCATGAAACATTGGTACCACCGTGGCAACATCTGAGAAACACTGGAAACACTTTTTAAAACCCTCCACGAAGGATGTGCCGGGGAGGAGATATTGTAAAAACTTATAAAACCCTTTTGGAGGGATATGCTGGAAAAGAGATATAAGATATATGGATTATATACAGGTTGATGAACCCCCATGGGTCCTACGTCGGAAAGCTTTAGCTCCATATATGTATACGAGGATTGTGCGATAATCCCGTGCATCATCATCATCATCATCATCATATACATTGCACTTATTTTATTATATTTTTATTGTGTTGTATTATTGTATTGCCGTATTGAATTGTCATCTATGTAATTGTCTTATCTTCTTTTACTTGTATTTGATGATCTTGTATAGTTGTATATTCCCCCTTGTTCAACTTATATGTGATATAATACATGCTCATGCTCTATCTTGGTGTGTACGTGATATATTAGAACTGTTAATGTAAGCGGTGTGGGCTATCGTTATTGGAAATTTTCTTATTGTAGGTGACGTTCCCTTAGTGTATATTTTGAATACTTAATTTACTACTTTGCTTAGTTAGACTAGGATACCTACTAAGTATAAGTGGACTGTACTCATGCTTACTGCGCCCTTTCGGTGCAGGTGCTTGCTCGAGTACGCCTAAGCTTGCTTGACTCGGGCGATTGTTGGAGCTTCCAAGGTAGCAGTTGGACATTCATACATTCGAAGTTAACCTTTATCTTCCTACAGAAGTTATATCTTTATTAGTATTAGGAGGCAGATATAATTCCTTTGTGGTTATTTTATCAATGTATTTCACATTGGATTGTATTAGTAGTTCTTACCCTATTGACACCTGGTTTTAGGTCATGATTGGTATTTTGGATAAGTTCTTTACGCATTCTTATGATTACTTATATGGTTCGGCTTCGTTCTAGAAGTCTTACCTTGAGATATTTTTGTCTTTTTATCTTTTTGTCTTTGTTTGGTTGATAGTCTTACTTGTCAAGGTACGCCGCGACAAGTTCCATCATGACCTTCATTTTTTGGTCGTGACAAATAGGGATGTCTAATTGATGTTTTGGGTGACTATGAATAACACACTCGTTAGGTGCTCGAAAGAGCCAATGGGTGACATCTTTGTGGTTTTTTTTTGAAAGACTAACCACAAAGACCTTCGACCTAGACTATATCTCACGTAATACCTAAGATTCATGTTAAACCATCATTAACCTACATGCTCTTTACTTATAGGTAGGCGTAATCCCTAGATTATCTCCAAACTTGATTTTAAATCAAAAGTTTTATACTAGTGTGTTGTTTGAATAAAAATTGTTATTAACGAACTCCAAACAACCCCCCCACCACCCCATTTTACTTTAAATGTTGTTTTTGTTTCATTCTGGGTATCTTTTTAGTAATTAGAGCACCCGTAGGACTTGAACTTTGGATTTCAATCCTTGTGGATTCGACCCCAATGTGAGTTGGGATATTGACAACGGCCTCCTTAACCCTTTAACATGGGAGTAAGTTGAGTGTTATCAATGACCCAAACCAAATAAAATTTATTTTGAGACCGAGGAAGACCGGTAACGAAATCCATGTTAATCAGTTCCTACTTCCACTTTGGCAACTCAAATTCTTGATACAATCCTCCGAGCCTCATGTTCTCAACTTTCACTTGTTGACACGACATACACTTTGCCATAAAATTAGCCACATCCCTCTTCATACCATTCCAACAATACATCTCCCTGAGGTCATGATAAATTTTCATCGAACTAGGATGAACAAGATAGCACAACTCATATGTCTCAGCCAAGATCCTCTCATGCAAACCATCGACTTCTAGAATTCATAACCTCCCTTGGTACCACAAAGTACCATCACCATAATTATCAAAAGCCATCACCTTCTGCCTACCAACATCACCCTTGATCCTCAACAAGATAGGATCTAACATCTGCGTCTTCACTTAGAGATGACTGTGCTACTTTCTAAATGAACACTCCACAATTCTCATCGTCCATGAGATGAACTACCAGGTTATCCAAACGGTGAATGTCCTTCACTAAATTCCACTTCTCGTTATCCATACGAGCTAGAATCCCCAAGGATAACTTGATAAGAGCATTAGCAACCATGTTAGCTTTACCTGGATGGTAGTGAAGACTCATATCATAGTCCTTGAGAGGCTCAAGCCACCTCCTCTGCTTGAGGTTAATTCTTTTTGAGTGAAAACATACTGCAGGCTCTTATGATCTGAGAAGATATCCATGTGCACTCCACACAAATAGTGCCACCAAATTTTCTGCAATATACCATAACTAACAGCTCCAAATTTTCTCACTTCTGGCCTTTATTCCAGAAAGTTTTGGGTATACAGGTGAACCTTAGAACCATTTTCCACCCTAAAAAATATAGTCAAGCAGAGCATACTATTCAGGCTTTGGAGGATATGCTAAGGGCATGTGTGATTGATTTCAAAGGTAATTGGGTAGAACATTTGCCTCTTATTGAGTTTGCTTATAACACTAGTTATCATTCTAGTATTTAAATGGATTTTTTTTAGGCTCTTTATGGTAGAAAGTTTAGGTCTCCTATTGGATAGTTCGAGGTAGGTGATACTAAGATGTTTGGCCCTGACTTGGTTCACCAAGCCATGGGGAAGGTAAAGGTGATTAGAGAAAGGCTTAAGACTGCTCAAAGTCACCAAAAGTCTTATGCAGATGTAAGGTGAAGGAAGTTGGAATTTAAAGTTGATGATTGGGTGTTCTTGAATGTTCCTCCTATGAAAGGAGTCATGAGATTTGAAAATAAGGAAAGCCCAGTCCCTGTTACATTGGTCCATATCATATTTTAAGTAGAATTATGCATGTCGCTTTTGAGTTAGATTTACCAACGAGTTTGGCTTTGATTCATCCTAATTTACATGTGTCTATGATAAAAAAGAGTGTGGGTGATCCTTCTTTTATAGTGGCAGTTGAGGATGTTGGTGTTACAGATTCTTTGTCTAATGAGGAAGTCTCGATTGAGATATTGGATAGGCAAATTTGCAGGTTGAGGATAAAGGATGTAGCTTTGATGAAGGTTCTTTGGAAAAATCAAAAGGTAGAAGAATCTACATAGAAAAATAAATAAAAAATGAAGGCCAAGTACCCGTTCTTGTTTTCAATGTTGGATGAAAGTGCTTAAGGTACGACTTTTATTTACCTCTTATTGAATTTAAAATTTTTCATTGGATTCTAAAGTAATATTTCTATTATCGTGCTAGAAATGTCCTAACTCCTCATTTCGGGATGAATGATGCACTAAAGGGATAATGTAACATGCCATAAAATTTCAACAAATTTATTTTTAATCCTCTCAAGTGCTTAGTATCAATTTTTGAATTGAATTATGATTATCTATGTTAAAAAGTTATTTTGGGAAAGTTTTGGAATTTTTGAAAGGGGTTTGGGGCTATTTTGGGACTCCGAGGCAGTAAGCCTCCATGATAGTGGCGTGCCACGCCACTTAGACTTTGTGATAAGGGGGCGTGGTAAAGAGTCTAACCTCTGCGATAGAGGCACGCCACACTGCTATTCATTTTTCATCAAGTTTTTGTTTTTTCACTTAGGGTAAGGATATTTGTAATACCCTGAAACTTTCTTAGCTTAAAATTATCCCTGCAATGGTAAAGACTTTTTTCCAAGATGAATACTTTAATTTTACACACTCGGGAGATTGAATAAGCTTAAAATGTGGGAAATTGAATAAGCTTTCCATCGATACCAAATTTGCCCAAATCCGACACTCGGCCGAAGAGTTAAAGTCATTTTAGTAAGACAGTGTACCACCTGGCACTTTGGCACATCGCGGAGCCAGTCAAAATGGCATTTGTCAAAATCCATCAAGCCTCCGTGATTATGGCGCATCCCGCCAAGGCTCAAAACCAGAATTTTCAAATTCCAGTGGCCTGGTGCGATACTGGCACGTCGCACCAAGGCCCCAAATCGGGATTATTTTCCAGGTTTCATTATTTAAACTTCAGGGACCATTTGGAAATTTCCCAACCTCTATATATACCCAAACCACCGCTGAGAACCTTATTTTTCTCTCCTCTTAACAACAAAAACTAGGGGTTCCCCTTTCAAGGTCCAAAAATCCACAATCCTTCTTCAAGGCTTCAAGAAATCAAGAACAAGTCTAGGAATCCTTCAAGGATCTTCGGAGATCAACTTCCCAGGTATGCGATGTGTTCATCTATGGGCCCCTTCCGTCCCTAGAGCTCAATAACCCTTTTTGAAACTCAAACTTTATCATTATTTTTGGGGTCTTCATGACTTATGTGAAGGGAAATGAAAGTTCATAGTGTCGATGAGTTCTAATTCATGTTTTGAGTTCGAAAATCTAAACCAAAACCCTAGTATGTGGTCTTTGAGGGATTTTCATGATTTATGTGGATTCAAATTGGAGTTTATGTAATTGTTGAGTTCTAGATTATGTTATGATTATGAATTTGCAAGTTATGAACCTATTATGTGGTAATTATGTGATGTCAATAGTAAAGCCACCTTTAAGTTGTGTGTTTTGTTGATTGTTCATGAGAATTAGGTGTAGAAGTTGTGCTATGGACAAAGCATGCTCCCCATGCGCTTGATAAAATGCTTGTGTGAAGGAAATTGGGCCATTATAGCATGTTGACTAGAAAACCCCAAATTTGGTACAAGCCATGCATACCAAGTGTTTGTTGAAAGACCTAAGTGAATTAATTATAGTATGTTGTGCGCATTCCATTCCTTGTTGAGTAAATTGTTACATGTTAGCATGAAGTCCCAATTACGTATACTTAAATGCATATTATATGCTTGTTGCAAGATCATGTGGGATGAGTTATGAAGTATTGGCATGTGTTACCAATGTAAATACATATTAGTATTTCCAAGTGCTTGAAGTGATATTTTATTGAGTATGTGGTGAATCTATTGCTATGATGTTGATGTTGGTCGTGAATTCAAAGAGTCATGTCTTGTCAGTTTCCTTCTATCGAGTCCTGGGGGTATTTATACCCGATAATTTAGTTGTGTGCCTAGAGCCTATGTCAGTTCCAAGATGATCTCAGTCAAGCTATGATCGATAGATTTTAGTTAGTTTTAGAACTCAGGAAGAATTCAGTGGATTCATAAATCAATCTTATTCTAGTATTCAGACCAAGATACTCAGTAATTTCGTCATTCATTCTAATCAAGCTCTATATTCAGTTCAGACCTCAGCAGTACCCAGTATTCAGTTCAAAGTCTAGTAAAGCTCAGTAAGTTACAGAACTCAGTCGTATTTCGATAGGAAGTAGAATTCAGAAGTATTTCATCAAATCGTGGAACCAAGTAAACTCTGTCATATTAATCAAGTACCATAAT
Organism: Capsicum pubescens; assembly: GCA_030864215.1. Lineage (NCBI taxonomy): Eukaryota > Viridiplantae > Streptophyta > Magnoliopsida > Solanales > Solanaceae > Capsicum > Capsicum pubescens. The sequence goes on from CM061539.1 coordinate 7,772,990, forward strand.
CGGTAACAGATCCATCTCAGTTGAGTACAGTCTAAGGAATTAGAGTCTTTCAGTTAGGAGTAGGAACTAGCACCGAGCGAGTAAGGGGATGACGGCTTTCCCATCAGAGAGGCAGAGTCGTTAGGAGCAATCCCCGAACTCCAGAACTTTGTATCCAGCACAGGATCAGGATTCATCCATAAGAGTAAGTCTTGACTTCCTGTTGAGGGTCACCCGCCAGAGAGGCTGGCCCTAGAGAAGGTCTTTACCCGTGGCACGGTATTGACACCCTTCCAATTGGGATTACAGGTTAGACCACACGGGAGCAGAGTTGGGGCATGTCAGTTAAGTGAGAACTCCCACAGTTACAATCATAACTCAGTCTCAATCTTCAGAGTATCGAACTCAGATAGTTCTATGAATTCATAGACCACCTTCTAGATAGGCATGGTCTCGAATAAAGTTAATTAGTATCAGATATCAGAATATTCAGAGATCAACCATTAGGTAGGCTTGATCTCAATTTATATCAGCATGTTCAGAGATCACCCGTCAGTTAGGCCTGATCTTAGATTACAAATATTCAGTTACCCATCTCAGAATGTTCAGAGATCACCCGTCAGATAGGCCTGATCTTAGTTACAGTAATACATTATCTTCATAAATGGATTCAGAGATCCACTGCTAGATAAGCCGATCTCAGATCTAGATAACCAAGTATCATTACCAACAGATTCAGAGATAACCTATTAGATAGGTTTGATATCAGTTTTAGTAGCTTCAGATACTCTTAATCCCAGTATGTTCAGAAATTCAGATATTGACACCATTCAGTATCAGTGATCAGATTTAGTCCTAGTATGCTCAGTGACAGTATGTTCAGTAGTTACAGATTTTGTTTATATGCTGATCCAGCTCTTGCATATCATTCAGTTAAGTTATGTTCATGCATAAGCCCTTGCATATTAGCCTACCTCGCTTGCATACTCAGTACATTTATAGTATTGACACATTTGCGCTATGGTGTATTCATTTTCTCTTACACCATAGGTTCAGAGGAGCGAGATCCAGAGTACTTATAGTCTTCTGATACAGTTAGAGGCAGTAGACGCAGTAGTGAGTCCTCATCATCCGAGGATGTCTTTATTTTGATATTTTGTTGATTTCAGTTATCTTCAGTAGATGGAGTTAGTTGGGGGATTTTCCCATTAACTCCATAGTTCAGTCAGTTTAGAGGCTTTCAAACTAGGGTTGTCAGACAGTTGTATTATTATTATTCTGCTTTTAGTTATATTTTCGGTTTGAACCTTATGGCAAGTGTTAGCCAGTTTTCGCATGTATTTTAGTATTTTATGCAGCGCTCGATTACAGATATCAGAAGAGGGTTAGCTTATGGTTCTTTGAGATCGTAAGCATCATGTGGCATTCTGATTCTCGAGGATCGGGGCGTTACGAACTTGGTATCAGAGCCTAAAGTTCAATAGTGTCCTAGGAAGTTTAAAAGCCGCATCTAGTAAAGTCTTGTACAAGGGTATGTTGCGCGCCACATTCATGTACATGAGGCTATGAGATGTTTTAGGAAAGGTTTCCCCTTCTTTCAATGTTAGTTTCGTGCCAGAGAGAGAAAAAAAGCTCAAGTTAAACTCTCAGCCTAATCTTTATTTCTCTCCCATTTGTAGAACATGCCTCCTACAAAGAGAATAGGAGACTAGTCAGCCCCTCAGCCAGTAGATCTTAAGAACAATAATGTGTCATATGCGGAGTTTCGGGAAGCTTTTTAGGTGCTATCCTAAGCTATAACAGCTAATGTTTGGGGTAACCATCAGGATGTAGCCCCACCTCAATGAGATGGGTATTCAGCCGCAGCAAGAATTAGAGACTTCATGAAAATGAACCCGCCAGAATTCTTTGGGTCTGTATCAGGTGAGGACCCATAGCTTTATCTAGAGGAGGTGAAGAAGATCACCCAAATCATGTATGTTTCTGAAGAAGAGAGTATGGAGTTAGTATTCTATAGGTTAAAAGATATCGCTCATGACTGGGTAGTGATGTGGAGGAGGAATAGAGGGGAGGATGCAGCTCCTATGACTTGGAAAGAGTTTTGGAATGCCTTTTTAACTAGGTTCTTTCCGTTAGAGTTGAGGGAAGCTAAGGTAGAAGAGTTTATGAACCTGAGGCAGGGTTCCATGTTAGTGAAGGAGTATTGCCTCAAGTTTAACCAGTTGGCTAAGTATGCCCCTGATTTGATGACTGACCCTAGAACTAGTATGAGTAAGCTTATGTCGGGTGTATTGAGAGATATTGTGAAGGAGTGTAGATTTTCTATGCTTAATAGGTAAATGGATCTTGCTAGATTGATGATACACGCTCAGCAGATAGAGGAAGATAACTCTAAGGAGAAAAATAGGGATGATAAGAGGGCCAGAACAGGTAGTCATAGTTTCTCCCAGGCAGGGTCACAGGGTGGTAACCGTTCTCACCACAGTCAGAAGTCTTCAGTCCCAACACCATCTTTATCTAGCGCACTACGCTCCAAGGCCCAGGGTATTGTGAACAGGGGTATTACCTACCCACTGTGTGAAGAATGTGGTAAGAATCATTAGGGTGAATGTAAAGATGGTAGTGATGTATGTTTTAGATGTGGTAAGCCAGGCCACAGAATGCGGGAGTGTAGAGTGTTAGCTCAAAGGGGTAGAGATTCGCATCAATATCAGGATAAATTTCATGCACTTCAGACTCACCATGATCCAGAAAGTTTCTCTGATATAGAATTGGGTACGTTATGAGTCCTTCCTCTTCGCGATATGGATTGCTAGATCCTATGCTCTCATTTGAGCTTAAGTTTCAGCATGAGATAGTCGGTAGAGCCAGCATTTAGTCTAGCGATCTGGCAGTCAGATTGGTATAGTTTTTTTCTCATTTTTTCATTAAATCATGCTATCAGAAATTTCAGGAATATAACTATACCAAGATAGATTATCCTAGTAGTTACAAAAATAACTCGGCCCATGCATCATGCATATAATCCAATTCATGGATGCCCTATGCATTACCTTAGTATATCAGTAGAGCAAGAATTCATACAGAGACATAGTGTCCCAAGGGGGAGATACCCTATAACTCCCCGATATTTTTTATTATTCAAGCTCATTCAGTTCTACGCTCAAATTTTCATTACAAGTTTTTCATAAGCGAGCATTGCATAGACAGTCATACTTACAAGAGTCAGATGTTCTCATTATCAGATGTTCTCATTCCTTGAGTGAGTCCAGTTGATCAACATTCTTAGCCTATCAAGCGGCATTCGGGGATGAATGTTCCCAAGGGGGAGATTATGTAATACCTCAAAACTTTCTTAGCTCAAAATTGTCCCTAGAACAATAAAGACTTTTTTCCAAGATGAATACTTTAATTTTTCACAAATTATTTTTAAGATTTTCACATTTTATCACGTGAAAAATTGAATAAGCTTTCCATCGATACCAAATTTGCCCAAATCTGACACTCGGGCGAAGCGTTAAAGTCATTTTAGCAAGACAGTGTACCACCTGGCACTTTGGCGCGTCGCGGAGCCAGCCAAAATGGCATTTGTCAAAATCCAGCAAGCCTCCACGATTATGGCGCATCCCGCCAAGGCTCAAAACCAGAATTGTCAAATTCCAGTGGCCTGGTGCGATACTGGCACATCGCACCAAGGCCCTAAATCGGGATTATTTTCCAGGTTTCGTTATTTAAACTTCAGGGACCATTTGGTAATTTCCCAACCTCTATATATAACCGAACCACCGCTGAGGACCTTATTTTTCTCTCCTCTTAACAACAAAAACTAGGGTTTCCCCTTTCAAGGTCCAAAAATCCACAACCCTTCTTCAAGGCTTCAAGAAATCAAGAACAAGTCTAGGAATTCTTCAAGGATCTTCGGAGATCATCTTCCCAGGTATGCAAAGTGTTCATCTATGGGCCCCTTCCGTCCATAGAGCTCAATAACCCTTTTTGAAACTCAAACTTTATCATTATTTTTGGGGTCTTCATGACTTATGTGAAGGGAAATGAAAGTTCATAGTATCGATGAGTTCTAATTCATGTTTTGAGTTCGAAAATCTAAACCAAAACCCTAGTATGTGGTCTTTGAGGGATTTTCATGATTTATGTGGATTCAAATTGGAGTTTATGTAATTGTTGAGTTCTAGATTATGTTATGATTATGAATTTGCAAGTTTTGAACCTATTATATGGTAATTATGTGATGTCAATGGTAAAGCCCCTTCAAGTTGTGTGTTTTGTTGATTGTTCATGAGAATTAGGTGTAGAAGTTGTGATATGGCCAAAGCATGCTCCCCATGTGTTTGATAAAATGCTTGTGTGAAGGAAATTGGGACATTATAGCATGTTGACTAGAAAACCCCAAATTTGGTACAAGCCATGCATACCAAGTGTTTGTTGAAAGACCTAAGTGAATTAATTATAGTATGTTGTGCGCATTCCATTCCTTGTTGAGTAAATTGTTACATGTTAGCATGAAGTCCTAATTATGTATAGTTAAATGTATATTATATGCTTGTTGCAAGATCATGTGGGATGAGTTATGAAGTATTGGCATGTGTTCCCAATGTAAATACATATTAGTATTTCCAAGTGCTTGAAGTGATATTTTATTAAGTATGTGGTGAATCTAATACTATGATGTTGATGTTGGTCGTGAATTCAAAGAGTCATGTCTTGTCAGTTTCCTTCTATCGAGTCCTGGGGGTATTTATACCTGACAATTTAGTTGTGTGCCTAGAGCCTATGTCAGTTCCAAGATGATCTCAATCAAGCTATGATCAATAGATTCTGGTTAGTTTTAGAACTCAGGAAGAATTCAGTGGATTCATAAATCAATCTTATTCTAGTATTCAGACCAAGATACTCAGTAATTTTGTCATTCATTCTAATTAAGCTCTATATTCAATTCAGACCTCAGCAGTACCCAGTATTCAGTTCAGAGTCTAGTAAAGCTCAGTAAGTTACAGAACTTAGTCATATTCTGACAGAAAGTAGAATTCAGAAGTATTCCATCAAATATCGGAACCAAGTAAACTCTGTCATATTAATTAAGTACCATAATCAGTAACGGATCCAATTCAGTTGAGTACGGTCCAAGCAACCATTTAGAGTATTTCAATTAGGAGTAGGAACTAGCACCGAGCGAGTGAGGGGATGGCGGCTTTCACGTCAGAGAGGCAAAGTCGTTAGGAGCAATCCCCTAACTCCAGAACTGTGTAGCCAACACAGGATCAAGAGTCACCCGTCAAAGTAAGGGTTGACTTCCTGTTGAGGGTCACCCGCCAGAGAGGCTGGCCCTAGAGAATGTCTTTACCCGTGGCACGGTATTGACACCCTTCCAACTGGGGTTACAGGTTGGACCCCACGGGAGCAGAGTTGGGGCATGTCGGTTAAGTGAGAACTCTCACAGTTACAATTACAGCTCAGTCTTAATTTTCAGACTATCAAACTCAGATAGTTCCATGAATTCATAGAACACCCACTAGATAGGCCTGGTCTTGAATAAAGTTAATCAGTATCAGATATTAGAATATTTAGAGATCACTCGTCAGGTAGGAGTGATCTCTATTTGTATCAGTATGTTCAGAGATCACCCATCAAGTAGTCTTGATCTCAATTTGTATCAGCTTGTTCAGAGATCACTCGTCAGTTAGGCCTGATCTCAGATTATAACTATTCAGTTATCCATCTTAGAATGTTCAGAGATCACCCATCAGATAGGCCTGATCTCAGTTACAGTAATTCATTATCTTCATAAATGGATTTAGAGATCTACTGCTAAATATGTTGATCTCATATCTAGTTAATCAAGCATCATTACCAACAGATTCAGAGATAACTTGTTATATAGGGTTGATATCAGTTTCAGTAGCTTCAAAAACTCATAATCCCAGTATGTTCAGAAATTTCAGATATTGACACCATTCAGTATCAGTGATCAGATTTAGTCCTAATATGCTCAGTGACAATATGTGCAGTATTTTCAGCAGTTACAGATTCTGTTTATATGCTAATCCAGCTCTTGCATATCATTCATTTAAGTTATGTTCATACATAAGACCTTGCATATTAGCCTACCTAACTTGCATACTCGGTATATTTATAGTACTGACATATTTTCGTTGATGTGTATTCATTTTCTTTTACACCATAGGTTCAGAGGAGCAAAATCTAGAGTACTTATAGCCATCTGATACAGTTAGAGGCAGTAGACACAGCAGTGAGTCCACATCATCTGAGAATGTCTTTATTTTGTTATTTTGTTTATTTCAGTTATCTTCAGTAGATGGAGTTAGTTGGGGGATTGTCGCATCAACTCCATAGTTCAGTCAGTTTAGAGGCTTTCAAACTAGGGTTGTCAGACAGTTGTACTATTATTATTCAGTTTTTAGTTATATTTTTGGTTTGAACCTTATGGAAAGTTTTAGCCAATTTTCGCATGTATTTCAGTAGTTTATGTAGCGCTCGGTTACAGATATCAAAAGAGGGTTAGCTTGTGGTCCTTCGAGATTGTAAGCACCATGTGGCATTCTGATTCTCGGGGATTGAGGCGTTACAGTATTTTGGTCCTTTTACCCCTTAAATGACTTATAAACATCAAATTAACCCTTTTCTTTCAATTTAAAAAGATCAAACTTCATTATTTTTTTCTTTAACTCCCAAACTAAGAAATCACAAGGGTCTTATAGAGAATTCATCATTCAAGCTCCAAACTTTGAGACTGCCCCTAGTTGTAAACGATGCTTAGAGTCACAAGTGACCCCAAGCTAACCTATGGCCTGGCATAATAAATTAATACCGAAAGAAAGTAACAGAACACTGGCTGAAACTAAGCTGAAAGTCAACTGGAAGTAAATAGTAAGGAAATCAATATTAATATTTTATGAAATACCCAATAACTAAAAACATATTTGACTATCTAAAAGCCTCTAAATCTTGGTGAGTTGTTCGAATAAGCCCCCAACTAACTCTAACTATCTTAAGTAAATGAAGTACCAAAAATACAACAGATAATTAGTCCTCGAATGATGAGGACTCACCAAGATTATAGCTGAGTGGTACAGGAATGTGTTAAGTATGATCCGAGTACTGAGCGTTTGAGCCTATATTATGAGACAATATAGTGAAAAGAAGTATGTCATTAGGAATTTGAATATACTAAGTATGTGAGATGAGGAAAGATACTAATTCAAATTGAACATGAATGCATGAACAAGAAAACTGAATGCAAGACCAAGTATAAACATATGCTAGATAAATTGAATAACTGGATAACTAAATAACTGAATAACAGAACACTTGGTCAATCATACCTAAACTGGACATAAACTAACATTGAACTAAGGATGTGGGAGCTAACAATAACCGACATACCTCAAACTGAGCAAATTGGGGTCCAATAAGTAACCCCAGTTGGAAGGGTGTTTGTACCTTTCTAAGGGTACCAACACTAGCTGGCGTGGATTTACTAAACTAATGTCCCAAAGGATTAGGGTGTCAGTTCACTACTGGTAGGTTACCCCTTATAACCTACAGTTGCACAGTAGTTTTGGAACTTAGGGACTTCTACTAAAGGCCTCAGTCCTCAACTGGCGGGTGAGCATTCATCCCTGCTTTCACTTGGTGCTAAGTACTACTCCCAACTAAATGACCTTATTAACTGGTAAATGTTTAACATGATTTCATATCTGATACATGCTTAACGTGATAATATTCTGATTTTAGTAACACAAGCATGATCTAAATGGCTCATAACACAAAAACTAATATGTGCATGAATATCACCATCTAGGTATTGGGTGTTCATAACCCAACAGCTTTAAATAATGCAAGTGAACATGATAGCATTAACTGAACATTATAAAGAAAATTTACAATTTAATCCCAAAACTCAACAATTTGCCATAGTAAAGAATTCCATGATTTTGACCATGGGAGAGCAATAATCTTATAGAAAGCACATACTCATGGTTTGGTTACACACATAAACTAATAAGAATAAGGATACTCATATTTGACCTAAATCCCAATACAAGGGGAAGGGGATTTTACTTGAGAATTAAAGAGTTTTTAGGAATCAATTAATGGAACGGAACCATTGATGAAATCCCACATATCCTTGGAGAAATCCTTGGAATTGAGATTATTCTTGAGAAACCCTAGCTTGCTTTGGATATGAAGAGAATCTTTTTTTTTGGCTAAGTGTAATGATTTTAGAGTTTATGAGGTGTTAGGGGAAAGTTAATCCCTCAATAACTGATGTTGGAGTGCCCAAACAATGTGGTTTTGGGATTAAAAGGATAGGATTTACCAAAAACCCTTTTAAAATCATGCAAAATTTCTGGTTCCAGTCATCATGACTTGGGAAATGACTCCTTATAATTGGTCACGAGTTATGACTTGAGGTCCTGATTTTTGAGACCTTTCTATTATGACCACGACTCTCTCCTAATGACTCAGTAGGACTGATAACAGGTCATTAGAAAAAGTCATTGTCAGAGACTTAATTTTTGGATTAATTTCTATTATGTAACAGGTCCACCCAATGACTCGTTATCACTAATAATGAGTCATAAGGTAGAGTCATTATCCCTGTTCTAAAATTTGGGGGTCCTCACTATTGTAACAATGAATCCACATAATGACTCATTATGTCTGTTAATGAGTTGTTACTTGAGTCATTGTCACTGGCAACTGATAGACCCTTAGGAAATTTTCCATAACTTTTTTCCCTGTTATCGAATTAAGGTGAGACTTATTACATTGGAAAACTAATACAGTATCCTTCCTTGGGGTGTGTCTGGAGCTAATTAATGTTGGGCTATTACAAGGACAAAGTGAGCTACACAGTTAAGGCTAATGGTTTAAACTCTCATGTTCATGGCCCTTGTCCATATCCCAACATCCTATATACGTGTATATATAAATGTTGTGAATATGGTTTTTGACTGGTTTTTGGCAATGGCATTATTTAATCTATTTCCCCTGAGTTACATATTAGTACTCGCCTTACTGACCATTCCTGGGTGCTGCATCATTTTATGATGTAGGGTTCGAGGGATTTTCTGTTACCCTTGTACAATATTAGGTGGTGTGGTACGTCTGTTGATCTGTTATGAAGTGGTGACCCTCTATCTTCTGAAAGGTCCGGTTATTTTACTGGTTTTATTATTGTCTTAGTATTTCTTTTTGAAAGCTTTCTTTCATAATTGGGGGCATGTCCTGACTTAGTTGGTATTTCTGTTTTATAGGATTTTGTGGATAGTTTTAGGATAAGCGGGATGTTTGGTTTATTCTTATAGTTTTTTTAGATTTACTTAGATGAATTGGCTTTCGCTGTTAATTTCAAGTAGCTGCAGTCAGAATCTATGTAGGAGGCATGGTTTAGGTTCAATAAAAAACTGAGTATGGTGCCTAATGATTGAATGTCAGGATGAGGTTATTGGAGATATTTTATAGAGCCTTGACCATCAGCTCCAGAGCCATGAAAGACACCACATCTGGAGAAAGTTTTATGAGACAATTCTAAGAGGTAGATTCAAAGATGTTGGATTAGATCTCGCTTACTAATGAGGGTGGAAAACTCAGGAGGCTGGGAGAGGATCTGGAACATATGCTATTGGCTTCTCCTATGACTCAAAAGTAGTTGATAATTTAGTAGCACAAGAAATTACGCTGCTAAGAACTGATCTAGGGGTACTAGTAAAGAAACTTGCAACAATGACTTCTGAGAAAGTGAATGTAGTAGCAGCATAAGGTTCAGCATCCCAAGCTTATGAGTCAAAATTAGAGGAGGAAGAAAACTATCTGGATCATCAGTTGGCAGGTTTCCGAGCCCAAAGGCAAGGGAATCAAGGTCAAAACTACTATGATACATATAGAGATCGTAGTAGAGAGTGAGATGGTGACTAAATAAAGAAGGATGGATACAGAGAAAATGGAGATAGGTACATTCCGCCTAGAAAACAAGATGCAGATTCTAAAATTGAAGAGATCCTGACTAAGCTGGTGAAGGGTCAAGAAAATTAGGAGATCAACCTTAAGGAGTTAAGGCTAAAATTTTAGGGTTGACCCAAAAGGTCGAATCTGATACCAATGATATCAAGCATTTGGAGCACAAGTTAAAAAAGATGTTAGCAACTTTGAATCAGAGGCATCCAGGTACCCTTTTGAGCAATACTATGCAAAATTTGAAAAACAACGGTCATGTTTTTGCTATTACTACGAGGAGTGCTATGACTAATATAGATCACCCACTAGCTGTTGTGGAAACTGCTATTGATGAAACACCTGTTGTAAAGTTAGAAAAGGCAATAATTGGTAATAATGCAGTTGGTAAGAAAAGAGGTAAGGGTTCAATTATTGAGCAGGAAACAAGACAAATTTCGAGATCACCCCCACATTTTCTTAGCAACTGAAGTAGAAAAGAGAGGAAGGAAAATTCAATTGACTCATTGAGATGCTTAAAAAGTTGAGCTTGAATATTTATTTTCTCAAGGCATTAGAGCAGATGCCTGGATATGCCAAGTTTATGAAGTAATTGGTCACAAAGAAGAAAGGAACAACGATTAAGGATGTCGATGGGTTGCAACACTGTAGTGCAATCACTAAAATGTCTTGGGCTCAGAAAAAGTGTGACCCCAGAGCATTAACTATACCATATACAATTGGGACATCCCGATTTGCCAAATCCTTATGTGACTTAAGAGCTAAGTAAATTTGATGTTGCTGGCTATATTCAAGAAATTGGGTTTAAGCCCTCCTAAATCGACTTCAATGCGTCTGTTAATGGTTGACTGCACGGTAAAAAAAACTATGGGAATTTTATTTGATGTGATCGTGAGAGTTGATAACTTCATCTTTCTAGCTAACTTTTTCATTTTGGATTATAAGTTTGACACCGAGATGCTCATTATATTAGGAAGACCATTTATGGCCAGAGGTAGAGCGATGGTTGACATAGAGAAAGGAGAACTGAAATTTAGAGTCAACGATGAGGAAGCCACCTTCAACATTCAAAAATCAATGGAGCAGCCTATCGACATGAGAGTGGTGTCGATGATTGATTGTATTGATGACCTTGGAGAGTACTTTTATGGGTATATTGATGAATTTTGAGTAATTAGGATACCCGCATCGTGCCACGATGTTAAATTAAGTGATGCATAGGAGGAAACCCATGGTCTTGTTGATGAAGTCTAAGTAACCAACACAGTCACATCATGCCACGATGTTAAATCAAGCATTGAGTGGGAGGCTACCCACTATTCTAGTGTTCACATTCTTTTTATTTTTTTGTAGGTTCTTATCTCTTGGACTTACCCAAAACATGGTAAAGCTACATTCTTCGATTTCCAGGTAAGGGGACTATGTTATCAACCCATCATGGTCACAAGTCCCACATGGGCCAGGTAAGTTGAGAAATAATTTAAAAGGTGAATATTTTAGGATGAAATGGAAAGTTGTGGACTTTGGTACATATCTATACTTTTGGCTCCATAAACTTAAGTATCGGGACCATGAGTAGCTAGAAAAATATCAAAATACCAAGTTCGGATTGCAGGAAGCGAGCCAAAGATTTTGGCGATGCACATGCTGGACACATGTGGCACATACGCCCCATGCCTAGCCGCATTTGGTAGGCGCATGTAGCTACCGCGGCTAGGTCATGTGTGGGCCTAAATTTTAATTAAAATTTTGGGCCCACCAACACTTATATAAGACCTAAAATAGCACCACGTCTATATTTAAACATCCTTAACCTCATTCCAACTCATTCAAATCCTCAAAACTTCAACTTTTCTCTTTACGGTAAGGGGATTGTGCGATCAACCCATCATGGTCACAAGTCCCACATGGGCTAGGTAAGTTGAGAAATAATTTAAAAGGTGAATTTTTTAGGACGAAATGGAAAGTTGTTGACTTTGGTACATATCTATACTTTTGGGACCATAAATTTAAGTTTTGAGACCATGAGTAGCTGGACAAATATCAAAATACCAAGTATGGATTGCAGGAAGTGGGCCAAAAATTTTGTCCCTGCACATGCTGGCCACATGTGGCACATGCACCCCATGCCTAGCCGCATGTGGTAGGCGCATGTAGCTACAACGGCTAGGTCATGAGTGGGCCCAAATTTTAATTAAAATTTTAGGCCTACCAACACTTATATAAGACGTAAAATAGATCCACATCTATATTTAAACATCCTTAACCTCATTACAACTCATTCAAATCCTCAAAACTTCAACTTTCCTTCTTAAATTCAAATTTCCCTCTTAGAACATAAACTAACCCCAAACTTAAGTAAAGGCTAAATTAAAACTTGTTTGAGATACCAACTTGTCCCAACATACTAAAAAATAGTTACAGCTTTGGTTTTGATTAATTTCTTCTTTGTTCACTCATGAATTTACATAAAAGAGCTAACTTTCTCTGCTCTAAATGGTTATGTATTGATTTATTTATTGTATAAACAAGATGATATGTGTCTTCCTATGCAAAATATATAGAATCTATCATGTTGGTATGTAGGAGGCTTGAAGTAGCCTAAATCTCAATGTAGGGCCTTGTTTCAAATTAAATTCTAAAGTAAGGCTCTAACCAGCAGTTGAACTTGAATGAGTAGAATACCACAAGTTGAGCATGTTTAGTTTTCTCTAAAAATCATGATTCTTGATAGGTGTGTGCACATTGGACTTGTTGGGATTTCAAATAGGTTACCCTAAGATTAGTGGTTAGGTTGAGGAGTACCCATAGCAATATAAAAAGGCGGTAGGTAGGGGTGACATACTGAGTTACTAAAGGAGAGAAGCGTCGAGCTACTCAAGCCATTGTATCTCGGCCAAGGGTAAATTCATATAGGATGTCACCCCACCCCCACCCACCACCCACACACACTCCTCCACTAGATAATAATGAGGAGGAGGAGGAGGCAGATTCTAATGCTACTCCATAGATTGTATCTCAGGACCACCAATCTGAGGAGGGGTCCCAAGATTTATTTAAGGATACAGAGCAAGAGGAGTCATTAGTGGTACCACAGTTTAAAGAGGGTAATCCCACTCATGTCTAATAATCAGAGATACCCCAGTCTAAGAAGGGTACAGAGAAGGCTACCTACGATGCACCAGTATAGCAGAGGCAGATTCTTGTACCCACACATGCCTCAAAGGAACATCCGAGGTGGTATGTAAAGGATATACAAGAAGTTTATGATATAGACAGTCATATCTCAGATATGGGCAAGACTAAGAGGCTTATTTATTAGGTGCGCTAGATCGATCTATATGGACTAAGGCGAGTACCACTATTATAGAGAGATATTCAATCGATATTAATTAGAGTGAATGACTAAACCACTTGATTCTTATAGCTCGACTATGGTGCATGAGTTTTATGCATCATACTGAGCTACATTAGATTTTACCATACGTATATTTCTAGGATCGATGAGATATATGGAGTAGCCACAGCTTTTCATACACTTTTGAGAGGGTTCAGAGTTTATCTTTCAATAGATGCTATCCTTCGGGTTATTTTGGGTCCAGATTACATAACTCTCGCATATACAGTTAAGTATGGAAATAGATTTAGAGTCATACATGATCAACATATTATGTAGGAGGCTAAGCATAGATGAGAGAAGGTTGATTGGCTAGGTGGATAGCCATCTGTATTTTACCTTTGGGTGATACGACCCCATGGATTGAGGGTTGTGGTGTGATTAAGAAGGGACCATTGAATTTTGAGTCCAAGTTTGGTGGTTTCTCATCAGATATCGACTATTACACATAATTTCAAATAATACGTTAACTTGGGAAGGATCAGCCTTGGTTACTAGTATGATGGCCAGATATACTATTGATTTTGTAGCCATCCTCTGACATAATATCCATGATAGAGCATTTGGGGAGATGACTAATCTTCTATTCCCTGGAATAATTCAGAGACTTTATGATAAGGTCAGTGTACCTGAGATATCAAGAGTAGATGAGAGGGTACTTAAGACAGATACTTCATAGACAAAGAGTATAAAGGATCTGGCATATCCAGGCCTTTCTAGGAGATCTAAAGTACCTCAAGTACAGACTGAGGGCCCATTAGTTTCCATAAATCTTGGTGATGCACATAGAGGCAATATGGGTATTAGTGTTGATAAGGAGATAAGTGAGGAGAGAAAGGCCCCAAATATGAGTACTCGGGGCAAGGGGACACCAACCACCTATTCATCAGCCCTGGATTCAACCTCAGAGCCGGTAGGCATTTCTTTAAAGCATACTTGCCCATCCACTACAACTCCTGGTATAGGTATAATCATTATATGTCAAGAGTTATTGTATAGCTTAGTGGATAGTCAGAGGGATACTGATGCTCGATTGCGGGTTATTAAGACAGATATGACTACCCTATATGGGCAGATAAGATCAGGGGTCCAAACTAGATTTGAGCAGACAGAGGCCAGATAGGTGGCCGCATAGAGATTTTCACTATTTGATTTATGTACTGACTTCCAGGGATAACTTGATGAGTTTGAGACATGTGTTATAGCCCAATTTATAGAGATAAAGGAGCTGAATCTAGCCCAGATGAGAGAGGATTTAGATATATTATGTCAAGAAGCACGCTCTCTTATAGAGAGCCATGTAGCAGTCACTCCCTCAGTTACACCCCCAGTGGTCCATATATCACCTTTATACGCACCCAAATAAATTAATTTCTTCACAAAGGATAATGAAGAGGTCCCGGTAGTTGGGGCCAAGAGAGGTCAGATAGGAGACTTGTAGGATCTTGATATGCCATATAACCAGGTCGTTAAAAGGGTCGGACGTGATTTGATAGAGATTGCAGTCATTGATAAGCAAAGGTATATAGATATAGCAGTGGGTGCTTTATCCAGTAGTACACCACCACCATCACTGCCTCTGCCAGTTGATATGCCCCTATCTGGAAATGCTCATGACATAAATGCCTAGTGCATCCCAGGTATGTTGTCACTTCTTTTTTTGTATTATTTAAGAACATTAAGGATAGTGCATAGTTTTTTAGTTGTGGTAGGGTATACCATAGCCGTCACAGGTTTTTTTGTTATACTTTTTTCCTGTCGTCTCAGTATAGTTGTAGAACTGGCATGTCTAGGATAATTTGTGTCGTATTGTGTTTTGTTTCATATGGTGTTGTATTTTTGTATAATTAGGATATTTTTTAGTATTTAGGGAAGTATTCATTTTTCTATTGATGTTTGAGAAAAATGATACCCCTCCAAAAAAAAAAATTTAAAACTCTGTAAATGTATATATGTGTGAACATTGTGGATCTTGTTATGGTATTAGGATTAAGGATATGATAATCACTTTCTAACAATTGCATGAACCGGATAAGTAGTAGTTTCTACTATTGACTCTGTTACATGTGTGAGTGAGATGCTACTTAGTTCACTTCGTGTGTTGAATTCAGAAAATGCCTAGTTAGTTTTGCCTTGGTTGAAGGATAGTCAGTTAGGAAACGATCATAAGCTTTTTTTTATTTTAGTCTACTTTTATCCTAAATGACATCATCTGTGAAATAGTATCCCTTGATTTCTGTTTTGATCCTTGTAGCCTATTTTTTTTGTTTCACCTTTCACCTTCCCATTTGTACTATAATAAACCTATTTTTTCCCTGGTCCTCCTTTGACATTGTGCATCTCAACTCAAGCAAAATGCCTAAGTTGAGAGTGGCTATTATAGGGGTGCATAGTGTAAAGTGGATATGTAGAAGGTTAAAATAAAATAAAAAGAAAGTAAAGCTGGGCGTTTTAGCGAAAGAAAAGAAAAGATAAAAAATTGTGAAAGGGTGAAAAAGAAAGAATAGAAGACCACACCCAACCTAAATGTGCAATAATGAATAAAAAAGAGATATAAGGGTCGAATAAAAAAAATGGCTAGTGAGACCCCAAGGTTAGTGTAGTGCCAAGGAGGATTAGTCACTTGATATGTCCATATGTACCATACCAACCCCCAAGTCTACATTAAAAGGTGAGAAAAGTCCTTTAGTGATCCTAACTTGACTGTCTGAATGCGAAGGTAAAGAAAACAAGGGTAATCCTATGTTATTATCGATTGGAACTTCTCTTCTGAGTATGAGTGTTTCTTGACTGTCCGTGCACTGACATGCATTATTTCATATACGTGATTGGGACATCTTTATTGTGAGGTCACAAAGTCATATTGCTAGCTATTTGGTTATTTCGGCTAGTGTAACTTGTACATAAGTGCGATTTTCTATTGCTAATGTAATGTCATACCTTGATCCAATTTTGTCACATTATTGTGCTTCATGTTTTCACACAGTTGGTTTTTAAAAGTAAGATAGGAGGGGATGCTATTTTTTGAGCCTAAAAATGTTGATTGACTACCTCAAATAGCTTAGATCGTGTTTAGTTTTGTTTGTTTTGTTATGTTTTGTTTCCTGAGGACATGCAAACACTCTAAACTGAGGGTGTTGATGTGATATAGAAATATATCTCTTTTGACTCTTATAACGAGGAAAATATGCAAATCTCTGAGGTTATTTTCTTAGACATGATGCGCTTAGAGTATGTTTTGAAGGAAATCATGTTTTGGATGCTAAGTTCATGAAAAAATTAGGAAAGGCTTTTTTAGTTACTTATGGGAGCAATTATGGATGTTTGGAACACTTTCTGGATTGATTGTAATCAAAGCATGTGCGAGAATTGAAGAAAAGTTGAAAAATTGCTTCCAGCACATGCCAAGTCAACTTGTTGACTATATGTAGCAAATGTGGACCGCATGTGGGAAAAGCAAGTATCAGAAGTACAAAATCCCCAGAGCTAACCTGCAGGAATTTTTGATCTGGCATATGCGGTCACTATATGTATCCTCCCTACAGGCCGCTTATGCTACATGTGCCCAAGGATAGGGTACATGTAGGGACCACAAGTGGCCACCAACCCTTTTTCCTCCTATTTTGTTCGATCTTTGGTTTTAGTATTTTCTCATTTACTATAAATATCCCTTATGTGTTTTTTAGTAAAATTTATGCACTCTTGATATTTAAAAATATATTTTGATTTTGAGATTCAATTTTGGTCTTGGAATTCTCTTATATTGACTTTGGTTGATTATTTCAGTTATAGTTTTGGGTTTCTAATTCTTATTATTATTATTTCATCTTACGCTTTCCAATCATGAATGTTGTTTGTTACTTCACAAGTATGATCGGCTAAAACCCATTAGTTAGGGTTCTGAAAACCTTAACATATTGATGAAGTAGGGAAAGTGCTATAGTTGATCTGAACTGATACACATGCATGCATTTCTTTAACTTCAATATAATAGTTTTCTTAATGGGTGCACACGTTAGGATCCCGCTTAGATTATTGCTATTTGCTCCAAAAAAGGAGTAGTGACTAGGAAAAGATAATGACAATAGTAATTTGGAGTTTAACTGTTGATCCACGCTTCTAGGTTTTATCTACATAAGATGGTTAGATTTCATCTAATAATTAGAGACTCAAAAGGTAATAGTTAACTGGGATCAAGATAAGAGTTAGTAAGGCAACATCTTGAGACTTAAAAGGTAAAGGGTGAGATCCTTATACTCATCAAAAAGGCTGTAAAAGGTACATAACTTATTAATTCTTCATGCAAAGTATTGGGTTGGTTAAAGAAAGCACGATAATCCTACTGGGGTGAGAAGCCAAGGGGAACACAATCCTAGTATTCACCTACGACTGATTATAATTGAAATTGATACTCGACACTTGTTTGATAATGCTACTCATAACTCCCATTTACTTTTCCAGTTCTGCCTATTGATTACAATAATTGAGAGCCATGATTCCACGTATTTCCTTAGGATTCGACCCCAACCTTAGTTGGGTTACTATAAATTGCAGTGACTATATCATTTCTTGAGAGGAGATGTTGCTTGGACATCACCAGACTCTATTTAGGCATGCCATATTCCACACAGTTAGGCATCTCAAACAACAAATTTAAAGCTCTTTGATATTACTTCAGTAGCCAAAATAAATAAAATTAGAGATAAGGAATCTCCTTACTTTATAGCCCTTATGAAAAGGAAAAAACCATTAGGTTATCCATTAAAGAGCACAAAATACTATTTATAGAGAGAAGTTACCAAAATATATCAATGAAATAGACCGTAAAGTCCAGTAGGACCTTGTAAAGGCAGAGTCACTCTATCATAAGTTATTGTTATATCCAGATTAATCATTACATTATCTTGTTTTCCCCTCTTTTTAATGTTAGACACTATTTCTTTTGTCAGCAATACATTCTTAATGATGGTTCTCCCCATAACAAAACCAAACTGATTAGGAGAAATAAGATTAGATAGAACATGTTCTATCCTGTCATGAACTAGTCTTTACTTCACTTTATTAATGAAGTTTCTTAGACTAATAGGCCTTAAGTCTTAGTAACTTTTAATAAGATTTTTCTTAGAAAGTAATACCAAGTTGGTGTGAGTTTTGGACTTTAGAAGAGTCTTCCCCTGAAATAAACTACATATCATTCTAAAAATATCCTGTTCAATTATTTCTAATATTTTTGGTAATAATAGCATGTAAGTACATCAGTTCCACTTGCACACTCCCTATTTAACTTGAATATTTCTTTCTTGACTCTCTCTTATATAGGTATTCTGCAAATCTAGCTATTCTATTCCTGATCCACAATGGGTGAAAGGTTACCTAGAATAGCATTATTAGATCCCTATTATTCTTGAATGAATTGCTTAGTGTTCCATCTAATTACTTTTTCTTTTATGTCATTATCACACTTAAACCAATTTCCTTGTATGTCTTTAGTTTTATTTATTTTAAGCCTTTTTTTATCAATTTTACTAGATTGTGAAAGTATCTGATAAATCTATCACCCTCCACAAACCATTCAATACCTACTTGTTAGTATCTAATATGATTCTTCATAATGTGGATACTATTTCAATTCTTGAAATTTTTGCAAAATACATTTATTATTCTAAGAAGTTGGTCATCTAAAGGCTTAATGGTTGATTTTTTTTTCATAAATCTTGGTATTTCAGGCATGTTAATATTCTCCAATTCTTATTTTATGAAAAACATGTGTGTTAAATATTTTAATTTTATAGATTTAAATGTGGGTTTTGATATGGTTGGCGGTTCTGGAATGGTTGAACCTTGAATTATTTTCTCATGATTTTAATGAGTTACTCAGACTTCAAAATAGATATTTTGGAACTAATGGGGTGCATGGGTGTCGGATTTGGAATGGGGGTCAAGGTATTTCCCCAAGTTGACTCACTTGTGTAAATGGCTTTGAATTGTGAAATTGTCACTTGGTTCAACTTACTCGACTATCTTATTGCATTGCATAAATGGATAAACAATGTACATGGAATTTGAAGGCCTTGATGGCTATGGTTGATTTAATAAACTTGCAAGTGTAAGGGTATGACGTTACACATGGTGTGCCTTAATGGTTGATTCTTTCATTAATAAATGGGTTATGTGAAACTTGTTTTAAATTAAGCTTAATTTGGGGTATGTAGCTAAATCGTGAAGGTGTGGATCTTGGATTACTTATACTGGAAGCTTATCTTTGTTAACAAGAGGTTACATCTTGATGAACATGTACACTGTACACTATTGATATATAATTGTATCTTGTATTGACTTGGGGTCGAGACATTTCCTGTTCTTCCTTGATACCTCCGGTTCGTGCAGCTAACATGTATTGGGGCTCTTTCTGTAGGAAGAGTTGAACCCATATAGCTTGTAGGTTCATATTTATGATGGTTGACCTCACAGTCCATAATAATGTTTTACTATCATTCTAAACATTGTTCCCTAACCCTTCATTTATATATATATATATATATATATATATGTGTGTGTGTGTGTGTGTGTGTATGTATGTATGTATGCATGTATGTGAACATGTAAGCAGGTTTGAAATGGATATGACTTGGCATTATATTCTCCCCTATCTCTGAGTTTCATATTAGTGATTAACCCACTAACCATCTCCAAACATTACATTCCCACACAATACAGGCACTGGAGATACTTCTACTTTTCCTATGCAGTGTTTGGTGGATTGGCTCAGTTCGTCTGTCATTTATGGTGAAGTGGTAAGTTTCAATTTTCTAAAAGACTTGATCATTCCATTGGTTTCCTTTTATTAACTAGAATTAAGAAGTTCACATTAATATTATCATTATCAGAGTTGGGGGCATGTCCCGACCTAGATTAATTTCGGATTTGTAGAGGCTTTGTGGATATTACTGTGGAATGGGTATTGATATTGAAACTCATAGTTATCCTTGATTTTATTATCTTTTTATCTTGTTATATGTTTGGATTTCAGCCACTGCTAGGTGTGCAATGTTCTATATGGTCAGGCAAAAGGAGTGATCTACGATCCTCGACTGACTTGAGATACCTGTCATGGCCACACCCTGGTTTGGGTCGTGAAAAAGTTGGCATCAGAACCTAGGTTTGGTGTCATTGGGAATCCACAAATCCATGTCAAGTAGAGTCTATTTTTGGGTGTGTAGTGTGCCACACTTTTAAGAGAGAGTCTACAAGATATTTAGAAATGTTTTCCTTTCTTGTTGTCCTATTTCGGTCAATAGAGTCTAAGGTATTAAATCTCCTCTAATTCCCATTTGTTCGCATTTTAGATCATGCAACCAAGAAGATTTGATGCTCGTGAAAACTCCTCCATCTCGCTTGAGGATAATATAGATGGGGCTCGTCCTATATATGGAGCTCAGACTCAACCTAGAGTTGCTACTTCGGATTACCCTAGTTATTCTCCAACGATCCCTACCAGTCCTCCTCAGGCCCCACAGGCCGATGATAATTATGCCCCACTGCCCAGGAAGATATTTCTAATGCAGATTTTCACTGATCTATTCATCTATTAACCCAATTCATGGTATCTTAGTCACATCAGACGGGTCCTGCTGATGCTTCTGTGAATTTTTTTTAGGCCACCAGGGTTGGCCAGCTTATGAGGCTTAACCCTTTGACCTTTACCAGCTTTAAGGTTGAGGAAGATCCTCAAGGGTTCATATATAAGATTATGAAGATTTTTCTTGTGATACATGCTTTTGACTCTAAGGGTGTGGAATTCACTTCATACGAGCTTAAGGATGTGGCGTATCAGTAGTATGAGGAGTGGGACTAATCTAGGAAAAATGATATGGAGTTGGTTTTATGAGATGTTTTCTCTGGTACTTTTCTTGATCGCTTCTTTACTTAGGAGTTAAGGGAGATAAAAGCTGAGAAGTTTATGAATTTAAAGCAAGGCAAGATGATGATGAAGGATTATGACTTATAGTTTCATCAATTGTCCCGTTATGCTCTTGTTCTTGTGTCTATCATGAGGGCTTAGATGAGGAAGTTTGCTTCGGGCTTGTCTTGACACTTGGTATTAGAGTGCAAGGCCGCCTTACTGAACAGTGACATGGATATCTCTAGGATTATGGTGTATATGAAATAGGTGGAATATGAAAAGAACAAACAAGATGAATTAGGAGAGAGGCAAAGTAAAAGATCTAGGTATTTTGAGTAAGGTGGTTACCAGCAAAATAGTGGTAGAGATGGCATAAAGTAGTCTAAGAAGAAGTGGAGGAATTCTGGTTCTTATTCTACAACTAGTTCTCTAGATCCTATGCCATCTGATGATCACCGTTATTTGAGAAATAGTGGATTTAGGGAACAAGGTACCCAGTCTCAAACCAATGGAGACTAGTCAGCTCCATCATATTATCCTTGTAGATTTTGTGGATAGTAGCACCGTGAATTTTGTGATGAGGGGAGGAATAAGTGTTTTAGATGTGGCCAGCCTGGCCATATTCAGTGGAACTATCCTTTGGGTGATGTTGCTACTGGGGCTAATAAGGTCCCAGTTGTTGTTTCTTCAGCTCCCAGTTGGAATCTATGTCTTGAATTACGTATTATGAATGTTGCAATGTTATCATTGTTTTGACCTTGTGGTTTTATCCCCTAAATTGATTTACTTGTATTTGTATATGTATGGAACTTAGGGTTTTATGATTAATTGAGAGCATATACTACAAACTCCCCCTCTTGTATTGAATTAAAGCTTGTGGGTTTGTTGGAAAAGAGTTGAAATGCATGTTTTTATGACTTGAAAGATGTTTCCTCAATGTTATCGTATTTGAGCATGATTTAGAGATGATGAGAGGGGAATTTCTTGATATATTTATATCCTTGATTTAAATAGAATATATTGCATGTATTTGCATGAGTTTTTGAGAAAGAGATCTTTGAATTGATTCATCGATATGGTGATTTCCAAAAGTTATGTTAAAAGAATAGAGATTTCAATATTCTAAAGATGGTGCAGAGAATTAGACTTGCAAGTCAATGGTATGACGATGCCATAAGTATGTATGCCATAACAGAGTATGTTAACAGAATAAGTTTTTAGAGTATGTTTTCAGAGTATGATTTCAAAATATGCATGTTCTTAAAGAGTTAAAAATTGGGCATAAAGAGTGTTAGGTGGTTGATCGAAGAAGGCTAGAGTTCAAGTAACTCGTAGCCCGAAACTGTGTTTTGCCGATATGGGTACATTATTTCCCCATAAGGGATTTTAAGCTAGCCTAGTGCCCTTTGGAAACAACGCAGATACTCCAACCCTTGCTGCAAACTTGGGTTGGGGGCTTCCCCGCCGAGTTAATGGAGGATTCCATATCACCCGTGGAATTTTAGAGTTGTAGAGTATACCACCTAGCACAGAAGTAAAATAAAGAGTGTCACAGAGTTCAAGAGAATTTTCAGAGTCTTTCTAAATGCTTATGTGTTTTTCTACTATATGATATGCTTTATGAACTGCTTTGAACTGCTCTCATATATGTTGAATATAAACTATTATTTTGGATTTGCCCTGCGTACCAGTACATTGTATTGACCCCTACCCTCCCAAGTTCGGAGGCTCAGTCTAGGGGTCCTGATAAGCAGTAGATTATGTCTGGCAGGAGTGTAGAGTTCAGTAGTGAGCCTTCTATGTTTCAGAAGGCTTTATTGTCTTCAGTTATTTAGAATATATGGTTTTTGGTCGGCTGGGGGCTTGTCCCAGATTTCATAGAGTATTGTTTTGAGATATTGTAGAGATTTTGCAGACTGAGTCAGATGTTATTTAGATGTTGTTGAATTGCAGTTTCCATCTCTATGTTGAATTTAGAATTGACCATGTTTCCGTATCAGATTATGTTTCCGCATTTTCTTTTATTATATAAATGTTGTGCATGATCACCAGACAGAGAAGGGCATCTCGGGCCTTCATGGTTCGGGGATGCTCGTCACGGACAGGGCCCAGTTCAGGTCGTGACACGGGTCCTAGTCATATCGGGTGCATCAAGCCCAACCAGGACCAGAGACCACCCTCGACACCTATACATAACCGCCTTAATCCTTTTATTTGATAAAATTCCAATTTTATATAACATAAAAAAATGGAACAATCATAAATCAAATACAGTCAACCAGTGTTAGCCCCAATACCAATACCAATGTCAAGGCTGACACCAATACTAACACCACCCATACTAACCCAAAATAGTCCCACAAAGTCTCTATTAGAAAGTAAAACAATACCCGACGATACCCGGTCGGGACATGTCCCCCGACCATAACAAAATCAAAGTCATTGATAAAAGTATGTAGAGAAATCCATAACATCAAATGGAGCCTTCCAGAGTATGGAAGCTCACCACTTTAATCCAACACAAGTTGTCTCCAAATCCAATTACTGAGCAGGAGGAGCAGTATGGACGGTTCCTAAATCGCGTGGGGATACATCACCCGAAGACAGATTAAATAATGTCAATATTTAAAACCAAGTAAATAACTATATGCAATCACGACCATATATATACATATATAATCCATGCCAGGAAAGGGAATCGGGTTTAACATGCATTTAAAACCTTTACCTGGGTTGTGTAGCTTAGCCATCCTAAAACCACCCATGGGCTATATGGGTCCAGTGTTGCCCCCTAAATGGGGCCTAGTGCATGTATCCACATAAACCAGAGATATCATAGGGACCAAATATTTCCATGTACTCTTTTCCCTCAATGATACATATATACAACAATGACTTAGAGGATTCCCATGCACCCTACAAGTATGTGGTCGCCATGACCAATCCTCAGAAAACATGAGTTTTCAATGTCCGTCCATTGGACTATGACATTCACGGTTAGCTATCACAACCCCCATTATTGCCCAATTAAAATCATTAGCACACAACTAAACCACCAATTCCATATATTATTAACCAAGGATATAAGAAGTGGTAATATCATACCGACTATAGCTTGCAAGCAATGTCCTTAGCCAAACACTTAGGGGATTCTCATGTACCCTGTAGGTTCCATTATTAGATTTACTTGGGGGATTCCTATGTACCCAACAAGGTTTTAAATTAATTCCATGACCACCAAGGCCTTAACATTTAGCAATTAAAACCTTTAGGTTCCATTACCAAATTATACAATGCAATGGTTTAAATAAAATCCATACCATATGACAAAACCATTCTCATAGGCATTTTAATAAACCTATTGAGAGCATATAGTTTCCAAAACCAAAACCAAGTACCAATTGACCATTCCCATGCAATCATATGTTCAAAACACCATTACAATATGAGAACCATAAGTAAAAACATAGGATAACATAAATCAACCATTAATAACCAACACCAAATATATAATTCAAAACCAAATAATTCCCACAATTAAATCATGAAAATCATTCATTGAAACATGAATTTAGTTGAACTAACAATGAGGGAGGAATAACATGCCTTAGATACCAAATAATATGGAGAGAAACCACCCTTGAAAGCCTTAATTGACCACCTTGAAGAAAACACTAGCCTTTGCTTAACCCACGAGCTTGAGAGAGATTTGAGAGTGTTTCTTGTGTTTTTGATTTAGAATAATAGGATAAATGATGTACCAAAAGTATTTTAAGTCATGGGGTCACAAGGAGTTAAGATAAAAAAATATCCAGAATACCCCCAATTTAAATGTATAAATTCCTACAGTAGGGTATGACTACACCCCTCAAACCGTACCCTAACATACGAGTAGTACCCACCATTCATACCCTAGGCGGTAAATTTGTCTCCAACACTGACCAACATACAACCTCAAGGGCAAAATCATACCCAAGCATACAAAAAGTACCCTAGAACCATACCTTAGGTAGAATAGAATCATGTAAGATAGACATAGGACATCATACGGTTGGTACTATACTTCTAGTACCCTAACATACGACCAGTATGATGTTTATTCATACCTTGGAAAGAAACCAACCAAACCTCACTGATTATCATATGAGTTGAGGTCCCTAAATCATACCCTATCATATGACAATTACCCTCAATCATATGATGTACAGAAGCTCAAACTCAAGGAATTTTCTAAGGTTCAAAGCCCAGGGTGTTTCAATCATCCCCCACTTGGATCATTCGTCCCTGAATGATGGAACAGGGAAGTACAAACATGATTTACACCTCACCACTACAACTCTAACCTTTAACCAAGTTAGAAAACAAAGATGAGGAAATCAACCTCTCCTTTAAATAAGTTAGAAAACAAAAGTATAATGATGAACACATACCTTCCGCATAAATTTTTGGAGTAGAAATAGGAATGGATACTTGGACTTCATGTCCTCTTCCGCTTCCCAAGTAGCCTCTTCAACTTTTTGGTTCCTCTATAGAACCTTAACCGAAGCTACATCCTTGGTCCGTAACTGATGAACCTGCCGATCCAAAATCTTAACTGGGACCTCCTTATAAAATAAGGAATTTGAAATACCAATATCTTTGATAGGCACTATTTAAGATGAATCACCCCTACATTTTCTCAATATAGAAACATGGAATACCATATGAATGGAGCTCAAATATGGCGACAACTCCAACTCATAAGCTACCTTACCAACCCTTCTTAAGACTAAGGAATAATATATCGAGGATTGAGCTTCCCCTTCTTACTAAACTGCATAACGTCCTTCATGGTAGATACTTTCAAGAACACCTTATCCTTAACCTCAAACTCTAACTCTTCATCTCACATTCATATAGGAATTTTTGCGACTTTGGGCAGCCTTGAGCCTATCCCGAATCACTTTCACCTTTTCCATGGCTTAGTGAACCAAATCAGGGACAAACATCTCTGCCTCACCGACCTCGAACCACCCAATAGAATATATACACCTCCTAACATACAATTCCTCAAACGAAGCCATCCCAATGCTAGAGTGGTAACTATTACTGTAAACAAACTCTACAAGAGGTAGATGCTCAACCCAACTACCACCATAGTCAATCATATATGTACAAAACATATCCTTAATTTTTTGAATAGTTATTTCTTCTTTCCACTCTATCTGAGGGTGAAAAGAAGTGCTCAGACTAACCTTAGTCCTCATCCCTTTCTGAAACGACCGCACAAAGTGAGACAAAAATTGTGTATCACGATCAGAGATGATAGAAATAGGTACTCCATGCAACTTTACAATCACTTGGAGGTACAACCTTGTATAATATTCAGCCAAAAAGTTAGTCCTCACTAGCTAAAAGTGAGTAGACTTTGTCATCCTATCCAAGATGACTAATGAGTGGTGATTTTACCACTTATTTGTACTCAAATTTTATGCACAATACCAAGTTTTGTATAAATAAATGATAAATAATCGTGATTTAATGCACTAATATCCATATTTTTTAGGTATAGAGTTGGTGAGATGAAAAGATGTGGATTGAAGCTAAAAGAGATCAAGTGGATGCAAAAAAGTACAGCTGAAGACCTGAAGCAATCATCATCCCCAGTTACCGCAATTGCGGGCCAAAGGCAGTGATTGTGGTTAGTCAATATGGTCAATAGAACGTGATCGTGGAACCATCTTGCAGTCGCGTTAGACGCGGTCATGGACAACCTCATGCGATTACGACAATGCGGGAATATTGCCCAGGGCAGTTTTGTAATTTCACTTGTCCGAATCCCAAATCGTATATAGGTAAAAATCCTTTCTTCTTTGGATATGACTTACCTCATACACACTTTTGAATTTAAAACAAGAACCATAATTGGGCAAGATTGTAAATACTTTTGGAGACTTAAATTCTTAGTATTTTGTGAAGGATGGATGCTTTGGATATACCTTATGGTATATCTTTCCCTACTTTCTTCATGAGTATCTAAGTAATTTAGTCTTGGGATTATGTTGAACTAAAGTGTAATTGTGTGTGGGTGTTGTTGTGTTTTCATGATTTTAGTTATTAAGTATGGATTTCACTATTGCTTGAGTTTAATAGTTGAAATTTATGGGTGAAAACCCTAAATCTCCAAATGGGTTTGATGGGTGAACACCCCAAACTCTAAAAACCTTCATCATTCTTGAAAGAGGGATGACGGTGATTATATGAGAACCCATAGCATTCTTGAAAGAGGGATATAGGGGGAAAAGGTAATTGTTGACAATTAAGAATATGGTTTACTACCTTTTACAATCTTAGACATAAGTATAAATAGAGTGTAAGTCATATCATAGGAATTTTCCTAGAAATAGGGAAGTCTACTTGAGGTTTTGGGTGACTATGAATGACACACTTATTAGGTGCTCGAAAGGTCTAATGGATGACATCTTTGTGGTATTTTTGAAAGACTAACCACAGAGACCTTCGACCTAGCCTATCTCTAACATAATAACTAAGATTCATGTTAAACCATCATTAACCCACATGCTCTTTACTTATAAGTAGGCATAATCCCAACATTATCTACAAACTTAATTTTAAACCAAAATTGTTATACCAGTATGTTGTTTGACTAAAGACTGTTATTAACAAACTCCAAACCAACCCCTTCCCCCCATTATACTTTAAATATTGTTTTTTTGTTTTGCATTTTTGGTATTCCTTTAGGAATTCGAGCACCCATAAAACTTGAAATTGGATTTCACTCCTTGTGGATTTGACCCCAGTGCGAGTTGGGATATTGACAACGACTGCCTTACCCCTTTAACATGGGAGTAAGTTGAGCATTATCAAAATAGAACCGTTGTAGGGGAGTGGAATATAGATTTTACTTGTGCAATGTGCTTTTTACTTGGGTGTGCCCGGGGTGGTATGATTTACTTTCTTTGTTGTTTTTTATATTTGTAGATCATAGTGTTAATACAATAATGAGTGAAAATGCTTGTAACATGGGGCCCTTTGATATTCCTCTCGATGACGAGGGATAACTCAATGATTCAAGCCAAATGAGTGTAATCCGTATCCCACCAACTAATGGGAATGGAGTTTCCATTTAACTAGTGTTATGTTATACATGTTTCATATAAAGGGGCTATATGATGGATAAGCATATAAGGATCCCAATGTTCACTTAAAGAATTTTGTGAAGGTGTGTGCATCTTTCAATATCGCACACATCACTCAAGAGTATATTCATCTTTTCCTTTTCCCGTTCTTTTTAATGGGCAAGGTGGTTTTATAGATCCATTCACTCCTACCCGGTTCAATCACTACTTGGAATGAGCTTACCATGGTTTTTCTTAACGATACTTCCCACCATCCAAAATGCTTCAAATGCCAAACCACGAGGTCCCAAAAAAAATGCTTCTCCAAATCTTCAATTGGGCCCTTGAACCGCTTAACAAAATGGGGTGGACAATACAGTGGGAGGTTCCCTAGTAAAGATACACTACCATGTGGTAAAATAATTATTGGGAGAGGTGAGAAAGTAAAATTGGGGTTGGCATACTCGAGACACTGAAGTTCCCAAAAGATCTCCCTCTACGTACCCAACTTGAGCTCTGGACAAAGCATGTTATGGGTACACCCACAAAAGTGGTAAAGACCATATTATCTAAGTCCTATGAGGATGATGAGAAGGACAAGAAGTTGTATGAGGAGATCCAGTATTTAGCAAACTATTTGGGGGGTTCCCGCCCTGCCTATCAAAGGTAAGGTGGGAATTAAAGTTGGATGGACCGTGAGCATGATAGGTATTAGAGGGATAGAGTGCATGATTAGGACTGCTATTTCCCCCCCCCCCTCCACCATGATCGAGCTAAGAACAAATATTCAATCTTCATTGACACCAAAAAGTTCAAGACCGGGGATGTTTTGGCCAAAATTTTGAATAGGGTGGAAGGTATGGATAAAATAGTTCATAAACTAAAAGGTGACTTCTCTCAACTCTCTCAAACCATGGTATCCCACTCCGCCTCCATCAAGCAATTGGAGACCCCAAATTAGATAAATGTCTTTGCAACTAAATGCTAGGCCTAGAGGTGGACTTCTTAATGACATGATTGCTAATCCAAAGAATGACGCTCAAGTCCTAGAAATTTTCACTTAGAGTGGGAAGATAATTAATGATCACTTGAAAGATAATTTAAGTGGGAATATCCAAAAGTCTAATCCAAAGGAGGTGTTACCTAAAAATCAATAAGAAAAAGATGACGAAGAAGTGGTTAAGGTTGAAAATCCACTAAGTGAAACAAGGCCTACAATCCAAGTTCCTGTCTCATTCCCTCGACGATTGCAAAGAAAAGAGGAGAGTGAAAAGATAAAAAAATTCATGGCAAATCTTAGAAATCTATCAATAAACATCCCATTTCTTGAGGCAATCTAAGAGATCATGGGATATGCTAAGCTAATAAAGAAATTGATTTTGAAAAAGAATCTTGTCGAAGGTGAAAACATTAAAGTCACCCATGGTTGTAGTGCTATCGTGGATAGTACGGTTGTGGAAAACAAAGATGATCCCAGAGCTTTCACAATTCCTTGTACCATTGAAATGCACGTGTTAGCAAAAGCCCTATGCGACCTTGGTTCAATATCAACTTCATGCCCTTTGTCATCTATAAGAATATTAGTTTTAATGCCCCTACCCCGACCTCTATGCGACTCTTAATGGAGGACCAGTCTATTAAAAGACCGGTGGGAATTTTATTTGATGTCCTAGTTAAAGTGGATAAGTTTATTCTTCCAACGGACTTTGTGGTCTTGGACTTTGAAATAGACCAAGAGGTACCTATCATCCTTGGTCTTCCATTTTAGCCACCGGAAGGGCCATTTTTAAATTAGAAATGAGGGAAATAAAGTTTAAGGTGCAAAGAGATGAGGTCACTTTCAAGGTTTGTAAGATGAAGAAGCAATCTGTGGAGCTTCAAGTTGTTTTTGTGGTGGATCTTGAGATTGAGGAGGTGAAAGAAGGCGGGCTTGAGGACTCACCTTGAGAATAAAACAAAAAGTAAGACGTCGTGCCATGACGTTAACTAAGGCACTGTGCGGGAAGCAACCCACAAATGCCACAAAAGTGGCTCATATCCTTTCTTATGGTGTTGTATCTTAGATTTTGGTTTTGGAATTTCAATAACCCATGCATTTGTTGCACTATAGAGAACATTGGATGATCTTAAAAATGGGAAAAGTGTGAAATTTTTGTATTAAAAACTGAATAGGGGAAAAGTTGTCAATCTGTGAATTGAGCTAAACAAAGGAAAATAGGGGAGCAGAAATTCTCTTAGTTACTGTGATCATGGGACCTTGGTCAAAATATCGTTCACGTGCGTTCTTATGATTGTAGTCACTTAACCGCAACTGCGGTTGCTTCAGCTATATGAACAGCTGAATCCTCCTTTTTCATAACACTCTTTTTTCAAATCTTACTCTTTTATTGGATGAAATTCCTTCCAAGTTTGTGAGCTCTCCAACAACATCCTTGCATTCCACTTGCATCACAAATCCAGTAGGTTCTTTGAATCCATGTTTTGATTTTTGAAAATAGTCCAAACAATGCATGATGTAGTAAGGGTCTAGGTCTTTGATTCTCATGTTTCCATGTTTTCATACTTGGTATTTATGTGGTGCTTACCTACTAGAGTATGGTGTACACAAGTGGTGAAGTCTTGAGTACCCAAAAATATGTGTGAAATGGAGTGTGCACACCAAGTGTTTGATGTATTGCCCAAATGAGTATTCAATAATAGTTTCTGGATTTGAAAGGGCATAATCGAGAACCTAATAGCCTTGTTCATTAGTCTTAATGTGAATCCATATTGTAGAACATACTTGTGGTCTAAAAATTTGAAAATATTGAACATGAGAAGATGGTAAGAACCGGTCTTAGCTACCATAATTGCGATCATTGGACCGTGATTGCATCAGTACGGATACAGTTACGACCCATGATTACTGTAACCGAGGGTGATTTCCTGCCATGCCAAAAATTCTACACTCCAAATTTTTAACCGAACACCACCAAGTTCCCATCCAATGAGCTTTAGTGAACAATATGGCATAGTTTGTGTATAAAAATGTCATTGATTAACATTATGTGCTCCTAGTACTTTCAGGACAAATCTCATTGACAAGTATGATCACATCTGATTTATGGCACCCAAATACCACACCTAGTACTATAGTGATCTTTCGAGGATGAAGCTACTCTCGGAGAGAGGAATTTTCTTAAACAATGTACTGGAAAATCTTCCGGCATTCCATGACAAGCTTGAAGCCATAGGGTGGTGGTATTTTTCCCCGAATTAATGCAATGAAAATGAGCAATGGGTCCGGGAATTCTATGCCAACATTAGCAAAGTTTCTTTCTCGGATCCATCCAACAAGACTATTAAGATCCGGGGACAAACAATTCACTTTGGGGTAAAACAGACATGGGGGAATTCAAAGAAAAATGGTATAATATGGGAAATTAGTTGGCGGAATAATTGTGTCTCGAAAAGAAAGACTCGTGGATGAAAACAAAAAGCAACATCACCATGAATGACTTCACTTTTGAGGCTCGAATTTGGTTGCACATTATATGTAGCCAAGTATTCTCTTGTACCCATATGACAGAAGTCCCAGATTTGCATGCTCGAATGGTTGCTTGCATTTTATACGGCATTTATTTAGATGTTCATTAGCTCGTGGTTAATGAAATGGACTACTTCAAGGACTAAGTTAGTACTCATCTCTTCTTTTCTTTATTGATTTTTGAGATTTATAGGAGAGAAGGGGGTGAGGAGTATGCTAGAGATACTTGGGTGCACCTTGGCCCCCCATCTACCCTTGAGGATTTAAGGGGAGGGAGCACCTGGCAAAGGTAAGAAGCAAAAGATCGGCTTAGGGAAGTCAACATGTATTGAGCCTAAGTTTCACTGGATTTCCACCACCGGTCCTCTTATGGATATTGGAGTTGATATTGCTTCTATCAGGGAGCTTGTGTCTAGTTTTCCCTAGGGATCGGGATAGTCCTCCACCACTCGTCATTCATATGTGTCATAATCTGATTATGAGAAGTACAGAGAGGATAAAAAGTAGCAGAAACTTACCATTGCTAGGCTTGAGAAACCCTATTCATTTTTGGTGGAATCACATCGAGATCTCAAGATTGTATATGAAAAGATGGTCATAAGTGAGAAGAAGAGGGATGAGTTCTTTAAAAAGATATGGAGGAGGGTGAAGGTCCTAAAACCTTGAGATCTACTTCCTTTCTCTTGGGTGGATAGTGATGTTGAGGCATGACCGATTGGTCCAATCTTGAGAAGAACGATGATGATGCAGAGTTAAACAGTGACCGCAGCCCACTACTAAAAAAAGCTCTGGAAAGAGATCCAAAAAAAGAGACCAAAATAGGTCAAAAATAAGAGACCTCATGAAGTCACTTATCCCCTTAACTTTTTATTAATTTTTTTCTGTTAAGAGACCTCATGAGGTCGGTAAATGATAAAAAAAATTTCAGCAACACAATATTAGGAACATCAAAAGGTCAAAAAATGCGGGAAAAGTTAGCGCCAAAATAAAATAAAGCGGGTAATAAAATTTTATACATTGCGACCTCATGAGGTCGCTACAGTTTTAATAAATTAATATTTATTATTAAAAACTAATATCTAGTATTAAAAATAATTGTATGTGACCATTTTATTAAGTATTAACGTCAATAAATATATATTTACTTAATTTCTTAAATATTTATCATTATAATTAATATAATAATAAAATAAAACCCATAAGGTTTAGCTCCCTCAAAGCAGCCCTTCTTTCAGAATCACTCTCTCAAAAATTATCTCCCGCAAATCCAAAAATCTCAAAGGTGATTTTTTGCATTCTCTCTCTCCCAACTCTCTCATTCAAAGTAAGGCGGCAATTTTTTTTCTTATTTATCTATAGAATAGAATTTTTTTTCTTTCTTGGTGTGTATGTGTTTGGTTCTTGTTTTGCACCTTTTTTCTTCTCTTGGAGTTGCACAAAAGTTAAAGTGAAAATCAAGAATCACACCAATTGTGTGTTTGTGTGAGTTTTTTTTTGCTTTCTCTGTGTGTGTGTGTGTTTAGTTATTGTTTTGAACCTCTTTTCTTCTCTTGGGGTTGCATAAAAAGTGTAGTGAAAATCAAGAATCACACCAATTGTGTATGTGTATGTGTGTTTGGTTCTTTTTTTTTATATCTATGATGAAGTGAAAGGGGTGTTGTGTTATGTGATTCGTTTGTTGTTTAGTTTGAGAGAATCCATCCATCTCATTTTCAGTGATATTTGGGAAAAATAGTTTTTATTTTTGGCTTGTTACCCAAAAATTCAGTTGATTCTATAACGTGTCAGAATATTTAAATTCATAGGGAAAATAAGTATTTGAAACAAAAAAAAAAAAAAAGGGCTATTATAGTAGAAAGTTAATGTTTTAATGATGATGGAGTTTGAGCCTTTTATAGAAACCAAAAGGGGGTGTTGGGGGGACACCTAGGAATATTGTAGTTCAATCAAGATCGTCCATTTAATCTTGTCTGAGATCACTAGAAAAAGGGAAAAAAAAAAAAAGCCTTTGTTTCAGAGAATCCTATTTAATATATCTACTTGGGGTTGTTTATTTAATCAAAGGGTATTTGGAAAATCTTGAATTTTGTTCTGGGGTTTAAGGGAAAAAAATGGCTATGGTGACACAACAGTATAGGGAGAGTAATAGTGGTAGTATTACAAAACATCTTGATAGTAGTGGAAAGTATGTTAGTTACACAGCTGAGCAAGTTGAGGCTTTGGAGAGGGTTTATACTGAGTGTCCTAGGCCTAGTTCGTTGCGTCGACAACAATTGATTTGTGAATGTCCAATTTTGTCTAATATCGAGCCTAAGAAAATCAAAGTTTTGTTTGAGAATAGAAGGTATACTATCATTAATTCAGTTTTGCCCAAATTTGCTTTATGATTTCTTGTTATTTGCATATGCGTATATGTCTTGAGCCAAAGGTAGTGGGATGGAATGCGTACACTTTACCCTCCTCAGACCCCACTTGATGGAAATACACCGGGTATGTTGTTGTTGTTGGTTTTTGAAACTTGAGTTAAATTTTGAACTCCAGTAAATTTTTCAAGTTCAATTAACAAAGATTTGAACTACAACACAATTTGTTAGAGTTGTTCCATGTCTTAGAAATGTTTTCATCCTAACTATATTTTTGTGTTAAAAAAATGATTAATTGTTAATAGCTTTTAAAATAGAAATTAATATTTAATAGCAAGTTTAAAAGTAGCTATGGACGGTTTTAGAAGATGTTAAGGTAGAACGAAGAAGTATTGAGGAGAGTAATTAGGCAAGATATAACACAGTCTTAACTTACTAAGAACATGACTTTAGATAGGAGGGTGTGGATGACACAGAGTAACATAGAAAGTTAGTAGGTAACAATATGCCATCTTACTATTCGTCCTTATTAAAAATCATAGTATACATATTCTACTGATTTTTAAAATAAATGTAGAGTTTGAACCAAAGCTAGTGTCATACATGGCTTGTTTAATATAACTAATGTTGGTCGTATGGGGTTTGATGTCTGAATTTATATCCGGTGTCGATGGTTTTGTGGACTACGCAATGACACTGGAACCTTTTCAACTTGATGGCTTGGTTAAGTGTCCTTATAGTAAATGTAAATGTAGGAATTATGAAAAAACTGATATTGTTAAGCTTTATCTCTACCGAAATTGGTTTAAAGAAGATTATACAGTGTGGACTAGTCATGGAGAAGTTGATAATAGTTTTGTCAGATCTCAACAATATGTTGCTGGTGAAAGTTGTGGGGCGGTGGAACCTGATGTCCAAAATTATAGAATTCACGACATGATTCGAGATGCGTATGGGATATATTCTGATTTTGAATCTGTTGATTATGTTGAAGAAGATCCCAATGATGAATCAAAACATTTCTTTGAATAGTTGCAAGCTTCTAGTCGGCCTCTATACGAGGGGAGTCCACACTCTCAATTTCTATTATTGTTAGGTTATTAAGTATCAAATCAGATTGGAATGTTCCTCAGGTGGCAATGGACGCTGTGATTGACCTATACATGAATTAATTTACCCGAATCTAGAGATACCTGATAATTTCTACAAGGCAAAGAGGTTGGTGTCAAAGTTAGGATTGTCATCGATGAGAATCGATTGTTGTAAAAACGGCTGCATGTTATACTACAAGGATGACATTGATCTAGAATCTTGTAAGTTTTGTCAAAGAGCTTGATTTAAAAAAGCTCCTAATGGGAAGAAAATTATTGTGAAGGAGATGCACTACTTACCTCTTATACCAAGGCTAAAAAGGTTATATGCATCAAATAGGCCAGCTTCTCACATGAGATAGCATCATGAAAATAGAAGACCACCTGGTGTTATGTGTCATCCATCTGATGGAGAGGCATGGAAGCATTTTGATAGAAAATATCTAGAGTTTCCAGATGAACCACGGAATATTAGGTAGGGTTTATGTTCGGATGGATTCACTCCATACTCTATTTCTACGGCACTATATTCTTGTTGGCCTGTATATTTGACACCATATAATCTTCCACCTGAGATGTGCATGAACAGTCCTTATATATTTCTTAATTGTATTATTCCTGGGCCATATAATGCAAAAATCATGATTGACATATATTTGCAACATTTGATTGATGAGTTGAATCAATTATGGATTGAAGGGGTTGAAACATTTAATGTGTTGCTTAAACAAAATTTTAATTTGCGGGCTGTCTTAATATGGACTATTAGTGATTTTTGTGCTTAAGGAATGTTTTCTGGGTGGATGACAACTGGCAAGTTAGCATGTCCTTACTTTATGGAAAATACTAAATCATTCACTTTGAAACATGGCCAAAAAAATTGCTAGTTTGATTGTCACCGTCGGTTTTTACCCATGGATCATGAGTTTAGGAATATGAAAAATGCATTTAGAAAGAATACAATTGATCGAGATGGTCCACCTCCAATCTATACGGGAGAACAAGTTTGGTAGAGGGTTCGACTCTTTCCAAAGGTTACAGAAGAACAACCGTACAAATTTGATAAGTACGGTGTTGCACATAATTGGACAGAACAGAGTATATTTTGGGAATTATCATATTGAAAGGATCATCTTCTTCGACATAATCTTGATCCTATGCATATTGAAAAAAATTACTTTGATAATTTATTCAACAGAGTAATGGATGTAAATGGCAAGACAAAAGACAATGTTAAATCTAGAATGGACTTACCAAAATATTATAGGCGAAAAGAGTTATGGCTGCAGGAGAAATCAAATAATAAGGTCTTCAAGCCTAAGGCTAGCTGTTCTTTTACAATGGACCAAAAGTGTAAGATATGTGAATGGGTTGAGCAACTGAAAATGCCTGTTGGTCATGCTTCAAATTTGGGGAAGCGTATTGATATGGAGCACAGAAAGTTATTTGGTATGAAAAGTCATGATTGTCATGTTTTCATGGAAACGTTACTCCCCACAGCATTTAGTAGCTTGCCTGAAAGAATATGGAATCCTATGACTGAAATTAGTTTGTTTTTCAAAGACTTGTGTTCCAGTACATTGACGGAAGAGAACCTGGTTCGGATGGAACGAAATATTCCTATAATTATGAATAATCTAGAGAAGATTCTTCCACCTGGATTTGGGTATGTGATGGAACATCTTCCTATGCATCTTGTACACGAAGCTCATTTTGGAGGTCCAGTTCAAGCTCGATGGATGTATCCATTTGAGAGGTAACTATTGTAAATCTTAATATATTTCTCTCCATTAATGTTTCTTAAAAATTATCATAATATAATATTATATAGGACTATTGGCAAGAAATAACAGAGTATCAAGCAACAACATAGAATTGAAGGCTCAATATGCGAAGCCTATCTTGCTAAGAAAACGGCCATTTTTTGTTCGTATTACTTTGCAAGGGATGTTCCATGTTCAATAAATAGGCCCAAACGTCACGAAGATGGTGGTGAGGTTGCTAGAGAGTAGTTATCAATCTTCAATTAACCTAGTGAAGGTTCAAAAAATCGTACTAGGAGGCATCTTAGTTCAATGGAGTTTAAGTATGCATCAATACATGTCTTGTTGAATTTCCCTTAAGTTAAACCATTTCTTGAGTAAGTTATTATTTTGTATTACATATTCAATTACAAGACAAAGCGACTGACTTAATTTCCATCCTCTTTGACAGCTAGTTTGTGCAGTTGCATGGCAATGATAAAGTGTTTGACTATTTTTCAACATGGTTTAAAGATTATGTGAGTTTTGAATTTTTTACATAATGCTATAATTATTAGAAAGTCCACGTTTGATTAATGCTAATTTTCTACTCTCGACTATTTTTAGGTTTATGATACAAGAAATGGTCAATTTGACCAATTTTTGAAGAATTTATCTTGGGGACCCATTAAGGTCTATTCTATGAAAAAGTATGCAGTGAATGGTTTTAAATTCAATACCAAAGAATGCTCCAAACATAAAAAAAAACTAATAATAGCGGAGTTTGGGTAAAAAGGTGATGATGGAGATCAAAATGGGGTTGATTATTATGGGGTACTTAAGGAGATTTTAGAAATAGAGTATTCTGGTTGGCCAGAAAAAAAATTGTTTTGTTTAGATGTAAGCGGTTTGACCCTACCCCAAATAGAGGAACAAGGGAAATCAAACAATATAATATCATTTATGTAAGACACACAAGGTAGTATGGGGTGTACGATCCTTTCATCATTGCACATAACGCTAAGCAGGTGTATTATGCTCCTTATCCCTTACGTCCAGATAAATCGGATTGGTGGGCGGTAATCAAAATCAAGCCTGTGGGTTGAGTGGAAGTTGAAAATATATTAGATGTTGCATACCAAGATGATGACATATCATTTGTTCACCAAAAAGTTGATGTTGACTTAGAAGATAATTTAGAGCATCCTAAACACATATTGGAAGAGGTTGATATAGAAAAAGTAGAATTGGCAAAAAATGAAGAGGTGGATGAATCAAATGATGAAAATGAAAAGTAGATGAGGATAATTGGTTAGGAGAGGAAAGGGGGTCATAAGAGAAAGAATGGTCAGAAGAAGAAGGAGGGTCGGAAGAGGAGGATGACGACGAGGAGGAATGATAATTTGAAATAACACATTTGCATTTTTTGTTTCTTTGTTTTATTTAGTTTATTATTTTTTACCTAATTTGATCAATATAGTTTTTGTTTACTCTGTTTCTATTTTTAGCTGAGAATTATTAGTTTGATTTAATGTTATTCTTATTTTAAAGTTTTATTTTGAGTTCTTGAAGTGAAACTTGCTGTTTTAATCTCTGATTGGTATGTTTCTCAAAATATATTGGTGTGTCTACATCTGACTGTGCATCGATAGTTGTTCAGGTTTGTTTTTCTCTTTCATTGATGTTACATGTGTTACACCATACGTATGTCATAGGTTTGGTTTTCCTCGCATACAGTTATATGGTAAAAATATGTACATTTATGGTGTCTCTAAACTATGATTTACTTGAAGATATTATATGAAAATTTATGTAGATGGAAGGCAGCGATAAGGATAAAGGTACTGCTAATGCTCCCAAAAAGAAATTAAAGAAGGATAGTATGATCAACAGGCGATCGACAGGTACACATATTAGATCAGACTCCACACTATCTCATCTATCACGAGGTGCACCACTAGCATATACTCAGCAACCTCCACATACGCCTACTATGAGGCCCACATCAGGTCATGATACCTTACATGAATACAGTCAATTGCCTCGCGTGATGCAGCATCAGACATCTAGTTCCTCGCATACAGTTACTCTTAACCCTAGTAACTCATAACCTTCATCAGTATCTACTCCACAGATTGGGATATCAAGTCTTCCTCTTCGAGGCAATATCTCTGAACCTAAAATTCCTACCATAGACTAGTCTATTACATATGTTCAAGTTCATTCACGAGCTGGCATGAGGTACATGCGCAACATACTCATCATAGAGCCTGATGACTATGGGTATGGTTTTTACAAAAAGTATTTAGCTTATGAATATCTCATAATTATATTAGCTTTAACCTATAAATGTTCAAATTTTGGTATACAGTTTTAATCTGAATGTTGCTGTGAGGATCCTATCTCAAATCATTCAAGATATTTATAGGGACCAGATTGGGGCAAGATGCCAGAAAATCTCAGGAACCAAATTCTTTTGGAATTCGGGGTATATTCATTTCCACGCTCTGCTTTTCCTTACCGATTTATCAAAAAAGTTCAAAAACAAAAGAAATTTGTAGCGTGCAACTTCTTGTTACCTTCTCCATTCTGTGTCTAGTATCTCATCCCCTTGTTACCTTCTTACTATGTTATCTCATCTTAGTTAGTTTTTACCTTATGATACATCTGGCAGAAATGAGGCTGCTAAAAGACATTGTTCTGCATCGTGCCAAGATTATGTCTTTATTTGGGTGTACTTACCTGTCAATTAATACAGTATGCCCTTTTTAGTTTGCATTGACTGTTAGCAATAATCGATGGCATAAATCTAGAAGAATGTAACTTTTTGTCTATGGAAAAGAAAACAACTTTATTTGTTCTCTGTAGTATTAGTTACTATGTAATTGGGGGTTCAGAATTTGAAATTTTGTCTTAAGACAAATATATACAGATCGATATATATTGCAAATTGCATATTTTTGCTCCAATAGCATTAGCAATAATACATGAGAAAAACTTCTTGGACAAGACAATATATAGTGGTACATGATAAATGTGGAACAAAACAAGTTTTCAGTATTGAATCACTTGTACCTTTAATCTTCTTACAACAATTTCTTTTTGTATCATTTGAATGAATTCTGAATTTCTTCCAGTGTTTTCCCTTTGGTTTCTGGAACCTAAAGCCTCACAAAAACCACCGTAAAAGCTGAGACCAGTGCATCGATAGCAAATGTTCCTGCCAAATTTATAGTCTTTAGATTTACTCCTAGAATAGAGAGTGTGTGTGTGTATATATATATAGAGAGAGAGTTATGTTTTTAGTCTATATACAATGCATAGACAGACTGTTTTAGTCTTTATGTTGTTCTCAATGTTTTCAACATGATTCTACAATGTCTCATATTTGCTTTGTGTAACTAGATTATATTATTTTGCAATTGTTCTTTACCTGTATCACACAGCATAAGTTACAGAGTGCAGTGTCTACTATCTCAAGCTTATTGTTGTTATCATTTTTTTCTGTTCACTTTCTAAACTTTCCTTGTTCATGAATCTTGAATCCATTGACTATCTACCTTCCTTAGGCTCAGAATTGGTTCTGACAACATAGACAAAAATAGGGGAATAGAAGTACTAATTATTTTTACTTCACTCTATTTCAGGTATTTGATTTATAGTCCTACTAACACAATTCATGGAATTATTCATGCACTCTATGTATATACTATAAAAATATAGATAGAGAAATCGTTTCTAAGCTCATGTTTTCTTCTAGCACTAGTGTTGTATTCAATGGAGAACTCACTATTTATGGACTAAACTAGATCTGTTCCTGGGGAATTCTACCCTAGTTTCTTACCTTAAGATTTAGATTATAGGTTATTTTAAGTAGAATGAATTTGATTGAATGGAATTCTCTTCAAGTTGAAGTTTTTATCTGTTTCGACTTTGATGAATTTGTTGTTCAGCATTCTCTTTGTTGTCTGGTCTTTGATTATGACCACTTAATTGTTTTAGCTAGAATTTCATTTTATAAATAGTTTATTGTATTCTGTATCTACATGCAGAAAGTTACCTTATTGGCCTATTTTCTCTGAAAGATGTGATGTTTTTCTTTCCATTTTATAAATGGTTTACTGTAATTGTCCTTGCTTTTAACTTTCTATTTTCAGTTTTCATAAGTTTGAATCAATTTGTACTTACTTTATTTTATCCGAAGGTCTATTGGGAACAATATCTCTATGTTAATGAGGTAGGTGTAATTTATTTAAGTTTATCTTGTCATTACAGATAAAGTGTTTCATTAGCAAATTAATTCATCTTAGTTTATCTTTTCATTACAGAGAAAGTGTTTTTGGAATCTAGAACATGAAGCCCAGATTAAAGCAAACTTCAAGTTAAAAGCTGGGCACATACTTACTGGCTTGCTATCAAAAGCTAATGAAAAAAATAAGAGGCCTAGGTGGATTCTACCAAAAAATTGGCAAAAGTTAGTTGACCATTGGGAGACAGATTCAAGGTTCAAGCAGATGCGTGAGATTGGCAAGAAAGCTAGAGCATCTCTTAAGGATGGTTCTTTACACACGAGTGGAGCTCAGAGTCAGGGAAATGTAAGGAGAAAACTGGTAGGTCATTCATATGATTTTGGTAATTTTTATTGAATTGTGACTGATTAGTGATACCTTATCCTCCTTATATAAAACTGAAGTTATAAAACTTTAGGGAAATCAATGGGGGGTAGAGAACCATTCAGCCTTGTTTTAAGATAGAGGAATTTATTTGTCTTAAATAGAGGAATTTATTTGTCTTAAATGATAAGTCATGTGATAGTAGTTTCTCTGTTAAAGACTCAAGGTTGTTAGTGAACTATTTGGGCTTTCTCTCTCTTTAGGTTCAAAGGGGAAGGTAGACAACATGGGGGTGCTGAAGGCACTACATGAGTTTGAGTCCTGGTTTGTGTACCAAGTCGGGTATTTAAGTGGAAAATGGTAGAGGACTCGGCCGGTTATCGACCGAGTTTTAAAATTAAAAATACTCATTTATTTATAGAAGCGAAGAAGCCTGTTTATGATATCTTCCTTATGGCTGTCAGAACCTATTCGAATTAATGTAGTTTTAGAGTGAACTTACTTTGGGGAATGGTATATGTGATGCTTGACCAACTTTATTTTGCAAGATAGTAATTGTATCTTTAATTTAGCACCAAGAAGGTGCTAGAAAACGTATTTATAGGATACCAAAAGAACTTACCTTCCAACTCGAGGCTTGGCCAACTTATATCACGGGCAGTTTTATGGATTATCCATCAACCATAGGTCCTTTAATCATGGGAAAGTGTGATTTGTTTTGGTTCTGGTGGGTTTTTTTGGTTGTTTACATGGTCAGACCACTAACATTGCGGCACTATAAGACTTTTTCTTCATGTCCTCCATGTCTTTGTGATTGTGAGGAGGATTCTATGTTCTCCCCTACAGGTCAGTTCATCTTTTTTTTTGGATGATAAATCTTGCTTATCTACCAAATGCCTTTTAAATTGTGTAGGTTGTGTATTTATGTTGATTGATTTGATCCTAATGAGTATACATAACGCCTCATTACATACCGAGGTACTTAGTGTTCATAAGCTCATTTAAAGTTAAGTTTCTGCTT
This sequence comes from Capsicum pubescens, assembly GCA_030864215.1. Lineage (NCBI taxonomy): Eukaryota > Viridiplantae > Streptophyta > Magnoliopsida > Solanales > Solanaceae > Capsicum > Capsicum pubescens. Next base: position 7,815,736 of record CM061539.1, read on the forward strand.
CAGGAAGAAGTGATATTGTTTTAGGGTATTGCTTATACCTGCTAAGGCTTTAATTTATGTATGAGAAAATATTCAGTTTTATGTTAGTGAATGAATGACTGTTTAGCCAAAAACTTGTGTTCATGGGTCTTCTTGTCTATTCCCTCTATTTCAATTTGTTTTCTGACTTTGACTTGGCATAAAATTTAAGAAAGTAAAGAATGAATTCTGAATCTTGTCTTCTTGAACATGACATGTGGAAATCTGAAAGAAAGAATTGTCGAAAAGGTAAAGATGCATTCTTTTTAAACGTACTAAAAAGAAAGTAAGACAAACAAATTAAAACTAGGGGAGTATTAATCATTTGAAAAAAACTGGTGGGATCCTCAATCTATAGTACTTTTTTTTGCCACTTATAGTAGGTGGAGAATGAACTATAGCAAGATATTCGAAGGAATTTCTGTGACTTGAAAACTTTTGGTGGTTCCACAGGAGGAAGAATTGTAAAGAGGCACAAATCCATCTATTTTAGCTCTATATTTGTTTGAATGAAATGCTTTGCCAATTTCATGTCTAAATGAAAGGTCTTTTCTAACTCCACATGTTCCTATTGTGTGCGGCAAGAGAATATTTATGACAGAATAACATAAAAGACTGATCGTATTAATATATTTAGAGACTATATTGTTCTAGTATTAAAATCAAATGTTCGGCATAATTATACTTCTAAATTCATAGCGAGGAGTTCAGACAGTTGATCTTAAGTTGGATCTTTTTGGAAATCCACGAGGACTAAGTGAATTTTCCGAGAACTGGTGCAGGTCACTATTAAGGCTAAATGTAAGAGAAAGGCACTTTAAACTGAAATTCTAATTCATGTTTGATTTGAGAATTTTGCTGGAAAAGGTACTACTTATTTCATACATAGAAGAGACTGTTATTAAGTTGTTTTCATGTTCGGAATAGTCTATTTTGATTTATTTCTAATGAGGTCCTTTCCTAGTCTTTTGTTTCTTTTCTCCCGATGGTTTAATCAAATTTATCATCTTTGCTTATGGGGTCACTTGGCATCTTTGATTTCTGGGTCACACGGCTTCAGCTTCTTACTGCTCCATTATTTTCAGCACTCTCTTATATCCCTTAACCCCCCTAACGGTACAACATACTTTTGGCATTGAAGCATTGTGACTTGTGAGAAAAGTTTTTTCTGCTATATTACTTTTTCATTATTATAGATTTGTTCAATATTTCTAAAAAGAATTTAGTGTTTCGTAATCATTATTTCATAGCAATTAAAATTAAATTAATTTTTTTTGCAAGAAAAGGAACTTGGGAGGCCAATAACTCAGGCTGAGGCATTCAAGGCTACACATACAAGGAAGAATAAAACTCCTGAAGATCCTGATGTTTGGTTTGAGCCACGATCTTAGCTTACCTATGTAAGCCTCTATTTCTAGTATTTATTACTTTATTTTCTAAATTTATATTCTAATATTATTATCATTAAATTCAGAATCTATATCTGTAATGCATAGAGGATTTTCGCCAAACTCTGCCAGAAGATAGGCGAAACCTACCACTTAACCAAGAGAAGAATGAGAGAATATGGTTAGATGTTGTTGGTGCCCCGAGTAGGTATGGATATGCTTATGGATTGCCCCAACGAACCTTCCTTGAATTTCATTCAGAACTAGAAGGCCTCAGTAGTTTCCAGGATGATGAGTCAAGAGAGACGATTTTGGCTTTGAAGTAGCAAATAAATGAGCTATCTATGAAGCTAAGGCCTCGCGGGCTAGGAAAGGCAAAGAGATAAATAGTAAGTAGGAATGAAGGCCCAATTCGATGTATTACTTGCTTCGGAGAGGATTTCCCCTTGTCCCGGTAATGTAGTGTGCCCTCCTCGACCTCCATAGTCTCTACCTATTTCACATGGAGTATATGGTCAATACAGAGATATGATTGAGGAGCCCATCAGTGATGAAGATGATGAGAATTACTATGTCGAAAATACACCGCCGCGTTGTTAAAGTTGAATGTTGTCTAGATAATCCAAATTATATACTTTATGGTGGTTTATTCAAATTCTTAGGTGTTTTTTAATGCATTAAAACTTTAAAGTAGTATGAACAATAGTATTGTCAAATAACTTATGACTTTTATGTTTTTTAGTTCAATTTCAAGGTATTTAAATTTTATTTTCATTTTGTGGTTATTAGATTATATTTACTTGTGTTTGTTGTAGTTTGATTGATTGGTGGGAGTTCTTGGAGCTCAATTTAATTGATTATATTGTATATATTATTGAATTGAACTAAAAAAGCAGGTATTTGTAAAAGCTATTGTTTTGCAGAAAGAGACCTCATGAGGTTACTATTTCGCATTTTCATTTTTTTGTAAATGCACAAAAGTGACTTAATGAGGTCTCTTTTTCACGATTTCATTTTCTACATTCTCAAATAAGAGACTGCAAGAGGTCGCTTATGTTTTAAATAAATTATTTATAATAAAAAATTAAGAGATAATAGTCACCCCATGAGGTGCCTTTTAATTAAAAAAATAAAAAATAAAAAATCAAATGAGGTCTTTTTTTAATAAAATAATAATAATTATAAAAAATAATTTAGAGACCTCACGAGGTCTCTTTTTGGTAAAATTAAAGAAATAACCTAGTGACCTTGTAAGGTTGCTTTTAAGCGACCTCATGAGGTCTCTTACAAAAAGCGACCTATGTTTTAGAGACCGTCAATTGAGGTCACTTTTGAAGTCTGTTTTTGAGGGAAAGAGACCTCATGAGGTCTCTTTTTTAAGTCTCTTTTTACAGCTTTTTTAGTAGTGGCCATAGATGCAGTTTCAAAGAGCACTTTATCACTTTTATCCTTGATTATTTATGTAGTAGGGACACTGCTACCTTTAAGTTGGGGGTTATTGTCTCCGTATTCATTTGATTTAGGCCTGTATTATTGATATTTCTGCATATTTTTCTACTCTTTTAGATGATTCTTACTTTTATTTGGGTTGTAATATTTGGGCACTCTGATAGTGCCCACATTTGTATGGATTAGTTACTTTGTTCCTAGATTATTGTTTTATTTAATTTTGGTCACTTGAAGAGCTTTTACCTATGATAGTCTAGGTGAAGACATTCTTATGGGAAAGTGTCATGATTGGGTTTTAGTCATGGATGCAGGAAAAGTCTGAGTACTCATGGCATTAAGGTCACAAATGCAAGGGAAATCTAAGTACCTGTGACATTGTGGCATTGTTTATTTAGGATCGAATTCATACCCATTGGTGAAGTCTGAGTAGACATATGGGTGGGTAGCCCATATTAAAGCCTCAATATGAGACAAGAGCTTGGGTTGTTGCCATGATTATCAAATTATGCATGGTGCGAATGCAAAACAACCCACCCCCACCCCCCACCCCCAAAACAAATATTTTTGCAAAATTCTAGGGCGTGGATGCGAGCAACTTTGTAACAAAACTTTTTCTCTTTTTATGACTTCAAAATTTGACTTAGAAAAATTATTTGCCTTGAGAGGAAGGAACAATTGAACCCTCTCGACGAGATTCACATGCCATGTATAGGAGCTTATTTGTATATATCTTATGTGTACTTGTAACATCTAGAACTTGCCCCATTAGTCTTCAAGGCTAAATTTTGATTGTATTTGGTTGGTAAAATGATCCTAGGCATTCTTGTGATATGGGAAGCCTACTTTGGCCTAAAAAGCCTACCAATGCATAGATATAATCCTTAGTCACCCACTTTGAACCTTTGAAATTTTCTTTGAGAAACACATTACAAGTCGTGACCCTTCTATTATACCTCTCTTGAACCCTATCCTTCTTCAAATTTAGAATACAATTTAAAGATAAAAGCCTACGTTGGGGTGGTAAAAGTTGAAAGAGGTGTTATTGGGCCACGAAGTCATAAGAAAGTGCTGACATACTTAAGCAAATAAAGCAAAATGATTAGAAGAAAGAAAAGATCCAACAAAGAAAAGAAATGCGTGAATTGTGCACAAAAAGAGAGAAAGAGAAAAGTGGAAAGAAAGTGGGAAAACTAAGAAAGGCAATGTAGGCACAATAGTGAAAGAAAAGAAGAGGCCCAATATCAAAATATAAAAGAGTGTGTTGTAGAATATCAGGGAGGGTTTAGCCTTATTGTCCTAAAATTAATATCCTACCCTACCCTAGACCTACATTACAAGCTTAAAAAGTCCTTCATGATTCCCAACCAAATATGATTATTGTAGTGGCGATTAAAAATAGGGGCAAGCCTATAGCATGGTACTTGTTAGGATTGATAGTTCTTGAGAGTGAGAGAGAGTGTTTGCACTTAAATTCCTCATTACATGGTTGATAGCTAGGTGTGTGAATTCTTCTTTCTTGTGAGGAGGCATGTGATCAAGTTAAGGTGGGTGATTTTTTCACCTTTCGAACAACAACGTAATAGGAAGTATAATGTGGTTGAGGTCAAGAAGTGAGTCATTTCTAGAGTATTAGTAGTTGTCACGTGGTTGCTCCTTAAAGCCTATTGAGTCCTTCAATATTCCCTTTTATGTTGAGGGGTGTAGTCAAAATCATTTTGCCCATGTGTGAAGTGTTTTTGTGGTAGTAATCAAGTTATAGTCATCATGATCATTGGGTTATAGAATATGGGCATACATATGAAATTGTCTCATGATAAGCGGTGGTGTTTCATGAGGAAAAGTAAGGTTTTAAGTTGGGGGTGTTGATGAGTGGTGATTTTATGACTCATTTTCACTCAAATTTTACGTACACTACCAATTTTTGTCTAAATAAATGAGAATTAATCATGATTTTATGCACTAATATCCATATTTTGCAGGCATAGAGTTGGTGAGAGAAAAAGATGTGGATTGAAGCTAAAAGAGATCAAGTGGAAGAAAAGAAGTACAGCTGGAGACCTGGAGAAGTCATCAGCCCCAGTTACTGCGATTGCGGTCCAAAGAATGTGATCGCGGTCTGTCAAGATGGTCAATAGAACGCGATCGCGGAACCATACCAAGGTCACGTTGGACGCAGTCATGGACAACCTCATGCGATCACAGCTAAGCGGGAATGTTGCCCAGGGCAGTTTTGTAATTGCACTTGGCCGAATCCCAAACGTTATATAGGCAAAAACCCTTTCTTCTTTGAGTATGGATTACCTCATAGACACTTTTAAATTTGAAACACGAACCCTAATTGGGCAAGATTGTAACTTGTTTTGGAGACTTAAATTCATAGTGTTTTGTGAAGAATGGATTCTTTGGATAATCCTCATGGTATATCTTTCTCTACTTTTTTCATGAGTATCTAAGTAATTTATTCTTGGGATTATGTTGAACTAAAGTGTAATTGTGTGTGGGTGTTGTTGTGTTTGCATGATTTTTAGTTGTTAAGTATGGATTCCACCATTGCTTGAGTATAATAGTTGGAATTTGTGGGTGAAAACTCCAAATCTCCTAATGGGTTTGATGGGTGAAAACCCCAAACTCTAGAAATCCTTCATCATCCTTGAAAGAGGGATGAAAGTGAATATATGGGGACTCATAACATCCTTGAAAGAAAGATATAGTGGGAAAAGGAAATGGTGGACAATTAAGAATGTGGTTTACTACCTTTTACAATCTTAGACATAAGTGTAAATGAAGTGTAAGTCATATCATAGCCATTTTCCTAAAAATAGTGTAACAACCTAAAAATTTAATGAATTATGTGAAATTTGTGTTTTTATGTGATTTGACTGTTTTACCCCTCTTGTAGTTGCATTATGGTATTTCTGGGGTGTGAGAGTGATTGATATATTTTCCAATGCATTTTGGTATCATTTATACAATATTGTGGTTTTTGATGGCTTCGAGAGCCTTAATTTAGATTTATGAGGATATATTTTGATCCGTACAACGGATGGCCAAATGGACTGTGCCAGCAACTCCAAAATATAAATTTTAGGCAAGGTAGACCTTTGGTTCGGGTCCCCTGCACCTAAGCTCATTTCGACCTATTGATCGAAAAGTTGAAAAATTGAAAATATAAGTGTGGGATCCACATTTTATCCAAACGATCTCAGATAGACAATCCAAATTCCCAAGCAGATCCAAAATGTTGATTTTAGGGTGTTAGCACGTTTGGCATGATTTTACAGCTTTTTATATCTCATTTCAACCCTTAATTTGGAAAATTGTGATTTTGGGTTTCGACTGTCAACTTTGGTAAAACTATATTTTTTTTGAAAATATGATATCGCCATCGCATCCAAAACATCTAATTTAATATGGTTGCATAGTTCGTTTGCCTATATCGGACTCCGAACAAATTTCGGACGCCCTGTCAATGTGTGAGTTGGACTTTAAAAAAAACAGCTGGTGCAGATTTTCTGCTATATATATAGCAGATTTTTTCCTTCTTGGACTATTTTGCTCATTTTTCATCTTGCCTATTGAGATTTAAATCTCAAAATAGTGTGGGATCTTAAAAGTGAAGCTTGTGGGAGCTTGGGAAGCTAGATTAACACTTATTTCTTGATTTTATTACGAATTTAAGGTAAGAATTCACCTTTTTCTTAGTAATTTTTTGATTAATTTCTCAAACCCTCAAAAATCTTAGGGCATAATTTTAAACTCAAATTTCACTCTTTTTCACTTGAATAATATTTTTATCTTATAATTACTAATTTTTCATAAATTTAACCTTCAAAACAACTCTAATTCTTGATTTTAACCCGAATTTCGAAGATTTTACCAGGTAAAGCTCATAAAATAGTTTTTTTTATTTGAATCTCATTCTTAACTCGATTTAACTTGGGTTTTCAGCTGAATATGGGGAACATATTTTTGAAGTAAAGTTCTAATTTTGCCCTTCTTTTTTGAAAACTCATTTCGGGGGTCCGTTTTGAACCCAAACTAAAAGTAGTCAATATGTGTGTCATTGATTTTATTTTGATGCGTAGATTTTATATTCGATGTTTTCAGTGGAGTTTGGGATCATTCGTGGAAACTAAAGTCGTGGGTTTGAAGTGTAGTGGATCAGTTTTTACTTTTGAGGTAGGTTATGGCGTAACTCTTTCAGACTGGGTTGGGTAGTAAATGATAATACAAAATACATGTTAAGGGTGGGAACTAATCATGAAAAATGGCTATTTATGTGTCATACCCGTGTGGGGGCCAATATGTGATGCAATGATCGAAATTGAGTTATTATGTGATATGTGTGACCGTGTGGGGTCCTATGTAATATTAATAGTCTTGAATACATGTGAATAATTATATTGTATTCTTAAGATGCTTAATATGGTACCATTGGTGTATTGTGATTATATTCATACTTTATTTGGCATATGATACATGTGGAAATTCGCGGATGAAACTGAAATAATGAGTGAATATTGGCTCACATGGATGTGGAAATATATCATTGTGGTTGGTTGTGAAAATACTCATTATGATTGGTTGTGAGTATTACATCCTCATATCATACTCGTTCATGAAACATTGGTACCTCCGTGGCAACATCTGAGAAACACTGGCAACACCTTTTTAAAACCCTCCCCAAGGGATGTGCCGGGGAGGAGATATTGTAACACCTCATAAAACCCTTTTCGAGGGATATGCTGGAAAGAAGATATAAGATATATGGATTGTATATGGGTTAAAGAACCCCCCATGGGTCCAATGTCGGGAAGATTTAGCCCCATATGTGTATACGGGGATTATGCGACGATCCCATGCATCATCATCATCATCATTATCATATACATTACACTTATTTTATTGTGTTTTTATTGTGTTGTATTGCCGTATTGACTTGTCATCTATATAATTATCCTATCTTCTTTTACTTGTATTTGATGATCTTGTATAGTTGCATGGTCCCCCTTGTTCTACTTATATGTGATATAATGCATGCTCATGCTCTATCTTGGTGTGCATGTGATATATTAGAACTGTTAATGCAAGTGGTGTGGGCTACCGTTATGGGATATTTTCTTATTGCAGGTGACGTGCCCTTAGTGTATATTTTGAATACTTAATTTACTACTTTGCTTGGTCGGCCTATGATACCTACTGAGTACAAGTGGACTGTACACATGCCTACTGCGCCCTTTCAGTGCAGGTCCTTGCTCGAGTACGCCTCAGCTTGCTTGACTCGGGCGATTGTTGGATCTTCCAAGGTAGCGGTTGGACATTCATGCATTCGAAGTTAACCTTTATCTTCCTACAGTAGTTATGTCTTTATTAGTATTCGGAAGAAGATATTATTCCTTTGTGGTTATTTTTTCGATGTATTTCACTTTGGATTGTATTAATAGTTCTTAAACTATTGACACCTAGTTTTAAGCATGATTGATATTTTGGATAAGTTATTTCCGCATTCTTATGATTACTTATATGGTTTGGCTTCGTTCTAGAAGCCTTACCTTGAGATATTTTTGTCTTTTTATCTTTTTGTATTTGTTTGGGTGATAGGCTTACTTGTCAAGGTATGTCGTGGCAAGTTCCACAATGACCTTCATTTTTGGGTCGTGACAAATAGGGATGTCTAATTGATGTTTTGGGTGACTATGAATGACACACTCGTTAGGTGCTCGAAAGATCCAATGGGTGACATCTTTGTGTTTTTTTTGAAAGACTAACCACAAAGTCCTTTGACCCAGCCTATCTCTCACGTAACAACTGAGATTCATGTTAAACCATCATTAACCTACAAGCTCTTTACTTATAGGTAGGCGTAATCCCTAGATTATCTCCAAACTTGATTTTAAATCAAAAGTGCTATACTAGTGTGTTGTTTAACTAAAAATTGTTATTAATGAACTCCAAACCAACCCCCCCTACCCCATTTTACTTTAAATGTTGTTTTTGTTGCATTCTGAGTATCCTTTTAGTAATTAGAGCACCCATAGGACTTGAAATGTGGATTTCATTTCTTGTGGATTCGACCCCAATGCGAGTTGGGATATTGACAACGGCCGCCTTAACCCTGTAACATGGGAGTAAGTTGAGTGTTATCAATGACCCAAACCAAATCAAATTTGTTTAGAGACCGAGGAAGACCGGTAACGAAATCCATGTTAATCACTTTCTACTTCCACTTTGGCAACTTAATTTCTTGATGCAATCCTCCGAGCCTCATGTGCTCAACTTTCACTTGCTGACACACCATACACTTGGCCATAAAATTAGCCATATCCCTTTTCATACCATTCCAATAATACATCTCCTTGAGGTCATGATAAATTTTCATCGAACTAGGATGAACAAGATAGAGCAACTCATATGTCTCAGCCAAGATCCTCTCGCGCAAACCATTGATGTCTGGAATGCATAACCACCTTGGTAACGCAAAGCAACATCACCATAATTCTCGAAAGCCATCACCCTCTACCCACCAACATCACCATTGATCCTCAAATAGATAGGATCTAACATCTGCGTCTCCTTGATTCAAGCACTTAGAGATGACTGTGGTACTTTATAAATGAACATACCACAATCCTCATAGTCCATGAGATGAACTACCAGGTTATTCAAATGGTAAATGTCCTTCACCAACTCCCATTTCTTATTATCCATACGAGCTACAATCCCCATTGATAACTTTCTAAGAGCATCAGCAACCATATTAGCTTTACTGGATGGTAGTGAAGACTCATGTCATAGTCCTTGAGAGGCTCAAGTCACCTCCTCTACCTGAGGTTAAGTTCTTTCTGAGTGAATACATACTGTAGGCTCTTATGATCTGAGAAGATATCCACGTGCACTCCATACAAATAGTGCCACCAAATTTTCAGCGCAAATACCACAACTAACAGCTCCAAATCATGAGTAGGATAATTTCTCTCTAATACCTTTAGCTGCCTAAAAGCATAGGCTATCACCTTACCTTTCTGCATTAGAGCACAACCAAGTCCCACACGGGATGTATCACAGTAAAACACAAACCCATCCGTGCCTTCAGGCAAAGTAAAAAAATGGAGCCAAAGTTAGTTTATCCTTTAACTTCTCAAAAATACCCTCACAAGCATCAGACCAGAACTTTACCTTTTTCTGAGTCAACTTAGTCAACGGGGAGGCTATAGAAGAAAAGCTTTTCGTGAACCTCCTATAACAACCCACTAAACCTAAGAAGATCAGAATATTGGTTGAACTCACGGGTCTAGGCCACTTCATAACCACTGTAACCTTTTGCGGATCCACCATGATCCCTTCACTAGAAATAATATGACCTAAGAAGGTGGCAGCGTTCAACTAGAATTCACATCTCGAAAACTTAGGATACAACTGCTTCTCTTTCAGAGCTTGCAAAACAACATCGAGGTGATTGACATGGTCCACCTCACTCTTAGAGTACACCAGAATATCGTCTATGAATACAATGATGAATAAATCCAAAAACTGATAGAAGACCCTATTCATCACATCCATAAATACCGTTGGGGAATTAGTCAACCCAAAAAACATGACCAAAATCTCAAATTGACCATACCAAGTACGAAAGACAAACTTAGGGATATCCACCTCCCTAATCTTATGATGATGATACCCAGATCGAAGGTCAATCTTGGAGAAAAAATTAGCACTCTGTAATTGATCAAACAAATCATCTATCCTTGGAAAAGGATACTTGTTCTTTACTATCACTTTATTCAACTGCCTATTTTCAATGCACATCCAAAGGGAACCATCCTTCTTATGCACGAATAACACTGGCGTGACCCACGAGGACACACTAGATCAAAAGAACCTCATATCTAAAAGATCCTTTAATTTCTCCTTAAGCTCTTTCAACTCAGCCGGAGCCTTACTATATAGAGGAATAAAAATTAGACCAGTGTTTAAAACAAGATCAGTTCCAAACTCAATCTCCCTATTCGGAGGAACACCAGAAAGGTCATCAGGGAAGACCTCAATAAATTCTTTCATCATCAGAATAGAATGCAAAGAAGGACCCTCTGAGTTAGAATCTTTAACCTGGACCAAGTGGTAGAGACACCTCTTGGAGATCAATATCTGAGCTCTAAGATATGATATGAACTTCCCTTTAAGAGCTAAGAAACCACCCTCTCACTCAATGACTGACTCATTAGGAAACTTAAAGACAACCTTACAGGTCCGACAATCTAGAGATGTATAGCACGAGTACAACCAATCCATCCCTAATATGACATCAAAATAAACCATGTCTAATTCAAATAGAACCACCAAAGTCTCTTTAGTATCACAAAATACCACTCACCCCTATAGACTTTTTTAGAAACCATAGAGTCACCTACCAAGGTAGAAATAAAAAAAGGGTCCAAAATAACCTCGGAACCAAAACCAAAATACACAGCCACAAATGGGGTGACATAAGAGAGAGAGGACCCCAGATTAAGTAAATAATACACATCAAGAGAAAAGAGTTGCAACATACCAGTCACGACATCAGGTGATGCCTCAAACTCCTATTGGGTAGTGAGAGCATAAAGATAGTTTTGACTAGTTCCAAAACTAGATAGTGCACCTTTTGGTGCTGGAGATAAAGATGAAGCAACTGGAACCCTATTTTCCCCAAAGGCAACCTTACCAACAGGACTGTTCCTAAGCATATGGCCTAACTGACCACTGTTGAAGCACTTGTACCTTCCCTCATCATAGAAAACCCTATGTAAATGACCACAAAATCTACATAGAGGATATGACGGAGCTGAGTGAACCCTACTAGCCTGAGATTGGGAACCCTGTGCCCTAAAATTATTGCCACCTTGGAAACACCTATCACCCAACAACTTTGGGTAGGGAGCACTAGCCATCAAGTAAGACCTATAATTGCCCCACTTTTCTTGGGACACTTACTACCATCCCTGTCACTCTGCTATTGGCCACCACCCTGCTCAAAGAACCTAAACTTTTTCCCTGTTTCTCACTTAACTCAACCTTCTTCTTTTTTTCCTATACCTACTACATATAACTAACCAACCTAAATATATCTATGACCTTGATTAATAAGGCAACCTTACTTTCAAGGATCAACTCATAAGACAGTCCTGAAGCAAACTTTCTAATTCGAGCCCTCATATCAGACACTATTTTCGGAGCATACTGGGACAACTGCTGAAACTTCAAGGCATACTCCTTGACTAATATCACACCCTTTCTCAAATTAACAAACTCTTTTGCCTTAGCCTTCATCAACTCCTAAGAAAACAAGCGGTCCAGAAAATCATTGGAGAAATCCTCCTACAGAGATAACTCATCACCATCACCCCTTACTCGATCCCACTTCTTGTACCATTAGTACGCCATATCCTTCAGTTGGTAGGAAAAAAACTCTACCCCTTTCATATTTGTGGCATGCATAACCCTGAAAATTATTTTCGTTTCATCTCAAAAGCACGTAAGATCCTCCTCTACCTTGACATCAATAAATGCGGAAGGTTTAATCTCATGAATTTGCCAACCCTTGTGGCCTCAGAAGATGGAGTAGAAGATGCACAACACAGCCTGAAAAGCAACCAACTGAGCAATCATAAAAATAGGTATGGTATAGGTCCCTCATTTTGGGGTTAAAGACAAGAACATGAGTACTATTATTTTGGATTAATTTTGATCAATTTTTCTTATCATTATTGGTTGTTTGTTTATTCTTGCTTTAATTATTTTATGGATTGATCACCCGTAAAATACATATATTATCGACCTTTTGATCTCGGCAGAGGGAATGGGGAGATAGAACACGAGAATAAACAAAGTTTGGGTTTTTATTCTTTTATAAAATAAAGAATTGAACTTAGCACCTAGGACAGGGATGTACTTAGATGCCTTACTTGATTCAAACATAGGATGATAGATTTAAAACACTTAATTATATTATTACATCCTCTCTCAAAAATATAGTTGTAATGTCCAAATTAGGTAAATGGTTAGAGGTTGGGAGACCATGATAATGAAATTAACCCTACGAATCAACAACCAAGATAAATAACTTAACGAATGAAGTTCAATAACATAGTATGATTGTTCGAAGTGCTTTAACCCTGGGTTTTTCTCCATTGATTATCCCAAGACTTTAATTTTTATGCACTGTTCATTTTATTTTTAGTTTATAATTATTCAACATTCTTTTTGGTTACTTGATCTTAATTGTTAAACTAGAATTAGGTAGTTGTCGACACAAGTCCCTGTGGGATCGATATTCGGCTTTCATGAAGGCCACTATATTACTTGGTAAACCACGTACACTTACATGTGTGCTTGGGCGCTGTCAAGTTTTTGGCGCCGTTGTTTGAGAATTGTAAACAGGCAACTATATTATTTTAGTTTTCCCATATTGAGATTTACATAGTTTAGTTTTTTTTTAGTTTCTTTTATTTCACTTTTTATCATACTTCTTGATATGGCATCCTGGGATAGATGGTTTGTGAGTGTTGATGATTCTATATGGTGCATGGTTTGTAGCAATAGTGGTCATTCTGAAGATATGTGTGTTGTCAACCCCGATTTAGTAATGTTTGTGGGCTATGATCAAAGTCAGTACTATGTGAACACCTACAATCAGCAACATCAGTTTTAGCACCGCAAGTTCAGAATTACCAAACCCCATTTAAAACAAGCAATTTGGAAGAGATGCTGAAATATTTTTAGTTGTTCAAGAACAGTTACCAGCAAATATAAAGAGTTATGGGGCTAGTTTAGAGCGTCAGCAAATTTTCATGAGGAACTTGGGATGCAGATAGAGTAAGTGCAACAGGTACATAATACCAAACCTCATGGTGATTTTCCAAGTGACAGTGGACAAGTAATTGTAAACAATTTGAGAAATGTTATAGAGGTCAATGAAGAACCTCAAAAGACAATTAAGGAGGTTGATGCATAGTTGACTTCCCAACCTATTGATGACAAAGTTGCTGACAATTCGAGGAAGTCTGAGTACTCAAAAACTGAAATTGTTGAACAAGTTAAGGAGATACTACCATAACCATATGAATCGCAGCCACTTGACTGTCATCTTTCTTTTGAAACTGAAATTGAGAAGGTGAATATAAGTGACGGTGTTGTGGATTGTGTAAATTTTGAAGTGGGATTGGTTGAGCCTAACTCAAAGCATTTTTCTACATTATGCTTAGATGATATATTGTATGTGAAATCAATTAAAATAGTGAAAGAGTGCGAAGATGAGGAACAAGAATCCTATGTTCTTGATTTTACAGCGTACAAGCAACATAAAAACATACCTCACTTTAAGGTCGAGTGGTTTACCATGAATATTCCATTACTCAGTTCCTTAATCTTTGTACCACCTCTCTATGATCGAAGCAAAAATATGGATGCGATGTTGGGGGTGAAATTCATATCCTCAAGGTGGAGAAAAAAGTTGATTGGGTCGTGCAACACTAAATTAGGCGCTTCTTGGGAGGCAAACCAAGTAATGTTAAGTAGGTATGCTCTATTTTTCAATTTTAGTTTATTTTTCTTCACGTAGTTTTTATTTTTGTTGAGTCACAGGTTGATAGGAAGTCTGAGTAACAAAAACATGAGCTAAGAAGCATGGAAAAAATGAGTGTGGGATTCCACGGACCTCCATTATGCAAAAATATGCTTCTAGCTAGGCCTAAAGGCCTCAGGGAGTATTTCTATCTCTTACTTTAAAAGTTCACTTGGGGTACAATGTTGATTTTTAAGTGTGGGGTGGGGAAGTTCTCAATTTTTGGCTCAATTTAAATTTTTTTTAAGGACAGGAATATGTGAGATACCCTAGTTGGTGTATTTTTGATTGCATGGTGCAAGTGTTTTAGTTGTGTAAGCATTTTGATTGTGCGAATTACTATTTTTTTAGACTCTTAGGCTCATGATTATGATTCTTGTACTTTTTGTCTTAAATTTAAATCCATGCTATTGTTTCGTTAAGAGTTTATGATGATCCTATCTGAGTCGAACATGTGCCATATGTGATGTGAGGTATTTTATATATTCCTTGTTGCATGTGATGTCTAGAACTTGCTCAGTGTGTGTGTAAAGTGAAATAAAGAGTGTGAGTTTAGTAGATGATATAGGAATTCCTTGTACTTAATCCTAGTTAGCCCCGTTGAGCCTTTAGCTTTTTCTTTGGTATCCTCATATGTAGCCTAATCCCCTTCTTTGATAGACCATAATTTGATCCAAAAATCTCCTAAGTGATTTAATAAAAACTTGAATTAGTAAGGAGTTTGAGAAATTAAAGAGGGAAGAGGTGAATTGATGCCCCAAGGTAATAGTTATTGGTGTTGATAATTGATATGTGGTGGATGGGTGTGATAAACATTATGCTATAAAAATTATCATGGTTGTGAAAAAAGAAAAAATTAGATTCATAAATGTTCACAACTTCCGTATTAGAAGCCTACATTACCCAAAATATCTTTTCCATCTCATCCAAGAAAGTCTGAGGATCCTCCTCTACTTCACACCAGTAAAAGTAGGTGGATTCGGTTTCATAAACTGACCAACCCTTGTGGCCTCAGCAGACAAGCCACCAAAAGATCCTTCTCAACCTGAGTAGAAACCAATGTAACAATAGCATGAATACACCAATGAAATTCTGCATTAATCACCTCACCTTGAGGAGAACTAGTAGCAATTGGAGGAACTTTAGAACTATCGGGAATAAGACCATGAAATCGAAAATGAACTCCAGACGTAGAACATACCCCATCAACATTGTCCCCATATGGGACTGAAGAGTTACCTTATGTTCCAGATCTAGGAGGCATGATCTAAAAAGTGAACAACCAAGGATTAGAAAAGGATTCCAAGACTTAGACTCCATCTTGAAAATAGAATACCAAGAAAGTGAAACATTCCTAAATTCCTTGTAGCCTTTCTCTTATGAGTGTGTCACGCCACGCACCCCTAAAAGAGACTCTACTAGACACGAATTTAGGGACTCCCAATTGACCATGAACCTAGGATATGATACCAACTTAATATGACCCGGCCCTCGGGCTATGTCGTAATGGGCATCTCAGGTTTGACCGGGACCGGAGATAACCCCTGTTACCCAACCCAACCTATAACTGCCTGCCTTGAGTTAGTTGAATTCCAAACATATAACAAGATAGTGTTATTTTTCATATCAAGACTCTGGGATAGGATCACAGCTGTGATCGACCCAACTGAGTCCAACCATCCCAACAAGCCAAACCAAACCAATTACCAAATCAAAGGCCATAAACTAAGCCATAACCAAATAAGTTCCAAAACATAATATGATTTAACCCTAAAATAAAATATGATGTAACAGCCAACAATACCGTCTAAGGGTGTAAGACCCAACACCAACACCAATACCAATGCCAAGGCAGACACCCATACCGATCTTACCCATTTCAACCCATAGAAGTACCACAAAGCCTATAACCAAAAGAGTAAAAAAATCTGGTTAGGACATCTCCCAACCATAGTCAAAACCAATATCCAAAATAAAATTAAAGTGTATAAAAATATCCATGACATAAATGGAGCCTTCTAAAAAGATGAAAGCTCACCACTTCAATACAAATAGTTGTCTCGAGTCAATAACTATGTAGGAGGAGAAAAACAGTCGATTCCTTCATAGTGTGGGTATACAGTTGCCAGTAGTTGGGTTAGCGAGTGACCGCTAGTATGATCTCATGAGAAAAATAAAATAATGTCATTTATAAAACCAAGTAAACCATCCATAATGCACACAACCATACATATATATAACCATGACGGGAAAGGTAACCCTGTTTAGCATGCATTTAAAACCATTACTAGGGATGTGTAGCTTTAATGTCCTAAACCACCCATGGGCTATATGGGTTCATCTCACCCTACTAAAAAGGACTCAGTGCGTGTAGCCACACGACCAGAAAAGTATCTCATTGGGATGACTAGTATATCCCCCAAAATAAAGTGTAATACACGCACACGATCACCAATACCAAACCTCATATCGACAAATATGAGTTTCCAATTTTGGTCCCCCCCGGGACCTTAACCTTCCACGGCTTAGCTACACCTTCTTATTTAATGCCCAATTAAAATTATTTTCCAAATAACCAAAGCATTATCTAATTATTAATAAAGGCCACTAATATTGGTATCTTCATACCAACCCTTACTTGTAAGTATCATTCATAGCCAACCATTTATGGGTTTAAGGGGACTTTTAATTGCCCTTTTCATTATCATATTAAATATCTTTGGGAATTCTATGTATCCTACAAGCATAACCATTTATCCATTTACCATTCCAAACCATTTAAACCATGCATAATTCCTTTACCGAGTTTGAAAACAAGCAAGAGTTCCATTAAAAGTGAATAATGCAATGAACATATCTTTGTATGCATTTTGTCAAACACATTGGGGGCATAATATAATCAAAACCAATTCCAATTATCATAAAACCATTACCATGTAATCCAATTATCCAAAACCACTATTGATGCATATAAAAGCATAATTAAACCACAAAAAACCATTACCAATCATTTATAACCAAAACCCCCAATTCATAATTGAAAACCCAAAATCATACAATCATAAAACCATGAAAACATTATGTAAAACCATGCCTTTAGTTAGAATTAACAATTAGGGAAGATACATTCCTTAATTGAGAAGTAGACAGAAATAAATCACTAACACAAGCTACGAATTGAGCCCTTAGAATAAAACCCTAGCTTTCTTGCCCAAAAGCTCTTGAGAGAATTTTAGAGTATTTAGGAAGAGTTTCTAAGTGTTAATGAATAAATGATTAGGGTAAACTAACTTTCCAAGTGCCCTATATGTCATGGGACCTAATTAGGATAATTGGGTAAATGTCCAGATTGCCCTCACTTAAATCCCTTAAAAATCCCATTACAGGGGTACGACTGACCCTCACGAGTCGTATCCTCCTATATGAGTAGTACTGACTACTCGTATTCCAAACCTAAACCCTTAGACCAATACTTTCCAGAATATAACTCATTCATCCCAAGTCATATTGACAATATACGATCTATAACCTTCACCCGCATCCTTAGCAAGATAGAATCATATAAGGTTTGAACATTATTTCCTATACGAGTCATGAGTATGACCCATACCCTGACTTACAGCTATAGGTGATCCACTCGTACTTATATCCAACCTAAGTAACACAGTTTTAAACTAAGTTAAGGAACCAAACTATCTGTACCTACCAATACGACTCCCACTCCTAAGTCGTACCCATTCCAGTAACCAAAATCCATCCCACCAACCAACATTGGTCAGTATACGACTAAACCATGCAAACCATACTTGAGTTTACAACTCATTTCCCTCAGTCGTATCTCGTCAAGAGATGAAAAATTGAGAAAATTTTCTAAGGTCATAATCTCGGGTATTTCAATGATGCACAATATCTTTAGACAGACTAATAACACTAGTGTTATTACATATTATGGGAATAGATTCAAAAAAATAAGTTAAAATCAATTAGTTGATACACAATTCATAAAATTTGAGTACCATAATTCCTAATAGCTATGTATTCAGCTTCAGTTGTTGAAAGTTCAACTAAAGTTTTCTTCTTGTTGTACCATGAAAGTGGGGCATCACCAAGAACTTGACAAGTCCCACTAGTGCTTTTTCTATCATATTTATCATCTGCAAAGTCAGTGTCTGAATATATAATAAAATCAAAGTGGGAAGAGAAAGGGTACCATAGTCTAATGTCTTGAGTTCCTATAAGGTATCGGATGATTCTTTTAACGGAAATTAGATGAGACTCTCTGGGAATCTACTGGAACCTGGCATACTAATATATGTTGAACATGATGTCTGGTCTACTGGTAGTCAAGTTGAGTAGTGATCTTATAATTCCCCTGTATATTTTCTCATTAACATTCTTACCGGACAGGTTCGAATCAAGGCTTTTGGATGGACTTATTAGAGTTTCCTTTTTCCATATTAATTTTTTAATGAGTTCCTTCGTGTACTTAGATTGACTTATGAAAGTGCCTTTGGGAGTTTGTTTGATTTGTAGGCCTAAAAATAATTTAATCTCACCCATGAGGCACATTTCAAATTCTTTTTGTTGAGAATAGCCTTGAGACATAAGTCTATCTTTATTTCTGATCTCCTTACCTTCTTTATTTAATTTATTTATGTAGACCCATCTAGTTCTAATTACTGAGAATTTTCTTGGTCTTTCAGCCAAAGTCCAGACCTGATTTCATTTAAACTAGTCTAATTTTTCCTTCATAGCTTTGGCCCATGATTCATCTTTGAGGTCCTCATCGGTTTTGTTTGGTTTGATTTGAGATACAAGAGCGATAGACTCTTACTTTCTTAATGATGCTCTTGTTTGCACCCTATCTTCTAGATCTCCAATGATGATTTTATTTGGATGAATAAAATCGTGTTTTAACTTTCTTGGAATACATGGTTTCACTTCTTCTATTGTGTAAGTCAACTCCAGATGGGGTATAGTCGACTTTTATTATAATGTCTCAGAGATTTTGCTATCATTTTCTCTAAATTGTGGATTACTTACCTGTTCTTTATCAATACTTAAACTCATAGGGGGTGATTAGATTCATCAAATACAATATGTATCGATTCTTCAACACATATGGTTCTTTTATTATAAGATCTATAAGCACGACTAGTGGGAGAGTATCCAAGAAAAATACTTTCATCACTTCGTGGATCAAATTTTCCCAAGTTATTCTTACCATTCTTATGGATAAAGAATTTGCATCCAAAGGAATGGAAGTAGCTGATGTTGGGCTTCTTTTCTCTCCTGTGTTCATAAGGCGTGTTTTTTAGATTAGGGAGATTATGTTCTAATAAAATGGTCCTGGAAGATTCCTGAAGTGACCTATTATTTCTTTCTACCACACCATTTTGCTGAAGAGACCACGGTGATGAGAAGTGCTAAGAATATCCATCCGGGTGAGTGTAGGGCCAAGAATAAAGGTTGTTTTGGGTGCGGTGAGCTGGGTCACAGATTTAGAGAGTGCCCACATGCCAGGCAGGGGAAACGTGATGTTCTCCCCCTAACTTAGGGCGCTAGTACTCCAGCTCCTATAGCCCGTTCAACCTCTACTCAGGGCACTTCTTCTAGTACTGCTGGCGGTCATTGCCAGAACCGATTCTATGTCTTGCCATCTAGCCAGGAGTAGAAGGACTCTCTCAATATTTTTACTGGTATACTTCGTGTATTTCAGTTTAATGTTTATGTACTGTTGGACCCTAGGTCGCATTTTTCATATGTGACACCCCTGGTTGCTGTAAATTTTGAGGTGAACTCTGAAGAGATTCCTGAGCCTATCCTAGTTTCTACCCCTATAGGAGAGTTTATTGTTGCTAAGAAAGTGTACAAAAAAGTGTCCTGTTACAGTCCTTCATAGAGTCATATTTGTTGATCTGATAGAGTTAGACATGGTAGATTTTGACCTTATCCTGGGTATGGATTGTCTCCACTCTTGCTATGCATCTATAGACTGCAGTACCCGTGTGGTCAAATTTTAGTTTCCTGGTGAGCCAATTTTCGAATGGTCCAAAAATTCAGTATCTCCTAAGAGTCATTTTATCTCATATCTTAAAGCCAGAAAGCTTATTTCCAAAGGTTGCATCTATCATTTGGTTAGAGTCAAAGACACCAAGTTTGAGACTCCAACTCTCCAGTCAGTCAACATTGTTAATGAGTTTTCCGATGTCTTTTTGAAAGATTTCCCAGGGATACCTCCCGATAGAGAGATAGAATTCAGGATTGTCTCTATCCCAACACCCAGCCTATTTCTATATCTCCCTATCGTGTGGCACCCACAGAACTTAAGGTGTTAAAAGAGCAACTCAAATATTTGTTAGACAAAGGTTTCATAAGGCCCAGTGTCTCTCCTTGGGGTGAACCTATCCTATTCATGAGGAATGAAGATGGTTCTTTGCATATGTGCATTAACTACCGTCAGATTAACAAAGTCACTGTAAAAAATAAGTACCCTCTTCCAAGATTTGATGACCTATTCGACCAATTGCAAGGTGCGAGTTACTTCTCAAAGATATACTTTTGATCCGGCTATCATCAACTTAAAGTTAAGGAGTATGACATCCCAAAGATAGCCTTCCGAACCCATTATAGTTATTTTGAGTTTTTTGTTATGTCTTTCAGGATAACCAATGCCCCAGCATCCTTCATGGACCTCATGTATCCAGCGTTCAAGCAGTACCTAGATATGTTTGTCATTGTATTCATTGATGATATCCTTGTGTACTCCTAAAGCGAGAATGACCATGCAGACCATCTCTGAATCATCTTGCAAACTCATAGAAGTCATCAGTTATTCGCCAAGTTCAGCAAGTGTGAATTTCTGCTAATCCCTATTTGAGGCTTTGTATGGAAGGAGATATAGATAACCCAAAGGTTAGTTTGAAGTGGGTGAAGCTGCGGTGATTGGTACTGATTTGGTATTTGACGCTATGGAGAAAGTCAAGTTAATTAGAGAAAGATTAAAGACAGCACAGAGTCATCAAAAGTTGTATGCAGATGTGAGGAGAAGATACCTTGAGTTTCAAGTTGATGATATGGTGTATCTTACAATTTCACACATGAAAGGAGTAAAGAGGTTTGGTAAAAAAGGGAAACTTAGTCCTCATTATGTTAGCCCCTACAGAGTGCTTAACCGTGTTGGGAGCGTAGCTTATGAAGTTGAGTTTCCTGCATAATTGGCAGCTGTTCCACTGGTGTTTTATGTTTCTATGCTTAGGAAGCATATTGGTGATTCCATGGTCGTAGATCCTTCGGTGAGCACTGAAGTTCAGAATAGTCTTTTCTTTGGCGAGAACCCCGTTGAGATCCTTGATTACCAAGTCCAAAGGCTAAGGAACAAAGAAGTTCCCTTGATCAAAGTGTTGTGGTGGAATCAATCTATTGAGGGTGCAACTTGATAAGCTGAGGCAGGTATGCGATCCCACTACCCACACCTATTTTTTCCAAGCTCAGATCAAGCCGAAGGTACCGTTCTTCCCTAATTAAGTCCCTTCTAATCAAAGTTGAAGTTTTTCTGCTTTTGTTTCAAAAGTGTATGCATTCTATGAAATATCCGAAAGCTTAGAAGGAAGTAGAATCCATTTATCAAGATGTTTCAGCTATGTACCCTTCGTTTTCTCTGTGTTCATAGTCTATATAATGACATTCGAGGACGAATTCTCCCAAGGGGGAGATATTGTAAAACCCTATAAAATTTCCTCATTGTTAACATCCTAAAATTGAGCTACAACAAACTTAACACTAAGATTTTTTGGTAAAGAGATTCAACACTTAGTTTATTTTCCAACCTCCAAAATTCGTTGAATTATTTCATGACCTTTTTTACCTTCGTTTCTTTATCTTTTTGTTGCGTTGCAATGGGGCAAGGTCGTAGTACATTTCGGGTGAGTTTCGGAATTTTTAGATGAGCTTAAGGCTGTGTTTGGGTTGGTAAAATAGTAGCTAAAGTCTATAGAAGGGCGCCGCCCAAGGTACAGCCTTGGCCCCTTTCGTAGGCAACTAAGGCGCCGCCTAGCTTATGCTCTGCTCTAGCCAAGGTGCCACCTTGATCCTGCCCCGCTCCAGATAGTGTGCCACCTTGGTAAACGCCCCCAGGCCAATTTTTCAACTTCCTGATCATCTCACTAAGGGTTTTATGGTAATTTTTGCAACCCTTATCACCTCTAACACGAGATTAAAGCCTTAGAATACCAAAACAGGACCACTTTCATCAAAAATTATCAAGAACATAGATAGGGTTTTTACAAAGAAGTCAAGAGAACCCTAGATTCAACTGTAGTTTTTCAATAATTCTTTGAGATTCGGAATCTCCTTTTCGAGGACTACAAGAAGCACACTTCAATTTTGCGAATAGAGTACCGAAGTTAAGAGCTCCTTCAAAGCTTCAAGTTTAAGGTATGTGGGGCTTTCAACAAGAATACTTCTTCCGTTCTTGTGCCCAAAGACTTTAAATTTCGTAAAGAATTTTATGTTTTCAAGATGAATTCATGTAATTATGACTATATTTCAAGATTATGAGGTTATGGAATATACAAGCCTTGAATTGTTTGATTTTTATCATATTTTTATGCTACGAATCCTATTTTATTACCATGGGTTGATATTTTGAGCATTTACGAGATTAAAGTCATGATTCATGGTCCACTTTGAAATTTAAGTATCTTGAAATTGTATACATGTCCCATTGTCCAAGAACGAATTTGTATATGTTTTAAAGTATCTTTCAAGAATGGTACTGATAATCCCGTGCTAATGAGATTTTAAAGTTTGACATATGATTGTCCATCAAATTTTCAAGAAAAAGGTTGATTTTGAACCCAAGTAAGAAAATAAATCCACCTATTTTGAATTGAGATAAAAGGGGTAGCATATTGGCTCCCAGTGCAAGTTGTTGAATTGTTTTAAGGTGGGTTTTCTTTAAAAGTTCTCAGCTAAGTAAGGGAGTTGTATTAGCACCGAGCGGGAAGTGTGGTACTTCCCCAGAACTACATGTCACCGTAGGATGTGAGCCTGAGGTTGATATATAGTGATCACTAATAAGTTAAAGATTAAAGTCCTACTATGATGGCAAGGATAGGACAGCTCTCCCCAACATGGATTGGACGTTGGACTCCATGTAGCTCACATGGTTTATGTCGGTTAAGAGAAACTCCCAAAGTAGTTCCCTACTCTATCCAAAATAAAGTGTATATTTTTGAAAGTTATGATTTCTTAGAAAGTACCTTGTTTCCAAAAGATTGAAATGTTATGTCCTAAAAAGGGTTGTTCATAAGATTTGATTACTCTACAAGTTTGAAAATAAGAAAGAAAGTGAATTGAGAACTTATTGTTATGACTCATGCGTTTTACTTTACATATTTTATTCATCCATGACTATGATGATTTTATTCAAGCTAAGTGAGTTGTCTATGAAAGCATGCATGTCTTCTATAAAACTTATGATATTGGATTATTTAAATTGCATACACCCCCATATACTCAGTACATTCCCAATTATTGATTCACATACTCATTTGTGTGCTATATTTTTCTCGTAATGTAGGTTCTGGTGCTCAGTCTCAGACTCGATAGTTATTTATTCGAGCGCCTTGTCTACATATTTACAGTGGTGAGTACTCATAGTTCAAGGACATACTATTCAGACATTTTGTTTTATTATGAGTTGTTTATTTCTTTCCATTTGAGTATGAGTCAGTTGGGGCCTGTCCCAATGGTTCTCTAGTTTATTTGAGTAGTAGAGGCTTGTCAGACTAGTTGAGTAGATATATCTCATATTTGCAGTATTTTCTTATGATTCTGAGTTATGCGTATTTGCAGTTAGACTTGCTATAAGATATTCAGTTATTTGGCTCAAATTATCTTAAAATAAGCATTTAAGTGTAACAGAAGGCTCAAAGGGTTAGCTTGGGTCTACTTGTATCCTTAAGCACCGTGTGAAATCTCGGGTCCCATTTTTGGGGCGTAACACATGAGGAGCTAAGAATCACTGACCCAACTCCGATGACATTGCCTCTAGCATTGTCACTAAATTGAACTAATCTTTCATCTATATTTTTTAAGGCTGAAAATTTTTCCTTTTTTTCGGTCATATGTCTGGAACATCCACTATCAATGACCCACACTCCTTTCTTATAGCTCTTGCGGACCTATTCTTGTAAAATAAGGGAATTAATTTGTTTAGGTACCCAAGTGGTCGTGGATCCTTACGGGTTAGATGTGTTTTCTTTGGGATTTCAAACCCACACACTTTAGGATTATGCCTGCAACTGTAGGATTTATGCCCTCTTTGTCCACAGATAAAACAGAGATGTCCTCAAGAAGAGAAAGAGGTCTTGGATAATTTAAACGATTCTGATATGGAACTTGAATAGGTTTTAAAGGAGTTTGATCTCATGAAGATGTGACTTGGTGATCTCTTAATACTATTTATTTTTATTTTTACATCATCAAGTTCTTCATGAAGTAAGTCAATTTCAATTTGACATGCTTTAATTTCTATTTGATAATTTATTTATTCCTCTTCGAGTTTTCATTTAAATCGAGCTTTGCAAACCTTTGTCTCTTGAGCGAGTATGTTATATTCATGTATAACATTTTGAAGCTCATCAATTGTCATATCCAAATTACATTCAAGAATATTTCAGTTATGACAATCGTTTAGTCTTACCTCGCTAGATTCACATGTTTCCATGATGCATATATTTGAGGCTCTTATTTCTTCTTCAATTTCATCTTCATCACTCCAGGCTCCAAAGTTTTGATTCTTTCTGGATGTTCTTCTTCTTAATTTTGGACAGTTTTATTTGAAGTGACCAGGCATTCCACAGTGATAAAAATGATCATCGTTTCTAGTGGAGTCGTTATCTTTGGCTCCTTAGGATCTTTGTTGTCTTTGTCTCATGATATTCCTTACTCCACGGTTAATGGGGTCTATTCCTTTATTATTTACATCTTTCAGAATGTCGCCTTCTTCAGTTTGAGCAACATTGAAGGCTACTAGTTTCTTTTTTTTTCTTGTGATACCTGTCGATATAATTTTATTCATATGGAATAAGTTTACCTCGTAGTTTGTCATATGTCATATTGTAAAGATCTCCATCTTCCAGAAGGGAAGCCTTAGTTTTCCATATTTTTGGGAGACTTCGGACTAGCTTCTGTACTTGCAGGCTATGTGGATAGATCATCCCCTATGATTTCAGTTCACATATGATCTTACTGAATCTGGTGAATATTATTTTAATTTTCTCATTATCTTCCATTTTGAACAGCTCATATTCATTGATCAGAGTAGCAATTTTTGACTTTTTGACTTTGTTGGTTACTTTCTCCAATTTGTCCCACATTTCTTTTACAGTCTCGCAAGTTGATATCTTGTTGTATTCTTCTCCACTAATTTCACAAAGAAGTAAAATTATAGCTCATGCGTTAGTTTGGATTACCTCTTGTTGTTCTTTACTGATCTTAAAGTTTTCAAGGTCTTCTATGTCAGTACTGCTCGATTCATTATCTTTTTCCTTCTACTTATATTTGAGTCCTGGAATCGGTTTTGGTTCCTTCTTGATGACTACCCAGTCTTGGAAGTCATTAAATTGGACAAAGATTCTGAACCTATTATTCCAGTAGGAGTGGTGTTGTCCATTAAATTATAGTAGTCTCATGAAGGAGAGACCATCTTGAAGGAGAGCACCAGGAATTTTATAGTTTTCCATTTGATCTTTGCTCACGTCCGGCTAAGCAACATTGTTGGTAAGACTTGCTCTAGTATTAATTGAAATTCAAGAGGGGGTGAATTGAAAATTTTCTATGAGTTGACTACTAGATCCTCATAGTCGACTCGCCTGCAGATCTATACACTTCACAAAATAGATTAGATTTGAAATAATTAAGCAAATAAATAATCGAACATAAAGTAAAGACACAAAGATTTATCTTGGTTAGAAACACCAATGTGGTGCCTACTTCCAGTCCCCTTGGGTTTTAATGTTTCCTTAGATTGTTCAATATTAGGCTCAAGTATAATGATGGGAAACAAGTTCCTAAGACTTTTTTTGTTCTTCGGATCTTGTGACAATACTTCAGTTTGTGTAACAAATTTTACTCGATCCTACTCTTCATACAACAATTGTAAACTAAAAGTAACAAAGCTTTATGAGACTAAGATTGAAACACTTCAATATTCCATCCTTAGTCTTTTTCTTTTATAGTCTTTAGTTGTTACTCTTAGAAATAAAACCCAAGAGATTTATTCTCAATCAAGGATTTGAATTGATTCCTTGTTTGAGGAATGTTGTCGTATGGTATGTCCAAACATGGATTTCGCTCACGTTCGTATCCAATACGTCCATGATCTTTCTTCCTTCTGCTCTTGTAGTGATTGATGATTTTTCAAGTTTGTTCGCAATCTTTTCTTTCTTTTTTCTTTGTTGTGATTGATCTCATCTATCGTGATTTTGGGACCGAGATATTCCTTCCTTTTTGCTTTGTTTTGATTAATATGGTCTGCCATGATCTAGGAGCGAGATGTTTCTTCCTTTTACTCGTTGTTTTGATTGATTTGCGTAGATCATGATTTGATATCCTTTCATTCCTAAAGTTGTCTTCATCCATCATTATCAGTTTTCCAATATCCTGCAAAGATTTGCTTATTAGTTTGTCATTATTAAAACGTAAACATAAGAGGCTAACAAAAATAAGAACTATGGTAAAAAAAAAAATCATTAACTATACCAGTATCAATAATCTTTCAACCCAAAATCCATAAGGAAAGTATATATATGAACTTGAACCTAAACTAATGGATAGTAACAAGAGGACATACACTAGGTTCAAAATAGAAATAGTGGATAATAACAAGAGGCCAAGTTATTCATGTACAACAAAACCCATTATAACTACTAGAACTACTTCTAAAAACAATAATCAACACTAGGACCTCCCAACCATGATTAAAGACATATGCTAGACTCAAACTGGAACTCATAGTAACCAAACCATAACCAAAAATAGGTGATCCCATAAGGATCATACCTCAATTGTAAACTAAAGTCAAACTCATACCAAAACTCATAAATATTAAACCATAACCATGAACCAACGCCAGTTTCATACCAAAACTTATAAAAATATCAAAGAGCATATGCTTGGCTTGAATCAAAGTTGAAAGACATATGTATATAAGCATAACTAGATACCAAGAATAAATTCAAGAATTTTAAGCGTATAACTAATCCCTATAGTTTTATAACTAATCTTGGGTGGTTAAGTCCACTAAATAGAGGTAGGTCCTCCATTTATTAAGTCAAGATGGTGAAGTCCTGGGTTGGTTACTACTCTACCTAGGGAAAAGAACTAAATAGGCATGAAATCAAGTCTATGTCAACCCCAACCCAAGGAAACTGCCTAAGGTGGTAGCCAAGAGTCTAAGTAAGTCTAAAAGAACTTTAAACCAAAAAGTTCTACCTAAAAGAGGTAGTGGGGCCCTCATAAGGTCTCCATAACCCATCCTTGGTCTGAACCTACCTGATTCTAGCCTAAGGTTCGACATTCCTAAATCAAGGTACTACAAACACTAATCCTAGTCCTAAAGGATGATAATACACTATATAAGGGGATAATGGGCTTGAAATCTACCCAAAAAGGCCCTAATCGGCTAAACAAGATATCAATATGCTAAACAATAATGGGGCTAAAACTAACTACCCAAATGTATCACAATAGTACACTAATTCCATAATCAATATCAACCAAAATAAAGGTAAACCTAGCCCACCTGGACACTCCTAAACGTTTGTTGAAATCTCTAAACTGGAGTTTCCCCCCTTTTAGGAGGCCTCCAAGAGATGCTATGCTATAAAAATAAAGATATGTGCATCAATATGAGAAAATTAATACTTGTATTTAATATAAATGCATTGGGTCAAAAATTAAACAAAAATCCCAATTGGGGCTTACTTATGGAATCATAAAATTAAAACCATCACAGCATCCCGCATAGCTTAAGGATCAGTTGACACATAAATTGGTTGAATCCGAGCCCAAAAAGTACCAAAATTAATCTCAATATAATCAACAAATATAAGGAATAAATCAAGGAAATAATCTAGGAATTAAGAAAATATACAGATATTATAATGATCACATGCCTACCAACACTCTTCCATGATAATCCCCACACCCGAATATGATCTTCTTACAGTTTTAGAGAATAGAATGGTCTCAAATGATGGTCTACAATTACTTAAAGGAAACCTAATAATGGAATAATACAAAGAGAGATGTGTCAAACTTTGTGGCTATATGTATGGTTTGTCAGTAATTCAAGGTTGAGCATTTAAGGCCTGGTGGCATGTCTTAAGAGATAGAATTGCCCATGTGGAATTGGGAGATAATTAATATGGATTTCATTATAGTTTTCCCCTAAAATCTGACAGTCATAGAAACTCTACGGGATCCTCTGTCCCATCTGAGAAAAATATGGAGGGAACTCTCACTATTTATGGAGTTCAAACTCGATCTAGGGACCCTGATCTTAACTATATCGCTCTACTTAGGGTTCTACTAGTCCTCCTCGGGCTTCTTAGGCTGGTGATACTTATGCTTAATTATCTCAGGGAGATATCTCTAATGTAGAACTTCATCAGTATATTCATATACTTACTTAACTAGTGGCATTACAATCTCATCGATATAATCATATTGGTTATGCTGTTAGTTCATCTGAGGTCATTTGGTTGGCAAGTTTATGAGGTTGAATCCCCTAACCATTACATGATATATGATTGAGGAGGATACTCAGGGGTTTATTGATAAGATGGAGAATATTTTTAGGGTTATGAATGCTACTAATTCAGAAGGTGTAGAGTTTACTGCCTATTAGTTGAAAGATATGGCTTACCAGTGGAATAAGGAGTGGGAAGCAATAAAGGGTGATGATGTTGAACTAGTAGTGTGGGATGAGTTTTCAGGTGCTTTTCTTAATCACTTCTTTCCTTAGGAGTTGAGGAAGTCTAAGTCTGAAGAGTTTGTGAACTTGAAGTAGGGTAAGATAAGTGTTAAGGAGTATGATCTAAAATTCAAGTAGCTATCCCGTTATACTTTGGAATTGGTGTATAATATAAGGCCCAAAATTAGAAATTTTGCTTCTGGTTTGTCATAAAAATTGGTGCTAAAATGTAAGGTTACGATGTTGAATAATGATTTGGATATATCCAGGATGGTGGATTATATGTAGCAGGTGGAGGATAAGAAAAAAAAGGTAGAGATGTGAGAGAGTCAGAACAAAAAGTTTAGATATTCAGAGCAGGGTGTAAGTTAGCAGAATTGTAAGAGAAATGGAATACAGCGTACTAAGGAAAAGAATTAGGAAAATTCTTATTTGACAGTTGGTGCTCCTTATTCCCAGCCTTCAGATGATCATTGTTTTTAGGCTAATAGTGGTCCTAAGGCACAGGGCGCCCAGTATCAGGTCAATGGAGCTCAGTCAGCCCCACTTTATAGTTTGTGTTGATTTTATGTGAAACTTTCATCATTGTTATTGTGTGGAAGGGAGGAACTTGTGTTTTAATTATAATCAACTTGTCCATCTACAATGAAATTGTCCATAATAAATAGTTGCCACTGGATCTAATAAGGTTTTGGTTGCCACTTCTTTGTCTCCTACGCCTAAGGGCACTACTTCAAGTACCGGCACTGCTGGAATTGTCTTTATGCACTTTCTACCCATCAATAATTTGAGGCATCACTAACTATTATCACTGGTATGTTACAACTCCTCTCTCATAATGTTTATTGTTTGCTTGATTTAGGTTCTACGCTATATTATCTGGCCCCTTATGTGGATGTACACTTTGGTTTTGGTCTTAAAAATATTTTTGACCCCTTTTCTATGTCTACTCTGGTAGGTGTTTCTGTTATTTCTAGAAAAATCTATAGGGGTTATGTGGTGTCCATCTTTCATAGGGAGACATTGGTGGATTTGAATAATCATGATATGGTATATTTTGATGTAATATTAAGGATGGATTGGCTCCATTCATGCTATGATTCTCTAGATTGTAGGACCCGAAAGATCAGATTTCATTTTCCTAATGAGTCGATGATTGAATAGGAGGGGAGTTTCTTAGTACCCAAATGGAATTTTATTTCCTATCTTAGAGCTCAGAAGTTAATTTCCAAAGGTTGTCTAAATCATATAGTTAGGGTCAAGGATTCTAAATCTAGGGTCCCTCTTTGCAATCTGTCCCTATGGTTAATGAGTTTTCTGAAGTTTTCCCCGATGACCTTCCTGGAACTCCTTCCGATAGGGATATAGATTTCTGGATTGATCTTCTATTGGATACCTATCCTATTTCTATTCTTCCTTATAGGATGGCTCCATCTGAACTAAAGAAGCAGTTGAAGGATTTTCATGATAAGTGTTTCATCCACCCTAGTATTTCTTCGTGGGGTGCTACTGTGTTTTTCATGCTAAACAAAGATAGGTCTCTTCAGATGTGTATAGATTATCATCAGTTGAATAAGGTTACAGTGAAAAAATAAGTATCCTCTCCCTAGGATTGATGACCTCTTTGATCAGATTCAGAGTGCTAGGTGTTTCTTTAAGATTGATCACCATTTATGCTATCACCGTTGAAAATTAGGGAGGCTGATATTCCTAAGAATTCTTTTTGAACTCGGTACAACCATTATGAGCTTTTGGCTATGTTATTTGGGTTGACTAATGCTTCGACTGCTTTTGTGGATCTTATGAATCAGGTATTCAGGCAGTTTATGGATTTGTTTGTTATAGTCTTCATTGATTAAATCTTGGTTAACTATAAAATTAAGGAGGATTATGTCAATCACCTTTGAATTATTTTGCAAACTCTTAAGAACCAGAAATTGGGGGAGATGGCATCTTGAGGTATCAAGGAAGATGGTATGTTCCTAAACATAATAGGTCGCAGGAAAGAATCTTGGTTGAGGCTCATGAGTCAAGATATACAATTCATCTGGGTTCGAATATCATGTATCTTTACTTAAAGGAAATCTATTGGTGGAATAATATGAAGGGAGATGAGGCAAACTTTGTGGCTAAGTGTATGGTTTGTCAGTAAGTCAAGGTTGAGCATTTGAGGCATGGTGGCATGTCTTAAGAGATAGAATTGCCTAGGTGGAAATAGGAGATAAATAATATGAATTTTATTAAGGATATTCTTCAAACTCACAATCAATATAATTTTATTTGGGTCATTTAGGAGATAATTAGGTTGCATGGAGCGCCAGTGTCCATCATTTGGGATACACATATGTAGTTTTCTTCTCACTTATGGCGTTTATTCCAGAAAGGTTTGGGTATACAGGTGAACCTTAGAACCGTTTTCCACCATCAAAAAGATATTCAAGCAAAGCATACAATTTAGGCTTTGAAGGATATGCTAAGGGCATGTGTGATTGATTTCAAAGGTAATTGGGTTGAACATTTGCCTCTTATTGAGTTTGCTTATAACAATAGTTATCATTCTAGCATTCAAATAGATTCTTTTGAGGCTCTTTATGGTAGGAGGTGTAGGTCTCCTATTGGATGGTTCGAGGTAGGTGATACTAGGATGTTTTGCCCTGACTTGGTTCACCAAGCCATGGGGAAGGTAAAGGTGATTAAAGAAAGGCTTAAGACTGCTCAAAGTCACCAAAAATCATATGTAGATGTAAGGTAAAGGAAGTTGGAATTTAAAGTTGATGATTGGGTTTTCTTGAATATTTCTCTTATGAAAGAAGTCATGAGATTTGGAAAGAAAGAAAGCTCAGTCCCCGTTACATTGGTCCATATCATATTTTAAGTAGAATTGGGAATGTTGCTTACGAGTTAGATTTACCAGCGAGTTTGGCTTTGATTCATCCTAATTTTCATGTGTCTATGCTAAAAAAGAGTGTGGGTGATCCTTCTTTTATAGTGGAAGTTGAGGATGTTGGTGTTACAAATTCTTTGTCTAATGAGGAAGTCTCGATTGAGATATTGGATAGGGAAATTTGCTGGTTGAGGATAAAGGATGTAGCTTTAATGAAGGTTCTTTGGAGAAATCAAAAGGTGGAAGAAGCTACATAGGAAGTTGAAGAAAAAATGAAGGCCAAGTACCCGTTATTGTTTTCAATGTTGAATGAAAATGCTTAAGGTATGAGTATTATTTACCTCTTATTGAATTTAAAATTTTTCATTGGATTCTAATGTAATCTTTCTATTATCGTACTATAAATATCCTAACTCTTCGTTCGGGGATGAATGGTGCACTAAGGGGATAATGTAACATGCTATAAAATTTCAACAAACTTATTTTTAACCCTCTCACGTGCTTAGTATCAATTTTTTACTTGAATTATGATTAGATATGTTAAAAAGTTATTTTGGGAAAGTTTTGGAATTTTTGAAAGGGGTTCGGGGCCATTTTGGGACTCTGGGGTAGTAAGCCTCCATGATAGTGGCGTGCCATGCCACTTAGCCTTTGTAATAAGGAGGCGTGGCACAGAGGCTAACCTCCGCGATAGAGGCATGCCACAATGCTATTCATTTTTCATCAAGTTTTTGTTTTTTCACTAAGGGTGAGGGTATTTTGGTCCTTTTACCCCTTAAACGACTTATAAACATCAAATTGACCCTTTTCCTTCAGTTTTAAAAGATCAAACTTCATTCATTTTTTATTTAACTCCCAAACCAAGAAATATCAAGGGTCTTATAGAGAATTCATCGTTCAAGCTCCAAACTTCGAGACTGGCCCCTAGCTATAACATGGTGCTTAGAGTCACAAGTGACCTCAAGCTAACCTACGGCCTGGCATAAGAAATTAATACCAAAAGAAAGTAACAGAATATTGGCTGAAACTAAGCTGAAAGTAAACTGGAAGTAAATATTAAGGAAATCAATAATAACACTTTCTGAAACACCCATTAACTAAAAACATATTTGACTATCTAAAAGCCTATAAATCATGGTGAGTTGTTCGAACAAGCCCCCAACTAACTCTAACTAACTTAAGTAAATGAATTACCAAAAATACAATAGATAATTAGTCCTCGAATGATGAGGACTCACCAAGATTACAGCTGAGTGGTACAGGAATGTGTTAAGTATGATTTGAGTACTGAGTGTCCGAGCCTATATTATGATATAATAAAGTGAAAAAAAGTATCCGATTAGGAATTTGAATATACTGAGTATGTGAAATGAGGAAAGCTACTAATGCAAATTGAACATGAATTCATGAATAAGAAAACTGAATGCAAGACCAAGTACAAAAGTATGTTGGATAAATTAAATAACTGGATAACTAAGTAACTGAATAACAGAACACTTGGTCAATCATACCTAAATTGAACATAAACTAACATTGAAATAAGGATATGGGAGCTAACAATAACCGACATACCTCAAACTGAGCAAATTGGGGTCCAATATGTAACCCCAGCTGGAAGGGTGTTAGTACTCTGCTAAGGGTACCAACACTGGCTGGCATGGATCCACCAAACTGATATCCCAAAGGATTAGGGTGTCAGTTCACTACTGGTAGGTTACCCCTTATAACCTACAGTAGCACCGTAGTTTTGGAACTTAGGGACTTCTACTAAAGACGTCAGTCCTCAACTGGCGGGTGAGCATCCATCCCTGCATTCACTCGGTGCTAAGTACTACTCCCAACTAAATGACACTGGTAACTGGTAAATGTTTAGCATGATTTGATATCCGATACATGCTTAACATTATAATATTCTTAGTTTAATAACACAAGCATGATCTGAATGGCTCATAACACGAAAACTAGAATGTTCATGAATCTCACCATCTAGGTATTGGGTGTTCATAACCCGCTAGCTCTAAATAATGCAAGTGAACATGATAGCATTAACTAAACATGATAAAGAAAATTTACAATTTAATCCCAAAACTCAACAATTTGCCATAGTAGAGAATTCCATGATTTTGACCATGGGAGAGAAATAATCTTATAGAAAGCACATACTCATGGTTTGGTTACACATACAAACTAATAAGAATAAGGATACTCATATTTTACCTGAAGACCAATACAAGGGTAAGGGGATTTTACTTGAGAATTAAAGAGTTTTTCGGACTCATTTAATGGAACGGAACCATTGATGAAATCCCACATAGCCTTGGAGAAATCCTTGGAACCGAGCTTATTCTTGAGAAACCCTAGCTTACTTTGGATATGAAGAGAATTATTTTTTTGTCTAAGTGTAATGATTTTAGAGTTTATGAGGTGTTAGGGGTAAGTTAAATCCACAATAACTGATGTTGGAGTGCCCAAACAATGTGGTTTTAGGATTAAAAGGATGGGATTTACCAAAAACCCTTTTAAAATCATGAAAAATTTCTGGATCCAATCGTCACGACTTGGGAAATGACTCCTTATAATTGGTCACGAGTTGTGACTTAAGGTCCTGAGTTCTGAGATCTCTCTATTATGACCATGACTTCCTATTAATGACTCGGTAGGACTGATAACATGTTAGGAAAAGTTGTTGTCAGAGATTTAATTTCTGGATTAATTTATATTATGTAACGGGTCCCCCCAATGACTCATTATAACTGATAATGAGTCATAACGTACAGTCATTATCCTAGTGGTAAAATTTGGGGGTTCTCACTATTGTGACAATGACTCCACATAATGACTCATTATGTCTGTTAACGAGTCGTTACTTGAGTATTGTCACTGGCAACTGACAGACCCTTAGGAAATATTCCATAACTTTTTGCCTTGCTATCGAATTAAGGTGAGACTTGTTACATTGGAAAACTAATTCAATATCATTCCTTGGGGTATGTATGGAGCTAAAAAATATTGGGGTATTACAAGGACAGAGTGATCTAAGGCTAATGGTTTAAACTCTCATGTTCATGGACCTTGTCCCTATCCCAACATCCTATACACGTGTATATATAAATGTTGTGAATGTGAATTTTGACTAGTTTTTGGCAATGGCATTATTTAATCCCTTTCCCCTGAGTTACATATTAGTGCTCACCTCACTGACCATTCCTGGATGCTGCATCATTTTATGATTTAGTGTTCGAGGGATTTTCTATTACCCTTGTACAATATTAGGTGGTGTGGTACATCTGTTGATCTGTTTTGAAGTAGTGAGCCTCTATCTTCTGGAAGGCTCGATCATTTTACTGGTTTTATTATTGTCTTAGTATTTGTTTTTGAAATATTTCTTTTATAGTAGGGGGCATGTCCTAACTTAGTTGATATTTCTGTTTTATAGGCTTTTATAGATAGTTTTGGGATGAGAGGGATGTTTGGTTTATTCTCATATTTTTTTTAGATTAATTTATATGAATTAGCTTCCTCTATTAATTTCAGGTAGCTGCAATCAGAATATATGTACGAGGCATGGTTCAGGTTCAAGAAAAATCTGAGTATGGTGCCCAACGATTGAATGTCAGGACGAGCTTATTGGAGATATTTTATAGAGTCTTGACCATCAGCTCCAGAGCCATGGAAGACACCACATCTGGAGAAGCTTTTATGAGACAATGCTGAGAGGTAGCTTCAAAGATGTTGGATCAGATCTCGCTTACTAACGAGGGTGGAAACTTGGGAGGCTGGGAGGGGATTTGGAACATATGCTATTGGTTTCTCCTGTGAATCAAAAGTAGTTGATGATTTAGTAACACAAGAAATTGCGCTGCTAAGAACTGATCTAGGGGTACTAGTAAAGAAACTTGAAACAACGACTTCTGAGAAAGTGAATACAGTAGCAGCATAGGGTTCAGCTTCCCAAGCTTATGAGTCAAAATTGGAGGAGGAAGCAAACTATCTGGATCATCATTTGGCGGGTTTCCGAGCCCAGGGGCAAGGGAACCAAGGTCAAAACTACTATGATACATATAGAGATCGTAGTAGAGAGTGAGATGGTGACTAAAGAAAAAAGGATGGATATAGAGAAAATGGAGATAGGTACATTCCGCCTGGCAAACGAGATGCAGAATCTAAAACTTAAGAGATCCTGACTAAGCTAGTGAAGGGTCAAGAAAATTAGGAGATCAACCTTAAGGAGTTAAGGATGAAATTTTAGGGTTGACCCAAAAGGTCAAATTTGATACCAATGATATCAAGCAGTTAGAGCACAAGTTAAATAAGATGTTAGCAACTCTGAATCAGAGGCAGCCATGTACCCTTTTGAGCAATACTTTGCAAAATTTAAAAAACAACGGTCATGTTTTTTCTATTACCACGAGGAGTGGTATGACTAATATGGATCCCCCCACTACTTGTTGTGGAAGCTGCTATTGATAAAACACCTATTGTAAAGTCAGAAAAGGATATAGGTGGTAATAATGCAGTTGGTAAGGACATAAACTAACCCCACACTTACGTAAAGGCTAAATTAAAACTTGTTTAAGATACCAACTTGTCCCAACACACTAAAAACAAGTTCCAACTTTGGTTTTGATTGATTTCTTCTTTGTTCACTCATGAATTTACATAAAAGAGATAACTTTCTCTGCTCTAAATGGTTATGTATTAATTTATTTATTGTATAAATAAGCTGATATGTGTGTTCCCATGCAAAATATATAGAATCTATTATGTTATTATGTAGGAGACTTGAAGTAACCTATAATCTCAATGTAGTGCCTTGTTTCAAATTAAATGCTAAAGTAAGGGTCTAACCAAAAGTTGAACTTGAATGAGTAGAATACCACAAGTTGAGCATGTTTAGTTTGCTCTAAAAATCATGAACCTTGATAGGTGTGAGCACATTGGACTTGTTGGGATTTCAAATAGATTATATGGGTGTGAAAAATGAGGAAAAATTCAAACTTTTCAAATTTTGAGTTTTTCTTCAATTTTTAGTATCCCTCAGTTTGGAAACTAATGACTGGTTTTTTTAGTTAAATATATAATCTAAAGCTACTAAGAAGAAGAAGGGCGAGACATTTAGGAGACGGTATGAGTACCCTTAGCTTAGTGGTTAGATAAAGAAGTACCCACAACAATGTTGAAAGGCGGTAGGTAGAGGTGACACACTGAGTTACTAGAGGATAGAAGTATCGACCTACTCGGGCTATTGTATCTCGGCCAAGGATAAATTCAAGTTGGATGTCACCCCACCCCCCACACACTCCTCCACCAGATAATAATGAGAAGAAGGAGGCAGATTCTAATACTACTCCATAGGTTGCATCTCAGGACCACCAATCCGAGGAGGGATCCCAAGATTCATTTAAGGATGTAGAGCAAGAGGAGTCATTAGTGGTACCCCAGTTTAAATATGGTAACGCCACTCATGTACAATAATCAGAGATACCCTTGTCGGATAAAGGTGCAGAGCAAGCTACCTTTGATGTACCAGTACAGCAGAGGCAGAGTCCTGCACCCACACATGCCTCAAAGGCACATCTGAGGTGGTGTATAGAGGATATACGAGAATTTTATGATATAGACAGTCGTATCTCAGATATGCACAAGACTAAGAGGCTTATTTATAAGGCGCGCTAGATCGATATTTATGGACTGAGGCGAGTACTACTATTATAGAGTGATATTCAATCGATATTAATTAGAGTGAATGACTAAATCAATCGATTCTTACAGCCCGACTATGGTGCATGAGTTTTATGCATCATACTGATATACAGTAGATCTTACCATGCATATATTACCAGTCCCAATGAGATATATGGAGTAGCCACAGTTTGTCATACACTTGTGAGAGAGATCAAAGTTGATCTTTCAATAGACGTTATCCATCGGGTTATTTTTGGTCCAGATTACATAACTCCTGCATATATAGTTGAGTATGGCTATAGATTGAGAGTCATACATGATCGACATATTATGTAAGAGGCTAAGCATAGATGAAAGAAGGTTGATTGGCTAGGTGGATAGCCATCTATATTTTACCTTTGGGTGATACGACCCCATGGATTGAGGTTCATGGTGTAATCAAGAAATGGCCATTGAATTTTGAGTCCAAATTTGGTGGTTGCTCATCAGATACTGACTATTACACACAATTTCAAATAATATATTGACTTGGGAAGGATCATCCTTGGTTTCTAGTATGATGGTCAGATATGCTATTAATTTTGTATCCATTCTCTGACATGAGATCCATGACAGAGCATTTGGGGAGATGACTAATCTGCCACTCCCTTGCATGATTCAGAGACTTTGTGATGAGGTCAGTGTACCTGAGATACCGAGAGTAGATAAGAGGGTACTTGCAATAGCTACTACATAGACAAAGAGTATGAAGGATCTGGCACATCCAGGCTTTTCTAGGAGATCTAAAGAGTCTGCTATAGTACCTCAAGTCCAGACTGAGGTCCCATTAGTTTCCATAAATCTTGGTGATGCACATGGAGGCAATATGGGTATTAGTGTTGATAAGGAGATAAGGAAAAAGGGAGAGGCCCCAGATATGAGTACTCAGGGCGAGGGGACACCAACCACTTCTTCATCAGCCCTGGCTTCAACCTCAGAGCCAGTTGGCGTATCTTGAAAGAATACTTACCCATCAACTACAACTCCTTGTACAGGTATAATCACTATATCTCAAGAGTTATTAAAGATCTTAGTGGATAGTCAGAGGGCTACTGATGCTCGATCGAGGGTTATTGAGACTGATATGACTACCCTATATGGGAAGATGAGATAAGAATTTCGAACTAGATTTGAGTAGGTAGAGACTAGATAGGTGGCCGCATAGAGATTTGCACTGTCTGATTTATGTGTTGACTTCTAGGCATAACTCGATGAGTTTGAGAGATGGGTTATAGCCCAATTTATAAAAATAAATAATCTATATCTAGCCCAGATGAGGGAGGATTTAGATATATTATGACCAAAAGTACGCTCTCTCACAAAGAGCCATGTAGTAGTCACTCCCTCAGTTACACCCCCAATGGTCCATATATCACCTCTATGCGCACCCAGATAAATTAATTTCTTCACAAAGGATAAGGATGAGGTTCGGATAGTTCGGGCCAAGAGAGGTCACATATGAGACTTGTAGGATCTTGATATGCCATATGACCAGGTCGTTAAAAGGTCCATACGTGATTCGATGGATATTGCAGTTATTGATAAGTAGAGGTATATAGAGATAGCAGTGGGTGCTTTATCCAGTAGTGCACCGCCACCACCACTGCCTCTGCCAGTTGATATGCCCCCATCTGGAAATGCTCATGGCATGAGTGCTTAGTGCATCCCAGGTATGTTCTCACTTCCCTTTTTTGTGTTATTTAAGCACATTGAGGATAGTGCATAGTTTTTTAGTTGTGGTAGGGTATACCATAGCCGTCACAGGTTTTGTTGTTATACTTTTTTTCCCGTCAGCTCAGTATGGTTGTAGAACTGACATGTCTAGGATAATTTGTGTCGTATTGTGTTTTGTTTCATATGGTATTGTATTTTTGTATAATTAGGATATTTTTAAGTATTTAGGGCAGTAGTCATGTTTCTATTGATGTTTGAGAAAAATGATACCCCTCCAAATTTTGTGTTTTAAAACTGTGTAAATGTATATATGTGTGAACATTGTGGATCTTGTTATGGTATTAGGATTAAGGATATGATAATCACTACCTAACAATTGCATGAATCGAATAATTAGTAGTTTTTAATATTGACTCTGTGCCATGTGTGAGTGAGATGCTACTTAGTTCCCTTTGTGTGTTGAATTCAGATGATGTCTAGTTAGTCTTGCCTTGGTTGAAGGATAGTCAGTTAGGAAAGGATCATAAGCTATTTTTTATTTTAGTCCACTTTTATACTAAATGACATCATCTATGAAATAGTATCCCTTGATTCCTGTTTTGAGCCTTGTAGCCTATTGTTTTGTTTCACCTTTCACCTTCCCATTTGTACTATAATAAACTTATTTTGGCCCTGGTACTCCTTTGACATTGTGCATCACAACTCAAGAAAAATGCCTAAGTTGAGGGTGGCTATTATAGTGGTGCATAGAGTAAAGTGGATACGTAGAAGGGTAAAATAAAAGGAAAAGAAAGTAAAGATGGGAATTTTAGCAAAAGAAAAGATTAAAAAATTGTGGAAAAGTGAAAAAGAAAGAATATAAGACCACACCCAACCTGAATGTGCAATAAAGAATAAAAAAGGAGATATAAGGGTCGGATAAAAAAATTGGCTAATGAGACCCCAAGGTTAGTGTAGTGCCAAGGAGGATTAGTCAGTTGATATTTCCATATGTACCATACCAACCCCCAAGTCTACATTACAAGCTGAGAAAAGTCCTATAGTGATCCTAACTTGACTGTCTGGATGCTAAGGTAAAGAAAATAAGGGCAAGCCTATGTTATTATTGATTGGAACTTCTCATTTGAGTATGAGTGTTTCTTGATTGTCCCTGCATTGACATACATGAGTGTTTCTTGATTGTCCCTGCATTGACATACATTATTTCATATAAGTGATTGGGACATCTTTTTGTGAGGTCACATGAGTCATATTGCTAGCTATTTGCTTGTTTCGGGTAGTGTAACTTGTACATAAGCGCTATTGTCTATTGCTAATGTAATGTCATACCTTGATCGTATTTTGTCACATTGTTGTGCTTCATGTTTTCACACAGTTGGTTTTGAAAAGTACGATAGGAGGGGATGTTGTTTTTTTAGCTTAAAAGTGTTGATTGACTACCTCAAATAGCTTAGATCCTTCTAATTAAGCAACGTGTTTAGTTTTGTTTGTTTTGTTTCCTGAGGACATGCAACATTCTAAGTTGAGGGTGTTGATGTTCTATAAAAATATATCCCTTTCGACTCTTATAACGAGGAAAATATGCAAAGCTCTAAGGTTATTTTCTTAGACATGATGAGTTTAGAGTATGTTTTAAAGGAAATCATGTTTTGGATGATAAGTTTATGAAAAATTTGGGAAAGGTGTTTTTGGCTACTTATGGGAGCAATTATGGATGTTTGGGAAACTTTCTGGATTGATTGTGATCAAAGCATGTGCGGGAATTGAAGAAAAGCTGAAAAATTGCTTCCAGCACATGCCAAGTCAACTTGCGGACCATGTGTAGCACATGTGGACCGCATGTGGGCAAAGCAAGTGTCAAAAGTACGAAATACCCAGAGCTAACCTGCAAGAATTTTTGGTCTGGCACATGCGGTCACTATATATGCCCTCCCTACAAGTCGCTTGTGCTACCTGCTCCCAAAGATACGGTGCATGTAGGGACCACAAGTGGCCACCGACCCTTTTTTCTCCTATTTTGTTCGGGCTTTGGTTTTAGGGTTTCCTCATTTACTATAAATACCCCTTATGTGTTTTTTAGTAAAATTTATGCAATCTTGATATTTAAAAACATATTTTGATTTTGAGATTTGATTTTGGTCATAGAATTCTCTTATATTGACTTTGGTTGATTATTTTAGTTATAGTTTTGGGTTTCTAATTCTTCTTATTATTATTTCATCTTATTATTTCCAATCATGTATGTTGTTTGTTACTTCACAAGTATGAGCGGCTAAAAACCCTTAGTTAGGGTTTTGAAAACCCGTAGTTAGGGTTCTGAAAACCCTACATATTAATGAAGTGGGGAAAGTGCTATAGTTGTTCTTAACTAATACACATGCATGCATTGTTTTATCTTCAATATAATAGTTTATTAATGGGTGCACACATTAGGATCCCGCCTAGATTATTTTTGCTTACTCCAAAAAAGGAGTAGTGACTAGGAAAAGATAATGACAATAGTAATTTGGAGTTTAACTGTCGATCCATGCTTCTAGGTTTTATCTCCATAAGATGGTTAGATTTCATCTAATAATTAGAGACTCAAAAGATAAAAGTTAACTGGGATCGAGATAAGAGTTAGTAAGGCAACATCCTGAGACTCAAAAGGTAAAGGGTGAGATCCTTCTACTTGTCAAAAAGACTATAGAAGGTACATAACTTATTAATTCTTCATGCAACGTATTGGGTTGGTTTAACAAAGAACGATAAGCCTACTGGGGTGAGAAGACAAGGGGAACACAATCCTAGTGTTCACATACGACTGATTACAATCGAAATTGATACTCACCACTTATTCGATATTGCTACTCATAACCCCCATTTACTTTTCTAGTTCCGCCTATTGATTACAACAGTTAAGAGCCACGATTCCACGTATTACCTTGGGATTCGACCCCAACCTTAGTTGGGTTACTATATCTTACAGCGACCATATCATTTCTTAAGAAGAGGTGTATGTTGGACATCACCAGACTCTATTTAGGCATGCCATATTCCACACAGTTTGGCATCTCAAACAGCAAATTTAGAGCTCTTTGATATAACTTCAGTAGCCAAAATAAATAAAGTAGGAGATAAGGAATCTCCTTACTTTATAGCCCTTATGAAAAGGAAGAAACCATTAGGTTATCCATTAAAAAGCACAAAATACCATTTATAGAGAGAAGTTACCAAAATATATCAATAAAGTAGACTGCAAAGTCCAGTAGGACCTTGTAAAGGCAGAGTCAAAACACTCTATCATAAGTTATTACTATATCCAGATTAATCATTACATTAGCTTTTTTTCCCCTCTTTTTAATGTTAGAAACTATTTCTTTTGTCAGCAATACATTCTTAATGATGGTTCTCCCCTTAACTAAACCAAACTGATTAGGAGAAATAAAATTAGATAGAACCTGTTCTATCCTGTCATGAACCACTCTTTACTTCACCTTATTAATGAAGTTTCTTAGACTAATAGGTCTTAAGTCTTAGTAAATTTGAATAATATCTTTCTTAGAAAGTAATACCACGTTGGTGTGAGTTTTGGACTTTGGAAGAGTCTGCCCATGAAATAAACTACATGTCATTCTAAAAGTATCCTGTCCAATTATTTCCAATATTTTTGGTAATAATAGCATGTAAGTACATCGGTTCCACTTGCACACTCCCTATTTAACTTGAATATTGCTTTTTTTGACTTTCTCTTATGTAGGTATTCTGCAAATCTAGCTATTCTATTCCTGATCCACAATGGGCGAAAGGTTACCCAGAATAGCATTATTATATCTCTATTCTTCTTGAATGAATTGCTTAGTGTACCATCTAACTTCTTTTTCTTTTATGTCATATTCACCCTTGAACCAATTTCTTTGCATGCCTTTCATTTTATTTATTTTAAGCCTTTTTTCTCCATTTTACTAGATTGTGAAAGTATCTTATTAATCTATCACCCTCCACAAACCATTCAAAGACTACTTGTTAGTATCTAATATGATTCTTCATAATGTGGATACTATTTCAACTCTTGAGATTTTTTCAAAATATATTTATTATTCCAAGAAGTTGGACATCTAAAGGCTTAAGGGTTAATTTTTCTCCATAAATCTTGGTATTTCAAGCATGTTAATGTTCCCCAATTCTTATTTTATGAAAAAAATATGTGTTATATATTTTAATTTTATAGATTTAAATATGGGTTTTGATATGGTTGAGGGTTCTGGAATGGTTGAACCTTGAATTGTTTTCTAATGGTTTTGA
The DNA here is from genome assembly GCA_030864215.1 of Capsicum pubescens. NCBI lineage: Eukaryota > Viridiplantae > Streptophyta > Magnoliopsida > Solanales > Solanaceae > Capsicum > Capsicum pubescens. The sequence goes on from CM061539.1 coordinate 7,859,739, forward strand.
TGAGTTACTCATGCTTCAAAATTGGTGTTTTGGAACTAATGGGGTGCATAGGTGTTGGATTTAGAATGGAGGTCAAGGTATTTCCCCAAGTTGACTCACTTGTATAAATGGCTTTGAACTGTGAAATTATCACTTGGTTCGACTTACTCGACTATATTATTCCATTGCATAAATGGATAAACAATGCAAAGGACTTAATGGCTAGGGTTGATTTAATGAACAATGGGGGTCTAGGCATTTCCCCACGTGAATGTGATTATTATGGCATAGATATAAGCTTTCAAGTGTAAGGGTATTACGATACCCATGGTGTGCCTTAATGGTTGATTATTTGGTTAATAAATGGGTTATGTGAAACTTGTTTTAAATTAAGCTTAATTTGGGGTATGTAGCTAAATCATGAATATGTGGGTCTTGGATGACTTATACTGGAAACTTATCTTTGTTGACATGAGGTTTCATCTTGATGAACATGTACACTGTTCATACTATTGATATATAATTGTATCTTGTATTGACTTGGGATTGAGACATTACCTGGTCTTCCTTGATACCTCCAGTTCGTGCGGCTAACATGTATTGAGGCTCTTTCTGCAGAAAGAGCTGAACCCATATAGCTCGTGGGTACCTATTTATGATGGTTGAGCTCACAATCCATAATAATGTTTTATTATCATGCTAAGCCTTTTTCCCTAACCCTGCATCTATTATATATATATATATATATATGCATGTATGTGAACATGTAAGTGGGTTTGAAACAGATATGACTTGGCATTATAGTCTCCCCTATCCCTGAGTTTCATATTAGTGATTAACCCATTAACCATCTCCAAACATTGTATTCCCATGCATACAGGCACTGGAGATACTTTTACTTTTCTTATGCAGTGTTAGGTGGATTGGCTCAGTTCGTCTGTCATTTATGGTGAAGTGGTAAGCTTCAATTTTCTAAAAGGATTGGTCATTCCATTGGTCTCCTTTCATAAACTAGAATTAAGAAGTTCACATTAATATTATCTTTATTATTGTCATTATCAGAGTTGGGGGCATGTCCCGACCTAGATTAATTTTGGATTTGTAGATGCTTTGTGGATATCACTTTGGAATGGGTATTGATATTGACACTCTTAGTTATCCTTGATTTTATTATCTTTCTATCTTGTTATATGTTTAGATTTCAGCCACTGCTAGGTGTGCAATGTTCTATGTGGTTAGGAAAAAAGGGTAGTTTCCGATCCTCGGCAGACTTGAGATACCCGTCATGGCCACGCCCTGGTTTGGGTCATAAAAAAGTTGGTAACAGAAGCTAGGTTTGGTGTCATTGAGAATATACAAATCCATGTCAAGTAGAGTCTATTTTTGGGTGTTTAGTGCGCCACACTTATAAGAGAGAGTCTATAAGGCATTTAGAAATGCTTTCGTTTCTTGTTGTCCTATTTCGATCTATAAAGTGTATGGTATTAAGTCTCATCTAATTCCCATTTGTTCGCATTTTAGATCATGCAACCAAGAAGATTTGATGCTCGTGAAAACTCTTTTATCCTGCTTGAGGATAATATAGATGGGGCTCGCCTTACATGTGGAGCTTAGACTCAGTCTAGAGTTGCTACTTCTGATTACCCTAGTTGTGCTTCGCGGTCCCTACCATTCCTCCTCGGGCCCCATGGGCTGATGATAATTCTGCCCTACCGCCCTAAAAAGATATTTCTAATGCAGAGTTTCGCTGATCTATTCATCTATTGACCCTGTTCACGACATCTCAGTCACATCATACGAGTCCTACTGGTGCTGCTGTGAGTTCTTCTGAGGCCACCAGGGTTGTCCAGTTTATGAGGCCTAACCCTTCGACCTTTACTAGTTTTAAGGTTGAGGAAGATCCTCAAGGGTTCATATATGAGATGAAGAAGATTTTTCATGTGATGCATGTTTTTAACTCTAAGGGTGTGGAATTCTCTTTATACCAGCTTAAGGATGTGGCGTATCAGTGGTATGAGGAATGGGACTAGTCTAGGAAAGATGATATGGAGTTGGCTTTATGGGAGGTTTGCTTTGGTACTTTTCTTGATTGCTTCTTTACTCAGGAGTTGAGGGAGATGAAAGCTGAGAAGTTTATGAATTTAAAGCAAGGAAAAATGATGATGAAGAATTATACCTTACAGTTTCATCAATTGTCCTGTTATGCTCTTGTTCTAGTGTCTATCATGAAGGCTTAGATGAGGAAGTTTGCTTGTCTCAAGACTTGGTATTAGAGTGCAAGGTCGCCTTGCTGAACAGTGACATAGATATCTCTAGGCTTATGGTGTATATGAAATAGGTGAAATATGAAAAGAACAAACAAGATGAATTAGGGGAGAGGCAAAGTAAAAGATCTAGGTATTTTGAGTAGGGTGGTGGCCAGAAAAATAGTAGTAGAGATGGCAGAAATTAGTCTAAGAAGAAGTGGAGGAATTCTGGTTCTTATTCTAAAGCTAGTTTTCTAGATCCTAATCCATCTGGTGATCACCATTTTTTGAGAAACAGTGGATTTTGGGAACAAGGTACCCAGTCTTAAACCAATGGAGACTAGTCAGCTCCATCATATCCTCTTTGCAGATTTTGTGGATAGTAGCACCGTGGATTTTATGATGAGGAAAGGAATAAGTTTTTTAGATGTGGCCATCCCATCCATATTCAGTGGAACAATCCTTCAGGTGATGTTGCTACTGGGGCTAATAAGGTCCCGATTGCTGCTTCTTTAGTTGCCACACCAAAATGTGCCACTTCTGGTTTTGACACTAGTTAAAACCATTTATATGCTCCTACCACCCGCAGGATTCTGAGGCATCTCCTGATGTTGTTACTGGTATGTTAAAACTCTTCTCTCGTGATGTATATTTTCTACTTAATATTGGATCACCCCTTTCTTATGTGACCCCTTATGTGGCTATTCATTTTGGTTTTGGTCCTAAGTATATTCCTAATCTCTTTTTTGTGTCTACCCTGATGGGTAACTCTATTGTGGATAGAAGATTCTATAGGGTTTATGTGGTATCAATCTGTGGTAAGGAAATATTGGTGGATCTTATTGAGTTAGATATGTTAGACTTTGATGTGATCTTAGGGATGGATTGGTTGCACTCGTGCTGTGACTCTCTTGATTGTCGGACCCGAAGGTTCAATTTTCAATTCCCAAATAAACTCGTGATTGAATGGAAAGGGAGTTCCTTAGTGCCTAATGGATGGTTCATTTTGTATCTTAGAGCCTAGATTTTTTATTTGTAAGGGGTGTCTCTACCGTTTAGTGTTTGTTAAGGATTCTAGATATGAAGGTCCTTTATTGTAATTTGTCCTTATGGTCTGTGAGTTTCTTGAGGTGTTTCTTGATGATCTTCCCGGTGTTTTTCCCGATAGAAAAATTAATTTTAAAATTGACCTTCTTCTGTACACTCGTCCTATCTCTATCTCTCTCTACAGAATGACTCTAGTTGAGTTGAAAGAACTTAAGGAGAAATTTAAAGATATCCTAGATAAGGGTTTTATCCACCCTAGTATTTCTCCCTGGGGATCTCCAATTCTCTTTGTGTGTAAGAACGATTGGTCCCTTTGGATGTGTATAGATAACCGCCAATTGAATAGGGTGAACGTAAAGAATAAGTATTCGCTTTCTAGGATTGATGATCTCTTTGATCAGTTTCATGGTGCTAAGTACTTTTTTAAGATTGATCTTCGATCGGGTTACCATCAGTTGAAGATTAAGGAGATGGACAACCCTAAGACTGTTTTTCGAACCCGATATGGTCATTTTGAGTTTTGGTGATGTCCTTTGGTTGGACAAATGCCCCGATGACATCCATGGATCTTATGAACTGGGTCTTCCATTATTTATTGGATTTGTTTGTAATTGTATTTATTGATGATATTTTGGTATATTCCAAGAGTGAGGCAGATCATGTTGATCACCTCCGCATAGTGTTGTAGACCTTTAAGGATTAGTGGTTGTATGAAAAGTTTCCAAAGTGTGAGTTTTGGTTAAATATTGTGATCTATCTAGGTCATGTTATTTCTAGTGAAAGGATCATGGTGGATCCACAGAAAGTTGTGATGGTTAAGAAGTGGCCTAAACCCACGACTCCAATCGATATTCAGAGCTTCTTGGGTTTAGCTGGTTATTATAAAAGGTTTGTGGAAAGTTTCTCTTCTATTGCTTTACCATTGACTAAGTTAACTTAGAAAAAGGTAAAATTGATATGCTTAGCTCGTTATTCAAGAAATTTTGAAGCTTCATGGTGCTTCAGTTTCCATCATATTCGATCGAGGTACTTAGTTTTTATATCACTTTTGGCGTTCCTTTCAGAAAGGCTTGGGAATTAAGGCGAACCTTATCACCGATTTCCATCCTCATACGGATGGACAAGCGGTGAGGATGATTTATAATTTGGAGGATATGCTAAGGACTTGTGTAATAGATTGTGGTAGTGGTTGGGTTGACTATTTGTCTATCATAGAGTTTGCATATAACAATAGTTATCACTATAGTATTGGGATGGATTCTTTTGAGGCCTTATATGGTAGGAGTTGTACGTCTCCTATTGGGTGATTTAAGGTTGGTGAAAATAGGTTGTGGTCCCGACTTGGTTCACCAAGCTATGGAAAAGTTGAAGGTGATTCGAGATAGGCTTAAGACCACCCAAAGTCACCAAAGTCCTATGCAGATGTAAGGCAAAGAGATTTGGAGTTTGATGTGGATGATTTGGTGTTCTTGAAGGTGTCTCCCATGAAGGGAATGTTGAGTTTTGGGAAAAAAGAAAAACTCAACCCCCATTATGTGGGTACTTATAGTATTTTTTAGGCAAGTGGGAAATGTGGCTTATGATTTAGAATTGACTTTAAGTTTGGGATCTATTCATCCAGTTTTCCATGTGTTGATGTTGAAGAAATCCGTGGGTGATCCTTCCTTGGTTGTTCCTTTGGAGTTCATTGGTGTTTCAGATGCTTTGTCATGTAAGGAGGTCCTAATTGAGTAATTGGATCAGCAAGTATATCGGTTGCGGACTAAGGATGTGGACTCGGTGAAGATTCAATGGAGAAACCAAAGTGTGAAGAAGCTACTTGGGAAGCCAAAGAGGACATGCAGTCCTAATATCCATTCTTTTTCCCACTTCGAGTAATCGTGCATGAGGTATGTGTATTTCTTAACATCTTTGTTTTCTGACTTTGTTGAAGAAAATTGTGATTTCCTTGATATCATTGTTTTATGTCTTTTTTAAAGTTAAGTGTGGATGCTCTCTGTGTTAACTCGTGTTACTAAATATCTTATCTCATCATTCGGGGATGAAAGATCCTATGGGGGAGGGGGAGAATGTAACACCCCAGAATTTGGTCCCTAAAACTTTCTGAGTTTTTCAACTCGCTTACCAGAATGTGACTCTCCTAATGATTCGTAACATGTCATTACGATTCTTAGGGACCCAATCATAGACTGGACAATATGTTGGATTAGAGTTTCTATTATGAATACGACTAAAAGTTTACGAGTCATGAAGTCTCAAAATGAGTCGTATAGTCCCATCCATAGCCAAACTAGTGTGATGCGCAAAGTATTATGTCTTGACTATGACTTGGATCCTATGAGTCGTAGCGTCTCTTAACAAGTCGTAGGGTGGGATTCGTAGGTTCACCATAGGGGGTTTTCTCAATAACTGTCTAGACTACAACTCGTGGTAATGAGCCATAGTGAGTCATAATAAGTCGTATAGTGACGCATAGTCACTAGTGATAATTTTTCTATTTTAAGTTGAGGGCACTTTGGACATTTCCCTCTTTACCCACTGATGACGTCCAAGCAACACCTCCTTTTAGATGATGATACGATCATTGTTAAGATATAGTAATCCAACTAAGGTTGGGGCCGAATCCCAAGGAAACACTTGAAATTACAGTTATCAATAGTTGTAGTCTACGGGTAGTACTGGAAAGTAAATGGGGGATTTGTTTGCAGTAGTCTTGAGCAAGTAACTATAACACCCCGAGTTTGGTACCCCAGATGCTACACGGTTCTTATAATCTAGAAGGACTATAAGCTAACCCATGACTGATATCTGTAACTGAGCACTACAAAAATATACTTAAATATGCAGAATATAAGTTTTAAGGCCATAAGTTCAAAACTAAATCATAACTGATAAAACAATGTCCAAACAAGGTATGATAATACACAAAACTGGAATAATTGTCTGAACATGCTATAGTCTGAAAAAGGCTCTAAAATTATCTGAAATAAGGAGTTGATGGGACAATCCCTCAACTAACCCTATCTACTGAACTAACTAAGTACTGAAGTAATAAAATAATCATGTCCTTAAAGTATAAGGACTCACCACTGACTCTGACTACTGAAATCTGGAATGCTACGGATGTTCTGGAGCTCGTACTTCTAAACCTATGTATAAAACACCATAGCGTAAGAGAAAAATATGCGTCAGTATGTGAGAATATATTGGTATGCAAAGTGGGGTAGGCTGAATGCAAGGGTTCATATGCATAAACTATAACTGATTGAATAACCCGAACATGACTGCGTAAGAATACATGAACTGTAACTGAGATCGTGATAACACTAAATACTAAATCTGAAATATTGATAACATGGATTACTGATAACTGAGATATTGTTAACTGAGTGACTGTGTCTGACAATCCTGATTCTGATGAGACTAGCTGAGTTCTGTACTGAACTAAGTAACTGTATCTGACAGTCCTGAAATCTGTAGAACTATCTGAGTTCTATTCTAAAGATTGAGATTGAAACTGTGGGAGGTAATCATCTAACCGACATGCCCCTTTTTCTATAATAGATTTGGGGTCCAACCTGTAACCCCAGTTAGAACGGTATCAATACCGCGCCACTGATAAAGAAACTGAAGAGTGACCCTCATCTATCAGGTACCCTAATAAGAAAGGTGGGACCCTCTACTGTTAGGTTAAGCCACTTCAGCAACCTCAACTGACAGTGTGTGATGTCTCAACCTACGCTGGCTACGTAGTTCTGGAATGCAAGGATTGCTTCTAAGAATCACACCCTCTACTGGCAGTGTGTGCTCCCATCCTTGGGTTTACTCGGTGTTGAATCCTACTCCCAACTGAATAGAAACTGAACTAATTTTCCTAGTTCACACTAGGCATGACTGAGTTGTTACTGATGGTATAGTTTAACTGAACTGAACTAAGTTTACTGAGTTCCGTTGACTGGCGGAATACTACTGAGTTTCTGTTATCTGACTGAGATTACTGGGATTACTAGATTACAAAGATTACTGAGATTACTGAGTAGGACTGTACTGATACTGAATTACTGAGTTTTTCCTGAGTCATGTGACTGACTGAATTCTACAAATCATGGTTGCTTGATGATATATTCTACCACTTGGAGTTTATTCAACAATTTTGCAAAGGACAAGTCCATTTTATTCATGTTATAATTTAAGGAAAACTGTTGAAACCTGTTCGGCAGTTTCTGTAGGACCATCTCTACCTGAGATTTCTTATCAATAACCGTATCAAGAATTTTTTGCTCATTCAACAGACTCATTATTTTAAGAACATGCTCTCTCACTGAAGTTCCTTCAAACATTTTTGTGGTTAAGAGGGCTTTCATAGTCGTCAACTTTGTAGCATGATTTTGCTCATCGAACATCTCTTTGAGAGATTCAAGCATATCGTAAGTAGTAGTCATGGACTGATGTTGATGCTACAGCATATTTTCCATGGAGGAAAGAATGTAGCATCTTGCTATTTCATTAGCCTTAACCCACTAACCGTAGACTTTAGTCTCATCATCAGTCGGTTTAGCCAACTTAACACATCATTCCTTAACCAACACAAATTTAAATCCCTCAGTAGTAAGAACAATATCCAAATTATGTTTTCAGTCCACATAGTTTGGGCCTTCTAATTTATTGATTCAGGATAGAGGTTAAGGAATTGAATTAAAACATGTTAATCTGTTATATAATCAAATTAAAAATAGATCATTAGTATGTTGTAGAATAATAAAATTCTTAAAAACACATCACACATATAACCATGCACATAAGCAGAAACTTAACCATTTAAGCAAATATACATATAATTTCAGATATTTTATCTCTTAAATAAAATAGAACCAACTCAGTTAGAGAGTAAACTATTGATTTAAGTTAGATAAATATCACATTTCATAAGTCTCTGTATCATTAAACTAATATGTAACTTAGTTGAAAAGTTAATACAAGTCATAAAAAGCAAGAAACTAAACAACAGTATTACACTATACAAGTTTACCCGATGAGGAAGATGACCTAAGTCAATATCTAAACTCATATTATTTATTATTATTAAGCACTGAAAATCATAAGGCATGATCCCTATCACCACTGGTTTGCAAAAAATAATTTTTTTCAAAATTTTTAATTTTTCAGAAACATAAAAATGCCCAAAAACCTATCAAAATGACCCCAAATGGCCAAAAAAGGGCCTAGGTCATAGAAAAGTTGTGTGTATTGCTTAAGGGGTCATTTATAATGAACCTACAAAATTTCAGGTCATTTGGAGTTCGTTAAAAGCTTAAAAACTTTAAAACCGACCAAATCGATAATTATTGACCGGGCTGTCATGAGGTTCACCAAGACTGCCTGGGCTGCTTAGCCTTACCACTACACTATTTTTAAGATATATAGGTGACTAAGGTGTTGGGTCAATTCAAAAAACTTTATAGTTTTTTCCTTAATTCAGAAAAACGATTTTGACAAAACAAAGTAAAACATGTAAAATCCATTTTGTGTTTTCTTGATGATAAACATAGATTCTGTAAATCATAAATATCATCAAAAACATGTTTTATACAAATATTATTCAAAATATGTACAACAAATCATGTAATTTTCTTTAGCATTATCTGGCATATGTAATAAGGCTACTAATACCAATTGTTAGAGCATGCACAACGGAAGCAACAATTAACCAAAATCAACAACTTACATAACATCTAGATAATATAATCAAAATAAAAATAAAAAAACTTACCTTTCGAAGCTTTCACACAATTCGTTCAACACCTTGCATGTCAGGTCTGTTGCCTTCTACTACTTCCTAGTTAACTTCTTTTTAATTAATACTTCTGTGGGCAACTTAATTTTTTATTCTGAAAAATGATTATATTTTTTCTGAAAAACTAGCCTTATTTATCCCAATCTTTCGTTGAAGAAGAAAAAGTAAAAACAAATATTTTAAGCTATTATTTCTACCTTGATGGCACTATAATAGTCAAAACGTTTTCTCCTTAATTAGCCTTATTAAGGACAAAAACATTTTTAGCTCTTTATTTGTATTAAAACATTATTTATTGATATTAAAATATCTTTTATTTATATAGAGGACCAGTAAAAATTACTTCTTCTACAAAATCCCTTTCCTTTTTCAAAATTGATTATTTAATTAGGCATAGAAGGGATCGCAGATTTATCAACTGAGATTTTCAATTATGATATTAATTCACAACTGAATGAATTATCATACTATAATAAAATACAAATTATTCTACTAAAAACCTGCAATTGCACTCCTCTATTTAATTTGAAATCAACCATTACATCTTATTTAATTTCCCATGTTAGAATTACGGAAACTAATCAATAATACTAAATTCTCTAAAAAACTTATTGATTAATTTAATTATTTATTTATAATGCTTAAATTATTTCACGTGGCGGATATAAAATCCACCTGTAGGATTTTCACATGAAAACTTATAAGCAACTATAAAGGGATGTCTTCTATCTCAAGTCCAAGACGTGGTTCTATCAACTAATTACTATTTCATACATACTAAATAGGGTCTCGTTGAGACAAAAGAGTACATTTTTTAACTTATCTAACAAAGTTAGTTCCTACTATGTCCGCCCATAGAGCTTCTTGTGTGCATATGTAATACCCCGTATTTAACCTAGTTTAAAATTCGTCCCTTGAACATTAGAGACTTGATTCAAAGATGAATAACTTTTATCCCATGCGGTATTTTTAAGATTTCAACTTTTTATCACATGGGAAATTGAATAAGCTTTCCATCGATACCCAATTCACCTAAATTCGATACTCGGTGAAGAAGTTAAAGTAATTTCAGTGAGCAGTATTCTCGATGGGCAAGCCACCACGTCGCGGTGGAGGACAAATCGACAATTGTCAAATTCCAGTAGCTCACCGTGATAAGCCCACGTCGCGGTGAGTATAGCGATGGGCACACCATCACATCACGATAAGAGCCATTTCGGTAATCGTCAAATTCCAATAGCTTACCGCGATTAGGCCGCGTAGTGGTGAGTCTCAAATCAGCAATTGTCACAATCCAATAACCCACTACGATGAGGTAGCGTCGCGGTGGGAATCGTAATGAGCCAGTCACCGCATCGCGGTGAGGCTTTAATCTGCATTTCAGTTATGGAATTTTAAATTTCAAGGGCATCTTAGACATTTCCCATAGACCAGGTCAGCCTTATACAGAAAATTAATCCCTAGATGACCAAAATATCTCATTATTCACTCAAGTCTCCCCAAATTTCATCATTCTCTCTCAAAAGCAAGAAACCCTAAGTTTTAAATTCAAGCACAAGGCTCAAGAATTCCTCCAAGAATCTTTACGGATTTACATTCTAAGGTATACACAGTGTTCATTCATGGACTCCTTTCGTCCATGAAGCTCAAGAATACTATTTTAAAAGCATATATCATGATGTTTATGTTGTGGAGTGATTTGACCATGTTTATCATGTTGTATGATTCAAAGTTGGAATCTTTATGTGTTACTTGTGATACTACGTTAGCATGTGTGTTGAAATCCATGAATTAATTTAGTTATGACATGTTAATTTGATAATTATACCTATGCCCTAAGGGTGGATGCAAAGTGTTTGATAAAATGCCTTAAAAGGTAGAAATCATGCATTATAGATCAAATATGAACTAAATGATAAATGCATGCTATCCTCTTATGTTCAAATGGTTTCCATGCTATTGTTGTGTAACATATATGTTGTTTGAATGCCCATGATATTGAAATATGAAAGTATGACATGACTACATGCATTCCTATCCATGTATAATAATATGATAACCATGTGCTTCATGAAATCCCCTAATTACTATTGTAGTATGAATTGCTGATATTGGTCATGTATTCATGAAGAGTCAAGTCATGTTAGTTTCCTTCTATCGAGTCCTGGGGGTACTTGTACCCAAAAAATATAGTTGTGTGCCTAGAGCTTGTGTCATGTTTCAAGATACTCTCAGTCAAGCCATGTTTAGTAGAATTCAGTCAGTCTCAGGACTCAAGAAAACTCTCAGTAATCTCAGTGAATCAGTAATCTCAGAAACTCAGTAATCTCAGTAGTATTCCATCAGTCAATGAAATTCAATAAACTCAGTCCAGTTCAGTTAAGTTAATCATGTCCAGTGTCTATTCAGATAGGAGTAGGAGTTAGCACCGAGTGAACCCAAGGATAGGAACACATACTGCCAGAGTAGAGGGAGTGATTCCTAGAAGCAATCCTTGCGTTCCAGAACTATGTAGCCAGTATAGGTTGAGACATCAACACAATCAGAATGAGGGTTGATGAGGTAGATAAACACTATCAGATAAAGGTCCCACCATTCTCTTTTTGGAGACACTATCATATGAGGATCACCCACAGCTTATCTTTACCCGTGGCATAATAATGACACCCTTCCAATTGGGGTTACAGGTTGGACCCAAACTTAGCTATAATATCTCATTCAGGGTATGTTGGTTAGATAACTACTTCCCACAATTACAGTCTCAGTCTCAGTAAAAGAACTTAGATAGTTCTTCAAAATTCAAGACTGTCAGATACAGTCAATTCAGTACAGTACGAAACCCAGCTAGTTCCATGTCACGCCTCAAATCTTATTGGGGCGGACTGGTACCCGTAACCGAGAAGGCCCGGGAGAACCAGCTCATAACCTTATACTCCCATGCATACCTCTATGACAACCCAAAATTCGGACAGCATCATGTCGCATATAAAAGGAAATAATCACCTGTATAAGCTCGAGCACACATATATATGTATATACAATACTTGGCCGTTGGAGCCATCACGTCTATTAACAAAACACCACCTTGATTGTACATAAGGTCTACAAAGCCTCTAGACAACACACCCCGTCATATAACTAACTTCTATACAATACCAAAAGTGACTGGATATGACACGAAAATCCCCGAAGCAAATTGGAGCTCACCAAAAGCATCTGGATATCCTAGCTCCTACTTGTGTGGTGTATGAGCTGAGGTATCTGTGCCTGCAGCATGAAATGCAGGTCCCCCATGGGGGACGTCAGTACAAAATATGTACTGAGTATGTAAAGCTGTAGATAATCACATATGATATAGGAGCTCAATAGAAATCAGAAACAAGTGAATAAATCGTAATAGGAGTGGTCCACACTTACTAGAACTTGTGACAACCTGTACATTGTATTTATTCAATCACTTTACCTTCGTTCTTATCATTTTTGTAATCATTATTGTACTGTACTGTGACCATTAGGCTGCCTCCAGTACATATCAACTGGGATCGACCCATGATAGGCATATGCCCCTGGGATACCACCCATAAAAACATAAATAGGGATCGACCCATGATAGGCTTATGCCCCTGGGATACCACCCGATAAGAGAGAACTTCCATCACTTAGTTCAATTAATCTTTGAGATTGTTATTTCGGTCGCCACCACATTTTTGATACTTTGAAACAATGATACATCAATAAGAGACATATAAATAGACCATCAATGCAATAACAATGAAGTAAGAACTCATTGTCATATCAATGAAGTGTTTTGGAGTCATCAATGCCATAACAATGAAGTAGGAACTTATTGGTCTATCAATGAAACGTTTTGGAGTCATTAATAGCACATGGATCTTGTTTGAGTAACCGAATACCTTCTGACATTCATTAGTACAATAAACATGTAAGATTTGGAAAACAAGTAAGTATTGGAATGTCTTGACATCTTGTAGGGTGGAAACAAGTTCATTGGTAACGTAGGACATCATACAAAACCATTATGGATCACATGTTATTGAATAACTTTGGAAACTTTCTTAATAGAACAATTGTTCACTTTCATGCCAAAGATATGGTATAGAGTATGCTTTAAATACCTGACTGTCAACCTTCAATACTAGTCCCAAATTGACTTCCCGTCTTTTCGGATTACTTATCTACAATGAACATATATAGCAATCTAGTATTAGCAACCAAACGTCACAATTCAATTATTTGAATTCACCAAACTAGTGGTTAAGTAGTAAGCCTTAATTACACCATAAAGGGTATCACCTTAACCCTCGTATACTCCAATTACATTCACATGCCATGCATATTCATACAACATCCTCCAATATCAAGTTTGGATTCATTTATCCTTCCAACCAATCTATTAAACCAAATTGAGCCATAGACATAAATAATCATCAATTCAATAGTATATCACCATATCCACCTTCCATAACTCAATTACCATATCCACCTTCCACACGATAAAACCAAACTATGCAAAATAGTCCATAACCCTATTTCCATCACCTTTCAATAACATCCAATACATATAATCCTCTATCACACATATACATATGGAAAAGAACAAAGGAAAATAATATTCATACCTTAGAATTCATCTCTTGATTACGCAATCCTGTTTGCACAAATAATAGGTGTCGTTCGAAGCTCTCGAGATGACAAACGCAGTTATCGGATTACTTTGGAATTTCTACGGTTGAATCAAAAGTAATTTAAAGGTCAAATTTGGCTAGGGTTTATTCTTTCTCAATGATTGATGAAGAAAATGAGTTTTTGAACTCATATACATGTATATATACACATATTCCCGTCCATAATATAATAGGAAATGACCAAAATGCTTTTAAAATTTAAATAATGTCAAATCTGTCCTTTGGTGGACTGTTTTGTTAAGCTAAAGTAGATCGACTATAACTCTTTGATCCGATATTGTATTAGGGTGAAATTGGTATCGTTGGAAGGATAATTCAAAGGGATTTCATTTCATATAAAGTAGGCCACCCAGTTCATCCTGTACAAGGAGTTATAGTCGTTTGAAGTTGACCCTAAAAATCTGTTTTGATAGGCTGAAGTAAAATGAGTATAACTCCTTACTCAAATGTTGGATTTGGATGAAACCAATTTAATTGGAAAGAAGACTCAAAGATCTTTCTTTTAATAGGTCACATCTCTACCAGTTCATTATATTAAGGTAGTTATGATCGTTCGAAGTTGACCCAAAAATTCGGCTGGCCTCAGTAGTTTGTGTGCAGGAAATTTTCCTGCACATTTACTATTCCCAAATATCCCGGCCACCGCTTTATAGTTTTGAACGTGCTCGATTATATCCGAAACCTATCCATTTTTGGAAATATTTATATCGTTGGAAAGCTTATTCAATAACCTTCGCATGGATCCATCGACGGGCAAATTCTGGTATAAATAAAATAAAAAAATTAATTCCATATAAATAAGACCAATACACGTACTTGAATACGCCAATACACGTACTTGAATACGGGGTGTTACATTACATCAAAACTTAGACTGTCAGATATAGTCACTCAGTATCAGTTATACCAGTTATCAGTTACTTATGTTATCTATCAGTATTCAGACTCAGTAGTTAGCATTATCATGTTATTCAGTTTCAGTTACGTATTCATGTATGCATTCTCACTTTCATGTTAGTCAGTCAGCTAGAATTATTCATGCTATGAACCCCTCATGAATAATCCTACCTCACTTGTATACCAGTACATTCAGTCGTACTGACGCATTTGCGCTATGGTGTTTCTATACCATAGGCTCAGAGGCACGAGTACCAGCGCAGCAGTAGCATTCCAGTCTTCAGTACTCAGAGCCAGTGATGGGTCCTCATCATTCGAGGACAGGATTATTTCCATTTGTCATTATTTCAACTCATTATCAGTAGATGGATTTAGTTAGGAACATGTCTCATTCAACTCTTTATTTCAGATTATTCAGACAGTATTAGAGGCTTTCAGACTACAGTGTTTTCAGACTAGTATGATTAGACAGTTATTACAGTTTTGTTTTGGTATTGATATACCCTATTCCCAGATGTTATGATTTATTCTATATGTGAACCTTATGGTCTTTCAACCTTTATTTCCGCATTTCATAGTACATTATGCAGTGTTTAGGTACAGATATCAGTCATGGGTTAGTTTGTGGTCCTTCGGGGTCATGAGCACCGTGTAGCGTTCTGGGCACCAAATATGCCCTCTAACTAATAAAATGCTCAAAGATATCCTAGTATGTCCGCCCATAGAGATTTTTGTGCGCATATGGAGGAACTACAAAAAAGGTCACATTTCCAAGATTTTGTATCCTTGTTCCTTCCTTGTCTTGAGCATTCGCTACCTTATTTTGTTCCCTATAGTTATGTTCTACCACTGGATGGCCCATCTCTGCCAGTTGTGACCTACATTCTCTAATCAAAGTATCATAAAATAAATTCCCACAAAGAATCCACTACCCTATTTTGTTCCCTATAGTTGTGTTCCACCACTGGATGGCCCAGCTCGGCCAGTTGTGACCTGCATTCTCCAATCATACTAAATAGGGTCCCGTTGAGAAAAAAGAGTACATTTTTTAACTTGTCTAACAAAATTAGTTCCTAGTATGTCCTCCCATAGAGCTTTTTGTGCGCATATAGGAGGAACTATAAAAAGGGTCACATTTCCAAGATTTTGCATCCTTGCTCCTTCCTTGGCTGGAGCATCCGCTACCCTATTTTGTTCCCAATAGATGCATTCTACCACTGTATGGCCCAACTTTTCCAGTTGTGACCTACATTCTCCAATCAAAGTATCATAAAGTAAATTCCCACTAGTAATCATATTGATACATTGTTTGGAGTCCACATTAATATGTATAGGGATGAGATTGTTGGTTTTGACCATCCTCAGTCCCTCTATTATAGCCATAAGCTCTATTTTGTTATTTTTGGCAGTTGCAAAGCTCTTAGAGAAGCCTATGATCCAGTCACCTCTGTGGTTCCTAACTACTCCCCCCCTCCCTCCCTCTTTCCTCGGATTGCCAAGGCAAGATCCATCGGTGTTTAGTCAAAAAGATTTGATTGGAGGGGGGTTCCACTTAACATAGATATTGGTGGTGTGATGTTTGGTGCTTAGGGGGTTTAAGTAGTAGAACTCCACAGCCTCAGCATATGAGTTCCTGAAGGATAGTCTATTAGTGCGACCATTGAATTGGTTGTTATTCCTTGTATTCCAGATCGCCCACCCTTTAATAGATAAAAATAATAAATCAATCCACATAGATCATAATAATTATATCAAGATTAAGGGTATAAGTATATCCAATGAACTAGAGAAGTTGTTTATAAATATTCAGAAAACAAACAAACATCTATAATTGATCCGTTCAATACATAAGAAATGTACTAGCACAAGAAGTTGAAATATTATCATTCCCATAATTAAGATCAAATTATATTTAATCTTGTGCTACAATCAACAAGATGTTTTTCCTACATCATCTTTGATTATGAACATTAATTTATTATTTATAAGAACCGATAATTTTAATCTTTCGTGCATGAGTTAAAATACTTCATACACAAAATTGTGTACTATATAAGTAAATGTATGGGTGTCAAATGGGCCGGGCCGGGCCAACCCGGAACTGGACCTTCCATTTTAACCGGGTTGAGGGCCGGTTAAGGGCCGATTTTGATGCTAGCCAGGCCGGGCTGGGTCGGGCCAAACAGTAAAAAAATTAAAACCCACCCTAACTCGGCCCACTTAACCCAACCCGGTCAAACCCACCAAAACCCGGTCAAACCCGGTTAAAAACCGGTCAAACCCGTTTAAAAAATAAATAAAAAATCCAATATACACTATATACACTCCAATATACACTATATACACTCCAATATACAATATATATTTTTTAAAAAATATATAAACAATTACACATATATACGTACCATTCAATATATAATTATATATGACTATACGTACTACTTTAAATAAAACATATGCTATAATAGTATAATATATATATATATATATATACACTACAATATATATATATATATATATATTTATATACTAATTTATAAAACATATACACATGTATACGTTAAATATATACTACTTTAGAAGATATTTACACATATATATGCACCATTCAATATATATGTACTACTTTAAATAAAATATATACTACAATATATACATATATATATACAACAATATGTATATATATATAGTTACATACTAATTTATAAAACATATACACTTGTATACTTTAAAGATATACGTCTATAGAAGATATATACACATATATACGCATCATTCAATATATATGTACTACTTTAAATAAAGTATATACTACAATATATATATATATATATATATATATATACTTACATACTAATTTATAAAACATATACACTTGTATACGTTAAATGTATACTACTTTAGAAGATATATACACATCTATACGCACCATTCAATATATATGTACTACTTTAAATAAAATATATACTACAATATACATATATATATATACACAACAATATACATATATATAGTTACATACTAATTTATAGAACATATACACATGTATACGTTAAAGATATACGTCTATAGAAGATATATACACATATATACGCACCATTAATATGTACTACTTTAAATAAAGTATATACTACAATATATATACATATATATATACTACTATATATATATATACTTTTATACTAATTTATAAAACATATACACTTGTATACGTTAAAGATATAAGTCTATAGAAGATATAAACACATATATACGCACCATTCAATATATATGTACTACTTTAAATAAAGTATATACAACAATATATATATGTGTGTGTGTGTGTGTGTGTGTGTGTGTGTGATAGTTAATTAATAATATATTAAAAGTAAGTTTTTAATTTAAACTAGAAATTCATTTTAAATCATTTTAAATCAATATATAGGTACTACTTTAAATAAAATATGTACTACAATATATATGTATATACTATGTATGTATGTATATATATATATATATATATATAGTTATATACTAATTTATAAAACATATACACTTGTATACGTTAAATATATACATCTATAGAAGATATATACACATATATACGCACCATTCAATATGTATGTACTACTTTAAATAAAATATATACTACAATATACATATATATGTATTACAATGTATAGATGGTTATATTATACTAATTTATAAAACATATACACTTGTATACGTATAATATATACATCTATATAAGAGATATAGACATATATACGCACCAATCAATGTATATGTACTACTTAAAATAAAATATATACTACAATATACATGGATTACAATACCTAGATAGTTATATTATACTAATTTATTAAACATATACACTTGTATACGTTAAATATATACATCTATATAAGATATATACACATATATACGCACCATTCAATATATATGTCATACGTTAAATAAAATATATACTACAATATACATATATATATACTACAATATGTATATATATATATAGTTATATACTTATTTGTAAAACATATACACTTGGATACATTAAATATATACATCTGTAGAAGATATATACACATTTATACACACCATTCAAAATATATGTACTACTTCAAATAAAATATATACTACAATACATATATATATATACTACACTATGTATATATATATATAGTTATATACTAATTTGTAAAACATATGCACTTGTATACGTTAAATATATACGTCTAGAGAAGATATATACACATATATACACACCATTCAATATATATGTACTACTTTAAATAAAATATATACTACAATATACATATATATATATATATATATACTACAATATGTATATATATATAGTTATATACTAATTTGTAAAACATATATACTTGTATACATTAAATATATACATCTGTAGAAGATATATACACATATATACACATCATTCAATATATATGTACTATTTTAAAAAATATATATACTACAATATACATATATATATACTATAATATGTATATATATATATATATAGTTATATACTAATTTGTAAAACATATACACTTGTATACATTAAATATATACATCTGTAAAAGATATATACACATATATACACACCATTCAATATATATGTACTATTTTAAATAAAATATATACTACAATATACATATTTATATACTACAATATGTATATATATATAGTTATATACTAATTTGTAAAACATATACACTTGTATATGTTAAATATATACGTCTATAGAAGATATATACACATATATACACTTCTATAGAAGATATATACACATGTATACGCACCATTCAATGTATATATACTACTACTTATCAAATATACTACATTATATATACATTACAATATATATAGATATACTTATATACTAATTTATAAAATATATACACATGTATACGTTAAATATACACTTCTATAGAAGATATATACACATGTATACGCAACATTCAATGTATATATACTACTACGTATAAAATATACTACATTATATATACATTACAATATATATAGATATACTTATATACTAATTTATAAAACATATACACATGTATGCGTTAAATATACACTTCTATAGAAGATATATGCACAAATATACAAAACATATGCTACTTAATATAATAAATTAATAATATTTGGTAGTAAATTAATAATATATTAGAAGTAAGTTTTTAATTTAAAGTAGAAAACTAGAAATTCAATTTAAAATTTTAAATCGTTAAATGAAAAAATATAAAAAGCAAGGACTAAGGAGTGAATGAATTTGGGAAATTTTATTGAATGCAAAATGATCCAAAATTTATAATTTACATGAATGAAAAATCTATAAATTATGCATCATTTTTTCCAACTCATTCTTATTAATATTAATGGGAACTTGCATAGGATAGTCAAAGTCAACGGGGGCAAAACCATGCATTGGACTTGATTCTACTGAGTTCTCCCGTGAAGTCATAATTTCTTCAAGTTTCAGCTCGTCGCTCGGCTCCGGTTCCATTCCTTGGTTTTTTCTTTCCGCTCTAATCCAATCTCTGAGTCAAACTAGAACATTCATTACATTGCTTCCCAATGAGTGTCGGTTGTCTCCAAGCTGCTGTCGTCCCTGACTAAAGGCGCTCTCTGATGCAACGGTTGACATTGGAACATTCAAGATATCTCTAGCTAATCTTGAAAGCACAGGATATTGTGTTTCATTACTCCTCCACCAATCCAACGTGTTGATCCGTCGTCTGCGATCCTCTGGTACCGTCCGAAGATAATATTTCAGCTCTTCCCGATAAGTTGATGTGTAAGTTCTCTCATCAACACTGTTCCAACAATTTAAATCATAAAACGAATCAGAAAAACCACTATGTGCCGACCTTTTAGAAGATGATGGCTCCTCGGGAGGATGAGGAGCGACAGTTGGAGTGATATTTGTAGGTACGGCTAAATCAAATAAATTATCATAGTGATTATATAATTTTTCTATGTAATCCTTTGCATCAATCGTAGCCATCCACAAATCAGGTTGTACTTGTTCAGAATCATGGTTAGTATTTATTTCTAAGTTAGTATAAATAAGAGTACTAAAGTGACACATATTATTATATTTCATGCACGGATTTAGCATAGCACCAACCAAGTAAATAGGGGAAATCGGGAAAAAATATTTTTTAAATGTCGTAAACATGGCGCCAACAGCTTCTTTATAACCTTCTTTATTTTTATATTCTTTGAGCAAACCAGAAATATCGGCTATATATGCCAAAATATTACAAACAGTAGGATAATAAGCACCAGAAAATTCAACTGTAGCTACATAAAATTTTTCTAAAAACTTAACAAGATCATTAATTACAACCCAGTCAGAATTATGTAGCATGCAATTAGCAGAATCAGCAAATGAACCGCAATGTTGGTTAAAAGCTAGTGTAATAGGAATTCTATATTTATAACAAGTTTTTAAAATTCATACGTAGAATTCCATCTAGTATCAATTTCCTCAGGCATCAAAATCGGTGTAAGTTCATTTTCTTGAGATTTAACTTTAAATTCTCTAATTCTCGATCTACGATTATTTCCTTAAATAAAACCAACAACAAGGCGAATTTTTTCAATATAAAACTCAAAAAACTCAAGACCATCTTTTACAATTAAATTATATATATGACATGCACACTTAATATGAAAAATTTCAGGCAAGGGCGGAGATAGCGTAGATTTTAATTTTTTTATAGCAGTGTTGTTGTTAGAAGCATTATCAAAAGCAATACATAAAATTTTATTTTTGATACCATAATATCCGGCAATTTTAACAATAGAATCAGCAATAAATTATCTAGTATGTTTACGATCTTCATCATATAAAAAAGCAAGAATACGTTTTTGCATCACGAAATTACTATCCATCCAATGACAAGTTACGGTTAAATAATCATTTTTATTTACAGCACGACCAAGATCAGAAGTTAGGGACAATCTACATTGAATATTTTTTAACAATGTTGATAAATAAAAATAATATTGTGAATGAAGTCTAAAAATATCAAACCGACAAGTAGTTCTAGGAATACCGTTAAACATAGGATTATAAATTGCTTGTATATAACGAATAAAGGCATCAGAAGAAGGAAAATTAAAAGGCAAACAACCCACATCTACCATTTTAGCTATTTCTTCCTGGTCCCTCAATTTATTATACTTCTTCGCTACGTGACCGGTTACTGGGTCCATTCTAGTTTGCGTTGGCCCACCAACATCCCCACCACCTTTTGCAATATTTAACTCTCTTTTGTGATCTCCGGCTACATGTCTCATTAACGTACCCGTACCCCTTGCTTGCCTCCACTTCTATGCTTATATATTTGTTGACAAATATTGCATTGCGCCTCAATATCTGATATACGTTCAAAAAATTGTCATGCAATACTAGTTCTTTAACGAGGTCTTGGGGCACTGGGAGGACGGGGAGGGAGATTAACCGATTCAGATCTAACGTTAGCATCTCCTACTGCGGGTGTCTCAGCAATATTTTCATTATCTTCGTCTAAATTAACCGCATCTACTTCATTTTCTTCTTCTATACTGTAATTTTCCTGAGCTTCTGCATAATCCATATCGTGAGCACCTACACCTATTTCTTCCTCAAAAGGTGTACCAAGCAGTACCGGAGGCGAAGGCACACGGGTATATCTACTACTTGAACTACCTCTACCGCTAGTAATTCGCTTTTTACTACCACTGCCGCTTTCGGGACAAAAAAATTTAACACCTTTAGTAGCGAGGTTTCTTAATTTATCCATAATATAAATTAAATTAAACTAAAAATATTCAAAATACACAAATATAATAAAATTAAATATTAAACAATTAATACAATAAATAAAAATTAAACGTAAGAGATGGAACGACAATACCAAATTTTGGAAGTATCCGAAGATTGCGACTTTAGAAACTTTCGCTCGTACTTTGTAAACGAAAAATCAAAAAATTAAAGTGAACACTTTAAGAAATTAAATATATTGAATATTTGAGAATTGAGAATTGAGATTTGAGAGAGAATGACATTTGAGAGAGTGAAAAATTGTGTGAAAAATGATTGAAGTTGTAGGGTATTTATAGAATTTTTTTTGGGATTAAAAAATATTTTTTAAAGTTAATTTTTTTTTTTTAATAAATGGGCCCAAACTAGCCGTTTGGACCCAAAAACGGCTATATAGCCCAAAATCTCATTTTTTAAAAAAAAAGTTGTCCGGGCCGGGCCGGTTAACCGATGAGCCTGGACCGGGCTTGGTCCGGGCCGGGTTAGCCGGGCCCATTTTAAAAAAATAACCGGCCCGGGACCCGGAACCCTAAAGCCCTAGGGCTTACCGGGCCGGGTTAGTTACGAGGTCGGGGCCCGGCCCACTTGACACTCATAAGTAAATGACACGCATGTTAACCCAATGATCTATTCAATACAAGATTTTATGAATACAATAAATTGTCTTTATATGGGATGAAAATATAATACTATAACACAAATTACATGTTTAATAACAACGTGGCTCTTCGTTTGGATAAAAGATATATACAATCCAAAAGATTGACGACAAAAGTATATACATGCCTAAAATATAACAAAAAATTATAGGTATCATTTAGAATAATTCAAGAGTATGTTTATTCCTTTTTCGTATACATTATGTTGTCCGCAAATCAACCTTAACAATGATAAAAACAAAAGTTGAAGAGGCTATAATATTATGTCATTTACGTCGCCCGCAATCCGCATGTATTAAAGTGAGGCCCCATAAATAGTCATGCGCAAATAATAGTATTTTTTTTATTTTCTAATCCTACATACTTTTGGGACTATAATGCGCATGCCTTTTGCCCATGCCAACAATTATCATCAAAACCGCCCACACGCCAAACTCTTGTTGTAAGAGTCGTTTGTTAGAGTGTATAAGAATAATATTGAATAAAATGTATTAGTAATACTAGTAATACTTGCATTACTCATGTATTAATAATATTGATATTGGTTATGCAAATATTATTTCTTACATAGTGTTTGATTTGATATATTAAAAATAATTTGTATTTACATAATTTTATCAAAAAAAAAATTATCAAAATAACCTTCTTCCCATTCACAAATATCTCGTTAAATTAAGAAAAATAACAACATTCATCTATAAATTCACTCCGAGTAGAGAAACCGTCATCTCCAATTAATTGGGTGTTGCTTCTCCTCATCTTTCTCACAACTTTCCTTGAAAAGTATTATAACTTTTTGATCTTGAAATGTGTCTCTAATAATTTTTGTCTACCAATTCGAATGCAATTGGTAATGTTACGTTCGAATACAAATCAAGATCGAACTTGGGTCTCAATAGAGCTAGTGACTAATCCTATGACATGTGGTGAAATAGGTTTAACTAAATTCTCAGATTTTGGCAAAATGGATATCCTCAGAAGAAGTGGTAGATTTAGTTGAAAGACTGAGATGAGATTTGAGGGGTGATTTTGTAATTCATCAAGTTAGTGTATGTATTGAAGTCTTTGTATTACTAATACATAGAAAATGAGTGGTATATTAGTAATACACACCTCAATACACAATAGAGTATATAACTAATGCAAATATTAGTTATACATAGGCTAAAAAATGTACCAAACAAGGTAGTAATAGCAATGGCGGAGCCAGAATTTTCATTGAGGGAGTTCAGAAGTCAACACCTACGATATATGCATAAAAATATTTTTAACCATCTAAAATTAGTATAAAAATAGTATAATTTTTTATTGAAGAAATTTGGATGAACTCCCTGGAGCAGATGGCTCTGCCATTGACTAATAATGCATTATTTTCCTCAATACACTCCACCAAACTACCCTTAAATGATCAACCATATCCCATTTTCTCCTACTATGTAATTAATTATAATTAATATCTATGCATTATTAGATAAACACATCCATTATGCAAGAACTATAACAAATTATTTTTATACAAAAAAAATTTAAGAGAAAATCAAAACTTGCAATCGTACTTTCAAAGCACTTAAATACATCCGGTCTAATCGAAGGCAATTTACAATTTCTAAAATATGATGGACCATAAAAAAAAAAGTATAATGCATTAACTAGAAATTGATTCAAGTCCTCAAACTAAATAACTCAACTTTATCAAATATACTATTTAGCCTCTTTATAATATGATAGTTAGCAGATTATATCATTTTAAATTTTAAGAATATACATAAAATATCTAATTTTATGAAGAGACCACAGATTCACATGCCTCGTAATTTACCATCATAAATTTTCCGTTGGGTCAAGCACTTCTAATAGTTGCTAAAAGAACTTTTATATATATGTGACAAAATAGTACAATAGACTCTTATACTTATCTAAGTTTGTTAAGTGAACACCTCTACTAAAAATTTTGTCATCTAAACTCCTCAACTCAATAAAACTCAACATTTTAATACATTTTGATGCATATGTGGCATTAAGTTACTGAGGTAGAAAGCGTGTGTTTGCACGCATTTTTTTTGTGCGAGCGGAATAAAAAAAAAATATTTAAAATAATTTTTAAAAAATTAAAAAATAATAAATTTAAAAAAAAAAAAAAAAAAGCTCCACTTTCTTCACCCCTTCCCCTTCCAATCGTCCTGCCCCCTCCACAATCCCCACCCATCTATCAAGTATTTCTCTCCCTCGCCCTCCGCCCCCACTCCCCCGAGCCCCACCCACCCCTTCCATTTTTTTTCCTTCTTTATCACGCTCCAACCAAACTCCCCCCTCCCACCAATTTTTTTTCTTTCTTCTTCCTTGTCACTCCTATCCCATCTTCACCACCCCACCTCACCCCACTATTTTTTTTTTGCCCCCACCCCCACCGCATCCCAAAAAATAATCATCTTCGTTCTTCGAAATTTTCTTCCCCTTCATTTGAGATTTAATTTTTTATTTTTTTTATAAATTAATTTCTCAATTCAAAAATTTTTTCATGTTTTTTTAAGGATTAAAATTTAAATTTGAATTGAAAGTGAATGATAGTGGATATTGAAAAATTAATGAACTCCATTGATAAACTTGAAAAAGCTTGAAGTTCTGATTTGAAGAACAATAAATGTGTTTTTGTGATTTGTCAAAGATATCAAAATTGAAAATTGAAAATTTATTATTTTTGTTTATTTAAATTTATAGTTGAAAATTTAAATTAATTAGAGAAGAATTTCAACTATTTGGAATGAAATTAAAAATTTTCTATAATTTGTAAAAGTTTTTATTTAATTAAATTTATTTTAATATTTAATTTTTTATGTGATATTTTGAAAATGACGTGGAATTTAATACAACAGTTAAAATGATGTAGAAGCAGACGTGGAGGCAATTGTGTTAGACACGCCAAAATAGGTTTTAAAATGTTGAGTTTTATTAAGTTGAGAAGTTCAGATGACAAAAGTCTAATTAGAAGTGTTTACTTTACAAACTCGGACAAGTATAAGGGTCCACGAGACCATTTCGCCTATATATATACTAGTTTAACCGAACGTGTCTCGCGCGTGTAATTTTTGATTACTTAAAATTAAATAATTTTATCTATTGTGGAGAATTCTAATGAAGTGTAAAAATTTAAATTACTTTTCAAAGATTTTTCACACTTTAATATAATAATGTAAAGATTCATGGTGCGTTTATTTTTTTAAAAAAAAAATTACCTAAATACACAACATGAGTTTCTAAATTTCTAAAAATTCCCCCACTTCTAAAAAATTACTTAAATCCCAACATTTCATATTTTTTACTATTTCTGAGATACAAGTTAACCCTACATGTATCTAATGTATATATCTACTGTGATACAAGTTAATCACATTAGATACATGTATCAGCAGTATTTATCTAATGTGATTAACTTGTATCATCAGAGGTCAAATGTTGGGATTTTAGGAGATTTTGAAAAATATTGGAATTTTTAGTAATTAATAGTAAACACGTCAGTATATATGTAATTTTTACTTTTTTTTTTACATAAAACTTTTTAAATTTTGATACTTCTTAAATTTTTCTTATTCTAACGCTTTTGTAATGATTTCTAGATTTCTTAAATCTTCTTAGTATCAAATATAGTTGGTTTAAAATTCCTAAACTAATGGAAAAAATATTAGTTATCATTAATTATAACTTCGAACAAGGAAAGTTTTTACTATAAATATATTTAATTAATTTTCAACTCTTAAATCTTAAAAAAAATCGTGAAAAGACGATTTTGTCTAAAGCAAAGACTTTTAATGAAGGACAAAAAGTTCAAACAACATTTCTAAGCCTCTTCACACTTTTAATATATTATATAGATATATAAATATATAGATTATAGAGTATAGAGTATAAATAGATATATATATATATATATATATATATATATATGTGTGTGTGTGTGTGTGTGTGTGTGTGTGTGTAAAATTTATCGCCCTATGCTTTTGAATTTTCCATTAATTTATTCTTTGTAATTTTTTATAAAATATAATTTATAGAATAATAAAAACAAGTCAATCAATAGTTCGCGTGTTTTTTGTGGCACGCCCGCAGCTGCCACTAGTTCTTGTTTACTCGTTTCTTGTTAGGTCTACTGTCAATTGTCCTCCCTGTTGTTCATATATCCATTTTAAAATAATCAAGGGAATAACTATAAATAAAATTAGATTCTTTATAAAAGAGGGATTTTGTATTTATTTATTTGTCTGCTTTTCTCAAAAAAATGACACTAGCTTTGTCAACTAGGATTTTTGTAACTATATAAGGGATAGTCACATTAAGCACCATCTATATTATCCCTCACACAAAACTCATTTATCCTTGCTCTCATCATCTGTATATAGTTAGATCTAAAAAATCATATTCTCTTCTTCTTAATTAATTTCTTAAAAGTTTTTAGAGCACCATGAAAAGTGAAGCGTCGGAGTTCTTTTCTTGTGATAACAATGGTTTTTGCTATGAATCAAAAAAGCACATAACTATGGAGGAGAGTAATCTTCCCATTCATGATGTAGATCTCAAATGGTTTGAAGAAGAGATTGATTTGGATCTCAAATGGTCTTTTTTTTTTAACAGGAATACATAATATTTCAATCTACATTCAGATTGTTACCTAATGTATATAGAAACTAAACTCTATACCAAATCTAACTATTTCCGACATAAACTTTTCAGATGTTATAAAACACGTCCAAAACTTTTTAAAAATTATTTATTTTGCTATATACCTTTTAATTTTTCATAGATAATTACATATTAACTTTTGTATAATTTTGCAAAGGCATGTTTTCTTTTGCTTCTGACTTCGTTTTTGTTTCCTTTTCCTGCTTTGTAACACCCCATATTCAAGTACGTGTATTGGCGTATTCAAGTACGTGTATTGGTCTTATTTATATGAAATTAATTTTTTTGTTTTATTTATACCGGAATTTGCCCGTCGATGGTTCCATGCGAAAGTTATTGAATAAGTTTTCTAACGATATAAAGATTTCTAAAAACGGATAGGTTTCGGATATAATCGAGCACGTTTGAAACTATAAAACGGTGGCCGGGATATTTGGGAATAGTAAATGTGCAGGAAAATTTCCTGCACACAAACTACTGAGGCCAGTTGAATTTTTGGGTTAACTTTAAATGATCATAACTCCCTTAATATAATGAACTGGGAGAGCTCCAACCTATGAAAAGAAACATATTTGAGTCTTCTTTCCAATGCAATTGGTTTCATTCAAATCCAACATCTGAGTAAGGAGTTATACTCGTTTTACTTCAGCCTATCAAAACAGATTTTTAGGATCAAATTCAAACGACCATAACTCCTTGTACAGGACGAACTGGATGGCCTACTTTATATGAAATGAAAGCCCTTTGAATTATCCTTCCAACGATACTAATTTCACCCAAATTCGATATCGGAGAAAAGAGTTATGGTCGATCTACTTTATCTTATCAAAACAGTCCACCAAAGGACAGATTTGACATTATTTAAATTTTAAAGACATTTGGGTCATTTTCTATTATATTATGGACGGGAATATGTGTATATATACATGTATATGAGTTCAAAAACTCATTTTCATCATCAATCATTGAGAAAGAACAAACCCTAGCCAAATTTGACCTTTAAATTACTTTTGATTGAACCGTAGAAATTCCAAAGTAATCCGATAACTGCGTTTGTCATCTCGAGAGCTTCGAACGGCACCTATTATTTGTGCAAACAGGATTGCATAATCAAGAGGTGAATTCTAAGGCATGAATATTGTTTGTCTTTGTTCTTTTCCATATGTATATGTGTGATAGAGGATTATATGTATTGGTTGTTATTGAAAGGTGATGGAAATAGGGTTATGGACTATTTTGCATGGTTTGATTATATTGAATTATGGAAGGTGGATATGGTAATTGAGTTAGGGAAGGTGGATATGGTGATATACTATTGAATTGATGATTATTTATGTCTATGGCTCAATTTGATTTAATGGATTGGTTGGAAGGATAAATGAATCCAAACTTGATAGTGGAGGATGTTGTATGAATGTGCATGGCATGTGAATGTAATTGGAGTATAAGAGGGTTAAAGTGACACCCTTTATGATGTAATTAAGGCTTACTACTTAACCACTAGTTTGGTGAATTCAAATAATTGAATTGTGACATTTGGTTGCTAATACTAGATTGCTATATATGTTCATTGTAGATAAGTAATCCGAAAAGACGGGAAGTCCATTTGGGACTAGTATTGAAGGTTGATAGTCAGGTATGTAAAGCATACTCTATATCATATCTTTGGCATGAAAGTGAACAATTGTTCTATTAAGAAAGTTTCCAAAGTTATTCAATAACATGTGATCCATATTGGTTTTGTATAATGTCCTACGTTACCAATGAACTTGTTTCCACCCTACAAGATGTCAAGACATTCCAATACTTACTTGTTTTCCAAACCTTACATGTTTATTGTACTAATGAATGTCAGAAGGTATCCGGTTACTCAAACAAGATCCATGTGCTATTAATGACTCCAAAACATTTCATTGATATACCAATAAGTTCCTACTTCATTGTTATGGCATTGATGACTCCAAAACACTTCATTGATTTGCCAATGAGTTCTTACTTCATTGTTATTGCATTGATGGTCTATTTATATGTCTCTTATTGATGTATCATTGTTTCAAAGTATCAAAAATGCGGTGGCGACCGAAATAACAATCTCAAAGATTAATTGAACTAAGTGATGAAAGTTCTCTCTTATTGGGTGGTATCCCAGGGGCATAAGCCTATCATGGGTCGATCCCTATTTATGTGTTTATGGGTGGTATCCTAGGGGCATAAGCCTATCATGGGTCGATCCCAGTTGATATGTACTGGAGGCAGCCTAATGGTCACAGTACAGTACAGTAATGATTACAAAGATGATAAGAACGAAGGTAAAGTGATTGAATAAATACAATGTACAGGTTGTCACAAGTTCAAGTAAGTGTGGTCCACTCCTATTACAATTTATTCACTTGTTTTTTATTTCTATTGAGCTCCTATATCATATGTGATTATCTACAACTTTACATACTCAGTACATATTTCGTACTGACGTCCCCCACGGGGGACCTGCATTTCATGCTGCAGGCACAGGTACCTCAGCTCATACACCGCACAAGTAGGAGCTAGGAGATCCAGCTGCTTTTGGTGAGCTCCAATTTGCTTTGGGGCTTTCCGTGTCATATCCAGTCACTTTTGGTATTGTATAGAAGTTAGTTATATGGCGGGGCGTGTCCCGACCTTAGTTAAACTCTGTGTATTGTCTAGAGGCTTTGTAGACCTAATGTACAGTCAAGGTGGTGTTTTGTTAATAGACGTGATGGCTCCAACGGCCAAGTATTTTATATACATATATATGTGTGCTCGAGCTTATACAGGTGATTATTTCCTTTTATATGCGACATGATGTTGTCCGAATTTCGGGTTGTCATAGAGGTATGCATGGGAAGTATAAGGTTATGAGCTGGTTCTCCCGGGCCTCCTCGGTTACGGGTGCCAGTCCGCCCCAATACGATTTGTGGTGTGACATGCTTGTACACGTGTTCTCACACATTATATATGAACGTCATGTCGAGGAGTCATGTAAGTAACATTATAAGCCGTTTGAGGTTTGAGGGAGGGGGGGAGGGAGCGAGGGCGATTGCATAAAATCAACTATATGAGTAAATTTTTACATTAAATCAAGACAAACATGAAAAATAAAAAAATGATTAATCTGTTGTAGTCGTCATAAAATTTAAACAAAAGAAAGTGTAACTATTTTTTAAAGATCAACGAAAAAAGAAACTTTAGTTCTTTCTTATAAAAATGAAAGTCGAATGGAAGAACATCATGACTTCGATCATCATGTAGTTAGAAAGGCGGTTTTCTTTCCCTATTTCATCCTGTCATTAATAATTTTGATAACTTTTCACCTTGAAACGTCATTATGAGAAGATAAGACTCAGTTGATGTAAATATCTAGTAATGATATTCATACCCTATGTTTGTATCCATACGTAATAAGTAGCATCACAATTTATCCAGAAGATTTTATCCGATGATTTATTTTTTCAAAGTGAAAAAGGGTCAAATATTTTTGATCTATGTAAAATGAGTCAATAATATACTTTATTATAGTTTTGGCTTAAATTTTTTTTATTTAAATGTGTTTTTTTCTTAAATATGTCCTCCAACTAATAAAATGCTCAAAGCTATCATTATTACTAGAGATTGCCCCAAAGCAAGGAAAAATAATCCAATTTGATCCTTGAACAATTGAACTATTTAAAATAGGACAATTTTCCCTCCATTTAATGTTGGGGTGTTAGGACAAGTGCTCTAACTTTTAAGATCTTGAGTAAACATTTATATAGGAGATATGAGATTATTTTCACTATTTTGAATAAAAAAATTTATATAATGCATACTTTAAATAATTAGATTGCATAAAACCAACTATATGAGTAGATTATTACATTAAATCAAGACAAACATGAAAAATAAAAAATAATTAATCGGTTATAGTCGTCATAAAATTAAAACGAAAGAGAGTGTAACTATTTTTTAAAAGATCATCAGAAAAAAAAAAAAAAGCCTTAATTCATTCTTATAAAAATGAAAGTCGAATAGAAGAACATCATGACTTTGATCATGAGGTAATTAGAAAGACAATTTTCTTTCCCTATTTCATCATATCATAAATAATTTTGATAACTTTTTACCTTGAAACGCCATTATGAGAAGATAAGACTCAGTTGATGTAAATATCTAGTAATTATGTGTGTACCCTATGTTTGTATCCATACGTAATAAGTAGCATCATAATTTATTCAGAAGATTTTATCTGATGATTTATTTCCTCATAATGAAAAAGGGTTAAATATTTTTGAACTATTTAAAATGAGTCAATTATATTTTTTATTATAATTTTGGCTTAAAAATATTTTATTTTACTATATTTTTGCCTTAAATATGCCCTCTAACTAATAAAATGCTCAAAGATATCCTTATTACTAGACATTGCTCCAAAGCAAGGATAACTGATCCAATTTGATCCTTGAACAATTGAACTACTATTTAAAATAGAACAATTTTCCCTCCATTTAATGTTGGGGTCTTGGGACAAGTGCTCTTACTTTTAAGAACTTGAGTAAAAATTTATATAGGAGATATGAGATTATTTTGACTATTTAAAAAAAAAAAAATTATATTAAGCCAATTTTTCGTTTATATAAATTCGATTACTCGTATTATTTTTTCAATTAAGTATTTACTCTACGCTTTTCTTTTAAAACTACTGTAGTGGCAGTCCTCGACTGAAATTTGAGATGATTTGAAATTATGATAAATAATAGTATAACATACCAAGGTAAAGTTGAATTTGATTTTTTTATCATAGCATTGTAAGAGTTAGGAAAATAAATTCATTATTATTAATGTACAAAAATAAATTGTAAATAGTTGTGTAAGAAAAGTAACACGATATCATGTTAAGAAATAAAAACTCAGACGTAATGTGTAAAGAATTCTAAGAAAAAAAATTATGACATCATTGTTATTTATTAAAATGGGAAGTGTTTATACTATTTATTTTGTCATAATGTTATTAAATGTCTCACACATTTAACAACTCCACCCACCCACCCACCCCCCAAAGGACAAATAAAGAAAATTAAAAGAATAAAAATAAAACTGGCCTATTTCGGATGGTTCAAGAGCCCATTTTTTCTTATTTTGGAGCAATAATTAGTATGAAAGGTATTTTAAGTTATTTTTTTTATTAAAAAATATATTGAATTCTAGCAATAAGGTGAAAGGTTAGGTAGCCAACTAACTAAGCTACTAAATTTTTTATATTTTTTATCTATTTGATAGTTGGAGGGCATTCATTTTAACTAAAAACACAACTAATGGTAAAGTTGATTCCTTTTAAATTGCTATTGTAATTTCCACGTCACTCTATAAGAAAAATGTTAAATCATTTCTACCCTTTCCAAATATTATTTTTTAATTACTTGTTTATTTATATTGTTGGAGGTTAAATTTTGGTTAATGGTTTGGAATTGAATGACTAATTAAAATTTTTGACTTTGTTTTTACAAGTGTGCTGCACGAAGGAACAAGCGAGTATCAAAATATTGCTCTTTTGGATACCAAGCAATAATTATTTTTATTCTTTTTATTTTGTTAAATTGGAAAGAAAAAAAGAGAAAGAAGAGGCTGAACATTCTTAACTATATAGTGTTGTTGTTATTAAAATATATGCACGCATGCAGGTATTGGTGATAGATGGGAAGATGCAGAGTGCAGAAGTTGATGAATTTATATACCATGAATGTCTCATTCATCCAGCCCTCTTATGTCACCCAAAGTGAGTATTTAATTAATCATATATATGAATTTCTAGTCTTACCTATAATGATGCCTTCAATTTGCTAGCTAGCTCGATAAAATTATAATATTTAATTATTGTAACAGGTAAGCTTCATAACTAATCCAAAACTGAATATTCTTAAAATTGTTGGGGAACAATGAAAAAATATTAAAAATAATATTATTTAACTATTAACAAAATATTATATTAATAATATTATAAATACAATAATATAACAGTGTATAATATTATTACTACTTAAGTGATAATACTTTAATCAATATGACAACTATAACAGTAATCTAACTACTTTTTAATAAGTTAATATATTAATTATACTTGAATCGTGCTAGGCATTGTCCTAAGAAATTATTTAAGCATTGTGAAATATTTTTCCAGGATTAAACAAGCATTTCCTTGATCAATTAGAAGATATTTTGAGTTAAACAAGTCTTCCCTAATTAATCAGAGGATAAAAAAAAATCAACAAAATTATTAATACAAATATCAGCAAGTTAAATCATAGGTTTACATAATATCCAAAATCACTTAGCAGGATTCTAAGAAGAAAGAGAAAACTAAAGAGGAAATTTTTTGAATCTTTTGAATTGCTGTAAATCTTCTCAAGTATATCGGCTTCCTAAGTAAGTCTTCTCAAGTATATCTCTTGATGGCTTCCAAAGTAAGCCTTTAAGTTGCTTCTAAAATACATTTAAAGACATGACTTTTTTCAATACACTTCATGATACAATAATAATCAAGGAAGACACAAAAACAACACCAAAATAGCCCATAAGTTCAAAGAACCAAGGACCTCTTTGATGACCACTCTCGGATTCAAGAACAAGAACAAGAAGGAAGAGTTTACAAGTTGTTTAACACCAAAAACAGCCAACCACCAAACTATATTAACAACAATAACAATAACAATCCACACGGCTTCACTACTACTATACAAACTACAAAGTTACAACAAGATAAAGATAGAAAGATAGACAAATGGAGTATAATCTTAAGAACCAAAGAGTCTCTTCCACTCTTGGACCCTTAATAATACACACTACAAACACCTATCTCTTACAATGACACAAGATAGGAGTCCACCACTCAAGCACCAACATATCAAGCAAAATACAACACACAAATGATCGACTCCACACTTGTGCAATGCCCTAGTTTCGGTTTTGGAATTCCTCTATCTAAGAGAAGTGTTCTTTCAATATATTTAAACAACTAAAGAAATAAACCTTACAATGTTCTATTTATACTACTTTACAATAATAGACAAAATGACAAATATGCCTTTTAGTGACTAGTCTTCAAAAATACTCAAAAGTGTCATGATGATGATCATACTTGTATCACTTCAAATATAAATTATTTGAAATAACTAAATAATTTTCCTAAAAAAATTAGGTATAATAGTAATGTTGAATTTTGCAGCCCCAAAAATGTGTTCATAATGGGAGGTGGTGAAGGGTCTGCAGCAAGGGAAGTTCTTAGGCACAAATCTAGGGAGAAAATTGTCATGTGTGACATTGATCAGGTATATTATTATTACTTAGAAAAATAAAACTGAGTTGTCGGAAATTCCAGACTCAGACTTTATCTTCTTTGTTCTTTTCTGTTGAAAGGTAAAGAGAAGTAGTTAAAGAAGCAATGTTGTTACTAATAAACCTGTAATAAGACTATTGTTTTGTCTCTAGTAGATTAAAATATACTTATTTTAATTTGTTACAGGAGGTAGTTGATTTATGCAAGAAGCATCTAACAGCAAATCATGAGGCTTTTCATAACAAGAAGCTTAACTTGGTCATTAACGATGCCAAGTATGGATTATTTCTATCTTGCTTTCTCTTCTTTTCAATTCTCAATAGTTAAATGTGTTCCCCGACAAGTCGATGGGGGACAAGTCGATGTATGTCCAAACGATCTTTTCAATTATATACATAATTTGGGCTAAAGGTGTGTTCAGTATTTCTCATGTTCATCCATTAAGGAAAAATTACATATTATAGACAAAATATTATATTAATTACATGATATGGTTAATGTTTTAAAAAATTATAATTCCTAGTTATTTGGTAGTTAAAAGTCAGTTTTATTTGTGGGCCCTATATACAAATATATTAAGATTTGTCTATATCAATTTTCTCTCTCATGAATTTATTTTTGGTATTTTATTTCTATTCTCTCTCTATTCTATTGTCTCAAAAAAAGGCAACAATGGAATATCAAAACACAAGATTTTTTATGATATCTTCCTCAACCGTTTTTTTCTTAATTTTCTCTCAAAATCACTCTAATATCCTTGATTTTAAATTAAAGAAACGACAACATTGGCAACATCATAATACATGATTATTCAAGAAATCTTCTTCAATTTTTTTCTCCTTATTTTTCTCTCAAAGTCACTCTAATATCACAAAATATAATCCTTGATTTTTCTGTGATAAATTATTTTTGCAAAATTTTCACCATAGAAAATCAGTTTAGGATATTTATTGACATTATATTTAATTTTTTTTAAAAAAAAGATTATATTATGTCAGTTAGTCGTTAAATTTCTTCGTTGTTCATCTATTTTACAAAAAAAATAATAGAAAAGGGGGTGCACTCCCCCGTTTTTATAATTTCTTCGTTTTTGAGGATTTTTATTTTATAATATAAATTTTTATATATTATGTAAGTCACTCCCCCATTTTTTATGGATGATTTATCAAAAAAAAAAACAAGAGAGAATTTTGCATCTTCTAGCAAGGCGGAAAGGAAAAAATATTTTAAGGTATCTAAATCTAAAAGGGGGAGCAATGAAGTTGACAATGATTACGGGGTATTTTTGTATATATTCTCTTGAAACAAAATTGTTGGTCAATATACATTTTTATTTCTATATATGTCGATACGTATACTTTTTTTTGTATAATAATACATGCATATATATACAGAGTTAGAGTGTATGTATGTATATACAGTTTGTATTTTTGATAGATGTATATACGATTTACATATATTTATATACAGTTAACTTGCACATATACTTTTTGAAGAATAATGCATATGCAGATATATACAGTTTTAGAG
Source organism: Capsicum pubescens (assembly GCA_030864215.1). Lineage (NCBI taxonomy): Eukaryota > Viridiplantae > Streptophyta > Magnoliopsida > Solanales > Solanaceae > Capsicum > Capsicum pubescens. Next base: position 7,896,402 of record CM061539.1, read on the forward strand.
TGCATATATGTATATACATTCAAATTTGTTATTCTGTAAAACATTCAAATTTGTATATACAGATATACAAACAACGGATATTCAAATAATAAACATATATGTATATGTTTATTTTGTTTGCATATATATATATATATATATACAGATATACAAACAACAGATATACAAATATGTAAACAACAGATATATAAATATTAATAAATAATTTTTATTTGAATATATGTATATTTCGTTTACAATATCGTTTACAAACAACATTCAAATTTGTATATACAGATATACAAACAACAGATATACAAATAATAAACAACAATTTTGATTTGAATAAATGTATTTTATTTGCATATATATATATACAGATATACAAACAACAGGTATACAAATATCAAATTTATGTAAATTAAAATACAGATATACCAACAACAGACATACAAATAATAAAAACAACCCTTATAACCTTTAAAATAGATATATAAATATAATTATACACTTATGTTAACAGATATACAGAAATTCAAATATACTATTATTAGATATACATAAGAAAACTATTAAACGACTGTCAATGTGTATATTATGACATATGCAGTAGAGTAATGAATGAATATATCACACAAATTACAAATACAAATAGGATTTAGAAAAGAAAAAAAACTAACACAAACAAGGATTATAACCTTTTAATAACTTCTGTGAACAAAATTCAAAATTACGAAAATAAAAATTGAATAAGAAAATTGAAATCCAAAATTACAATTGAAATTATTGTATTCAAAAATAATAATAATTACAAAATTGATAATTTGAAAGTGTTTGAAGTTTATATTGTGCATTCAATTTTGAAATCGAAAATCTAATTCAAACCAATAATAAAATCGATTTTCATTATGTTGAAACTGAATCAATTTTTATTGCGTATTATATTTTAAAAAGGATTTCAGTAAATAAATTCAAGTAAAAGTATAATTTGCATATATACCAGACTTTTTATTGCATATATACTAGAATTTTGTATTCTCCTGTAGATCACAATTTTTTTTTAAAAAAAGAATTATCAACTTTTGAGGGAGTGATTAACGCACAAATTCATATTTATTGATCTGTTATACCAGAGAAATAAATGGAAAGTTGGAGAAGATTAAGGACATTTATTACATTAAAATTTCCTTTTTTTAATCTCTTTTTGTTGTTATGGACTTTTCCTTCTTTTTTGTATATATATACATAAAACTGTCATTTATTTTGTCTATGAATTGTAATATTGAAATTTAGACTAGAAAGTTAGTTATAGATACTCTAATGAGACTATATGTGATTTTTTGCCTTTTATTAATGGAGGACTTACAAAAATAGTGTAGGTTTCAACAAAATGAGAGTATTTCTAGCCGAACTTTCAAAATTACAATTTCTAGCATTTCTTTCTCTTTTTTCATTTTTTTCATTTTGTTTTATCTCTAGCCTCTACTCCTCTTTCTTTCTCATTTTTTGACTATTTTTTTCTTTTTTCCTTTTTAATTTCCTCTTTTTTGTTTATTTCTCTTTCTCACTTTTTTCGTTTTTGTTGTATTTTATATTTTATATATTTTTTTGTATTTCTAAAAAATATGATTACGTTGAGTACAAGTCATGGAAGATGACAGATTTATCATAACCTGTCATTCTATTTATATTCACCATTATTTTTTTTCTTTTATCACTTTTTCATTTTCTTTTACTTTTTGATTATTTTCTTTTGATTTTCTTGTATTTTTTCTCATTTTTTTCTTTTTCATATTTTCCCTCTTTTTTGTTTTGGTTTTTTCCTCTTATTTTTGTTTTCTCCTTCTTTTTTTCTATTTTTGTTTTTTTTTCATTTTTTTTTAATTTCTTTCTTTTCCTTTTTCTATTCTATCTATAGGTTGTACTTTCTTTTTTTGAATTTTTTATTTCTCTTTTTTTTTAATTTTATTTTATTTATATTTTTAAAAAATATGGCTATGTGGAGCACGAGTTATGATTGATAACGAAAATATCACAATGACGTATTGTATATATATTCGCACTATCATTTATATTTTTGTATTTATTGATACAATTGTATTTGTATTTTATAATTCTACTTGTATTTGTATTTGTATTTTATAGTTCACATCATTATTTATATTTTTGTGTTCATTGATACAATTGTACTTGTATTTTATAGTTCACGCTTGTGTTTATATTTGTATTCTATAGTTCACAGTTGCATTTTATTTTATAGTTCTCAGCATTATTTATATTTTATAAGATTTATCTTCATTGATACGAATTGCATTTTATTAATACAAATTGAACAATACAAATATAAATGATAAATTACAAAATTAATGTTAAACGATACGAGTACAACGTTTACATTTTTATCGAATGATACATGTTTATACAACTTGAACCATACACATAAAAATGACACTTGTTTTTATAACAATGCAAATGATAAACTTGACATACAAATACTAAGGATACATTTGCATTGAATGACATATTGCATATTAAATATTTTAGACTCAAGTAAATATAATTTTTCCTTTTAACTATTTGTATACAAATACAAATGATAAATTATATTCACGGATAAACTATTTAAATATAAATAATAAATTTATTTGAAATATATTTAATACAAATAAATATAAAATTTAATAAATATAAAATACGACAACAACAATTAAAAAAAATGAGAGAAAATAAAGAGGAATTACCAAAAAAAACGAAAAAAATGAAAAAGGGAGAAAATGACAAAAAAAAAAAAAAGGAAAAAAAACAGTTCATACACAAAATTGTGTACTATATAAGTAAATGACACGCATGTTAACCCAATAATCTATTCAATACAAGATTTTATGAATACAATAAATTGTCTTTATATGAGATGAAAATATAATACTATAACACAAATTACATGGTTAATAGTGTATCCTAACAACAACATGGTTCTTCATTTAAATAAAAGATATATACAATCCAAAAGATTGACAACAAAAGTATATGCATGCCTAAAATATAACAAAAACTTATAGGTATCGTTTAGAATAATTCAAGAGTATGTTTATTCTTTTTTCGTATACATTATGATAAAAACAAAAGTTGAAGAGGCTATAATGGGACTAATGAGGTTTTTTCGCACCACATGTTGGGCTTTGACATGTCCTCATAGTATTATGTCATTTACGTCGCCCGCAATCCGCATGTACTAAAGTGGGGCCAATAAATAGTCATGCGCAAACAAAAGTATTTTTTTTATTTTCTAATCCTACATAATTTTGGGACTGTAATGCGCATGCCTTTTGCCTATGCCAACAATTATCATCAAAATCGCCCACACGCCAAACTCTTGTTGTAAGGAGTCGGTTGTTAGAGTGTATAAAAATAATATTGAATAAAGTGTATTAGTAATATTTTCATTACTCATGTATTAATAATATTAATATTGGTTATGTAAATATTAAATATTATTTCTTACACAGTATTTGATTTGATATATTAAAAATAATTTGTATTTATATAATTTTATCAAAAAAAAATTATTTATCAAAATAACCTGCTTCCCATTCACAGATATCTCTTGAAAATTAAGAAAAATGACAACATTCGTCTATAAATTCACTCCGAGTAGAGAAACCGCCATCTCCAATTAATTGGGTGTTGCTTCTCCTCATCTTTCTCACAACTTTCCTTGAAAAGTATTATAACTTTTTGATCTTGAAATGAGTCTCTAATAATTTATCTCTACCAATTCGAATGCAAATGGTAAAGTTACGTTCGGATACAAATTAAGATCGAACTTGGGTCTCAGTAGAGTTGGTGACTAATCCTATGACATGTGGTGAAATAGGTTTAGCAAAATTCTCAGATTTTGGCAAAATGGATATCCTCAGAAGAAGTGGTAGATTTAGTTGAAAGACTGAGATGAGATTTGAGGGGTGATTTTGTAGTTCATCAAGTTAATGTATGTATTGAAGCCTTTGTATTACTAATACATAGAAAATGAGTGGTATATTAGTAATACACACCTCAATACACAATAAAGTATATAACTAATGCAAATAATAGTTATACATAGGCTGAAAAATGTACCAAACAAGGCTATGGCGGAGCAAGAATTTTTATTGAGGGAGTTCAAAAGTAAATATACGAACTAGTCGAAAGGGTTCAACATTTACTATATATGCATAAAAATATTTTTAACCATCTAAAATTAGTATAAAAATAGTATAATTTTTCATGGAAGGGATTTGGATGAACTCCCTGGAGCAGATGGCTCCGCCACTAACTAATGATGCATTATTTTTCTCAATACACTCCACCAAACGACCATTAAATGATCAACCATATCCCATTTTCTCCTACTATGTAATTAATTATAATTAATATCTATGCATTATTAGATAAACACATCCATTATGCAAGAACTATAACAAATTGTTTTTTATACAAAAAAAAATTAAGAGATAATCAAAACTTGCAATCGTACTTTCAAAGCACTTAAATACATCCGGTCTAATTAAAGGCAATTTAAGATTTCTAAAATATGATGGACCATAAAAAAAAAAGTATAATGCATTAACTAGAAATTGATTCAAGTCTTCAAACTAAATAACTCAATTTTATCAAATATACTAATTAGCCTCTTTATAATATGATAGTTAGCAGATTATATCATTTTAAATTTTAAGAATATACATAAAATATCTAGTTTTATGAAGAGACCACAAATTCACATGCCTTGTAATTTACCATCATAAATTTTTCACTGGGTCAAGCACTTCTAATAGTTGCTAAAAGAACTTTCATATATATGTGGTAAAATAGTTCAGTAGACTCTTATAATTATCTAAGTTTGTTAAGTGAACACTCTACTTAAATTTTTGTCATTTAAACTCTTCAACTCAATGAAACTCAACATTTTAAAACCTTTTGATGCATATGTGGCATTAAGTTGCTGAGGTAGAAAGCGTGTGTTTTCACGCATTTTTTTTATGCGAGCGAATAAAAAAAAAAATTAAAATAATTTTTAAAAAATTAAAAAATAGTAAATTAAAATGAAAAAAAAAAAAAAAGCTCCACTTTCTTCACCCCTTCCCCTTCCAGTCGTCCTGCCCCCTCCCCGATCCCCACCCATCTATCAAGTATTTCTCTCCCCCGCCCTCCGCCCCCACCCCCCAAGCGCCACCCACCCATTCCATTTTTTTTTCTTTTTTATCACGCTCCAAACAAACTCCCCCCCCCCCCCCAATTTTTTTTCTTTCTTCTTCCTTGTCACCCCTATCCCATCTGCACCACCCCACCTCACCCCACTATTTTTTTTTGCCCCCACCCCCACCGCATTCCAAAAAAAAATCATCTTCCTTCTTTGAAATTTTCTTTCCCTTCATCTGAGATTTACTTTTTTATTTTTTTTTTACAAATTAATTTCTCAATTCAAAATTTTTCATATTTTTTTAAGGATTAAAATTTAAACTTGAATTGAAAGTGAATGATAGTGGATATTGAAAAATTAATGAACTTCATTGATAAATTTGAAAAAGCTTGAAGTTCTAGTTTGAAGAACAATAAATGTGTTTTTGTGATTTGTCAAAGATATTCAAAATTAAAAATTTATTGTGTTTGTTTATTTAAATTTATAGTTGAAAATTTAAATTAATTGGAGAAGAATTTCAACTATTTGGAATGAAATTAAAATTTTTCTATAATTTGTAAAAGTTTTTATTTAAACAAATTTAATTTAATATTTAACTTTTTATGTGACATTTTAAAAATGATGTGGAATTTAATACAACAGTTAAAATGATGTAGAAGCGGACGTGGAGGCAATTGTGTTAGACACACCAAAATAGGTTTTAAAATGTTGAGTTTTATTGAGTTGAGAAGTTCAGATGACAAAAGTCTAATTAGAAGTGTTTACTTTACAAACTCGGACAAGTATAAGGGTCCACGAGACCATTTCGCCTATATATATACTAGTTTAACCGAACGTGTCTCGCGCGTGTAATGTTTGATTACTTAAAATTAAATAATATTGTCTATTATGAAAATTTTAATGAAGTGTAAAAATTTAAATTACTTTTCAAAGATTTTTCACACTTTAATATAATAATGTAAAGATTTGTAGTGCGATTATTATTTTTTTACTCAAAACTTTTTAAAATTTGATACTTCTTAAATTTTTCTTATTCTAACGTTTTTGTATTGATTTCTAGATTTCTTAAATCTTCTTAGTATCAATATAGTTGGTTTAAAATTCCTAAACTAATGGAAAAAATATTAGTTATCATTATTTATAACTTCTAACAAGGAAAGTTTTTACCATAAATATATTTAATTAATTTTCAACTCTTAAATCTTAAAAAATTTGTGAAAAAACGATTTTGTCTAAAGCAAAGACTTTTAATGAAGGAAGAAAAGTTCAAACAACATTGCTAAGCCTCTTCACACTTTTAATATATTATATGGATATATAGACATATAGATTATAGATTATAGATTATAAGTATATATATATGTATGTATGTATGTATGTATGTATGTATATGTATATGTAAAATTTATCATCCTATGCTTATGAATTTTCCATTAATTTATTCTTTGTACTTTTTTATAAAATATAATTTATAGGATAATAAAAACAAGTCAATCAATAGTCCGCGTGTTTTTTGTGGCACGCCCGCAGCTCCCACTAGTTCTTGTTTACTTGTTTCTTGTTAGGTCTGCTGTCAATTGTCCACCCTGTTGTTCATATATCCATTTTGAATAAATCAAGGGAATAACTATAAATAAAATTAGATTCATTATAAAAGAAGGATTCTGTATTTATTTATTTGTCTGCTTTTCTCAAAAAAGGACACTAGCTTTGTCAGCTAGGATTTTTGTAACTATATAAGGAGTAGTCACATTAAGCACCATCTATATTATCCCTCACAAAAAACTCATTTATCCTTGCTCTCATCATCTGTATATAGTTAGATCTAAAAAATTATATTCTCTTCTTCTTAATTAATTTCTTAAAAGTTTTTAGAGCACCATGAAAAGTGAAGCGTCGGAGTTCTTTTCTTGTGATAACAATGGTTTTTGCTATGAACAAAAAAAGCACATAACTATGGAGGAGAGTAATCTTCCCATTCATGATGTAGATCTCAAATGGTTTGAAGAAGAGATTGATTTGGATCTCAAATGGTCTTTTTCTTTGAACAGGTATACATAATATTTCAATCTACATTCAGATTGTTACCTAATGTATATAGAAACTAAACTCTATACAAAATCTAACTATTTCCTACATAAACTTTTCAAATGTTATAAAACGGGTCCAAAAATTTTTAAAAATTATTTATTTTGCTGTATACCTTTTAATTTTTCATAGATAATTACATATTAACTTTTGTATAATTTTTCGACGGCTTGTTTTCTTTTGCTTCTGACTTCGTTTCTGTTTCCTATCCTGCTTGTACACGTGTTCTCACAGATTATATTATATATGAAAGTCATGTCGAGGAGTCATGTAAGTAACATGACAAGCCGTTTGAGGTTTGAGGGGGGGGGTGGGAGCGAGGGCGATTGCATTAAACCGATTATAAAAGTAAATTTTTACATTAAATCAAGACAAACATGAAAAATAAAAAAATGATTAATCTGTTGTAGTCGTCATAAAATTAAAACGGAAGAAAGTGTAACTATTTTTTAAAGATCATCGGAAAAAGAAACTTTAGTTCTTTCTTATAAAAATGAAAGTCGAATGGAAGAGCATCATGACTTAGATCATCATGTAGTTAGAAAGACGGTTTTCTTTCCCTATTTCATCCTGTCATTAGTAATTTTGATAACTTTTAACCTTGAAACGTCATTATGAGAAGATAAGACTCAGTTGATGTAAATATCTAGTAATGATATTCATACCCTATTTTTGTATCCATACGTAATAAGTAGCATCATAATTTATACAGAAGATTTTATCCGATGATTTATTTTTTCAAAGTGAAAAAGGGTCAAATATTTTTGAACTATTTAAAATGAGTCAATAATATTCTTTAGTTTTGGCTTAAATTTTTTTTATTTTATTGTGTTTTTTCCTTAAATATGTCCTCCAAATAATAAAATGCTCAAAGATATCATTATTACTAGAGATTGCCCCAAACCAAGAAAAAATAATCCAATTTGATCCTTGAACATTTGAACTATTTAAAATAGGACAATTTTCCCTCCATTTAATGTTGGGGTGTTGGGACAAGTGCTCTAACTTTTAAGATCTTGAGTAAACATTTCTATAGGAGATATGAGATTATTTTCACTATTTTGAATAACAATTTCTATATAATGCATAATTTAAATAATTAGATTGCATAAAACCAACTATATGAGTAGATTTTTACATTAAATCAAGACAAACATGAAAAATAAAAAATGATTAATCTGTTATAGTCGTCATAAAATTAACACGAAAGAGAGTGTAACTATTTTTTAAAAGATCACCAGAAAAAGAAACTTTAATTCATTCTTATAAAAATGGAAGTCGAATAGAAGAACATCATGACTTTGATCATGAGGTAATTAGAAGGACGATTTTCTTTCCCTATTTCATCATATCATTAATAATTTTGATAACTTTTTACATTGAAACGCCATTATGAGAAGATAAGACTCAGTTGATGTAAATATCTAGTAATTATGTTTGTACCCGATGTTTGTATCCATACGTAATAAGTAGCATCATAATTTATTCAGAAGATTTTATCGAATGATTTATTTCCTCAAAATGAAAAAGGGTCAAATAGTTTTGAACTATTTAAAATGAGTCAATTATATTTTTTATTATAATTTGGCTTAAAAATATTTTATTTTATTATATTTTTGCCTTAAATATGCCCTCTAACTAATAAAATGCTCAAAGATATCCTTATTACTAGAGATTGCTCCAAAGCAAGGAAAGCTGATCCAATTTGATCCTTGAACAATTGAACTACTATTTAAAATAGGACAATTTTCCCTCCATTTGATGTTGGGGTCTTGGGACAAGTGCTCTTACTTTTAAGAACTTGAGTAAAAATTTATATAGGAGATATGAGATTATTTTGACTATTTTAAATATATTTTTTTATATAAAGCCAAATTTTCGTTTATATAAATTCAATTACTCGTATTATTTTTTCAATTAAGTATTTACTCTACGCTTTTCTTTTAAAACTACTGTAGTGGAAGTCCTCGACTGAAATTTGAGATGATTTGAAATTATGATAAGTAATAGTATAACATACCAAGGTAAAGTTGAATTTGATTTTTTTATCATAGCATTCTAAGAGTTAGGAAAATAAATTCATTATTATTAATGTACAAAAATAAATTGTAAATAGTTATGTAAGAAAAGTAACACGATATCATGTTTAGAAAGAAAAACTCAGACGTAATGTGGAAAGAATTGTAAGAAAAAATTTTATGACATCATTGTTATTTATTAAAATTGGAAGTGTTTATACTATTTATTTTGCCATAATGTTATTAAATGTCTCACACATTTAACAACTCCACCCACCCACCCCCACCCCCCCACAAGGACAAATAAAAAAAAATTAAAAGAATAAAAATAAAACTGGCCTATTTCGGTTGGTGCAATAGCCCAATTTTTTTTATTTTGGAGCAATAGTTAGTGTGAAAGGTATTTTGAGTTATTTTTTATATTAAAAAATATATTGAATCCTAGCGGTGAAAGGTTAGGTAGCCAACCAATTAAGCTACTAAATTTTTTATATTTTTTAGCTATTTGATAGTTGAAGGGCATTTATTTTAGCTAAAAACACAACTAATGGTAAAGCGAATTCCTTTTAAATTGATCAGAGGTATATTTGACCCTTATTGTAATTTCCACGTCACTCTATAAGAAAAATGTTAAATCATTTCCGCCCTTCCCAAATATTATTTTCTAATTACTTGTTTATTTATATTGTTGGAGGTTAAATTTTGATTAATGATTTGGAATTGAATGACTAATTAAATTTTTTCACTTTCTTGTTTTTACAAGTGTGCTGCACAAAGGAACAAGCGAGTATCAAGATATTGCTCTTTTGGATACCAAGCATTTTGGAAAGGTTGATACAAATAATTATTTTTATTCTTTTTATTTTGTTAAATTGGAAAGAAAAAAAGAGAAAGAAGAGGCTGAACATTCTTAAATATTTAGTGTTGTTGTTATTAAAATATATGCACGCATGCAGGTATTGGTGATAGATGGGAAGATGCAGAGTGCAGAAGTTGATGAATTTATATACCATGAATGTCTCATTCATCCAGCCCTCTTATGTCACCCAAAGTGAGTATTTAATTAATCATATATATGAATTTCTAGTCTTACCTATAATGATGCCTTCAATTTGCTAGCTAGCTCGATAAAATTATAATATTTAATTATTGTAACAGGTAAGCTTCATAACTAATTCAAAACTGAATATTCTTAAAATTGTTGGGGGACAATGAAAAAATATTAATAACAATGTTATTTAACTATTAACAAAATATTATATTAATAATATTATAAATACAATAATATAATAGTGTATAATATTATTACTATTTAAGTGATAATACTTTAATCAATATGACACATATAACAGTAATCTAACTACTTTTTAATAAGTTAATATATTAATTATACTTGAATCGTGCTAGGCATTGTCCTAAAAATTTATTTCAGCATTGTGAAATATTTTTCCAAGATTAAACAAGCACTTACCTGATCAATTAGAAGATATTTTGAGTTAAATAAGTCTTCCCTAATTATTCAGATGATACAAGAATCAACAAAATTATTAATACAAATATCAGCAAGTTAAATCATAGGTTTACATAATAACCAAAATCACTAAGCAGGATTCTAAGAAGAAAGAGAAAACTAAATAGGATTTTTTTTTGAATCCTTTGGATTGCTGTAAATTTAGAATATTTATAGGTAAGCCTTAGCTTCTTAAGTACACCTCCTGATAGTTTCTAAAGTAAGTCTTCTCAAATATATCGGCTTCCAAAGTAAGTCTTCTCAAGTATATCTCTTGATGATTTTCAAAGTAAGCCTTTAAGTTGCTTCTAAAATACATTTAAAGACATGACTTTTTTCAATACACTTCATGATACAATAATAATCAAGGAAGACACAAAAGCAACACCAAAACAGCCCACGAGTTCAAAGAACCAAGGACCTCTTTGATGACCACTCTCTATTCAAGAACAAGAACAAGATGGAAGAGTTTACAAGGTGTTTAACACCAAAAACAGCCAGCCACCAAACTATATTAACAACAATAAAAGGAACAACAATAACAACAACAATCCACATGGCTTCACTACTACAATACAAACTACAAAGTTACAACAAGATAAAGATAGAAAGATAGACAAATGGAGGTATAATCTTAAGAACCCAAGAGCCTATTCCACTCTTGGACCCTTAATACTACACACTACAAATACCTATCTCTTACAATGACACAAGAGAAGAGTCCACCACTCAAGCACCAATGTATCAAGTAAAATGCAACACACAAATGATCGATTCCACACTTGTGCAATGCCCTAATTTCGCTTTTGGAATCCCTCTCTCTAAGAAAAGTGTTCTTTCAATATATTTAAACAACTAAAGAAATAATCCCTACAATATTCTATTTATACTACTTTACAATAATAGACAAAATGACAAAAGTGACTTTTAGTGACTAAGCTTCAAAAATACTCAAAAGTATCATGATGATGATCATACTTGTATCACTTCAAATGTAAATTATTTTGAAATAACTAAATAATTTTCCTAAAAAAATTAGGTATAATAGTAATGTTGAATTTTGTAGCCCCAAAAATGTGTTCATAATGGGAGGTGGTGAAGGGTCTGCAGCAAGGGAAGTTCTTAGGCACAAATCTATGGAGAAAATTGTCATGTGTGACATTGATCAGGTATATTATTATTACTTAGAAAAACAAAACTGAGTTATCGAAAATTCTACTTTATTTTCTTTGTTCTTTTCTGTTGAAAGGTAAAAAAAAAGTAGTTAAAGAAGCAATGTTATTACTAATAAGCCTGTAATAAGACTATTGTTTTGTCTCTAGTAGATTAATATATACTTATTTTAATTTGTTATAGGAGGTGGTTGATTTCTGCAAAAAGCATCTAACAGCAAATCATAAGGCTTTTCGTAACAAGAAGCTTAACTTGGTCATTAACGATGCCAAGTATGGGTTATTTCTATCTTGTTTCCTCTTCTTTTCAATTCTCAATAGTAAAATGTGTTCCCCGACAAGTCGATGGGGGACAAGTCAATGTATGTTCAAACGATCTTTTCAATTATATACATTATTTGGGCTAAAGGTGTGTTCAGTATTTCTCATGTTCATCCATTAAATTTTTTTAAAAATATTTTCTTTATAAAACAAGCTCTTTAAAAATAAGAAAGTTAATTTCCTTAATAAAATTAAAAAAATTAGTGTCATTGTCTCCTCTAAGTTTCATAATCACCCACCCCTCACTCACCCTCAACCCATCTCCACCCCACCCCACCCCTTAGCCCTATCCCACCCCCACCCCATCAAAACACCCTTGACCCTACCTCTATCCGATGGGCTTGGAATGATTATAGAATTCGCATATGTAAACGAAACGAGATTTTTTTTTTTTTCGATTCAATATGCTTATATAATCTTAAGAAAAGGAAAAAAGAAATCAACAACACTGCACCCAACTTTCATCATTTGTTCTTCTCTACATCATATCTTGGCTTCTGTAATTGAAGACCAAAAAAGAATCAGGAAAATTCTTATTGTTTTATGTTTCATATGTATAAATTATTTTAGAATAATATTTTTTTATTTGTGTACCAAACACATAAAAAAAAGCAACTTATTTTCTTATAAAATTCATTCCATGAAAAATATTTTTCTCCATACCAAACACCCCAATGTGGTGCACAGAAATTCAATGGTTCAATTATGTCACCGTAGAAAGCCCATAATCCAGATCCATGAGATAATTAAAGTCATGTTAGGCTTAACTATATTGGGCTAAGACTTATGTGAGCATAAATCATTTTAAGTTTTGGTTTAGCCCTAACACCTTTAATTTGCGGATGACCATGGGGTGGGGGTACATGGTTTAATTAGTGATCCATGTTGGGTTTACCTATCCTATGTTGTTGACTTACTGATTTGATTTTGTATGAATGAAGAGCTGAGCTAGAACAAAGGCAAGAAAAGTTTGATATTATTGTAGGGGATTTAGCTGATCCAGTTGAAGGAGGACCTTGTTACCAACTCTACACCCAATCTTTCTATGAAAATATCGTTAAACCTAAGCTTGATGACACTGGCATCTTTGTTACTCAGGTTAGCTCTCATTCTTCGTTATTGTCATTATAACATCACTTCTATAGTATATCGACTATATGAACTGAGTCAAAAATGTTATATGTATATATATTTACAAGTCATGCTCTAACTGGCTAGTCTATCAACAGGCTGGACCAGCAGGGGTTTTCACGCACAAGGAAGTTTTTTCATCCATTTATAACACAATCAAACAAGTTTTCAAATGTTAGTCTTCATTTGGCCGCATCAATCTCTTTTCTTTAAACAACTTGTGGTTTTCATAGTTAATTGACTTTGAATTTGACCGCTTTTTTTAATACAATTTATTATGTTGATTCAGATGTCTTGGCATATACAACTCATGTACCTTCTTTCGCTGATACTTGGGGATGGGTTATGGTTAGTACTGAATATTAGATTTACTTCAAATTAAGAAATTAATTCGATATGGGTAGAGCAATAGTTCTAACAAATTTGACACTAATTACAGGCTTCTGATCAACCATTTTGTCTTGATGCTGGAAAAATGGACAAGAAAATAGCAGAAAGAATTGAAGGGGAACTATTATATCTTAATGGTGCTTTATTTTTCTCTTCCACCATCTTGAACAAGACTATTACCAAAACGTAAACTCCATTAAATATTTTTTCTTGTTTTGATCAATAAAAGTCTTTCTTTCAAGCAATAATTCTTCTTATTTTTTTCATTTAAACAAAAATAATTTTAATAATACTTTAATATTAACAGGCTAAAGAATGAGAGTCATGTGTACACTGAAGATAATGCGAGGTTCATTCATGGACATGGAGTGGCATTCAGAAATTGAGGCAAAAAAAATTTCTGGTGGGGGAACTATATAGCCAAATGTTTGGGGAAGAAAGGATTATGAAAGTAGGGGGTAGGGTGTTAAAACATTGAGAGATCTCTCAAATATATTTGTTGCTTAGTAGCTTTTGGTTTGATCAGCAGTATATGCTTAGGCTTCTTCTAGTTGTTCTATGACTAAATATATACTATTTCATGTAATGGTACATCTTTGAAAAGAAGAAAAATCTTTTCTTATCACAATATTTTCCTTCTTGTGTTTAGTTATAAGAACCTATGCACCCCTCCACGGTTATCACTATAACAAAATCAGAGAAATGAAGTAAATGGATGCAACAATAGAAAATATCAAAATAAATTCTTGATATGTGATTATAGTGATTGTTGAGAAATAATAATTCCACTAGGATTAATATCCAGCCTGAATAGCAAAACAAACGAGTAATAACGAGATCAAATCTTTTAACGGGATAATACATAATATTCAAATTGAGCAATATAATATCATTGATTATAATTTGATAGTTGAGTCTAAGGGTGGCAAAATTAGCCCATACCCAAATGACTTGCCCAATCCACCCAAGGTTTGATGGGTTTGTGCAAGAGTGATTTTGATAATGGGCTAATTTGGGCTAGCCCGAGGCAACCCATTATAAATCACCAATTCAAATAGACTCATGATGATGCTCAAACTTGACCCATCAAATTACTTAAAAGCTTTTACAAAATCTTGTTTTATTAAGGAAAAATTACATATTATAGACAAAATATTATATTAATTACATGATATGATTAATGTTTAAAAAAATTACAATTCATAGTTATTTGATAGTTAAAAGTCAGTTTTTTTTGTGGGCCCTATATACAAATATATTAAGATTTGTCTATATCAATTTTCTCTCTTATGAATTTATTTTTGGTATTTTCTTTCTATTCTCTCTCTATCTTATTGTCTCAAAAAAAGGCAACAATGGAATATCAAAACACAAGATTTTTGATGATATCTTTTTCAACCATTTTTTACTTAATTTTCTCTCAAAATCACTCTAATATCCTTGATTTTAAATTAAAGAAACGACAACATTGGCAACATCATAATACATGATTATTCAAGAGATCTTCTTCAACTCTTTTCTCCTTATTTTTCTCTCAAAGTCAATCTAATATCACAAAATATAATTCTTGATTTTTCTGTAATAAATCATTTTTGCGGAATTTTCACCTCAAAAAATCAGTTTAGGATATTTATTGACATTATATTTTTTTAATTTTTTTTTTATGTATTATGTCAATTAGTCATTAAATTTCTTTGTTGTTCATCTATTTTACAAAAAAAATAAAAAGGGGGAGCACTCCCCCGTTTTTATAATTTCTTTTTTTTTTGCGGATTTTTATTTTATAATATAAATTTGTATATATTACGTAAGTCACTCCCCCATTTTTTTTATGGATGATTTATCAAAAAAAAAAAAGGAAAGAATTTTGCATCTTCTAGTAAGGCTGAAAGGAAAAAATATTGTAAGGTATCTAAATCTAAAAGGGGGAGCAATGAAGTTGACAATGATTACGAGGTATTTTTGTATATATTCTCGTGAATCAAAATTATTGGTCAATATACATTTTTGTTTCAATATATGTAGATACGTAAACTTTTTTTGTATAATAATACATGCATATATATATACAGAGTTAGAGTGTATGTATGTATATACCGTTTGTATTTTTGATATACGTATATACAATTTACATATATGTATATACAGTTAACTTGCAGATATAGTTTTTGAAGAATAATGCATATGCAGATATATACAGTTTTAGAGTGCATATATGTATATACATTCAAATTTGTTATTATGTAAAACATTCAAATTTGTATGTACAGATATACAAATAACGGATATTCAAATAATAAACATATATGTATATGTTTATTTCGTTTGCATATATATATATATACAGATATACAAACAACAAATATACAAATATGTAAACAACAGATATATAAATATTAAACAATAACTTTGATTTGAATATATGTATATTTCGTTTGCAATATCGTTTACAAACAACATTCAAATTTGTATATACATATATACAAACAACAGATATACAAATAATAAACAACAATTTTGATTTAAATATATGTATTTTTTTTGCATATTTGTATATACAGATATACAAACAACAGGTATACAAATATCAAATTTATGTAAACTAAAATACAGATATATAAACAACAGATATACAAATAATAAAAACAATCTTTATAAACTTTAAAACAGATATACAAATACAATTATACACTTATGTTAACAGATATACAGAAATTCAAATATACTATTAATAGATATACATAAGAAAAATATTAAAAGACTGTCAATGTTTAGATTATGAAATATGCGGTAGAGTAATGAATGAATATATCACACAAATTACAATTACAAATAGGATTTAGAAAAAAAAAAAAAAAACTAACTCAAGCAAGGATTATAACCTTTTAATAACTTCTGTGATAAAAAATTTAAAATTATAAAAATAAAAATTAAATACGAAAATTGAAACCCAAAATTACAATTGAAATTATTGTATACAAAAATAATAGTAATTACAAAATTGACAATTTGAAGTGTTTGAAGTTTATATTGTGCATTCAATTTCGAAATCGAAAATCTAATTCAAACCAATAATAAAATCAATTTTCATTATGTTGAAACTGAATCAATTTTTATTGCATATTAGATTTAAAAAAGGATTTCAGTAAATATATTCAAGTAAAAGTATAATTTTCGTAAATCATATATACTAGAATTTTGTATTCTTGTATTCTCCTGTAGATTTCAATTTTTTTAAAAAAAAAAATTATCAACTTTTGAGGGAGTGACTAATGCACAAATTCATATTTATTGATTTGTTATATCAGAGAAATAAATGGAAAGTTGGAGAAGATTAAGGATATTTATTACATTAAAATTTCTTTTTTCTTTTATCTCTTTTTGTTGTTATGGACTTTTCCTTCTTTTTTGTATACATATACATAAAACTTTCATTTATTTTTGTCTATGAATTGTAATATTGAAATTTAGACTAGAAAGTTAGTTATAGATATTCTAATGAGACTATATGTGAATTTTTGCCTTTTATTAATGGGGGACTTACAAAAATAGTCTAGGTTTCAACAAAATGAGAGTATTTCTAGCCGAACTTTCAAAATTACAATTTCTAGCATTTCTTTCTCTTTTTTCATTTATTTCATTTTGTTTTATCACTAGCCTCTACTCCTCTTTCTTTCTCATTTTTGGCATTTTTTTTTCTTTTTTCCTTTTTAATTTCCTCTTTTTTGTTTATTTCTCTTACTCATTTTTTCGTTTTTGTTGTATTTTATATTTTATATTTTTTTTGTATTTCTAAAAAATATGATTACGTTGAGTACAAGTCATGGAAGATGACAGATTTATCATAACCTGTCATTCTATTTATATTCACCATCATTTTTTTTCTTTTATCACTTTTTCATTTTCTTTTACTTTTTGATTATTTTCTTTTGATTTTCTTGTATTTTTTCTCATTTTTTTGTTTTTCATATTTTCCCTTTTTTTTTTAATTTTTCTTTTTATTTTCATTTTCTCCTTCTATTTTTCTATTTTCATTTTTTTTAATTTCCTTCTTTTCCTTTCTCTATTCTATCTATAGGTTGTATTTCTCTTTCTTTTTTTGAATTTTTTATTTCTCTTTTTTTTTTTTAATTTTATTTTATTTATATTTTAAAAAAATATGGCTATGTGGAGCACAAGTTATGATTGATAACGAAAACACCACAATGACTTATTGTATTTATATTCGCACTATCATTTATATTTTTGTATTTATTGATACAATTGCATTTGTATTTTTTAATTCTCTCTTGTATGTGTATTTATATTTTATAGTTGACATTTGTATTTGTATTTTATAATTCTACTTGTATTTGTATTTGCATTTGTATTTATATTTGTATTTGTATTTGTATTTGTATTTGTATTTGCATTTGTATTTGTATTTGTATTTGTATTTGTATTTGTATTTGTATTTGTATTTGTATTTGTATTTGTATTTGTATTTGTATTTGTATTTGTATTTGTATTTGTATTTGTATTTGTATTTGTATTTGTATTTGTATTTGTATTTGTATTTGTATTTGTATTTGTATTTGTATTTGTATTTGTATTTGTATTTGTATTTGTATTTGTATTTGTATTTGTATTTGTATTTGTATTTGTATTTGTATTTGTATTTGTATTTGTATTTGTATTTGTATTTGTATTTGTATTTGTATTTGTATTTGTATTTGTATTTGTATTTGTATTTGTATTTGTATTTGTATTTGTATTTGTATTTGTATTTGTATTTGTATTTGTATTTGTATTTGTATTTGTATTTGTATTTGTATTTGTATTTGTATTTGTATTTGTATTTGTATTTGTATTTGTATTTGTATTTGTATTTGTATTTGTATTTGTATTTGTATTTGTATTTGTATTTGTATTTGTATTTGTATTTGTATTTGTATTTGTATTTGTATTTGTATTTGTATTTGTATTTGTATTTGTATTTGTATTTGTATTTGTATTTGTATTTGTATTTGTATTTGTATTTGTATTTGTATTTGTATTTGTATTTGTATTTGTATTTGTATTTGTATTTGTATTTGTATTTGTATTTGTATTTGTATTTGTATTTGTATTTGTATTTGTATTTGTATTTGTAGTTCACATCATTATTTATATTTTTGTATTCATTGATACAATTGTACTTGTATTTTATAGTTCACGCTTGTGTTTATATTTGTATTTTATAGTTCACAATTGCAGTTGTATTTTATAGTTCTCACCATTATTTATATTTTATAAGATTTATCTTCATTGATATGAATTGCATTTTATTAATACAAATTGAACAATACAAATATAAATGATAAATTACAAAATTAATGTTAAACGATACAAGTACAACGTTTACATTTGTATCAAATGATAAATGTTTATACAACTTGAACCATACACATAAAAATGACACTTGTTTTTATAACAATGCAAATGATAAACTTGACATACAAATACTAAGGATACATTTGCATTGAATTACATATTGCATATTAAATATTTTAGACTCAAGTAAATATAATTTTTCCTTTTAACTATTTGTATACAAATACAAATGATAAATTATATTCATAGTTAAAGTATTCAAATATAAATAATAAATTTATTTGAAATATATATGATACAAATAAATATAAAATTTAAAAAATACATAAAATATAAAATACGACAACAACAATAAAAAATGAGAGAAAATAAAGAGGAATTACCAAAAAATGAAAAAAGGAGAAAATGACAAAAAAAGGAAAAAAACACTTCATACCCAAAATTGTGTACTATATAAGTAAATGACACGCATGTTAACCCAATGATCTATTCAATACAAGATTTTTTGAATACAATAAATTATTTTTATATGGGATGAAAATATAATACTATAACACAAATTACATGGTTAATAATGTATCCTAACAACAACATGGTTCTTCATTTAGATAAAAGATATATACAATCCAAAAGATTGATAACAAAAGTATATACATCAAAAAAATTATAGGTATCATTTAGAATAATTCAAGAGTATGTTTTTTCCTTTTTCGTATTCATTATGTTATCCGCAAATCAATGATAAAAACAAAAGTTGAAGAGGCTATAATGGGACATGTGGGGCTTTGACATGTCCTCATAATATTATGTCATTTACGTCGCCCCGCAATCCGCATGTACTAAAATGGGGCCCCATAAATAGTCATGCGCAAACAAAAGTATTTTTTTAATTTTCTAATCCTACATAATTTTGGGACTATAATGCGCATGCCTTTTGCCTATGCCAAACAATTATCATCAAAATCACCCACACGCCAAACTCTGGTTGTAAGGAGCGTTTGTTAGAGTGTATAAGAATA
Source organism: Capsicum pubescens (assembly GCA_030864215.1). NCBI lineage: Eukaryota > Viridiplantae > Streptophyta > Magnoliopsida > Solanales > Solanaceae > Capsicum > Capsicum pubescens. The sequence goes on from CM061539.1 coordinate 7,916,561, forward strand.
ATATTGAATAAAATATATTAGAAATACTAGTAATATTTCCATTACTCATGTATTAAAAATATTGATATTGGTTATGTAAATATTAAATATTATTTTTTACACAATGTTTGATTTGATAAATTAAAAATAATTTATATTTACATAATTTTATCAAAAAAAAATTATTTATCAAAATAACCTGCTTCCCATTCACAGATATCTCGTGAAAATTAAGAAAAATGACAACATTCGTCTATAAATTCACTCTGAGTAGAGAAACCGTCATCTCCAATTAATTGGGTGTTGCTTCTCCTCATCTTTCTCACAACTTTCCTTGAAAAGTATTATAACTTTTTGATCTTGAAATGAGTCTCTAATAATTTTTCTCTACCAATTCGAATGCAATTGGTAAAGTTAAGTTCGGATACAAATCAAGATCGAACTTGGGTCTCAATAGAGCTGGTGACTAATCCTATGACATGTGGTGAAATAGGTTTAACTAAATTCTCAGATTTTGGCAAAATGGATATCCTTAGAAGAAGTGGTAGATTTAGTTGAAAGACTGAGATGAGATTTGAGGGGTGATTTTGTAGTTCATCAAGTTAATGTATGTATTGAAGCCTTTGTATTACTAATACATAGAAAATGAGTGGTATATTAGTAATACACACCTCAATACACAATAGAGTATATAACTAATGCAAATAATAGTTATACATAGGCTAAAAAATGTACCAAACAAGGTAGTAGTAGCAATGGCGGAGCAAGAATTTCCATTGAGGGAGTTCAAAAGTAAAATGTACGAACTAGTCGAAGGGGTTCAATATCTACTATATATGCATAAAAATATTTTTAACCATCTAAAATTAGTATAAAAATAGTATAATTTTTCATGGAAGGGATTTGGATGAACTCCCTGGAGCAGATGGCTCCGCCACTAACTAATGATGCATTATTTTCCTCAATACACTCCACCAAACGACCCTTAAATGATCAACCATATCCCATTTTCTCCTACTATGTAATTAATTATAATTAATATCTATGCATTATTAGATAAACACTTCCTTTATGCAAGAACTATAACAAATTGTTTTTTATAGAAATTGTTTTTAAGAGATAATCAAAACTTGCAATCGTACTTTCAAAGCACTTAAATACATCCGGTCTAATTGAAAGCAATTTACGATTTCTAAAATATGATGGACCATAAAAAAAAAAGTATAATGCATTAAATAGAAATTGATTCAAGTTCTCAAACTAAATAACTCAACTTTATCAAATATACTATTTAACCTCTTTATAATATGATAGTTAGCAGATTATATCATTTTAAATTTTAAGAATATACATAAAATATCTAGTTTTATGAAGAGACCACAAATTCACTTGCCTCGTAATTTACCATCATAAATTTTCCACTGGGTCAAGCACTTCTAATAGTTGCTAAAAGAACTTTTATATATATGTGGCAAAATAGTTCAGTAGACTCTTATACTTATCTAAGTTTGTTAAGTGAACACTCTACTTAAATTTTTGTCATTTAAACTCTTCAACTCAATAAAACTCAACATTTTAAAACCTTTTGATGCATATGTGGCATTAGGTTGCTGAGGTAGAAAGCGTGTGTTTACAAGCATTTTTTTATGCGAGCGGAATAAAAGAAAATATTTAAAATAATTTTTAAAAAATTAAAAAATAGTAAATTAAAAAAAAAAAGAAGCTCCACTTTCTTCACCCCTTCCCCTTCCAGTCGTCCTGCCCCCTCCCCCATCCCCACCCATCTATCAAGTATTTCTCTCCCCCGCCCTCCGCCCCACCCACCCCTTCCATTTTTTCTTCTTCTTTATCACGCTTCAACCAAACTCCCCCCCCCCCATTTTTTTTCTTTCTTCTTCCTTGTCACCCCTATCCCATCTGCATCACCCCACCTCACCCCACTATTTTTTTTTTGCCCTCACCCCCACCGCATCCCAAAAAAAATCATCTTCCTTCTTCGAAATTTTCTTCCCCTTCATCTGAGATTTACTTTTTTTTTTTTTTTTTACAAATTAATTTCTCAATTCAAATTTTTTTCATGTTTTTTGAAGTATTAAAATTTAAACTTGAATTGAAAGTGAATGATAGTGGATATTGAAAAATTAATGAACTCTATTGATAAACTTGAAAAAGCTTGAAGTTCTAGTTTGAAGAACAATAAATGTGTTTTTGTGATTTGTCAAAGATATTCAAAATTAAAAATTTATTGTATTTGTTTATTTAAATTTATAGTTGAAAATTTAAATTAATTGGAGAAGAATTTCAACTATTTGGAATGAAATTAAATTTTTTCTATAATTTGTAAAAGTTTTTATTTAAACAAATATATTTTAATATTTATTTTTTTATGTGACATTTAAAAAATGATGTGGAATTTAATACAATAATTAAAATGATGTAGAAGCGGACGTGGAGGCAATTGTGTTAGACACACCAAAATAGGTTTTAAAATGTTGAGTTTTATTGAGTTGAGAAGTTCAGATGACAAAAGTCTAATTAGAAGTGTTTACTTTACAAACTCGGACAAGTATAAGGATCCACGAGACCATTTCATCTATACATATACTAGTTTAACCGAACGTGTCTCGGTTGTGTAATGCTTGATTACTTAAAATTAAATAATTTTGTCTATTGTGGAGAATTTTAATGAAGTGTAAAAATTTAAATTACTTTTCAAAGATTTTTCACACTTTAATATAATAATGTAAAGATTTGTGGTGCGATTTTTTTTTTTTACTCAAAACTTTTTAAAATTTGATACTTCTTAAATTTTTCTTATTCTAACGCTTTTGTATTGATTTCTAGATTTCTTAAATCTTCTTAGTATCAAATATAGTTGGTTTAAAATTCCTAAACTAATGTAAAAAATATTAGTTATCATTAATTATAACTTCTAACAAGGAAAGATTTTACCATAAATATATTTAATTTATTTTCAACTCTTAAATCTTAAAAAAAATTGTGAAAAGACGATTTTGTCTAAAGCAAAGACTTTTAATGAAAGACGAAAAGTTCAAACAACATTGCTAAGCCTCTTCACACTTTTAATATATTATATGGATATATAGACATATAGATTATAGATTATCAATATATATATATATGCATGTATGTATATGTATATGTAAAATTTATCTTCCTAAGCTTATGAATTTTCCATTAATTTATTCTTTGTATTTTTTTATAAAATATAATTTATAGAATAATAAAAACAAGTCAATCAATAGTCCGTGTGTTTTTTGTGGCACGCCCGCAGCTGCGTCTAGTTCTTGTTTACTCGTTTCTTGTTAGGTCTGCTGTCAATTGTCCTCCCTGTTATTCATATATCCATTTTGAAATAATCAAGGGAATAACTTTAAATGAAATTAGATTCTTTATAAAAGAGGGATTCTGTATTTATTTATTTGTCTGCTTTTCTCAAAAAAAAGGACACTAGCTTTGTCAACTAGGATTTTTGTAACTATATAAGGGGTAGTCACATTAAGCACCATCTATATTATCCCTCACATAAAACTCATTTATTCTTGCTCTCATCATCTGTATATAGTTAGATCTAAAAAATCATATTCTCTTCTTCTTAATTAATTTCTTAAAAGTTTTTAGAGCACCATGAAAAGTGAAGCATCAGAGTTCTTTTCTTGTGATAACAATGGTTTTTGCTATGAACAAAAAAAGCACATAACTATGGAGGAGAGTAATCTTCCCATTCATGATGTAGACCTCAAATGGTTTGAATAAGAGATTGATTTGGATCTCAAATGATCTTTTTCTTTGAACAGGTATACATAATATTTCAATCTACATTTAGATTGTTACCTAATGTATATAGAAACTAAACTCTATACCAAATCTAACTATTTCCTACATAAACTTTTCAGATGTTATAAAACGGGTCCAAAAATTTTTAAAAATTAATTATTTTGCTGTATACCTTTTAATTTTTCATAGATAATTACATATTAACTTTTGTATAATTTTTCGAAGGCTTGTTTTCTTTTGCTTCTGACTTCGTTTTTGTTTCCTATCCTGCTTGTACACGTGTTCTCACAGATTATATCATATATGAACGTCATGTCGAGGAGTCATGTAAGTAACATGACAAGCCGTTTGAGGTTTGAGGGGGAGGGGGGGAGAGCTAGGGCGATCGCATTAAACCAACTATATGAGTAAATTTTTACATTAAATCAAGACAAACATGAAAAATAAAAAAATGATTAATCTGTTGTAGTTGTCATAAAATTAAAACGGAAGAAAGTGTAACTATTTTTTAAAGATCATCGGAAAAAGAAACTTTAGTTCTTTCTTATAAAAATGAAAGTCGAATGGAAGAGCATCATGACTTAGATCATCATGTAGTTAGAAAGACGGTTTTCTTTTCCTATTTCATCCTGTCATTAATAATTTTGATAACTTTTCACCTTGAAACGTCATTATGATAAGATAAGACTCAGTTGATGTAAATATCTAGTAATGATATTCATACCCTATGTTTGTATCCATACGTAATAAGTAGCATCATAATTTATCCAGAAGATTTTATCCGATGATTTATTTTTCCAAAGTGAAAAAGGGTCAAATATTTTTGAACTATTTAAGATGAGTCAATAATATTCTTTATTATAGTTTTGGCTTAAATTTTTATTTTATTTTATTGTATTTTTTACTTAAATATGTTCTCCAACTAATAAAATGCTCAAAGATATCATTATTACTAGAGATTGCCCCAAAACAAGAAAAAATAATCCAATTTGATCCTTGAACAATTGAACTATTTAAAATAGGAGAATTTTCCTTCCATTTAATGTTGGGGTGTTGGGACAAGTGCTCTAACTTTTAAGATCTTGAGTAAACATCTCTATAGCAGATATGAGATTATTTTGACTATTTTGAATAACAATTTTTATATAATGCATAATTTAAATAATTAGATTGCATAAAACCAAAGATATGAGTAGATTTTTACATTAAATAAAGACAAACATAAAAAATAAAAAATAATTAATCTGTTATAGTCGTCATAAAATTAAAACGAAAGAGAGTGTAGCTATTTTTTAAAAGATCACCAGAAAAAGAAACTTTAATTCATTCTTATAAAAAAGGAAGTCGAATAGAAGAACATCATGACTTTGATCATGAGGTAATTAGAAAGACAATTTTCTTTTCCTATTTCATCATATCATTGATAATTTTGATAACTTTTTACATTGAAACGCCATTATGAGAAGATAAGACTCAGTTGATGTAAATATCTAGTAATTATTTTTGTACCCGATGTATGTATCCATACGTAATAAGTAGCATCATAATTTATTTAGAAGATTTTATCCGATGATTTATTTCCTCAAAATGAGAAAGAGTCAAATATTTTTGAACTATTTAAAATGAGTCAATTATATTTTTTATTATAATTTTGACTTAAAAATATTTTATTTTATTATATTTTTGCCTTAAATATGCCCTCTAACTAATAAAATGCTCAAAGATATCCTTATTACTAGAGATTGCTCCAAAGCAAGGAAAGCTGATCCAATTTGATCCTTGAACAATTGAACTACTATTTAAAATAGGACAATTTTCCCTCCATTTGATGTTGGGGTCTTGGGACAAGTGCTCTTACTTTTAAGAACTTGAGTAAAAATTTATATAGGAGATATGAGATTATTTTGACTATTTTAAATATATTTTTTTATATAAAGCCAAATTTTCGTTTATATAAATTCAATTACTCGTATTATTTTTTCAATTAAGTATTTACTCTACGCTTTTCTTTTAAAACTACTGTAGTGGAAGTCCTCGACTGAAATTTGAGATGATTTGAAATTATGATAAGTAATAGTATAACATACCAAGGTAAAGTTGAATTTGATTTTTTTATCATAGCATTCTAAGAGTTAGGAAAATAAATTCATTATTATTAATGTACAAAAATAAATTGTAAATAGTTATGTAAGAAAAGTAACACGATATCATGTTTAGAAAGAAAAACTCAGACGTAATGTGGAAAGAATTGTAAGAAAAAATTTTATGACATCATTGTTATTTATTAAAATTGGAAGTGTTTATACTATTTATTTTGCCATAATGTTATTAAATGTCTCACACATTTAACAACTCCACCCACCCACCCCCACCCCCCCACAAGGACAAATAAAAAAAAATTAAAAGAATAAAAATAAAACTGGCCTATTTCGGTTGGTGCAATAGCCCAATTTTTTTTATTTTGGAGCAATAGTTAGTGTGAAAGGTATTTTGAGTTATTTTTTATATTAAAAAATATATTGAATCCTAGCGGTGAAAGGTTAGGTAGCCAACCAATTAAGCTACTAAATTTTTTATATTTTTTAGCTATTTGATAGTTGAAGGGCATTTATTTTAGCTAAAAACACAACTAATGGTAAAGCGAATTCCTTTTAAATTGATCAGAGGTATATTTGACCCTTATTGTAATTTCCACGTCACTCTATAAGAAAAATGTTAAATCATTTCCGCCCTTCCCAAATATTATTTTCTAATTACTTGTTTATTTATATTGTTGGAGGTTAAATTTTGATTAATGATTTGGAATTGAATGACTAATTAAATTTTTTCACTTTCTTGTTTTTACAAGTGTGCTGCACAAAGGAACAAGCGAGTATCAAGATATTGCTCTTTTGGATACCAAGCATTTTGGAAAGGTTGATACAAATAATTATTTTTATTCTTTTTATTTTGTTAAATTGGAAAGAAAAAAAGAGAAAGAAGAGGCTGAACATTCTTAACTATATAGTGTTGTTGTTATTAAAATATATGCACGCATGCAGGTATTGGTGATAGATGGGAAGATGCAGAGTGCAGAAGTTGATGAATTTATATACCATGAATGTCTCATTCATCCAGCCCTCTTATGTCACCCAAAGTGAGTATTTAATTAATCATATATATGAATTTCTAGTCTTACCTATAATGATGCCTTCAATTTGCTAGCTAGCTCGATAAAATTATAATATTTAATTATTGTAACAGGTAAGCTTCATAACTAATCCAAAACTGAATATTCTTAAAATTGTTGGGGGACAATGAAAAAATATTAAAAATAATATTATTTAACTATTAACAAAATATTATATTAATAATATTATAAATACAATAATATAACAGTGTATAATATTATTACTAATTAAGTGATAATACTTTAATCAATATGACAACTATAACAGTAATCTAACTACTTTTTAATAAGTTAATATATTAATTATACTTGAATCGTGCTAGGCATTGTCCTAAAAAATTATTTCAGCATTGTGAAATATTTTTCCAAGATTAAACAAGCACTTACCTGATCAATTAGAAGATATTTTGAGTTAAATAAGTCTTCCCTAATTAATCAGATGATACAAGAATCGACAAAATTATTAATACAAATATTAGCAAGTAAAATCATAGGTTTACATAATAACCAAAATCACTAAGCAGGATTCTAAGAAGAAAGAGAAAACTAAATAGGAATTTTTTTTGAATCTTTTGGATTGCTATAAATTTAGAATATTTATAGGTAAGCCTTAGCTTCTTAAGTATACCTCCTGATAGTTTCCAAAGTAAGTCTTCTCAAATATATCGGCTTTCAAAGTAAGTCTTCTCAAATATATCGGCTTCCAAAGTATGTCTTCTCAAGTATATCTCTTGATGGTTTCCAAAGTAAGCCTTAAAGTTGCTTCTAAAATACATTTAAAGACATGACTTTTTTCAATACACTTCATGATACAATAATAATCAAGGAAGACACAAAAACAACACCAAAACAGCCCACAAGTTCAAAGAACCAAGAACCTCTTTGATGACCACTTTCGGATTCAAGAACAAGAACAAGATGAAAGAGTTTACAAGGTGTTTAACACCAAAAACAGCCAGCCGCCAAACTATATTAACAACAATAAAAGGAACAACAATAACTTCAACAATCCACACGGCTTCACTACTACAATACAAACTACAAAGTTACAACAAGATAAAGATAGAAAGATAGACAAATGGAGGTATAATCTTTAGAACCCAAAAGCCTATTCCACTCTTGGACCCTTAATACTACACACTACAAACACCTATCTCTTATAATGACACAAGAGAGGAGTCCACTACTCAAGCACCAACGTATCAAGCAAAATGCAACACACAAATGATCGATTCCACACTTGTGCAATGCCCTAATTTCTCTTTTGGAATCCCTCTCTCTAAGAGAAGTGTTCTTTCAATATATTTAAACAACTAAAGAAATAAACCCTACAATGTTCTATTTATACTACTTTACAATAGTAGACAAAATGATAAAAATGCCTTTTAGTGACCAATCTTCAAAAATACACAAAAGTATCATGATGATGATCATACTTGTATCACTTCAAATGTAAATTATTTTGAAATAACTAAATAATTTTCCTAAAAAAATTAGGTATAATAGTAATGTTGAATTTTGTAGCCCCAAAAATGTGTTCATAATGGGAGGTGGTGAAGGGTCTGCAGCAAGGGAAGTTCTTAGGCACAAATCTATGGAGAAAATTGTCATGTGTGACATTGATCAGGTATATTATTATTACTTAGAAAAACAAAACTGAGTTATCGAAAATTCTACTTTATTTTCTTTGTTCTTTTCTGTTGAAAGGTAAAAAAAAAGTAGTTAAAGAAGCAATGTTATTACTAATAAGCCTGTAATAAGACTATTGTTTTGTCTCTAGTAGATTAATATATACTTATTTTAATTTGTTATAGGAGGTGGTTGATTTCTGCAAAAAGCATCTAACAGCAAATCATAAGGCTTTTCGTAACAAGAAGCTTAACTTGGTCATTAACGATGCCAAGTATGGGTTATTTCTATCTTGTTTCCTCTTCTTTTCAATTCTCAATAGTAAAATGTGTTCCCCGACAAGTCGATGGGGGACAAGTCAATGTATGTTCAAACGATCTTTTCAATTATATACATTATTTGGGCTAAAGGTGTGTTCAGTATTTCTCATGTTCATCCATTAAATTTTTTTAAAAATATTTTCTTTATAAAACAAGCTCTTTAAAAATAAGAAAGTTAATTTCCTTAATAAAATTAAAAAAATTAGTGTCATTGTCTCCTCTAAGTTTCACAATCACCCAACCCTCACTCACCCCCAATCCATCTCCACCCCACCCCCTTAGCCCTATCCCACCCCCCCCCCCCCCATCAAAACACCCTTGACCCTACCTCTATCCGATGGGCTTGGAATGATTATACAATTCGCATATGTAAACGAAAAGAGATTTTTTTTTTTCGGTTCAATATGCTTGTGTAATCTTAAGAAAAGGAAAAAAGAAATCAAAAACACTGCTCCCAACTTCCCTCATTTGTTCTTCTCTACATCATATCTTGGCTTCTGTAATTGAAGACCAAAAAAGAATCAGGCAAATTCTTATTGTTTTGTGTTACATATGTATAAATTGTTTTAGAATAATATTTTTTTATTTGTGTACCGAACACATAAAAAAAAGCAACTTATTTTCTTACAAAATCCATTCCATGAAAAATATTTTTCTCCATACCAAATACCCCAATGTGGTGCACAAAAATTCAATGGTCCAATTATGTCACTGTAGAAAGCCCATAATCCAGATCCATGAGATAATTAAAGTCATTTTAGGCTTAATTATATTGGGCTAAGACTTATGTGAGCATAAATCATTTTAATTCTTGGTTTAGCCCTAACACCTTTAATTTGCGGATGACCATGGGGTGGGGTGGGGGTACATGGTTCAATTAGTGATCCATGTTGGGTTTACATATCCTATGTTGTTGACTTACTGATTTGATTTTGTATGAATGAAGAGCTGAGCTAGAACAGAGGCAAGAAAAGTTTGATATTATTGTAGGGGATTTAGCTGATCCGGTTGAAGGAGGACCTTGTTACCAACTCTACACCCAATCTTTCTATGAAAATATCGTTAAACCTAAGCTTGATGACACTGGCATCTTTGTTACTCAGGTTAGCTCTCATTCTTCGTTATTGTCATTATAACATCACTTCTATAGTATATCGACTATATGAACTGAGTCAAAAATGTTATATGTATATATATTAACAATTCATGCGCTAACTGGCTAGTCTATCAACAGGCTGGACCAGCAGGGGTTTTCACGCACAAGGAAGTTTTTTCATCCATTTATAACACAATCAAACAAGTTTTCAAATGTTAGTCTCCATTTGGCTGCATCAATCTCTTTTCTTTAAACAACTTGTGGTTTCCATAATTAATTGACTTTGAATTTGACCGCTTTTTTTAATACAATCTATTATGTTGATTCAGATGTGTTGGCATATACAACTCATGTACCTTCTTTTGCTGATACTTGGGGATGGGTTATGGTTAGTACTGAATATTAGATTTACTTCAAATTAAGAAATTAATTCGATATGGGTAGAGCAATAGTTCTAACAAATTTGACACTAATTACAGGCTTCTGATCAACCATTTTGTCTTGATGCTGGAAAAATGGACAAGAAAATAGCAGAAAGAATTGAAGGGGAACTATTATATCTTAATGGTGCTTTATTTTTCTCTTCCACCATCTTGAACAAGACTATTACCAAAACGTAAACTCCATTAAATATTTTTTCTTGTTTTGATCAATAAAAGTCTTTCTTTCAAGCAATAATTCTTCTTATTTTTTTCATTTAAACAAAAATAATTTTAATAATACTTTAATATTAACAGGCTAAAGAATGAGAGTCACGTGTACACTGAAGATAATGCGAGGTTCATTCATGGACATGGAGTGGCATTCAGAAATTGAGGCAAAAAAAATTTCTGGTGGGGGAACTATATAGCCAAATGTTTGGGGAAGAAAGGATTATGAAAGTAGGGGGTAGGGTGTTAAAACATTGAGAGATCTCTCAAATATATTTGTTGCTTAGTAGCTTTTGGTTTGATCAGCAGTATATGCTTAGGCTTCTTCTAGTTGTTCTATGACTAAATATATACTATTTCATGTAATGGTACATCTTTGAAAAGAAGAAAAATCTTTTCTTATCACAATATTTTCCTTCTTGTGTTTAGTTATAAGAACCTATGCACCCCTCCACGGTTATCACTATAACAAAATCAGAGAAATGAAGTAAATGGATGCAACAATAGAAAATATCAAAATAAATTCTTGATATGTGATTATAGTGATTGTTGAGAAATAATAATTCCACTAGGATTAATATCCAGCCTGAATAGCAAAACAAACGAGTAATAACGAGATCAAATCTTTTAACGGGATAATACATAATACTCAAATTGAGCAATATAATTATAATATCATTGATTATAATTTGATAGTAGAGTCTAAGGGTGGCAAAATTAGCCCATACCCAAATGACTTGCCCAATCCACCCAAGGTTTGATGGGTTTGTGCAAGAGTGATTTTGATAATGGGCTAATTTGGGCTAGCCCGAGGCAACCCATTATAAATCACCAATTCAAATAGACTCATGATGATGCCCAAACATGACCCATCAAATTACTTAAAAGCTTTTACAAAATCTTGTTTTATTAAGGAAAAATTACATATTATAGACAAAATATTATATTAATTACATGATATGATTAATGTTTAAAAAAATTACAATTCATAGTTATTTGGTAGTTAAAAGTCAGTTTTTTTTGTGGGCCCTATATACAAATATATTAAGATTTGTCTATATCAATTTTCTCTCTTATGAATTTATTTTTGGTATTTTCTTTCTATTCTCTCTCTATCTTATTGTCTCAAAAAAAGGCAACAATGGAATATCAAAACACAAGATTTTTGATGATATCTTTTTCAACCATTTTTTCCTTAATTTTCTCTCAAAATCACTCTAATATCCTTGATTTTAAATTAAAGAAACGACAACATTGGCAACATCATAATACATGATTATTCAAGAGATCTTCTTCAACTCTTTTCTCCTTATTTTTCTCTCAAAGTCAATCTAATATCACAAAATATAATTCTTGATTTTTCTGTAATAAATCATTTTTGCGAAATTTTCACCTCAGAAAATCAGTTTAGGATATTTATTGACATTATATTTTTTTAATTTTTTTTTTATGTATTATGTCAATTAGTCATTAAATTTCTTTGTTGTTCATCTATTTTACAAAAAAAATAAAAAGGGGGAGCACTCCCCCGTTTTTATAATTTCTTTTTTTTTGCGGATTTTTATTTTATAATATAAATTTGTATATATTACGTAAGTCACTCCCCCATTTTTTTTATGGATGATTTATCAAAAAAAAAAAAAGGAAAGAATTTTGCATCTTCTAGTAAGGCTGAAAGGAAAAAATATTGTAAGGTATCTAAATCTAAAAGGGGGAGCAATGAAGTTGACAATGATTACGAGGTATTTTTGTATATATTCTCGTGAATCAAAATTATTGGTCAATATACATTTTTGTTTCAATATATGTAGATACGTAAACTTTTTTTGTATAATAATACATGCATATATATATACAGAGTTAGAGTGTATGTATGTATATACCGTTTGTATTTTTGATATACGTATATACAATTTACATATATGTATATACAGTTAACTTGCAGATATAGTTTTTGAAGAATAATGCATATGCAGATATATACAGTTTTAGAGTGCATATATGTATATACATTCAAATTTGTTATTATGTAAAACATTCAAATTTGTATGTACAGATATACAAATAACGGATATTCAAATAATAAACATATATGTATATGTTTATTTCGTTTGCATATATATATATATACAGATATACAAACAACAAATATACAAATATGTAAACAACAGATATATAAATATTAAACAATAACTTTGATTTGAATATATGTATATTTCGTTTGCAATATCGTTTACAAACAACATTCAAATTTGTATATACATATATACAAACAACAGATATACAAATAATAAACAACAATTTTGATTTAAATATATGTATTTTTTTTGCATATTTGTATATACAGATATACAAACAACAGGTATACAAATATCAAATTTATGTAAACTAAAATACAGATATATAAACAACAGATATACAAATAATAAAAACAATCTTTATAAACTTTAAAACAGATATACAAATACAATTATACACTTATGTTAACAGATATACAGAAATTCAAATATACTATTAATAGATATACATAAGAAAAATATTAAAAGACTGTCAATGTTTAGATTATGAAATATACGGTAGAGTAATGAATGAATATATCACACAAATTACAATTACAAATAGGATTTAGAAAAAAAAAAAAAAAAACTAACTCAAGCAAGGATTATAACCTTTTAATAACTTCTGTGATAAAAAATTTAAAATTACAAAAATAAAAATTGAATACGAAAATTGAAACCCAAAATTACAATTGAAATTATTGTATACAAAAATAATAGTAATTACAAAATTGACAATTTGAAGTGTTTGAAGTTTATATTGTGCATTCAATTTCGAAATCGAAAATCTAATTCAAACCAATAATAAAATCAATTTTCATTATGTTGAAACTGAATCAATTTTTATTGCATATTAGATTTAAAAAAGGATTTCAGTAAATATATTCAAGTAAAAGTATAATTTTCGTAAATCATATATACTAGAATTTTGTATTCTTGTATTCTCCTGTAGATTTCAATTTTTTTTAAAAAAAAAATTATCAACTTTTGAGGGAGTGACTAATGCACAAATTCATATTTATTGATTTGTTATATCAGAGAAATAAATGGAAAGTTGGAGAAGATTAAGGATATTTATTACATTAAAATTTCTTTTTTCTTTTATCTCTTTTTGTTGTTATGGACTTTTCCTTCTTTTTTGTATACATATACATAAAACTTTCATTTATTTTTGTCTATGAATTGTAATATTGAAATTTAGACTAGAAAGTTAGTTATAGATATTCTAATGAGACTATATGTGAATTTTTGCCTTTTATTAATGGGGGACTTACAAAAATAGTCTAGGTTTCAACAAAATGAGAGTATTTCTAGCCGAACTTTCAAAATTACAATTTCTAGCATTTCTTTCTCTTTTTTCATTTATTTCATTTTGTTTTATCACTAGCCTCTACTCCTCTTTCTTTCTCATTTTTGGCATTTTTTTTTCTTTTTTCCTTTTTAATTTCCTCTTTTTTGTTTATTTCTCTTACTCATTTTTTCGTTTTTGTTGTATTTTATATTTTATATTTTTTTTGTATTTCTAAAAAATATGATTACGTTGAGTACAAGTCATGGAAGATGACAGATTTATCATAACCTGTCATTCTATTTATATTCACCATCATTTTTTTTCTTTTATCACTTTTTCATTTTCTTTTACTTTTTGATTATTTTCTTTTGATTTTCTTGTATTTTTTCTCATTTTTTTGTTTTTCATATTTTCCCTTTTTTTTTTAATTTTTCTTTTTATTTTCATTTTCTCCTTCTATTTTTCTATTTTCATTTTTTTTAATTTCCTTCTTTTCCTTTCTCTATTCTATCTATAGGTTGTATTTCTCTTTCTTTTTTTGAATTTTTTATTTCTCTTTTTTTTTTAATTTTATTTTATTTATATTTTAAAAAAATATGGCTATGTGGAGCACAAGTTATGATTGATAACGAAAACACCACAATGACTTATTGTATTTATATTCGCACTATCATTTATATTTTTGTATTTATTGATACAATTGCATTTGTATTTTTTAATTCTCTCTTGTATGTGTATTTATATTTTATAGTTGACATTTGTATTTGTATTTTATAATTCTACTTGTATTTGTATTTGCATTTGTATTTATATTTGTATTTGTATTTGTATTTGTATTTGTATTTGTATTTGTATTTGTATTTGTATTTGTATTTGTATTTGTATTTGTATTTGTATTTGTATTTGTATTTGTATTTGTATTTGTATTTGTATTTGTATTTGTATTTGTATTTGTATTTGTATTTGTATTTGTATTTGTATTTGTATTTGTATTTGTATTTGTATTTGTATTTGTATTTGTATTTGTATTTGTATTTGTATTTGTATTTGTATTTGTATTTGTATTTGTATTTGTATTTGTATTTGTATTTGTATTTGTATTTGTATTTGTATTTGTATTTGTATTTGTATTTGTATTTGTATTTGTATTTGTATTTGTATTTGTATTTGTATTTGTATTTGTATTTGTATTTGTATTTGTATTTGTATTTGTATTTGTATTTGTATTTGTATTTGTATTTGTATTTGTATTTGTATTTGTATTGTATTTGTATTTGTATTTGTATTTGTATTTGTATTTGTATTTGTATTGTATTTGTATTTGTATTTGTATTTGTATTTGTATTTGTATTTGTATTTGTATTTGTATTTGTATTTGTATTTGTATTTGTATTTGTATTTGTATTGTATTTGTATTTGTATTTGTATTTGTATTTGTATTTGTATTTGTATTTGTATTTGTATTTGTATTTGTATTTGTATTTGTATTTGTATTTGTATTTGTATTTGTATTTGTATTTGTATTTGTATTTGTATTTGTATTTGTATTTGTATTTGTATTTGTATTTGTATTTGTATTTGTATTTGTATTTGTATTTGTATTTGTATTTGTATTTGTATTTGTATTTGTATTTGTATTTGTATTTGTATTTGTATTTGTATTTGTATTTGTATTTGTATTTGTATTTGTATTTGTATTTGTATTTGTATTTGTATTTGTATTTGTATTTGTATTTGTATTTGTATTTGTATTTTGTAGTTCACATCATTTGTATTTGTATTTGTATTTGTATTTGTATTTGTATTTGTATTTGTATTTGTATTTGTATTTGTATTTGTATTTGTATTTGTATTTGTATTTGTATTTGTATTTATATTTTTATTGTATTTGTATTTGTATTTGTATTTGTATTTGTATTTGTATTTGTATTTGTATTTGTATTTGTATTTGTATTTGTATTTGTATTTGTATTTGTATTTGTATTTGTATTTGTATTTGTATTTGTATTTGTATTTGTATTTGTATTTGTATTTGTATTTGTATTTGTATTTGTATTTGTATTTGTATTTGTATTTGTATTTGTATTTGTATTTGTATTTTGTAGTTCACATCATTATTTATATTTTTGTATTCATTGATACAATTGTACTTGTATTTTATAGTTCACGCTTGTGTTTATATTTGTATTTTATAGTTCACAATTGCAGTTGTATTTTATAGTTCTCACCATTATTTATATTTTATAAGATTTATCTTCATTGATATGAATTACATTTTATTAATACAAATTGAACAATACAAATATAAATGATAAATTACAAAATTAATGTTAAACGATACAAGTACAACGTTTACATTTGTATCAAATGATAAATGTTTATACAACTTGAACCATACACATAAAAATGACACTTGTTTTTATAACAATGCAAATGATAAACTTGACATACAAATACTAAGGATACATTTGCATTGAATTACATATTGCATATTAAATATTTTAGACTCAAGTAAATATAATTTTTCCTTTTAACTATTTGTATACAAATACAAATGATAAATTATATTCATAGTTAAAGTATTCAAATATAAATAATAAATTTATTTGAAATATATATGATACAAATAAATATAAAATTTAAAAAATACATAAAATATAAAATACGACAACAACAATAAAAAATGAGAGAAAATAAAGAGGAATTACCAAAAAATGAAAAAAGGAGAAAATGACAAAAAAAGGAAAAAAACACTTCATACCCAAAATTGTGTACTATATAAGTAAATGACACGCATGCTAACCCAATGATCTATTCAATACAAGATTTTTTGAATACAATAAATTGTTTTTATATGGGATGAAAATATAATACTATAACACAAATTACATGGTTAATAATGTATCCTAACAACAACATGGTTCTTTATTTAGATAAAAGATATATACAATCCAAAAGATTGATGACAAAAGTATATACATGTCTAAAATATAGCAAAAAATTATAGGTATCATTTAGAATAATTCAAGAGTATGTTTTTTCCTTTTTCGTATTCATTATGTTATCCGCAAATCAATGATAAAAACAAAA
Source organism: Capsicum pubescens (assembly GCA_030864215.1). NCBI lineage: Eukaryota > Viridiplantae > Streptophyta > Magnoliopsida > Solanales > Solanaceae > Capsicum > Capsicum pubescens. The sequence goes on from CM061539.1 coordinate 7,933,640, forward strand.
GTTGAAGAGGCTATAATGGGACATGTGGGGCTTTGACATATCCTCATAATATTATGTCATTTACGTCGCCCCGCAATCCGCATGTACTAAAATGGGGCCCCATAAATAGTCATGCGCAAACAAAAGTATTTTTTTAATTTTCTAATCCTACATAATTTTGGGACTATAATGCGCATGCCATTTGCCTATGCCAAACAATTATCATCAAAATCACCCACACGCCAAACTCTGGTTGTAAGGAGCGTTTGTTAGAGTGTATAAGAATAATATTGAATAAAATATATTAGAAATACTAGTAATATTTCCATTACTCATGTATTAAAAATATTGATATTGGTTATGTAAATATTAAATATTATTTTTTACACAATGTTTGATTTGATAAATTAAAAATAATTTATATTTACATAATTTTATCAAAAAAAAATTATTTATCAAAATAACCTGCTTCCCATTCACAGATATCTCATGAAAATTAAGAAAAATGACAACATTCGTCTATAAATTCACTCTGAGTAGAGAAACCGTCATCTCCAATTAATTGGGTGTTGCTTCTCCTCATCTTTCTCACAACTTTCCTTGAAAAGTATTATAACTTTTTGATCTTGAAATGAGTCTCTAATAATTTTTCTCTACCAATTCGAATGCAATTGGTAAAGTTAAGTTCGGATACAAATCAAGATCGAACTTGGGTCTCAATAGAGCTGGTGACTAATCCTATGACATGTGGTGAAATAGGTTTAACTAAATTCTCAGATTTTGGCAAAATGGATATCCTTAGAAGAAGTGGTAGATTTAGTTGAAAGACTGAGATGAGATTTGAGGGGTGATTTTGTAGTTCATCAAGTTAATGTATGTATTGAAGCCTTTGTATTACTAATACATAGAAAATACACAATAGAGTATATAACTAATGCAAATAATAGTTATACATAGGCTAAAAAATGTACCAAACAAGGTAGTAGTAGCAATGGCGGAGCAAGAATTTCCATTGAGGGAGTTCAAAAGTAAAATGTACGAACTAGTCGAAGGGGTTCAATATCTACTATATATGCATAAAAATATTTTTAACCATCTAAAATTAGTATAAAAATAGTATAATTTTTCATGGAAGGGATTTGGATGAACTCCCTGGAGCAGATGGCTCCGCCACTAACTAATGATGCATTATTTTCCTCAATACACTCCACCAAACGACCCTTAAATGATCAACCATATCCCATTTTCTCCTACTATGTAATTAATTATAATTAATATCTATGCATTATTAGATAAACACTTCCTTTATGCAAGAACTATAACAAATTGTTTTTTATAGAAATTGTTTTTAAGAGATAATCAAAACTTGCAATCGTACTTTCAAAGCACTTAAATACATCCGGTCTAATTGAAAGCAATTTACGATTTCTAAAATATGATGGACCATAAAAAAAAAAGTATAATGCATTAAATAGAAATTGATTCAAGTTCTCAAACTAAATAACTCAACTTTATCAAATATACTATTTAACCTCTTTATAATATGATAGTTAGCAGATTATATCATTTTAAATTTTAAGAATATACATAAAATATCTAGTTTTATGAAGAGACCACAAATTCACTTGCCTCGTAATTTACCATCATAAATTTTCCACTGGGTCAAGCACTTCTAATAGTTGCTAAAAGAACTTTTATATATATGTGGCAAAATAGTTCAGTAGACTCTTATACTTATCTAAGTTTGTTAAGTGAACACTCTACTTAAATTTTTGTCATTTAAACTCTTCAACTCAATAAAACTCAATATTTTAAAACCTTTTGATGCATATGTGGCATTAGGTTGCTGAGGTAGAAAGCGTGTGTTTACACGCATTTTTTTATGCGAGCGGAATAAAAGAAAATATTTAAAATAATTTTTAAAAAATTAAAAAATAGTAAATTAAAAAAAAAAAGAAGCTCCACTTTCTTCACCCCTTCCCCTTCCAGTCGTCCTGCCCCCTCCCCCATCCCCACCCATCTATCAAGTATTTCTCTCCCCCGCCCTCCGCCCCACCCACCCCTTCCATTTTTTCTTCTTCTTTATCACGCTTCAACCAAACTCCCCCCCCCCCCCCCATTTTTTTTCTTTCTTCTTCCTTGTCACCCCTATCCCATCTGCACCACCCCACCTCACCCCACTATTTTTTTTTTGCCCTCACCCCCACCGCATCCCAAAAAAAATCATCTTCCTTCTTCGAAATTTTCTTCCCCTTCATCTGAGATTTACTTTTTTTTTTTTTTTTTACAAATTAATTTCTCAATTCAAATTTTTTTCATGTTTTTTGAAGTATTAAAATTTAAACTTGAATTGAAAGTGAATGATAGTGGATATTGAAAAATTAATGAACTCTATTGATAAACTTGAAAAAGCTTGAAGTTCTAGTTTGAAGAACAATAAATGTGTTTTTGTGATTTGTCAAAGATATTCAAAATTAAAAATTTATTGTATTTGTTTATTTAAATTTATAGTTGAAAATTTAAATTAATTGGAGAAGAATTTCAACTATTTGGAATGAAATTAAATTTTTTCTATAATTTGTAAAAGTTTTTATTTAAACAAATATATTTTAATATTTATTTTTTTATGTGACATTTAAAAAATGATGTGAAATTTAATACAATAATTAAAATGATGTAGAAGCGGACGTGGAGGCAATTGTGTTAGACACACCAAAATAGGTTTTAAAATGTTGAGTTTTATTGAGTTGAGAAGTTCAGATGACAAAAGTCTAATTAGAAGTGTTTACTTTACAAACTCGGACAAGTATAAGGATCCACGAGACCATTTCATCTATACATATACTAGTTTAACCGAACGTGTCTCGGTTGTGTAATGCTTGATTACTTAAAATTAAATAATTTTGTCTATTGTGGAGAATTTTAATGAAGTGTAAAAATTTAAATTACTTTTCAAAGATTTTTCACACTTTAATATAATAATGTAAAGATTTGTGGTGCGATTTTTTTTTTTTACTCAAAACTTTTTAAAATTTGATACTTCTTAAATTTTTCTTATTCTAACGCTTTTGTATTGATTTCTAGATTTCTTAAATCTTCTTAGTATCAAATATAGTTGGTTTAAAATTCCTAAACTAATGTAGTTTAAAATTCCTAAACTAATGTAAAAAATATTAGTTATCATTAATTATAACTTCTAACAAGGAAAGATTTTACCATAAATATATTTAATTTATTTTCAACTCTTAAATCTTAAAAAAAATTGTGAAAAGACGATTTTGTCTAAAGCAAAGACTTTTAATGAAAGACGAAAAGTTCAAACAACATTGCTAAGCCTCTTCACACTTTTAATATATTATATGGATATATAGACATATAGATTATAGATTATCAATATATATATATATGCATGTATGTATATGTATATGTATATGTATATGTAAAATTTATCTTCCTAAGCTTATGAATTTTCCATTAATTTATTCTTTGTATTTTTTTATAAAATATAATTTATAGAATAATAAAAATAAGTCAATCAATAGTCCGTGTGTTTTTTGTGGCACGCCCGCAGCTGCGTCTAGTTCTTGTTTACTCGTTTCTTGTTAGGTCTGCTGTCAATTGTCCTCCCTGTTATTCATATATCCATTTTGAAATAATCAAGGGAATAACTTTAAATGAAATTAGATTCTTTATAAAAGAGGGATTCTGTATTTATTTATTTGTCTGCTTTTCTCAAAAAAAAAGGACACTAGCTTTGTCAACTAGGATTTTTGTAACTATATAAGGGGTAGTCACATTAAGCACCATCTATATTATCCCTCACATAAAACTCATTTATTCTTGCTCTCATCATCTGTATATAGTTAGATCTAAAAAATCATATTCTCTTCTTCTTAATTAATTTCTTAAAAGTTTTTAGAGCACCATGAAAAGTGAAGCATCAGAGTTCTTTTCTTGTGATAACAATGATTTTTGCTATGAACAAAAAAAGCACATAACTATGGAGGAGAGTAATCTTCCCATTCATGATGTAGATCTCAAATGGTTTGAAGAAGAGATTGATTTGGATCTCAAATGGTCTTTTTCTTTGAACAGGTATACATAATATTTCAATCTACATTTAGATTGTTACCTAATGTATATAGAAACTAAACTCTATACCAAATCTAACTATTTCCTACATAAACTTTTCAGATGTTATAAAACGGGTCCAAAAATTTTTAAAAATTAATTATTTTGCTGTATACCTTTTAATTTTTCATAGATAATTACATATTAACTTTTGTATAATTTTTCGAAGGCTTGTTTTCTTTTGCTTCTGACTTCGTTTTTGTTTCCTATCCTGCTTGTACACGTGTTCTCACAGATTATATCATATATGAACGTCATGTCGAGGAGTCATGTAAGTAACATGACAAGCCGTTTGAGGTTTGAGGGGGAGGGGGGGAGAGCTAGGGCGATCGCATTAAACCAACTATATGAGTAAATTTTTACATTAAATCAAGACAAACATGAAAAATAAAAAAATGATTAATCTGTTGTAGTTGTCATAAAATTAAAACGGAAGAAAGTGTAACTATTTTTTAAAGATCATCGGAAAAAGAAACTTTAGTTCTTTCTTATAAAAATGAAAGTCGAATGGAAGAGCATCATGACTTAGATCATCATGTAGTTAGAAAGACGGTTTTCTTTTCCTATTTCATCCTGTCATTAATAATTTTGATAACTTTTCACCTTGAAACGTCATTATGATAAGATAAGACTCAGTTGATGTAAATATCTAGTAATGATATTCATACCCTATGTTTGTATCCATACGTAATAAGTAGCATCATAATTTATCCAGAAGATTTTATCCGATGATTTATTTTTCCAAAGTGAAAAAGGGTCAAATATTTTTGAACTATTTAAGATGAGTCAATAATATTCTTTATTATAGTTTTGGCTTAAATTTTTATTTTATTTTATTGTATTTTTTACTTAAATATGTTCTCCAACTAATAAAATGCTCAAAGATATCATTATTACTAGAGATTGCCCCAAAACAAGAAAAAATAATCCAATTTGATCCTTGAACAATTGAACTATTTAAAATAGGAGAATTTTCCTTCCATTTAATGTTGGGGTGTTGGGACAAGTGCTCTAACTTTTAAGATCTTGAGTAAACATCTCTATAGCAGATATGAGATTATTTTGACTATTTTGAATAACAATTTTTATATAATGCATAATTTAAATAATTAGATTGCATAAAACCAAAGATATGAGTAGATTTTTACATTAAATAAAGACAAACATAAAAAATAAAAAATAATTAATCTGTTATAGTCGTCATAAAATTAAAACGAAAGAGAGTGTAGCTATTTTTTAAAAGATCACCAGAAAAAGAAACTTTAATTCATTCTTATAAAAAAGGAAGTCGAATAGAAGAACATCATGACTTTGATCATGAGGTAATTAGAAAGACAATTTTCTTTTCCTATTTCATCATATCATTGATAATTTTGATAACTTTTTACATTGAAACGCCATTATGAGAAGATAAGACTCAGTTGATGTAAATATCTAGTAATTATTTTTGTACCCGATGTATGTATCCATACGTAATAAGTAGCATCATAATTTATTTAGAAGATTTTATCCGATGATTTATTTCCTCAAAATGAGAAAGAGTCAAATATTTTTGAACTATTTAAAATGAGTCAATTATATTTTTTATTATAATTTTGACTTAAAAATATTTTATTTTATTATATTTTTGCCTTAAATATGCCCTCTAACTAATAAAATGCTCAAAGATATCCTTATTACTAGAGATTGCTCCAAAGCAAGGAAAGCTGATCCAATTTGATCCTTGAACAATTGAACTACTATTTAAAATAGGACAATTTTCCCTCCATTTGATGTTGGGGTCTTGGGACAAGTGCTCTTACTTTTAAGAACTTGAGTAAAAATTTATATAGGAGATATGAGATTATTTTGACTATTTTAAATATATTTTTTTATATAAAGCCAAATTTTCGTTTATATAAATTCAATTACTCGTATTATTTTTTCAATTAAGTATTTACTCTACGCTTTTCTTTTAAAACTACTGTAGTGGAAGTCCTCGACTGAAATTTGAGATGATTTGAAATTATGATAAGTAATAGTATAACATACCAAGGTAAAGTTGAATTTGATTTTTTTATCATAGCATTCTAAGAGTTAGGAAAATAAATTCATTATTATTAATGTACAAAAATAAATTGTAAATAGTTATGTAAGAAAAGTAACACGATATCATGTTTAGAAAGAAAAACTCAGACGTAATGTGGAAAGAATTGTAAGAAAAAATTTTATGACATCATTGTTATTTATTAAAATTGGAAGTGTTTATACTATTTATTTTGCCATAATGTTATTAAATGTCTCACACATTTAACAACTCCACCCACCCACCCCCACCCCCCCACAAGGACAAATAAAAAAAAATTAAAAGAATAAAAATAAAACTGGCCTATTTCGGTTGGTGCAATAGCCCAATTTTTTTTATTTTGGAGCAATAGTTAGTGTGAAAGGTATTTTGAGTTATTTTTTATATTAAAAAATATATTGAATCCTAGCGGTGAAAGGTTAGGTAGCCAACCAATTAAGCTACTAAATTTTTTATATTTTTTAGCTATTTGATAGTTGAAGGGCATTTATTTTAGCTAAAAACACAACTAATGGTAAAGCGAATTCCTTTTAAATTGATCAGAGGTATATTTGACCCTTATTGTAATTTCCACGTCACTCTATAAGAAAAATGTTAAATCATTTCCACCCTTCCCAAATATTATTTTCTAATTACTTGTTTATTTATATTGTTGGAGGTTAAATTTTGATTAATGATTTGGAATTGAATGACTAATTAAATTTTTTCACTTTCTTGTTTTTACAAGTGTGCTGCACAAAGGAACAAGCGAGTATCAAGATATTGCTCTTTTGGATACCAAGCATTTTGGAAAGGTTGATACAAATAATTATTTTTATTCTTTTTATTTTGTTAAATTGGAAAGAAAAAAAGAGAAAGAAGAGGCTGAACATTCTTAAATATTTAGTGTTGTTGTTATTAAAATATATGCACGCATGCAGGTATTGGTGATAGATGGGAAGATGCAGAGTGCAGAAGTTGATGAATTTATATACCATGAATGTCTCATTCATCCAGCCCTCTTATGTCACCCAAAGTGAGTATTTAATTAATCATATATATGAATTTCTAGTCTTACCTATAATGATGCCTTCAATTTGCTAGCTAGCTCGATAAAATTATAATATTTAATTATTGTAACAGGTAAGCTTCATAACTAATCCAAAACTGAATATTCTTAAAATTGTTGGGTAACAATGAAAAAATATTAAAAATAATATTATTTAACTATTAACAAAATATTATATTAATAATATTATAAATACAATAATATAACAGTGTATAATATTATTACTACTTAAGTGATAATACTTTAATCAATATGACAACTATAACAGTAATCTAACTACTTTTTAATAAGTTAATATATTAATTATACTTGAATCGTGTTAGGCATTGTCCTAAAAAATTATTTCAACAGTGTGAAATATTTTTCCAAGATTAAACAAGCACTTACCTGATCAATTAGAAGATATTTTGAGTTAAATAAGTCTTCCCTAATTAATCAGATGATACAAGAATCGACAAAATTATTAATACAAATATTAGCAAGTAAAATCATAGGTTTACATAATAACCAAAATCACTAAGCAGGATTCTAAGAAGAAAGAGAAAACTAAATAGGAATTTTTTTTGAATCTTTTGGATTGCTATAAATTTAGAATATTTATAGGTAAGCCTTAGCTTCTTAAGTATACCTCCTGATAGTTTCCAAAGTAAGTCTTCTCAAATATATCGGCTTTCAAAGTAAGTCTTCTCAAATATATCGGCTTCCAAAGTATGTCTTCTCAAGTATATCTCTTGATGGTTTCCAAAGTAAGCCTTAAAGTTGCTTCTAAAATACATTTAAAGACATGACTTTTTTCAATACACTTCATGATACAATAATAATCAAGGAAGACACAAAAACAACACCAAAACAGCCCACAAGTTCAAAGAACCAAGAACCTCTTTGATGACCACTTTCGGATTCAAGAACAAGAACAAGATGAAAGAGTTTACAAGGTGTTTAACACCAAAAACAGCCAGCCGCCAAACTATATTAACAACAATAAAAGGAACAACAATAACTTCAACAATCCACACGGCTTCACTACTACAATACAAACTACAAAGTTACAACAAGATAAAGATAGAAAGATAGACAAATGGAGGTATAATCTTTAGAACCCAAAAGCCTATTCCACTCTTGGACCCTTAATACTACACACTACAAACACCTATCTCTTATAATGACACAAGAGAGGAGTCCACTACTCAAGCACCAACGTATCAAGCAAAATGCAACACACAAATGATCGATTCCACACTTGTGCAATGCCCTAATTTCTCTTTTGGAATCCCTCTCTCTAAGAGAAGTGTTCTTTCAATATATTTAAACAACTAAAGAAATAAACCCTACAATGTTCTATTTATACTACTTTACAATAGTAGACAAAATGATAAAAATGCCTTTTAGTGACCAATCTTCAAAAATACACAAAAGTATCATGATGATGATCATACTTGTATCACTTCAAATGTAAATTATTTTGAAATAACTAAATAATTTTCCTAAAAAAATTAGGTATAATAGTAATGTTGAATTTTGTAGCCCCAAAAATGTGTTCATAATGGGAGGTGGTGAAGGGTCTGCAGCAAGGGAAGTTCTTAGGCACAAATCTATGGAGAAAATTGTCATGTGTGACATTGATCAGGTATATTATTATTACTTAGAAAAACAAAACTGAGTTATCGAAAATTCTACTTTATTTTCTTTGTTCTTTTCTGTTGAAAGGTAAAAAAAAAGTAGTTAAAGAAGCAATGTTATTACTAATAAGCCTGTAATAAGACTATTGTTTTGTCTCTAGTAGATTAATATATACTTATTTTAATTTGTTATAGGAGGTGGTTGATTTCTGCAAAAAGCATCTAACAGCAAATCATAAGGCTTTTCGTAACAAGAAGCTTAACTTGGTCATTAACGATGCCAAGTATGGGTTATTTCTATCTTGTTTCCTCTTCTTTTCAATTCTCAATAGTAAAATGTGTTCCCCGACAAGTCGATGGGGGACAAGTCAATGTATGTTCAAACGATCTTTTCAATTATATACATTATTTGGGCTAAAGGTGTGTTCAGTATTTCTCATGTTCATCCATTAAATTTTTTTAAAAATATTTTCTTTATAAAACAAGCTCTTTAAAAATAAGAAAGTTAATTTCCTTAATAAAATTAAAAAAATTAGTGTCATTGTCTCCTCTAAGTTTCACAATCACCCAACCCTCACTCACCCCCAATCCATCTCCACCCCACCCCCCCCACATCAAAACACCCTTGACCCTACCTCTATCCGATGGGCTTGGAATGATTATACAATTCGCATATGTAAACGAAAAGAGATTTTTTTTTTTCGGTTCAATATGCTTGTGTAATCTTAAGAAAAGGAAAAAAGAAATCAAAAACACTGCTCCCAACTTCCCTCATTTGTTCTTCTCTACATCATATCTTGGCTTCTGTAATTGAAGACCAAAAAAGAATCAGGCAAATTCTTATTGTTTTGTGTTACATATGTATAAATTGTTTTAGAATAATATTTTTTTATTTGTGTACCGAACACATAAAAAAAAGCAACTTATTTTCTTACAAAATCCATTCCATGAAAAATATTTTTCTCCATACCAAATACCCCAATGTGGTGCACAAAAATTCAATGGTCCAATTATGTCACTGTAGAAAGCCCATAATCCAGATCCATGAGATAATTAAAGTCATTTTAGGCTTAATTATATTGGGCTAAGACTTATGTGAGCATAAATCATTTTAATTCTTGGTTTAGCCCTAACACCTTTAATTTGCGGATGACCATGGGGTGGGGTGGGGGTACATGGTTCAATTAGTGATCCATGTTGGGTTTACATATCCTATGTTGTTGACTTACTGATTTGATTTTGTATGAATGAAGAGCTGAGCTAGAACAGAGGCAAGAAAAGTTTGATATTATTGTAGGGGATTTAGCTGATCCGGTTGAAGGAGGACCTTGTTACCAACTCTACACCCAATCTTTCTATGAAAATATCGTTAAACCTAAGCTTGATGACACTGGCATCTTTGTTACTCAGGTTAGCTCTCATTCTTCGTTATTGTCATTATAACATCACTTCTATAGTATATCGACTATATGAACTGAGTCAAAAATGTTATATGTATATATATTAACAATTCATGCGCTAACTGGCTAGTCTATCAACAGGCTGGACCAGCAGGGGTTTTCACGCACAAGGAAGTTTTTTCATCCATTTATAACACAATCAAACAAGTTTTCAAATGTTAGTCTCCATTTGGCTGCATCAATCTCTTTTCTTTAAACAACTTGTGGTTTCCATAATTAATTGACTTTGAATTTGACCGCTTTTTTTAATACAATCTATTATGTTGATTCAGATGTGTTGGCATATACAACTCATGTACCTTCTTTTGCTGATACTTGGGGATGGGTTATGGTTAGTACTGAATATTAGATTTACTTCAAATTAAGAAATTAATTCGATATGGGCAGAGCAATAGTTCTAACAAATTTGACACTAATTACAGGCTTCTGATCAACCATTTTGTCTTGATGCTGGAAAAATGGACAAGAAAATAGCAGAAAGAATTGAAGGGGAACTATTATATCTTAATGGTGCTTTATTTTTCTCTTCCACCATCTTGAACAAGACTATTACCAAAACGTAAACTCCATTAAATATTTCTTCTTGTTTTGATCAACAAAAGTCTTTCTTTCAAGCAATAATTCTTCTTATTTTTTTCATTTAAACAAAAATAATTTTAATAATACTTTAATGTTAACAGGCTAAAGAATGAGAGTCACGTGTACACTGAAGATGATGCGAGGTTCATTCATGGACATGGAGTGGCATTCAGAAATTGAGGCAAAAGGATTTTCTGGTGGGGGAACTATATAGCCAAATGTTTGGGAAAGAAAGGAATATGAAAATAGGGGGTAGGGTGTTAAAACATTGAGAGATCTCTCAAATATATTTGTTGCTTAGTAGCTTTTGGTTTGATCAGCAGTATATGCTTAGGCTTCTTCTAGTTGTTCTATGACTAAATATATACTATTTCATGTAATGGTACATCTTTGAAAAGAAGAAAAATCTTTTCTTATCACAATATTTTCCTTCTTGTGTTTAGTTATAAGAACCTATGCACCCCTCCACGATTATCACTATAACAAAATCAGAGAAATGAAGTAAATGGATGCAACAATAGAAAATATCAAAATAAATTCTTGATGTGTGATTATAGTGATTGTTGAGAAATAATAATTCCACTAGGATTAATATCCAGCCTGAATAGCAAAACAAACGAGTAATAACGAGATCAAATCTTTTAACGGGATAATACATAATATTCAAATTGAGCAATATAATATCATTGATTATAATTTGATAGTTGAGTCTAAGGGTGGCAAAATTAGCCCATACCCAAATGACTTGCCCAACCCACCCAAGGTTTGATGGGTTTGGGCAAGAGTGATTTTGATAATGGGCTAATTTGGGCTAGCCCGAGACAACCCATTATAAATCACCAACTCAAATAGACTCATGATGATGGTCAAACTTGACCCATCAAATTACTTAAAGCTTTTATAAAATCTTGTTTTATTAAGAAAAAATTACATATTATAGACAAAATATTATATTAATTACATGATATGATTAATGTTTTAAAAAATTATAATTCATAGTTATTTGGTAGTTAAAAGTCAGTTTTTTTTGTGGGCCCTATATACAAATATATTAAGATTTGTCTATATCAATTTTCTCTCTCATGAATTTATTTTTTGTATTTTCTTTCTATTCTCTCTCTATCTTATTGTCTCAAAAAAAGGCAACAATGGAATATCAAAACACAAGATTTTTGATGATATCTTTTTCAACCATTTTTTCCTTAATTTTCTCTCAAAATCACTCTAATATCCTTGATTTTAAATTAAAGAAACGACAACATTGGCAACATCATAATACATGATTATTCAAGAGATCTTCTTCAACTCTTTTCTCCTTATTTTTCTCTCAAAGTCAATCTAATATCACAAAATATAATCCTTGATTTTACTGTAATAAATCATTTTTGCGGAATTTTCACCACAGAAAATTAGTTTAGGATATTTATTGACATTATATTTAGTTTTTTGTAAATTTTTTATGTATTTTGTCAGTTAGTCGTTAAATTTCTTCGTTGTTCATCTATTTTAAAAAAAAAATAGAAAAGGGGGAGCACTCCCCCATTTTTATAATTTCTTCGTTTTTGCGGATTTTTATTTTATAATATAAATTTTTATATATTACGTAAGTCACTCCCCCATTTTTTTTTATTGATGATTTATCAAAAAAAAAAAAATAAAGAAAAGAATTTTGCATCTTCTAGCAAGGCGGAAAGGGAAAAATATTTTAAGCTATCTAAATCTAAAAGGGGGAGCAATGAAGTTGACAATGATTACGAGGTATTTTTGTATATATTCTCGTGAAACAAAATTGTTGGTCAATATACATTTTTGTTTCAATAGATGTAGATACGTAAATTTTTTTTTGTATAATAATACATGCATATATATACAGAGTTAGAGTGTATGTATGTATATACCGTTTGTATTTTTGATATATGTATATACAGTTTACATATATGTATATACAGTTAACTTGCACATATACTTTTTGAAGAATAATGCATATGCAGATATATACAGTTTTAGAGTGCATATATGTATATACATTCAAATTTGTTATTCTGTAAAACATTCAAATTTGTATATACAGATATACAAACAACGGATATTCAAATAATAAACATATATGTATATGTTTATTTCGTTTGCATATATATATATATACAGATATACAAACAACAGATATACAAATATGTAAACAACAGATATATAAATATTAAACAATAATTTTGATTTGAATATATGTATATTTCGTTTGCAATATCGTTTACAAACAACATTCAAATTTGTATATACATATATACAAACAACAGATATACAAATAATAAACAACAATTTTGATTTGAATATATGTATTTTATTTGCATATATGTATATACAGATATACACACAACAGGTATACAAATATCAAATTTATGTAAACTAAAATACAGACATATATAAACAACAGATATACAAATAATAAAAACAATCTTTATAACCTTTAAAAAAGATATACAAATACAATTATACACTTATGTTAACAAATATAAAGAAATTCAAATATACTATTAATAGATATACATAAGAAAAATATTAAAAGACTGTCAATGTGTATATTATGAAATATGCAGTAGAGTAATGAAGGAATATATCACACAAATTACAATTACAAATAGGATTTAGAAAAAAAAAAAAACTAACACAAACAAGGATTATAACCTTTTAATAACTTCTGTGATAAAAAATTTAAAATTACAAAAATAAAAATTGAATACGAAAATTGAAACCCAAAATTACAATTGAAATTATTGTATACAAAAATAATAGTAATTACAAAATTGACAATTTGAAAGTGTTTGAAGTTTATATTGTGCATTCAATTTCGAAATCGAAAATCTAATTCAAACCAATAGTAAAATCAATTTTCATTATGTTGAAACTAAATCAATTTTTATCGCGTATTAGATTTAAAAAAGGATTTCAGTAAATAAATTCAACTAAAAGTATAATTTGCGTGAATCATATATACCAGAATTTTGTATTCTTGTATTCTCCTGTAGATCACAATTTTTTTTTAAAAAAAATTATCAACTTTTGAGGGAGTGATTAATGCACAAATTCATATTTATTGATCTGTTATATCAGAGAAATAAATGGAAAGTTGAAGAAGAATAAGGATATTTATTACATTGAAATTTCTTTTTTTTTTTTTTTTTATCTCTTTGTGTTGTTATGGACTTTTCCTTCTTTTTTGTATACATATACATAAAACTTTCATTTATTTTGTCTATGAATTGTAATATTGAAATTTAGACTAGAAAGTTAGTTATAGATACTCTAATGAGACTATATGTGAATTTTTGCCTTTTATTAATGGGGGACTTACAAAAATAGTCTAGGTTTCAACAAAATGAGAGTATTTCTAACCGAACTTTCAAAATTACAATTTCTAGCATTTCTTTCTCTTTTTTCATTTATTTCATTTTGTTTTATCACTAGCCTCTACTCCTCTTTCTTTCTCATTTTTTGACTTTTTTTTTCCCTTTTTCCATTTTAATTTCCTCTTTTTTTTATTTCTTTTTCTCATTTTTTTCATTTTTGTTGTATTTTATATTTTATATTTTTTTTTGTATTTCTAAAAAATATGATTACGTTGAGTACAAGTCATGGAAGTGACAGATTTATCATAACCTATCATTCTATTTATATTCACCATCATTTTTTTTTTCTTTTATCATTTTTTCATTTTCTTTTACTTTTTGATTATTTTCTTTTGATTTTCTTGTATTTTTTCTCATTTTTTGTTTTTCATATTTTCCCTTTTTTTTTTCTTTTTCTTTTCGTTTTCTCCTTCTTTTTTTCTTTTTTTCTTTTTTTTTTTAATTTCCTTCTTTTCCTTTCTCTATTCTATCAATAGGTTGTATTTCTCTTTTTTTTTTTTTAAATTTTATTTTATTTATATTTTTAAAAAATATGGCTATGTGGAGCACAAGTTATGATTGATAACGAAAACACCACAATGATTTATTGTATTTCTATTCGCACTATCATTAATATTTTTGTATTTATTGATACAATTGCATTTATATTTCTTAATTCATGCTTGTATGTGTATTTATATTTTATAGTTGACATTAGTATTTGTATTTTATAATTCTACTTGTATTTGTATTTTGTAGTTCACATCATTATTTATATTTTTGTATTCATTGATACAATTGTACTTGTATTTTATAGTTCACGCTTGTGTTTATATTTTATAAGATTTATCTGCATTGATATGAATTGCATTTTATTAATACAAATTGAACAATACAAATATAAATTATAAATTACTAAATTAATGTTAAACGATACAAGTACAACGTTTACATTTGTATCGAATGATACATGTTTATACAACTTGAACCATACACATAAAAATGACACTTGTTTTTATAACAATGAAAATGATAAACTTGACATACAAATACTAAGGATACATTTGCATTGAATGACATATTGCATATTAAATATTTTAGACTCAAGTAAATATAATTTTTCCTTTTAACTATTTGTATACAAATACAAATGATAAATTATATTCATAGTTAAAGTATTCAAATATAAATAATAAATTTATTTGAAATATATATGATACAAATAAATATAAAATGCAAGAAATATATAAAATATAAAATACGACAACAACAATAAAAAATGAGAGAAAATAAAGAGGAATTACAAAAAAATGAAAAAAATGAAAAAAGGAGAAAATGACAAAAAAAGGAAAAAAACACTTCATACACAAAATTGTGTACTATATAAGTAAATGACACGCATGTTAACCCAATGATCTATTCAATATAAGATTTTATGAATACAATAAATTGTCTTTATATGAGATGAAAATATAATACTATAACACAAATTACATGGTTAATAGTGTATCCTAACAACAACGTGGTTCTTCATTTGGATAAAAGATATATACAATCCAAAAGATTGACGACAAAAGTATATACATGCCAAAAATATAACAAAAAATTATAGGTATCATTTAGAATAATTCAAGAGTATGTTTATTCCTTTTTCGTATACATTATGTTGTCCGCAAATCAACCTTAACAATGATAAAAACAAAAGTTGAAGAGGCTATAATGGGACTAATGAGGTTTTTTCGCACCACACGCCAAACTCTTGTTGTAAGGAGTCGTTTGTTAGAGTGTATAAGAATAATGTTGAATAAAATATACTAGTAATACTAGTAATATTTCCATTACTCATGTATTAAAAATATTGATATTGGTTATGTAAATATTAAATATTATTTTTTACACAGTGTTTGATTTGATATATTAAAAATAATTTGTATTTACATAATTTTACCAAAAAAAATTTATTTATCAAAATAACCTGCTTCCCATTCACAGATATCTCGTGAAAATTAAGAAAAATGACAACATTCGTCTATAAATTCACTCTGAGTAGAGAAACCGCCATCTCCAATTAATTGGGTGTTACTTCTCCTCATCTTTGTCACAACTTTCCTTGAAAAGTATTATAACTTTTTGATCTTGAAATGAGTCTCTAATAATTTTTCTCTACCAATTTGAATGCAATTGGTAAAGTTACATTCATATACAAATCAAGATCGAACTTGGGTCTCAGTAGAGCTGGTGACTAATCCTATGACATGTGGTGAAATAGGTTTAACTAAATTCTTAGATTTTGGCAAAATGGATATCCTCAGAAGAAGTGGTAGATTTAGTTGAAAGACTGAGATGAGATTTGAGGGGTGATTTTGTAGTTCATCAAGTTAATGTATGTATTGAAGCCTTTGTATTATTAATACAAAGAAAATGAGTGGTATATTAGTAATACACACCTCAATACACAATAGAGTATATAACTAATGCAAATAATAGTTATACATAGGCTAAAAAATGTACCAAACAAGGCTATGGCGGAGCAAAAATTTTCATTGAGGGAGTTCAAAAGTAAATATACGAACTAGTCGAAGGGGTTCAACATCTACTATATATGCATAAAAATATTTTTAACCATCTAAAATTAGTATAAAAATAGTATAATTTTTCATGGAAGGGATTTGGATGAACTCCCTGGAGCAGATGGCTCCGCCACTAACTAATGATGCATTATTTTCCTCAATACACTCCACCAAACGACCCTTAAATGATCAACCATATCCCATTTTCTCCTGCTTTGTAATTAATTATAATTAATATCTTTGCATTATTAGATAAACACTTCCTTTATGCAAGAACTATAACAAATTGTTTTTTATAAAAATTGTTTTTAAGAGATAATCAAAACTTGCTATCGTACTTTCAAAGCACTTAAATACATCCGGTCTAATTGAAGGCAATTTATGATTTCTAAAATATGATGGACCATAAAAAAAAGAGTATAATGCATTAACTAGAAATTGATTCAAGTTCTCAAACTAAATAACTCAACTTTATCAAATATACTATTTAGCCTCTTTATAATATGATAGTTAGCAGATTATATCATTTTCAATTTTAAGAATATACATAAAATATCTAGTTTTATGAAGAGACCACAAATTCACATGCCTTGTAATTTACCATCATAAATTTTTCACTGGGTCAAGCACTTCTAATAGTTGCTAAAAGAACTTTCATATATATGTGGCAAAATAGTTCAGTAGACTCTTATAATTATCTAAGTTTGTTAAGTGAACACTCTACTTAAATTTTTGTCATTTAAACTCTTCAACTCAATAAAACTCAACATTTTAAAACCTTTTGATGCATATGTGGCATTAGGTTGCTGAGGTAGAAAGCGTGTGTTTTCACGCATGTTTTTTATGCGAGCGGAATAAAAAAAATCATCTTCCTTCTTCAAAATTTTCTTCCCCTTCATCTGAGATTTACTTTTTTTTTATTTTTATAAATTAATTTCTCAATTCAAAATTTTTTCATGTTTTTTTACGAATTAAAATTTAAACTTGAATTGAAAGTGAATGATAATGGATATTGAAAAATTAATGAACTCCATTGATAAACTTGAAAAAGCTTGAAGTTCTAGTTTGAAGAACAATAAATGTGTTTTTGTGATTTGTCAAAGATATTCAAAATTAAAAATTTATTGTGTTTGTTTATTTAAATTTATAGTTGAAAATTTAAATTAATTGGAGAAGAATTTCAACTATTTGGAATGAAATTAAATTTTTTCTATAATTTGTAAAAGTTTTTATTTAAAAAAAATTATTTTAATATTTAATTTTTTATGTGACATTTTAAAAATGATGTGGAATTTAATACAACAATTAAAATGATGTAGAAGCGGACGTGGAGGCAATTGTGTTAGACACACCAAAATAGGTTTTAAAATGTTGAGTTTTATTGAGTTGATAAGTTCAAATGACAAAAGTCTGTAGACGCATAAAATTTATTGGATCAAATTTATACAAAAGTTGAATTTAATTCATGATCATTTGGGTTTATTAACTAATTTGGGCCCTACAAATTAATTAGTCCATTTTGTTAAATTCAAGCCCAAGGTACATTACACTTGGAAGCCCAAACTCATCAAGTGACGTGGCATCCCAGTCAAATCCAAGACCAATGAGATGCTTCCACATGTACAAATGATGTGGAAATCTCATTCAAATTCAAGAACCAGTCAAGAGTCGCCAAGTGTCAAGGTGACATGTTTCGGCCAATCACAAACAACTAAGGCCTACCCCCACAACTATAAATAAGGGGTAGCATTACATTCTAGAGGGGAGAAAAGAAAAAAGAGGACATTCTGCAAGCATTGGAGGAAGCTTCTGCATTGACTACACAACTCTTCAACGAATTGACTAGCGGAGTTCTGCCCAGAGATCAACTCGACAAGACGAAGTGCTGTCAGACAATTCTCGAAGATCCAAACACATTTCTAAGAGGCTCAAATCATCCTACATTTGAGAGTCACGCTGCAAAGGCCCTCGAATCACGAAAAAATCAACTCGACAAGACGAAGTGCTGTCAGACAATTCCCGGAGATCCAAACACATTTCTAAGAGGCTCAAATCATCCTACATTCGAGAATCACGCTGCAAAGGCCCTCGAATCATTGCTAAATTTAGGAGAAAAGAAAAAAGAGGACATTCTGCAAGCATTGGAGGAAGCTTCTGCATTGACTACACATCTCTTTAACGAATTGACTAATGGAGTTCTGCCCAGAGATCAACTCGACAAGACGAAGTGCTGTCAGACAATTTTCGGAGATCCAAACACATTTCTAAGAGGCTCAAATCATCCTACATTCGAGAATTACGCTGCAAAGGTCCTCGAATCACGAAAAAACTTAGGAGAGAAGAATTGAGAGAATAACGGAATTGTACCCGCAAAATTCATTTATATAAAATTATTTTTTTTGTTTAGTTTATTTTTTCTTGCAGTTAATTTTCATCGTTGACGAAAATTTATTGCGAACAAATTGGCACGCCTGGTGGGAACGATTCTGCTCTTCATCTCTTTCTCTTGCAAATCATAAGCTACAAATTCAACTAATGGGATGGACTTCGGAAAAATAAACGATATTACATGCAAGGGTTCTACTGCTTCATCTGCTGACCTCAGTCGTGTTGGACCAATTACTCGCCAAAAGTTCAAGGCTAGTGGCTTGGATGAATCTGAATACTTCATTTCTTTGGAGGTGGCGAAAAACAACAACTCTCATGTGGCGACTGCTAGGGGCAATCTTGCATCCATGTTCTTTGGTGAACTTTCTCTAACCGGATCCAACTTTGGTGAACCTGAAGATTCAACGGATTCGCCAGTTTCAACGAAGGTTAATGCCTTAATGGCTGAATCAACTGACATGTACGAGAAGTTTGCAATGATGGAGCAAACCATTGAAGCCTTGAAGAAGTCCGTTGATGAGAAAGATCATCAAATCGCCCGACTTATGAGCAGGTTAGATCTATACAATTCTGGAGAGTCAAATTATAATCTAACATCACGAGAAAAAGTTGATGGTGAATCTCTCATCAAGACAAGTGACAATTACTACGATGATCGATCCGCTTCAGTGGCTACTCTAACAGTTCAACAACTGCAAGATATAATTGCAAACACCATCAAGGCACAATATGGCGGTCCGTCACAAAGTTTCATAGGATACTCAAAGCCGTATTCTAAGTAAATCGAGGGCTTACCAATGCCAATTGGATATCAATCGCCAAAGTTTCAACAATTTGATGGAAAGGGAAATCCAAGGCAACATATCGCTCATTTTGTTGAGACTTGTAGCAGTGCTGGTACACATGGCGATCTTCTTGTCAAGCAATTTGTTCACTCCTTGAAAGGCAACACTTTTGATTGGTACACAGACTTGGAGTCTGGATCAATTGATTATTGGGAGCAACTAGAAATTCAGTTCCTAAATTGTTTCTATAGTACCCGTCGTATGGTCAGCATGATGGAGTTGACAAACACAAGACAAATTAAAGATGAGCCTGTACTGGATTACATAAATCGCTGGCGAACATTGAGCTTTGATTGCAAGGATCAACTTTCTGAAACTTTTACGGTTGAAGTTTGCATTCAAGGGATGCGTTGGGGCCTTGTGTATATCCTCCAAGGAATTAAGCCTCGAACTTTTGAAGAATTAGCTACGCGCGCTCATGACATGGAGTCAAGTATTGCAAGTCATAGAATGGCGTCACCTGTTTTTGATCCTAGAAAGTCACGAAATGCGAAGACTCATATGAAGACCAAATTGGAGAATCTATGACAACAACTGTGAGTTTTACGAAGTCCCCTACAAGACAGAAGTTAAAAGAGAAAGCTCCAAAGCAACAAATGTGAGAGGTGAAAAATCAACCAACCTTGAAAGAGTTACAAGCAAGGGTATATCCTTTTCCCGACTCTGATGTTCCTGAAATTCTTGACGAGTTTTTAGCCAAAGAAGTCATTGAACTTCCTAAGTCAAAGCGACCTGAAGAATCAAACAAAGTCGATAATCCTAGATACTGCAAATTTCACCGCATTGTTGGTCATCACACCACAAAATGCTTCATCCTAAAGGAAAATATCATGACATTAATGCAAGAGGGAAAGATCATCATTGATGATGGCAATATAGTTGACACAAATCATGTTAGCGCCAAACTACACCATATGAAAGGTTCATTTTCAAAAGTTCTACAAGCCATGCGCTTTGTGGAATCACCAAAAGTTGAAAAAATCATCATGTTACAATTTGGGAGCTTTGACCCAATTAGGGTTCCAACCTTGAAGAAAACAATGAGCAAATTCATGCAAAGTGACTTCTCCAATAGCAAGAAGGGTGATACTTGGACATTGATCACTCACAAAAGAAAAAAATGTCAAAAGGCTTCTAAACTCCAACTTTCAAAAGTCGACACAATATCAAGTGCAAATCTGTTTCAACCAATGGGGGCAATAAATACCAAATTGAAGTACAACCATACTCCATTACAAAGGGTTGGAAGGAAAGTTACATTACAAGAATTCTTCCCCAAAATACTCCTTGCTGCATGAGCTTAAGCTGCAAGTCAAAAATGCTCCTTGCTGCACGAGCTTAAACTGCAAGTCAAAAATACTCCTTACTGTATGAGCTTAAACTGCAAGTTAAAATTCTCCTTAAGGCACGAGCATAAACTGCATGATGCTCCTCGACGCACGAGCCTAAACTGCAAGTCAAAATGCTCCTCGACACACGAGCTTAAACTGCAAGTCAAAATGCTCGTTGATGCACGAGCCTAAACTGCAAGTCAAAACGCTCCTTAAGGCACGAGCATAAACTGCATGATGCTTCTTGATGCACGAGCCTAAACTGCAAGTCAAAATGCTAAGGCACGAGCATAAACTGCATGATGCTCCTCGATGCACGAGCCTAAACTGCATGTCAAAATGCTCCTTGATGCACGAGCCTAAACTGCAAGTCAAGATGCTCCTCGATGCACGGGCCTAATTGCAAGTCAAAAATGCTCATCGATACACGAGCCTAAACTGCAAGTCAAGACGCTCCTCGACGCACGAGCCTAAACTGCAAGTCAAAACGCTCCTTAAGGAACGAGCTTAAACTGCATGTCACTCCTGGACCGCATGAGTCTAAACTGTGAACGACTCTAAAAAAAAATGAAAGGGAAAGTATAAAGCTTGAATGCATATTTGGAGTCCTCTGAAGATGTCGTCTTAAAGCAAAAGGATTCTTCATTCTCTCCCAAGTAATAAAGTCTTCTCGACAAGAAAAGGACTTATGGTACTTTGAATATTGCTATAGTCTGGCCTTCAACATATTGCGGAAGTGATGCGGCCCAAAACTTGACGTGGATGATGAAATTCATGAAGTATCCAAAATCTGAGGAAAAATAGAATATCACAAGATTTAGGCTGCAATTTTGGAAAAGTACCTGAGAAAATATAAAGGTTATATGCTGATGGATTTCACGCTTAGCGTAGATCTATGAGTGTACTTTCCAATGCAAAAATTGGAACCTGATTCTGATACTTCCACGTTAAGATATGAAATTTATCGTGACGCTGTGCAAAGCTGAAATAACCAGCAAACCAAGATTAGAAGGCTGTTTTTGGAGCAATATCTGGGGTTATTCGGATACAACCTAATTGTGGTTTTCGCGTCAGACGTAGCTCTGAGAGTCTCCTTTCCAATTCAAAAAACAAAACTGAATTCCGATACTTCCACATCAAGATATAGAATTTTTCGTGACGTTGCGCAAAGCTGAAATAACTAGCGAACCAAGATTAGAAGGTTGTTTTTGTAGCAATATTTGGGACGATTCGGAGGCAATCTGATTGCGATTCCCACGTATGACGTAGCTCTAGGAGTCAAGTTTCTAACGCAAAAAAAATAAAATGGCTCCTGATTTCGATACTCCTACATCAAAATATGGAATTTATCGTGACGCTGCGCAAAATTGATAAAATAGGACATTGAAGTCCATTTTTTTATGAATCAAACAACTCATATTTTTGTTCTCCCATCGGAGAATAAATATTTTTGTGGGCGTGTGTCTAGTACTTGCTCACCAAAGTTAGAAAAGGCTACTCCCTGTGTCAATATTATCAAGCTGGATGACACCACGTACGTGCTCCTTGAAAAGAATGGGATGCTCTCACTCGAAGCCTCTTTATCGCCGAGCCCCACGGATGAGATGCACCACATGCTTGTTTTGCAACGATGCACTGCAGACACTCAGAACTTCATCATCACAAGGTCGCAAGAATGACACCAAGTACATACTCACTGAAGCTAAAACGGAAAACTTTCAGCTTCGTCAAGGATAAAATCAGATCATTCTAAGTCACTTTCTTATCAAGCAGTAAGGAAGTAGTGCACTAAATGGTTCAACATCAATCATGTCGACTTTTTTGGTCTGACATCAAGACCATTTGTATAAACCTGCACAAAAAAATAAAGATGTAACACATCTACAGTGTTGACCGGATGAAACTTCTCGGTTCTATACGGATTGATGCCAACTACGTGAAACTTCAATCTGGCGATAAGTGTCGGTACCAAACGCACGATGCTTCAATTTGGCATGATCAACATTGGGAGAAACAAATACCTTTGAAATCATGAGAATGAAAACACATTCATGAGTACTTCAAGTTTTGTCGCCAAGTTTCGGCAAGCCTACACGTCGACCAACCTTAAAGTAGGGGGCATCTGTAGACACATAAAATTTATTGGATCAAATTCATACAAAAGTTGAATTTAATTCATGATCATTTGGGTTTATTAACTAATTTGGGCCCTACAAATTAATTAGTTCATTTTGTTAAATTCAAGCCCAAGGTCCATTACACTTGAAAGCTCAAACTCATCAAGTGACGTGGCATCCCAGTCAAATCCAAGACCAATGAGATGCCTCCACATGTACAAATGATGTGGAAATCTCATTCAAATTCAAGAACCAGTCAAGTGTCGCCAAGTGTCAAGGTGACATGTTTCGGCCAATCACAAACAACTAAGGCCTACCCCCACAACTATAAATAAGGGGTAGCATTACATTCTAGAGGGGAGAAAAGAAAAAATAGGACATTTTGCAAGCATTGGAGGAAGCTTCAGCATTGACTACACAACTCTTCAACGAATTGACTAGCGGAGTTCTGCCCGGAGATCAACTCGACAAGACGAAGTGCTGTCAGACAATTCTCGAAGATCCAAACACATTTCTAAGAGGCTCAAATCATCCTACATTCGAGAGTCACGCTGCAAAGGCCCTCGAATCACGGAAAAATCAACTCGACAAGACGAAGTGCTGTCAGATAATTCCCGGAGATCCAAACACATTTCTAAGAGGCTCAAATCATCCTACATTCGAGAATCACGCTGCAAAGGCCCTCGAATCATTGCTAAATTTAGGAGAAAAGAAAAAAGAGGACATTCTGCAAGCATTGGAAAAAGCTTCTGCATTGACTACACATCTCTTTAACGAATTGACTAACGGAGTTCTGCCCTGAGATCAACTCGACAAGACGAAGTGCTGTCAGACAATTTTCGGAGATCCAAACACATTTCTAAGAGGCTCAAATCATCCTACATTCAAGAATCACGCTGCAAAGGACCTCGAATCACGGAAAAACTTAGGAGAGAAGAATCGAGAAAATAACGAAATTGTACCCGCAAAATTCATTTATATAAAATTATTCTTTTTGTTTATTTTTTTTTCTTGCAGCTATTTTTCAGCGTCGATGAAAATTTGTTACGAACAAAGTCTAATTAGAAGTGTTTACTTTACAAACTCGGAAAAGTATAAGGATCCACGAGACCATTTCGCCTATATATATACTAGTTTAACCGAACGTGTCTCGCGCGTGTAATGTTTGATTACTTAAAATTAAATAATTTTGTCTATTGTGGAGAATTTTAATGAAGTTTAAAAATTTAAATTACTTTTCAAAGATTTTTCACACTTTAATATAATAATGTAAAGATTTGTGGTGCGATTATTTTTTTTTACTCAAAACTTTTTAAAATTTGATACTTCTTAAATTTTTCTTATTCTAACATTTTTGTATTGATTTATAGATTCCTTAAATCTTCTTAGTATCAAATATAGTTGGTTTAAAATTCCTAAACTAATGGAAAAAATATTAGTTATCATTAATTATAACTTCTAACAAGGAAAGTTTTTACCATAAATATATTTAATTAATTTTCAACTCTTAAATCTTAAAAAAATTGTGAAAAGACGATTTTGTCTAAAGCAAAGACTTTTAATGAAGGAAGAAAAGTTCAAACAACATTGCTAAGCCTCTTCACACTTTTAATATATTATATGGATATATAGACATATAGATTATAGATTATAAATAAATATATATTTATATATGTATATATATATATATGTATATGTAAAATTTATCGTCCTATGCTTATGAATTTTCCATTAATTTATTAGTTTTCCTTTTTTATAAAATATAATTTATAGAATAATAAAAACAAGTCAATCAATAGTCCGCGTGTTTTTTGTGGCACGCCCGCAGTTGCCACTAGTTCTTGTTTACTCGTTTCTTGTTAGGTCTGCTGTCAATTGTCCGCCCTGTTGTTCATATATCCATTTTGAAATAATCAAGGGAATAACTATAAATAAAATTAGATTCTTTATAAAAGAGGGATTCTGTATTTATTTATTTGTCTGCTTTTCTCAAAAAAAGGACACTAGCTTTGTCAGCTAGGATTTTTGTAACTATATAAGGGGTAGTCACATTAAGCACCATCTATATTATCCCTCACATAAAACTCATTTATCCTTGCTCTCATCATCTGTATATAGTTAGATCTAAAAAATCATATTCTCTTCTTCTTAATTAATTTCTTAAAAGTTTTTAGAGCACCATGAAAAGTGAAGCGTCAAAGTTCTTTTCTTGTGATAACAATGGTTTTTGCTATGAACAAAAAAAGCACATAACTATGGAGGAGAGTAATCTTCCCATTCATGATGTAGACCTCAAATGGTTTGAATAAGAGATTGATTTGGATCTCAAATGATCTTTTTCTTTGAACAGGTATACATAATATTTCAATCTACATTCAGATTGTTACCTAATGTATATAGAAACTAAACTCTTTACCAAATCTAACTATTTCCTACATAAACTTTTCAGATGTTATAAAACGGGTCTAAAATTTTTTAAAAATTATTTATTTTGCCATATACCTTTTAATTTTTCATAGATAATTACAGATTAACTTTTCTATAATTTTTCGAAGGCTTGTTTTCTTTTGCTTTTGACTTCGTTTCTGTTTCCTTCTCCTTCTTGTACACGTGTTCTCATAGATTATATATGAACGCCATGTCTAGGAGTCACGTAAGTAACATGACAAGCCGTTTGAAGTTTGAGGGGAGAGGGGGGGGGGGGTAGCGAGGGCGATTGCATAAAACCAACTATATGAGTAAATTTTTACATTAAATCAAGACAAACATGAAAAATAAAAAAATGATTAATCTGTTGTAGTCGTCATAAAATTAAAACGGAAGAAAGTGTAACTATTTTTTAAAGATCATTGGAAAAAGAAACTTTAGTTCTTTCTTATAAAAATGATAGTCGAATGGAAGAGCATCATGACTTAGATCATCATGTAGTTAGAAAGACGTTTTTTTTTTTCCTATTTCATCCTGTCATTAATAATTTTGATAACTTTTCACCTTGAAACGTCATTATGAGAAGATAAGACTTAGTTGATGTAAATATCTAGTAATGAGATTCATACCCAATGTTTGTATCCATACGTAATGAGTAGCATCATAATTTATCCAGAAGATTTTCTCCGATGATTTATTTTTTCAAAGTGAAAAAGGGTCAAATATTTTTGAACTATTTAAAATGAGTCAATAATATTCTTTATTATAGTTTTTGCTTAATTTTTTATTTTATTTTATTGTGTTTTTTCCTTAAATATGTCCTCCAACTAATAAAATGCTCAAAGATATCATTATTACTAGAGATTGCCCCAAATCAAGGAAAAATAATCCAA
The DNA here is from genome assembly GCA_030864215.1 of Capsicum pubescens. NCBI lineage: Eukaryota > Viridiplantae > Streptophyta > Magnoliopsida > Solanales > Solanaceae > Capsicum > Capsicum pubescens. The sequence goes on from CM061539.1 coordinate 7,960,475, forward strand.
TTTGATCCTTGAACAATTGAACTATTTAAAATAGAATAATTTTCACTCCATTTAATGTTGGGGTGTTGGGACAAGTGCTCTAACTTTTAAGATCTTGAGTAAACATTTCTATAGGAGATATGAGATTATTTTCACTATTTTGAATAAAATTTTTATATAACGCATAATTTATATAATTAGATTGCATATAACCAACTACATGAGTTGATTTTTACATTAAATCAAGACAAACATGAAAAATAAAAAATGATTAATCTGTTATAGTCGTCATAAAATTAAAACGAAAGAGAGTGTAACTATTTTTTAAAAGATCATCAGAAAAAGACACTTTAATTCATTCTTATAAAAATGGAAGTCGAATAGAAGAACATCATGACTTTGATCATGAGGTAATTAGAAAGACGATTTTCTTTCCTTATTTCATCATATCATTAATAATTTTGATAACTTTTTACCTTGAAATGCCATTATGAGAAGATAAGACTCAGTTGATGTAAATATCTAGTAATTATGTTTGTACACGATGTTTGTATCCATACATAGTAAGTAGCATCATAATTTATTCAGAAGATTTTATCCGATGATTTATTTTCTCAAAATGAAAAAGGGTCAAATATTTTTGAACTATTTAAAATGAGTCAATTATATTTTTTATTATAATTTTGGCTTAAAAATATTTTATTTTATTGTATTTTTGCCTTAAATATGCCCTCTAACTAATAAAATGCTCAAAGATATCCTTATTACTAGAGATTGCTCCAAAGCAAGGAAAGCTGATCCAATTTGATCCTTGAACAATTGAACTACTATTTAAAATAGGACAATTTTCCCTCCATTTAATGTTGAGGTCTCGGGACAAGTGCTCTTACTTTTAAGAACTTGAGTAAAAAATTATATAGGAGATATGAGATTATTTTGACTATTTTAAATAATTTTTTTTTATATAAAGCCAATTTTTCATTTATATAAATTCAATTACTCGTATTATTTTTTCAATTAAGTATTTACTCTACGCTTTTCTTTTAAAACTACTGTACTGGCAGTCCTTGACTGAAATTTGAGATGATTTGAAATTATGATAAATAATAGTATAACATACCAAGGTAAAGTTGAATTTGATTCTTTTATCATAGCATTCTAAGAGTTAGGAAAATAAATTCATTATTATTGGTGTTCAAAAATAAATTGTAAATAGTTGTGTAAGGAAAGTAACACGATATCATGTTTAGAAATAAAACCTCAAACGTAATGTGTAAAGAATTGTAAGAAAAAAATTTATGACATCATTGTTAATTATTAAAATGGGAAGTGTTATACTATTTATTTTGTCATAATGTTATTAAATGTCTCACACATTTAACAACTCCCCCCCCCCCCCCCCCCAAGGGCAAATAAAGAAAATTAAAAGAATAAAAATAAAACTGGCCTATTTCGGATGGTTTAAGAGCCCATTTTTTCTTATTTTGGAGCAATAGTTAGTATGAAAGGTATTTTGAGTTATTTTTTATATTAAAAAATATATTGAATTCTAGCAAGAAGGTGAAAGGTTAGGTAACCAACCAACTAAGCTATTAAGAGTTTTATATTTTTTTAGCTATTTGATAATTGGAGGGCATTTATTTTAGCTAAAAACACAACTAATGGTAAAGCTGATTCCTTTTAAATTGCTCAGAGGTGTATTTGACCCTTTTTGTAATTTCCGCGTCACTCTATAAGAAAAATGTTAAATCATTTCCACCCTTTCCAAATATTATTTTTTAATTACTTGTTTATTTATATTGTTGGAGGTTAAATTTGGTTAATGGGTTGGAATTGAATGACTAATTAAAATTTTTGACTTTGTTTTTACAAGTGTGCTGCACAAAGGAACAAGCGAGTATCAAGATATTGCTCTTTTGGATACCAAGCATTTTGGGAAGGTTGATACAAATAATTGTTTTTATTCTTTTTATTTTGTTAAATTAGAAAAAAAAAGAGAAAGAAGAGGCTGAACATACTCAAATATATAGGGCATAATACATAAATATGATCCTAAACTTGACATCAAATTATAACGTTGACCTTAAACTTTGATAGTGCACAAATAGGACCTTTAACTATTCAATACCTGAACAAATATTACCTCAAAATTTGCAACCCCCATGCGTGAGTTTCACTCGCGCCTACGTGGAAAGCTCATCCAATCATACGGTGCCACGTCGTTAAAACGACTGACTTGGAGGGAGGTCATATTTGTGCAGTTTTTAATAGTTAAAGGTCATATTTGTGCACTATCAAAGTTCTACTTTTTGTGTTAAAACGATATTTTTATTATTATTATTATTATTACTAAAAAATACACAAATACCCAACTTATGTTTCTAATATTACAAAAAATCTCAACTCCATAAACATATTATAAAAATCCCAACATATACACAGAATGCTATGTATATGTCGGCTATGTTATGTATATTAATAGGGAGAGAGAGTAAAGTAATCAAAAAGTGGGAGAGCGTGTAATTACTTACAAAAGGGTTGGTATTTATTATTATTATTATTATTATTATTATTTTATATTTTAATTTCTATAGCAACAACACCTAGCTTTTTCTTAATTAAAAAAAAAGGCACTAGCAGGGATCGAACTCACACAGTAGGCTGAAGGAAGCGCCCAAGAAGAGCAAATAACACCACTGGACTATCTAAGTGTCTTGTTTCATGTGGTTCAACATTAATATACGTACATAAATATAGATTTTCTACCTTATATATACAACATAATCTTTTTACCGAGAGGAGTCGGGTGAACCCCATGACAACCACGTAGGTCCGCCCCTGCGTTAATTTAATAACGATTTGATAACGTTAATTTATTACTAACATTTTAATAACGTTAATTTAATATACTACTACTACTATCCTTAATAACATTTTATTAAAATATTTTTTATTTATTATTAGTATAGTTTCATCTTTAATTTAATGTTTAAATAAATTATATGTAGATATATTATATAACATAAATTCGCCCTTTACTTTATAATATATATACATACCCGTGCGATTTTTTCGTATGAGGCTGACCCACCTAATTAATAAATCTTCAATATTGCTCTTTTTCCGCAATGACAAAAGAAATTAGATGTCATTTTTATCTTTGAGCCGAAAATAATGAAAAAATAATAGTGAAAAGTCATTTAAAGGTCATATTTGTGCAGTTTTGAATAGTTAAAGGTCATATTTGTGCACTGTCAAAGTTTAAGGTCAAAGTTATAAATTTGGTGTCAAGTTTAGGGTTATATTTATGTATTATGCCCTTAGATTTTAAGTTAGACGCGCCCAGTTTTGCGTGTTGAACACGCGTTCGGCCACGTAGGATCGGAGGTCATATTTGTGCAGTTTTGAATAGTTAAAGGTCATATTTGTGCACTGTCAAAGTTTAAGGTCAAAATTATAATTTGGTGTCAACTTTAGGGTCAGCAGTGTAAAATATTTTCCCAGGATTAAACAAGCACTTTCCTGATCAATTAGAAGATATTTTGAGTTAAATAAGTCTTCCCTAATTAATCAGAGGATACAAGAATAAATAAAATTATTAATACAAAAATCAGCAAGTCAAATTATAGGTTTACATAATAACCAAAATCACTAAGCAAGATTCTAAGAAGAAAGAGAAAACTAAAGAGAAATTTTTTTGTATCTTTTGGATTGCTGTAAATTTAGAATATTTATAGGTAAGCCTTAGCTTCTTAAGTACATCTCTTGATAGCTTCCAAAGTAAGTCTTCTCAAGTATATCGGCTTCCAAAGTAAGCCTTCTTAAGTATATCTCTTGATGGCTTCCAAAGTAAGCCTTTAATTAGCTTCTAAAATACATTTAAAAACATGACTTTTTTCAACGTACTTCATGATACAATAATAATCAAGGGAGACACAAAAACAACACCAAAACAGCCCACAAGTTCAAAGAACCAAGGACTTCTTTGATAACCACTCTCGGATTCAAAAACAAGAACAAGAAGTAAGAGTTTACAAGGTGTTTAACACCAAAAACAGCCAACCACCAAACTATATTAACAACAATAAAAGGAACAATAATAACAAAAACAATCCACACGGCTTCACTACTACAATACAAACTACAAAGTTACAACAAGATAAAGATAGAAAGATAGACAAATAGAGGTATAATCTTAAGAACCCAAGAGCCTATTCCACTCTTGGACCCTTAATACTACACACTACAAACACCTATCTCTTACAATGACACAAGAGAGGAGTCCACCACTCAAGCACCAACGTATCAAGCAAAATGCAACACACAAATGATCGATTCCACACTTGTGCAATGCCCTAGTTTCGGTTTTGGAATCCCTCTCTCTAAGAGAAGTGTTCTTTAAATATATTTAAACAACTAAAGAAATAAATCCTACAATATTCTATTTATACTACTTTACAATAATAGACAAAATGACAAAAGTGCCCTTTAGTGACTAGTCTTCAAAAATACTCAAAAGTGTCATGATGATGATCATACTTGTATCACTTCAAATGTAAATTATTTTGAAATAACTAAATAATTTTCCTAAAAAAATTAGGTATAATAGTAATGCTGAATTTTGCTGCCCCAAAAATGTGTTCATAATGGAAGGTGGTGAAGGGTCTGCAGCAAGGGAAGTTCTTAGGCACAAATCTATGGAGAAAATTGTCATGTGTGACATTGATCAGGTATATTATTATTACTTAGAAAAACAAAACTGAGTTATTGGAAATTCCAGACTCATACTTTATCTTCTTTGTTCTTTTCTGTTGAAAGGTAAAGAGAAGTAGTTAACGAAGCAATGCTGTTACTAATAAACCTAAAATAAGACTATTGTTTTGTCTCTAGTAGATTAATATATACTTATTTTAATTTGTTACAGGAGGTGGTTGATTTCTACAAGAAGCATCTAACAGAAAACATGAGGCTTTTCGTAACAAGAAGCTTGACTTGGTCATTAACGATGCCAAGTCTGGGTTATTTCTATCTTGCTTCCTCTTCTTTTCAATTCTCAATAGTTAAATGTATTCCCCGACAAGTCGATGGGGGACAAGTCGATGTATGTCCAAACGATCTTTTCAATTATATACATAATTTAGGCTAAAGGTGTGTTCAGTATTTCTCATGTTCATCCATTAAATTTTTTTAAAATATTTTCTTTATGAAACAAATTCTTTAAAAATAAGAAAGTTAATTTCCTTAATAAAATTAGAAAAAATTAGTGGCGTTGTCTCCTCTAAGTTTCACAATCACCCACCCCTCACTCACCCCCACCCCTTAGCCCTATCCCACCCCCACCCCATCACAACACCCTTGACCCTACCTATATCTGATGGGCTTGGAATTATTATACAATTCGCATATGTAAACGAAACGAGAATTTTTTTTTGGTTCAATATGCTTGTATAATCTTAAGAAAAGGAAAAAAGAAATCAACAACACTGCTCCCAACTTCCCTCATTTATTCTTCTCTACATCATATCTTGGCTTCTGTAATTGAAGACCGAAAAAGAATTAGGCAAATTCTTATTGTTTTGTGTTACATATGTATAAATTGTTTTAGAGTAATATTTTTTTATTTGTATACCGAACACATAAAAAAAAGCAAGTTATTTTCTTACAAAATCCATTCCATGAAAAATATTTTTTTCTATACCAAACACCCCAATGTGGTGCACAAAAATTCAATGGTCCAATTATGTCACCGTAGAAAGCCCATAATCCAGATCCATGAGATAATTAAAGTCATGTTAGACTTAATTATATTGGGCTAATACTTATGTGAGCATAAATTATTTTAAGTCTTGGTTTATCCCTAACACCTTTAAGTTGTGGATGACCATGGGGGTGGGGGTACATGGTTTAATTAGTTATCCAAGTTGGGTTTACATATCCTATGTTGTTGACTTACTGATTTGATTTTGTATGAATAAAGAGCTGATCTAGAACAGAGGCAAGAAAAGTTTGATATTATTGTAGGGGATTTAGCTGATCCAGTTGAAGGAGGACCTTGTTACCAACTCTACACCCAATCTTTCTATGAAAATGTCGTTAAACCTATGCTTGATGACACTGGCATCTTTGTTACTCAGGTTAGCTCTCATTCTTCGTTATTGTCATTATTGTAGACACCTAATTTCGTCCCTCCCCGATATTATTTTTACCTATTGTTTACCTTATCCTACCGTGTACCCTCACCCGTGTGATAATCCCTCCACAAAATGACAAAAATAACAACCCCCTAACTAATTTTATTTTATCCTAATATTCTAACAACCCACCCAATTAAAAAACAACACCTACCTACCCTATCCTAACAAACTCTATCCCACCTCACACCCTACCTTCCTACCCCACGTGACCCCACCTATCTCACCACTACCCTACCCTCACCTCATATATACACACACAAAAGGAACACGGAGGGAGGCCATTTTTTTTGGAATAAAATAAAAGAAAAAGCAGAACATTCCAATTTTCTTTTCTTTTTCACAGGACACTCCACAGAATACACCATCACATGTACATATACTATTCCATATACAAAATATTACACACAAAATACTGAGGGCACACATAGTCCTCACAATTTCTATTCCAGAGGAGGACCATTTTTCTATTTTTGGAAGCGGATATAGAACACCGATACGCAACAGACCTCAGCATATACAAAGATGGTCACTCTCACATAAGCACACACATCATTCCTTTCACTGATTCTCGACTCACGCACAACACAGAGCTACACAAAAATATCTGCACACATACAAAATACAGGATTGAGAGAACAAAAGGGACTCCATTTTTATTTTCAGATCTTTTTCTACGCAAAAACACACAGGCACTCAAGAAGCTCACAACGCACACACGCTATACACAGAGTAAGTAAGAAAACGAGAGTATGAAGCTCGTTTGACGGAATCTGGCAACAGAATATGGTAAACGGTGAGAAATCCACCTTCTGTCTGATCTTTTTCGGTGATCTTGGTGCCGGCGTCTGCTTTCCGTCGTTGGTTTCGGTCGAATCATTCTCATATTCGCGGAAATCTCTTGATCTTCCTTTGATTTAGGGACATCTTGGTCGGAAAACGCAAGATTTCGGGGCTTCGGGTTCGTCTATTTTCTTGATTCGTTCTTAATCTCGTGCTTTGGGGTTTTTCGTGATTAAATCGTGTCAACATTCGGAGTTTAGATTTTATGTTCGAGGTTTTTCTCCTTGGTTTGAATTCTGTTCTAATGGCGATGTCGGGACACTGATTTGGTGTGTTCGTCGTTGGGTTCCCTGATTCGAGGATTTCGGTCTTAGATTTCTTTATTATCGACAAGGATCAGTTTCATTGAGGTCCAACTCTACACTTTCTCTCATCTATTTTATTATTTGCGATGTTTCGTATTTCGAATTGGATATTCGTGTGTGGTTTGATCTTCGTTGGTGATGAATAACTGCCTGTATTGATTGGTTGTTGATTTCGTTGGTTACAATTGTGTGTGATGTGAATGATGAATATCGAGTTTATAGTGATTGTGGATTGTTGAAATAGTAATCGTGATTGTAGAAATTTTTCTGTTAAAATAAAATTGGGGGTAGGAATTAAAAATTGCTAAAATGAATGTTGATTAATTTTAATGAATGGATAATGTTAAACACGATGGAATTGTGATATGTTGAACTTAGATAGGCAAATGTAGGCCGGGTAGTCAAATTTAGAAATAACGATTTATTGGAATATTTGAATATGTGCGTGAATGGTTCATTTTACTTATCGTACGAAAAGCTTCAATTGTATAATTTGGCCGGGGAATGCCCCGAAGTATCTGTATATATTTGTTCACCGGGGAATGCCCCGAAGAATTTTGTACGCAAATGATGCTCGTGATCAAGGCCCGAGGCATTGGGTGAAGCATAGTTTAGGATTAGCGTAGGTTTACTTTCAGTCCCTTTTTATTTCGGGTTGTAATAATTGGACTGGACTTTACATTTTGGATTGTTTTCTTTTGTTTGATTATTTTGCATGCTTTTTGTGCAGTTTATACATTTCTTAGTGCCAAAAATAGTCGATACACTCTATCAAGCGACCATGGTTGAACCACGGGATCGAGGGGTGCCTAACACCTTCCCCTCGATCAACAGAATTCCTTAGCCGGAGTCTCTGTTCGCAAACCAGTTTAAAAGAGTCAAATGGTTTTGAAAAGGATTTTCCAATGGTGACTTGGCACACCAGATTATGCCAAGTGGCGACTCTGAGTAAAAAATGTAAATAATCCTTTTTCGAAGTAAATTTTCATTTCTTGTCACTTAAATAATAAAACCCTTTTATATAAATCGTTTGGAATACGTAAAAACAGGGTGTGACAGCTCTGGCGACTCTGCTGGGGAACTTGTTCAGAATTCGAGCTTATTTTGGAGTCGTATCGGCTTTTTTTGACACTATAGGTGTATAAACATTTTGTCTGTGCTGTTTTGTGTTATTGTTTTATCATTGTGGAATGTTTTCGTGCTCTTGGTGTACAGTATTTATCCTATATGTTACCGCTTTTATATCTGGCATCATGTGTCTACCCCCAGGCCTTTTTTCTGCAACAAGTCCGTAGTACACGTGTTGTACACAACCTCTAGTTGAGTCACCCTTATTTTAGGGGGGAGCCGTCGGTGTTATGGAGTAGGTGGAAAGCAAAGAAGCCACTATCGACCATACGCTCCCCCGAACAGCCTTGTTAGTGAACCCCAACGTAGGTCAGCCTTTAGGTCATGCTTATGTGCATCATATTGAGACCTAGCGAGGCCCACTTGGTCCATTGTAGGAGACTCACCTCTAACGCATCCCTATGTGCTAAATGTTGCATCTTTGAGGGTAAATGGGTCATTTGATGAACTGATTTGGGGAAAAAATGTGTTAGAAGTAAGGTGCGTAGGCAAGAACTGTTGAAAAAAATAGATAAAAAAAAAGTGAAGTGAGTCGAAAAGAAGAAAAAAAAGAGTGTCGTAGCTTTTAGTGTTCTTTATGGCTTTTGTTTTTCACAATTCAAAAATTCAAAAAGATTTCTTTAGTTTTTTCACTCATTCTTTCAAAAACCAAAACATCAAAAGATTTCTCACTGTCTCCTTTGGCATGCATTCATAATTCAAAATTTTCAAAAAAGATTTTTTTTAGTAGTTTTTGTAAAAGAAAATGAAAAATGGTAGAAGTTTTGTTCATTTCATATAATGAAGATACCAAAAAAGATTTTCCTTCATAATTGTTGGTGTCAGTTTAGTTGAAGTGTCTAATTAAAAAAGTTTTTATTCGTTTGTCTTTGGTTGTGTCCCTTAAGTTAGGGTCAATCTGTTAGTTAATCGTTAATTGTCCAATCTGGACGAACTACGCACCCCTGATTCTCCTCTCTCGGGAGTGAGATACGTAGGCAACCTATTGTGGGTTCGGGGATCTTATTTGAAAAATCCAAAAATATTTCTTCACTCTCCATTTAGAGTAGGCGTTTCATAAACGTCTTTAAAAGAAAACTACAAAAAGATTTTCCTTTAATAGGTTCAAGTTTCATTTTCACATGAAATTCAAAAATCGAAAACCCCAAAAGATTTTTTCTTTGGTAATCATAGGTTTCATTTTGTATAGAGATTTAAACCTAAAAAAAAAGAAAAAAAAAGATTTTCGTCAATTCTTTTGACACTTTGTTTCAAGAAAGAAAAAAGAGTTTAATTGGCCATTTTGGCAAAACTGCCCGAACTACGCAAGATCTGATTCATGTACAACATGATACGTAGGCAACCTACTTTTGGGTTCGATCTAATCATTTTGTTTCGTTGTTTTTCATTATTTTTCCTCTTTTAAAGAAAAATAAAAGCCATAAAGAATGATAAAATAAAGGTAGATAACGAGAGAAGTGGAAAGAATAGAGATGGATACGAAATAATAATAATAATAATAAGTGTAGAAAAAAAAGAAAAAAAAAGAAAGTGTAGACAAAAATCAGGATGATGTTAAAATGACCTCGCTACCCTCAAAAGCTGGTAGAAATGAACATGAATTTAGGACAATTTTACCAATGTGATTCCCATGCTTGTTGTGTGCCCTAATCCTAACGGATGTCATCTTTGATGAGCATGTTCTTTCAGATAACAGTGGTAGGTTTGCAGCACTCTAGGTAGTCACCCATACTTCACTAGATCCAAAGCAAAGCTCGCCATGGATAGCAGGGAAATTGAAAATTCGCTCATTGACCCGGATCAGAATCACAGGGAAGAAAGTTCAGAACACAATGATGAGGTAGTAAGGCTCAGGAAACAATTGATAGATTTGCACCAGGCATGGGCCAGCGGAATGCCTCCTCCTCCGCTCCCTGAAGGTCTTGGGAATATCTCTAACTGCCCACCGCTCTCTCAGGCGCAATTCTTTGCTCCTACTGAGTCACCTGAGCATGCTCCAGGATTCACTCCGCTATATTATTATCCTGGTAATTCTAGTATGCCCTTGGAAGCTCCCCAATCAAGACCCGTTGCTCAGCCGACTCCACCGATCACACCGGTATTTGTGGCTCTACCACCACTTGAAGCTCCCGTATATGCTGTGCGTCCGACAATGGGGCTTCCTCGGTCTGCCAGTGAGCCAGTATTGAAGGTTCCAGATAGTCAGTATTATACCCCGGAGTCGAATTTGAGAATGAATGAACCGTATGGGTACACTCAGCCACCTGCATTTCCATTTGATTCAGAGAAACCTGTCGCAACAGAGGAATAGGAAGTCATAGCGCGGAAGTTGAAAAATTTAGAACAGGCCATGAGAAATTTGCAGGGAATCGGAGGTTATAAGAGTGTTTCTTATAAAGATCTGTGCATGTTCCCAGATATCAACCTTCCCCTCGGTTTTAAAATGCCTAAGTTCGAGAAGTATGCAGGACACGGTGATCCCTTGGCCCACTTGAGACGCTATTGCAACCAGTTGAGGGCTGCAGGAGGAAGGGAAGAGCTGCTCATGGCTTTCTTTGGCGAGTCTTTCTGATCTGGCTTCAGAATGGTTTATCGATCAAGATATCGACAAGTGGAACAGCTGGGACGACTTAGCTTCTGAGTTTGTGCAACATTTTTAGTATAACATCGACCTGATTCCGGATGAAAAATCTTTGGTCAACATGAAGAAGAAAAACACTGAAGGTTTTAGGGAATACGCGATAAGGTGGCGTGAACAGGCCGCCAGAGTAAAGCCTCCGATGAAAGAAAGTAAGTTGGTAGAGGTTTTCATTTAGGCACAGGATGAGACTTATTTTCAACATTTACTCCCGGCAATGGGAAAGTCTTTTATTGAAGTCCTCAAAATGGGGGAGATGATAGAGGACAAAATCAAGACCGGACGAATAATGAGTTTTGCTGCATTGAAAGCCACCACACAAGCGATTCAAGGTGGATATGGTGCATTCGAAGGTAAAAAGAAGAAAGAGGAAGTGGCGACTGTCGTAGCCGGAACCCATTCCTATCCTAAAAGACCACCTCGCCCCTATCCCCAATCCCAAGCCCAAGTCTACGCCCAAGCTCCATATATTCCTCCCCACCATTACTACCCTTCACAAAACCCTTTATATTCCATTCCACCACCCCCGTACCCAGTATATAGCGCACAACCATATGCCCAAACCCCTTCTTACCCACAGCGGCGCGCGCAAGCTCCATAAAATCGCCCATTCGCTCCACCGAATTACCAAAACCCCTCCAGACCCGGTTTTCAACCTAGGACCGAGTATAAGAAAGAGAAGGCGGTCAAAAATCAATTCACACCTCTTAGGGAGTCATATGCTAGCCTGTTTGATAGGTTGAGAAAGTTGAAGGTCTTAAGCCCAATTCAAGGAAGGCTTTCAAATCCACCGCCGAGGAATCTCGATTATTCTTTAAGGTGTGCGTACTGTTCTGACATGCCAGACCATGATATCGAGAAATACTGGCTTTTAAAGAGGGCTGTCCAAGATTTAATTGACACAAATCAGATGCTGGTCCAGGCCCCGGATGGTCCAAACATTAACCAGAATCCGCTGCCAACCCATGTTGAAGCCAATATGTTAGAATTGATAAATGATGGGAAAGAGTCTTCGAGGGGTTATAAGACTATTGTCAAGATACAGACCATTGAGGAGAAATCGGTGAACGTAGTGGAGTCTTTGAAAGCAATGTCTTTGAACCGAGAAGGAATGAGAGAAGATAAAGCCCAAGAAAGCACAAAGAAACCTCTGATCATTGTAAAAGGCACCAGAAGGTATGTTGATTTGAGTCAGGATAAACCTAAGTTGACAGTGGTGGGAGCTCTGAGTCAGCCCATCTAGACGGTGAAAGGAGCACTGGCAGTGCCTATTGTCCTCAAATCGGTGACCCAACCTCCGATAGTTGATACGAAAATGATTCCTTGGAATTATGGGCGGACCGTGATGACCTATCATGGGAAAGAAGTAGTGGAAGATGTAGATGAGGTAAGGGGTTTGACTAGGTCAGGAAGATGCTTTGTGCCTGAAAGCTTAAGAAAGTCCAAGCCAATGATGAGTGAACCGTCATCTATCAAAAAGCCTATCACCGAAGAAGAAGCCGAAGAATTTTTGAAAAAGATGAAGTTGCCAGAGTATTCAATAATAGACCTGTTGAAGAAAATCCCTGCTCAAATTTCCCTTTTATCTTTGCTGTTGCACTCCAAGGAGCATCGTGATGTTTTACTGAAGGTATTAAATGAAGCATATGTTCCTAGGGAGGTTACAATCAACCAGCTTAAGAAAATGGTCGGAAAAATCTTTGAGGTCAATCGGATCAGCTTTTCTGATGGTGAATTGCCTGTTGAAGGTACAAGGCATAACCGGGGCCTTTACATTACAGTGAAGTGTGAAGATTTCTATGTCACTCATGTTATGATTGATGGAGGTTCAGGTGCAAATATTTGCCCTATTTCTACTTTGCAAAAGCTGAATATTGGTGCAGAGAGGATCAGACCCAACAATGTATGTGTTAGGGCTTTCGATGGCGCAAAATCAAACTCCATTGGCGAAATAGAACTAATGTTGATCATCGGGCTTGTTGAATTCTCCATAGAGTTTCAAGTATTGAATATAGACTCCTCTTACAATCTGTTGTTGGGAAGGCCGTGGATCCACAAGGCCAAGGCGGTTGCATCTACACTACACCAAATGATTAAGTTTGAGCATGACAGGCAAGAAGTGGTTATTCACGGTGAAGGAGATTTGTCCGCCTACGAAGATTCTCCCTTTTCTCTTATTGAAGCAAATAACGTAGAAGAGACATTCGTCTATCAAATTTTTGATACAGTGCCAGTGAATCGTATTCTTGAATGACAGGTTATACCGGGACCACAATTGTCTTCCGCTTCTATCATGATGGTGAGTGAACTTTGGAAATACGGATTTAAGCTAGGAAAGGGTTTGGGAGCGTCTCTGCACGGTATAGTTTGTCCCATATGTCCAAGTGAGAACGTGGGCACGTTTGGTCTGGGATTTGAGCATACGGCTGAAGATCTGAAGAAAGCCAAGGGACGAAAAAAGGAAACATGGTCACTCCCTCGCCCAATGCCACTACTCAGTGAATCATTTGTTAAGAGCGGTGTCACGAAGCATGTGGAATTTGAAGTTGAATTGGTTGATGACTTCCAGAACTTTTTTATTGAAGTTAATATGGTCGAAGCAGGAGAAGGTACCAGTATGGAAGACGTGCAACTCATAGGTCCAACTGTCCGGCTCAATAATTGGGAAGTCACTCCTCTCCCCGTCAGGAGGGAGTTTTGGTTGTTTATTTTGTTTTTCTTTCTGTTTATCCGAGCTATTTCAGGGTTGTAATTTGGATTTTAGTTTGTTTATGTTATGTTGGCATCTATGTTTAAACCCTCATATCTTTTTATTTAATGAAATGCAATGTCCCTTTTGTTTCGTGTCTAATATATTTTATTTTTCTTTTCTTACACAGTTCTATTTATGCTGATTCTAATGACATGACATGCATGCGGAATTTTCAGCCTGACCTTAAAATCCAAACTAATCAAGATGTAATGAAGCAGGATGGGGAATATGATGAAGAAGAAGCACTAGAAGAAATAAGCAAAGAGTTGGAACAGTTTGAAGAAAAACCGAATCCTAATTTGAATGAGACTGAGCCAATAAATCTAGGGGATCAAGAAGATGTTAGGGAAATAAAAAGCAGTGTACTTTTTTTTGTATAATAATGCATGCATATATATACAGAGTTAGAGTGTATGTATGTATATACAGTTTGTATTTTTGATATATGTATATACAATTTACATATATGTATATACAGTTAACTTGCACATATACTTTTTGAAGAATAATGCATATGCAAATGTATACAGTTTTAGAGTGCATATATGTATATACATTCACATTTGTTATTATGTAAAACATTCAAATTTGTATATACAGATATACAAATAACGGATATTCAAATAATAAACATATATGTATATGTTTATTTCGTTTGCATATATGTATATACAGATATACAAATAACATATATACAAATATGTAAACAACAGTTATATAAATATTAAACAACAATTTTGATTTGAATATATGTATATTTCGTTTGCAATATCGTTTACAAACCACATTCAAATTTGTATATACAGATATACAAACAACAGATATACAAATAATAAACAACAATTTTGATTTGAATATATGTATTTTATTTGCATATATGTATATACATATATACAAACAACAGGTATACAAATATCAAATTTATGTAAACTAAAATACAGATACATAAACAACAGATATACAAATAATAAAAACAATCTTTATAACCTTTAAAACAGATATACAAATACAATTATACACTTATGTTAACAGATATACAAAAATTCAAATATACTATTAATAGATATACATAAGAAAAATATTAAAGACTGTCAATGTGTATATTATGAAATATGCAGTAGAGTAATGAATGAATATATCACACAAATTACAATTACAAATAGGATTTAGAAAGAAAAAAAACTAACACAAACAAGGATTATAACCTTTTAATAACTTCTGTGAAAAAAAATTCAAAATTACAAAATTAAAAATTGAATACGAAAATTGAAACCCAAAATTACAATTGAAATTACTGTATACAAAAATAATAGTAATTACAAAATTGACAATTTGAAAGTGTTTGAAGTTTATATTGTGCATTCAATTTCGAAATAAAAAATCTAATTCAAACCAATAATAAAATCGATTTTCATTATGTTGAAACTGAATCAATTTTTATTGCGTATTAGATTTAAAAAAGGATTTCAGTAAATAAATTCAAGTAAAAGTATAATTTGCGTAAATCATATATACCAACATTTTGTATTCTTGTATTCCCCTGTAGATTATAATTTTTTTTTTTTTTAAATTATCAACTTTTGAGGGAGCGATTAACGCACAAATTCATATTTATTGATCTGTTATATCAACGAAATAAATGGAAAGTTGGAGAAGACTAAGGATATTTATTACATTAAAATTTTCTTTTTTTTAATCTCTTTTTGTTGTTATGAACTTTTCCTTCTTTTTTGTATATATACATAAAACTGTCATTTATTTTGTCTATGAATTGTAATATTGAAATTTAGACTAGAAAGTTAGTTATAGATACTCTAATGAGACTATATGTGAATTTTTGCCTTTTATTAATGGGGGACTTACAAAAATAGTCTAGGTTTCAACAAAATGAGAGTATTTCTAGCCGAACTTTCAAAATTACAATTTCTAGCATTTCTTTCTCTTTTTTCATTTTGTTTTATCTCTAGCCTCCATTCCTCTTTCTTTCTCATTTTTTGACTTTTTTTTTGTTTTTCTTTTTTTTTTTCCTTTTTAATTTCCTCTTTTTTGTTTTTTGCTCTTTCTCATTTTTTTCTTTTTTGTTTTCTTTTATATTTTTTCTGTATTTATAAAAAATATGATTAGTACAAGTCATGGAAGACGATAGATATATCATAACCTGTTATTCTATTTATATTCACCATCATTATTTTTCTTTTATCACTTTTTCATTTTCTTTTACTTTTTGATTATTTTCTTTTGATTTTCTTGTATTTTTTCTCATTTTTTTCTTTTTCATATTTCCCTTTTTTTTTTTTTGATCTTTTCTTCTTATTTTAGTTTTCTCCTTATTTTTTTTTAATTTTTTCCTTTTCCTTTCTCTATTCTATCTATAGGTTGTATTTCTCTTTCTTTTTTTGAATTTTTTATTTCTCTTTTGTTTTTTAATTTTATTTTATTTATATTTTTTAAAAATATGGCTATGTGGAGCATAAGTTATGATTGATAACAAAAATATCACAATGACTTAGTTTATTTATATTCTCACTATCATTTATATTTTTGTATTTATTGATACAATTGCATTTGTATTTTATAATTCACGCTTGTATTTGTATTTATATTTTATAGTTGACATTTGTATTTGTATTTTATAATTCTACTTGTATTTGTATTTGTATTTTATAGTTCACATCATTATTTATATTTTTGTATTCATTGATACAATTGTACTTGTCTTTTATAGTTCACGCTTGTGTTTATATTTGTATTTTATAGTTCACACTTGTATTTGTATTTTATAGTTCTCACCATTATTTATATTTTATATGATTTATCTTCATTGATATGATTTACATTTTATTAATACAAATTGAACAATACAAATATAAATGATAAATTACAAAATTAATGTTAAACGATACAAGTACAACGTTTACATTTGTATCGAATGATACATGTTTATACAACTTGAACCATACACATAAAAATGACACTTGTTTTTATAAAAATGCAAATGATAAACTTGACATACAAATACTAAGGATACATTTGCATTGAATGACATATTGCATATTAAATATTTTAGACTCAAGTAAATATAATTTTTCCTTTTAACTATTTGTATACAAATACAAATGATAAATTATATTCACGGTTAAAGTATTCAAATATAAATAATAAATTTATTTAAAATATATATGATCCAAATAAATATAAAATTCAAAATATATATAAAATATAAAATACGACAACAACAATAAGAAAATGAGAGAAAATAAAGAGGAATTACCAAAAAATAAAAAAAAGGAGAAAATGACAAAAACAGGAAAAAAACACAATAGAGAAAAAAGAAAATAAAAAAAGTTGCAAAGAAAAAAGTAATAAAAATAAAAATAGATTAAAAACGAAAAAAAATAGAAAGAAAAAAAGAAGATAAAAAATAAAAAGGAAAAAAGAAACAAAATAAAAGAAAAAAATGAAATTAAAATACGAAAAAGAAGAAATGAAAAAGGTAAAATGACAGAAAAAAGGAAAAAACTTGCTGGCGTTTTTAATTTGATTAAACTTGCATTTGGGTGGGTTGGGTTATAACCCATGATCCATAGTTTAGCCTATCTTGACCCAAATGCATTTGGGCAGGTGTGGGTATTGGCCTAATTATTTATTCAGCCCATCTTGACTCGTCCAACTTTAGCCCAACTCGCCCATTTGCCACCCATAGTGGAGTCTGCTTCTAACCAGTTACGTTGTATTCAAAGGAGACTACATATAACTTTATTAATGGTTGGAGAGGTGAACGAAGAAGAAACCCTAGTCTGCCGTCAATACATTTTGAGTGTTAATCCTATCGAAATGGCCAATATAGCCGTTGGTCAGCCAACTTTTATGGGTGACCAATCATCTTTTGTTTATACCGTGAACAATTTTCCATTACTATTTATCAAGACCCCGACACAACCTACATTATCAGATGGTTCAAGGCCCTCATCCCGACTATTGAACTAAGCGAATTTTCTGAAACCTAATGGTGGCACCAGTGGTAATAATAAAATAACAAAGAGGTGGACCAGATTCCTATTAGAATACCAGATTGCATAAATGGAGTTCTTTGTGCCAGGTAGACACAAGATGAGGTTGATAGAATGAATATGACTGAAGGATTGCAATACACAGTTATTGGGAAGTTTTCCTATGGATGGTCAGATTTAGATGACTCAGACTGCTACCTCCCAAGAAACTCAATGTGAAAGAAAGATGTAATATTGACTTACTGAGGAATCGTTACATATTAATGAGTTTTGCCAATAATGTCTAAAAGTGTCTACTACATCAATGTTAAGGATGATTATTCATATCAGATGCATCCATTCATTTATTATGCTAAATTTAAGTCTAATGAAGAAATAACACAGACAATGGCTTGGATTTCTTTCCCAAATCTTAAGCCAACATACTCTGTGAAAGAATCATTGTTCTCATTAGCATCTGCGGTTAGTAAACCAATTCACCTAGATATGGCTACTATGAATAAGACAAGACCTAGTTATTCTAGGGTTAGGGTGCAGGTAGACATACTGGCCGACCTTCTTAAATATGATGAAATGGAAATTGTGAACTCAATAACAGAAGAATCAAGAGTTGAAAAGGTGAAGATTCAATATGACTTTCTACCCAAATACTATAAAAAAATATATGCTACAACGACATGATGAGCAAGATTGTAGAATTTTACATCATGAGCTAAAGCAAATGCATAAAGAGGATGATAATTAAGTCAACAACACTCACGCTAATAATTAGAACAAAGAAGAAGAGTCTGGCATATCAAGAGGACAAAGAAGAAGAAACTTTAACCCTGAACATAGGTGGAACACTACTAGAAAAATATTTCCTAATAAAGGATACCAAGGTGAGAAGGCTATTAACCATCATAATATATGCAATGCAAATCAGTTTTAATTTCTTACAAAAGAGGAAAAGAAGAACATACATGAACATAATAATTGACACAAACCAAAATAGGGCCTAGTCATATCGGGTGCCTCAAGCCCAACCAGGACCAAAGATCACCCCCGATACCCATACATAACCACCTTACACCTTTTATTTGATAAAATTTCAATTTTATATAACATAACAAAATGAAACAACCATAAATCAAATACAGTCAACCAGTGTCAGCCCCAATATCAATACCAATGTCAAGGCTGACACCAATACTGACACCACCTATACCAACCCAAAATAGTCCCACAAAGTCTCTATTCAAAAGTAAAACAATACCCGACAATACCTGGTCGGGACATGCCCCCGACCATAGCCAAAACGAAAGTCATTGATAAAAGTATGTAGAGAAATCCATAACATGAAACAGAGCCTTCCAGAATATGGAAGCTCACCACTTTAATCCAACACAAGTTGCCTCCAAATCCAATTACTGAGCAGGAGGAGTAGTATGGCCGGTTCATACATCGCGTGGGGATAAATCACCCGAAGATAGATTAGCGGGTGAACACTAGCATGTAATCAGGAATAAGGATAAAATAATGCCAACATTTAAAACTATGTAAATAACTATATGCAATCACAACCATACATATACATTTATAATCCATGCCGGGAAAGAAAATCGGGTTTAGCATGCATTTAAAACCTTAACCTGGGCTGTGTAGCTTAACCATCCTAAAACCACCCATGGGATATATGGGTCCAGTGTTGCCCCCTGAATGGGCCCTAGTGCGTGTATCCGCATAAACCAGAGATATCATAGGGGCCGAAGATTTCCATGTACCCGCCCTTAATGATACATATATACAAGAATGACTTAGAGGATTCTCGTGTACCCACAAGTATGTGGTCGCCATGACCAATCCTCATGTCGGTAAACATGAGTTTTCAATGTCCGTCCATTGGACTCTGACATTCACGGTTAGCTATCATAGTCCTCCATTATCGCCCAATTAAAATCATTAGCACACAACCAAACCACCAATTCCATATATTATTAACCAAGGATATAAGCGGTATAGTCATACCGACTATATCTTGCAAGAAATGTCCTTAGCCAAAAACTTAGGGGATTTCCATGTACCCTGTAGGTTCCATTATTAGATTTACTCAGGGGATTCCTGTGTACTCCACAAGGTTTTAAATTAATGCCATGACCACCAAGTCCATACCATTTATCCATTAAAACCATTTAACCAATTTGGGTTCCATTACCAAATTATTCAATGCAATAGTTTCAATAAAAGCCATACCATATGACAAAACCATTCTCATAGGCATTTTAACAAACATGTTGAGAGCATATAGTTTCCAAAACCAAAACCAGATACCAATTGACCATTCCCATGCAATCATATGTTCAAAACACCATTACAATATGATAACCATGAGTAAAAACATGGGATAACATAAATAAACCATTAATAACCAAAACCCCCAATATATAATTCAAAACCAAATAATACCCACAATTAAATCATGAAAACCATTCACTGAAACATGAATTTAGTTGAACTAACAATGAGGGAGGAGTAACATGCCTTAGATACCAAAGAATATGGAGAGAAACCACCCTTGAAAGCCTTAATTGACCACTTTGAAGGAAACCCTAGACTTTGCTTAACCCAAGAGATTGAGAGAGATTTGAGAGTGTTTCTTGTGTTTTTGATTTTGAATAATAGGGTAAATAATGTCCCAAAAGTGTTTTAAGTCGTGGGGTCATAAGGAGTTAAGAGAAAAAATGTCCAGAATACCCCCAATTAAAATGTATAAATTCCTACAGGAGGGTATGACTACATCCCTCAAATCGTACCCTAACATACAAGTAGCATCTACCATTCATACCCTAGGCGACAAATTGGTATCCAACACTGACCAACATACAATCTCAAGAGTCAACTCGTACCCAAGCATACGAAAAGTACCCTAGAACTATACCTTAGGTAGAATAGAATCATCTAGGCTAGACATAGGACATCATATGGTTGGTACTATACTTCTAGTATCCTAACATACGACCAGTATGATGTACATTCATACCTTGGAAAGAAACCAACCAAACCTCACTGATCATCATATTAGTTGAGGACCCTAAATTATACCCTATCATACGACAAGTACCCTTAATCGTATGATGTCTAGAAGCTCAAACTCGAGGAATTTTCTAAGGTTCAAAACCTAGGGTGTTTCAATCATCCCCCACTTGGATCATTCGTCCCTGAATGATGGAACAAGGCAGTACAAACATGATTTACGCCTCACCATTCCAACTCTAACCTTTAACCAAGTTAGAAAACAAAAGATGAGAAAATCAACCTCTTCTTTAAATAAGTTAGAAAACAAAAGTATGATAATGAACACATACCTTCCGCATAAATTTTTGGAGCAAAAATAGGTACGGATACTTGGACTTCATGTCCCCGCTTCCCAAGTAGCCTTTTAAACCTTGTGGTTCCTCTATAGAACCTTGACCGAAGTTACATCCTTGGTCTGTAACTGATGAACGTGCCGATCCAAAATCTCAATTGGGACCTCCTCATAAAATAAGGAATTTGAAATACCAATATCTTTGATAGGCACGATTTGAGATGAATCACCCCTACACTTCCTCAATATAGAAACATGAAATACCGGATGAATGAAGCTCAAACTTGACGTCAACTCCAACTCATAAGCTACCTTACCAACCCTTCTAAAGACTAAGTAAGGACTAATATATCGAGGACTGAGCTTTCCCTTATTACCAAACCGCATAACTTCCTTCATGGGAGACACTTTCTAGAATACCTTATCCTCAACCTCAACCTCAAACTCTAACTCTTCGCCTCACATTTGCATAGGACTTTTTGCGACGTTAGGCAACCTTGAGCCTATTCCGAATCACTTTCACCTTTTCCATGGCTTGGTGAACCAAATTTGGGCCAAACATCTTTACCTCACTGACCTTGAACCATCCAATAGGAGATCTACACCTCCTACCATATAAGGCCTCAAACGAAGCCATCCCAATGCTAGAGTGGTAACTATAATTGTAAGCAAACTTTACAAGAGGTAGATGCTCAACCCAACTACCACTATAGTCAATCACATACGTACAAAACATATCCTCCAATGTCTGAATAGTTCTGTTTGCTCGCCACTCCATTTGCCGGTGAAAAGCAGTGCTCAGACTAATGTAACGCCCCGAAATCGAATCCCGAGACGTCACAAGTGACCCCAAGCTTGTGCTTAAGGTCACAAGTGACCCCAAGCTAACCCTTCATCTGGCATAACCCAAAGCAACTGAATAAAATACATAAAATAGAAGGAATAATGCGGAAACAACCCATAACTTAGTCTGACCAACATGAAAGTAAATTTACACGGTCTCAATTTTTCTCATATATATACAAATTTGAAACTGAATACACTGACTACTAGTGACTGTCTATGAAGCCTCTACTAGCATTGACCAAAGATAGCCGGGTCATGACTCCCAACTACCCCTACTCAATACGACCGAATACAGAAAATACAATACATCTCAAATCTGAACAACTCAAGTCCCTGAATCAAAAGGACTAATCACCTGCCGATCAAGAGCTGCGACCCAGCTGAACATGATATGTGCGTTACAGCTTGTACCTACATTTTGGTAAGAATGTAGCCCACGAAAATATGTGGGTCAACACTTTGAAATGTACTGAGTATGTGGGGGTGCATGCAACAATATAAATAGTATAATCAATTTCATGAAAACATGCATACATACAATGATGACTCACTTCGCTTGAGTTATATCAAATCATGCTTTTCGTAATTTCATAATAAACAATTCATATGATAAAATCTCATAATTCACGTAAATCATTATAAATCATAAATTATGATAAATCGTCCTAAATCATCATAAATTATCATATCGTCAAAAATCATCATAGGTAATTATAAATCATCATAAATGACCATAAAACATCATAAACATCTCAACTCTTTGACTCAAATCTCGGAGTGACTCGGTAATTCAAGAAACTTAATCTTATGGACACGGGAGTTTCCTATAACCGACAACCCCACGTGAGCTACGTGGAATACCAACGTTTGAAACCCCCGTTGGCGGGAGCGTCATACTCTTTGCTAGGGAGTACGACCTTAAAACTGCAATAATCACAATCGGGCTCTTTGGCTAATAATATCATCATCAAACAACCCTACGGTGGCACATAGCTTTGGGGAAATACCAAATTTCTCTCTCGGTGCTAACTACTACTCCCCGACAAGCTCAGAATGAGTTAGGAAATCCACCACAACATCACAAGGGTCTATCATAAAGACCAAATCAAATCTCTTTCTCATTTATCAAATCATATCAATTTGTGGATTCTAACTCAACACATTTTAGCTCAAAACATTTTAATCTTCCTCAACATCAACATGGTATCAATGCATTGAACCATAACCGACTCGACATTTGGACAAGGATATGAAGACTCAATACGTAATATTTTCAATAATTTAACTCATCAAAACCATCCAAAAAATATCAAGACTCATTGCAACTTCGATATCAATATACCTAATAACTCAAATCGTCATAAGGAAGCTCAGAATTTGACACATTGAAAACACTTGGAAATACCAATAATTCATTCTTGAACTTAAAACGTGGATACATGTTCAAAATATATCAATTCTTGATAGAAACACCAAGAATCCCAATATTAAATCTCAATTCATAGAACGAAAATAGTCAAATACTCATGTGATTCAAAACTTACAATTCAAATCTTTATAACTTCATAATCGAATTATTTAGACATAATTCAACTTACAGAACCATATGAATCCATTAAATAATCATAATTGGAAAGCTTGAACAATTTACATATATACATAATTAAAATCTCATGGTAGGATATCTTGGAAATAAATTCATTTGCCAAACTCATAATAATCCATAATAAAAATTAAAGATACAGGCACAAGAATGGAAGAATTATTCTTGTTCAAACCCCACATACCTTAAAATTAAAGATTGGAATGAATTTTTGCCTCGGAACACTATTCACGAAATTGATTGATGCATCTCGAAGAGCTCGGAACGGGGACTTCATTTATCGGATTAATTTGGAATTTCCATGGTGGAATTGGATGATTTAGGAAGGGGAATTTAGAGGTTTAGGGTTTCTTTCTTGGATTTTTTTTTGAAAATAATAGACTTTGATGCCCAAAATCAGTTTTTATGCTTATTTTCACGAAATGGGGCAAGGGTGAAATGACTGGATTGCCCCTAAGGAAATTGAAAAATGGCAGAAAAATCCTGCGTACCTTGGCCACGAAAAACTGAATAACTTCTCGTTCGGGTATTGAATTTTTGCGAAATTTATATTGTTGGAAAGCTAACTCAAAGATCTTTAATTTTATATATGGTAGGCCACCCAGTTCATCATATATAAGGAGTTATGATCGATCGAAGTTGACCCAAATCAAATCCGTCCCTCAGTTACTGATTTGACATGCTGACATAAATTGATTGTAACTTATTACTTTGATGTTGGAATGGGGTGAAACCAATTGCATTGGAAAGAAGACTCAAGGAGCTTTCGTTTGATATATAGAAGATCTCCCAGTTCCTTATATTCAGGAAGTGATGATAGTTTGAAGTTGTCCCTGAAATGCTGAAAATTTCTGGAGCATGCTAATCTCATGGTGCCACTGTTTTGGGCACCCAAAGGTGCCCTTATGCTACTCCAAAAATTCCGAAACTCACTCGGGATGTATTATGACCTTTCACCATCGTAACTCAACTTGAAAATTGAAAAACGGATGTTGGAAAGGTCGTCAAATAAATACCCGAAGATCAGAGGTCTAAATGAGAAAGTTTCAACACTTAGCAATTTTTTTTTTTGAGTGCTAAACTTCTCTTGGCAAGATAAAAAGGCTTTAATGACTCAACACATTTGGGAGCGAAATATTTAACAAGAAAAACTCGGGGTATCACATCATCTCCCCCTTGGAAACATTCGTCCCCGAATGTCGCTCGTTAGGTTAGGAAGGCAAGGAAAATTGAGGATACGCAACTAAAATAGCTTGATGAACAAGTTTATATTTTTCTAAGCTTTGGAGTACTTTCCGACGCATAAGCTCATGATAATCACAACGACATAGTTGAGTCTATTACTAAAAGAGTTGGATGAAGGAAAAATTATTAACTTCGATTTAAATCCGCATTCACAAAGAAAGGGATGAAAGATCTAGGATATGAAAACTCGGGATATCACAATATCTCCCTCTTGGGATCGGTTCTCCCCGAATAATACTAATTGATACACGGGACACTTTATGATCGACCCATGGATTAATACTTGGGTCGGAAATAAAAGCAAAGGCTAAATAGAATTTGATAACTCGCTTCAACGCAAATAAATCATTCTTGAAATGGTTATGCTCACGAAACTTTAAGTTGTGAGATTGGACCACATCGGAAGATGGAAGAAATATATGAATCCGTCGGAATAACTATCAAGTTGAATTTCTAGGTGCACGATCGAATCAAGACACACTCTCATTCAATTAGGACATGATTCAAAATCTTTCCAAGGAACTTTCAACGCTACTAGGAAGCAATTGGGTTTGGGATATGGTCCGAACAATAAATATATATATATATTGAAATAAGGATTTATAACTCGACCCCAATTTTAAGTACGGAGCGTAGGTCGATTAGTCTTATATCAAAATAAAAGTACTAGACCCCACACAGTACAACTTACTTTCAAGCTTATCAATACGCTTCGCACACCCTTTCTCCGCAATACTATTTTCCCCAAATACCAAACTTACTTGATTCAATTCATAATTCTCACAAGGCATTTGCAACCTTGGCTATTCAAATCTAACTAAGCCAAACTCTCTCTCCTCATTTTCAAGCTTAATTTGGAGTCACCAATTCCTCCGCCTAACACCGTAACATAGCACCATTCTGAATTATAAATTTACACACATCCATATTATTACAATTCCTCATCTCACAGATAATTCTTATTACCACTCAATCAACTCTAATCCACTTAATACTCACCATTTTCAACCATCATATTCATATCAACAAGTCTTGAAGCTTAGGGAACTATTCATAGGCATATATACAATTCAACTTATAGCAAGGCCAAGGCTTGCAACTAATATCCTCAGACAGGAGATATATTCACAATACATGAGTGCTATGCAAGATCAATTTACAAGAGCTTTTAGCTTAGACTTCTAAATCAACATAGACACCCAAAACTTATCGATAATATAAACTTTAATCTCCATCCATATATACACACATGATGTTCAAGCCTATCTTTATAATTACGTATACACTCCTAATCAACACCCATAAAACACCTTTTTCAAATTCTACAATCCTTTATTAATACAACTTCCGGGCACTATTCTTAAGAAAACACTCACTAACTTTTCCAATTAACTAAGCCATGCACAAGACTTCACTTCAATAATTCCCCACCTACAAACCTAGATAAACCATCACACAACCACTTTCACAAACACAACACGAAATGCTTCAAATAACCATGACATCCATCAAAAGCCTAGCCTCAAGCTTACTCCACACTTGCCACCTTAGCTAAAATGAACATGCCACAATCTTTATCAACAAAAACTCGCTCACTCTCTCCTATCATCACCACTGTTCATCCACACTCCCTCGACAAATGGAAAGTCATGAAAGGGTTGAATATGAAAGGATATTGTGTATGACTTGGTACGGTTATTGAGGCCGGAGAACTAGGGAATCAAATGCATGAATTCAACCAGAATCGAGATTAAAGATTAAGGACACCCAGGACATAAATTGAATCTTATTGGTCGCTAAGGGTGTTGCCGGTGGACTGAACTTGAACATACAATAAAACTTAAGCACATGCATTATGAACCACGCAACTTGAGTTTGGAGTTTATAGCTTATGGAATGTCGATTTCGCCCGCTAGAAAAATTGGGGCTCCATATTTCGATAGTTAGGAGAATACATGTTTTCCCATGATATGCATGAACATGTATTATGATCGGGGGAATGAAACATAAGGCATGAGAAAATATCGAAGTCATTGAAAAGGCTGGGGTAAAATAGGATCAACACCACTACTTCTCACCACCAACTTGCAACCCACCGATACACCTACCTGAATCCCATTTTTTTCTACTATCTCCCCCTTAGACTTAAGCCAACACTCCGAGTCAACAAATCACTATACAAACTCTAGTCCACGGCATTCGCCTTATTCCAGGTCCCTAGATATACCCATACACAAGATCCATAACTTAACCCACATAACTACACCCGCGAGCGCAAAACCCATTCTTAACATAACTCTTAAATACCCACCAACTTAGACATCTTCAAAAGTTATCATACAACAATTCATGCACTCCGCAACTTAGATTCTAGCACTTACCATGGATACATCAAACCTTCGCTAAACCATACTAACTTCTTCGTGCTTTACTAACATCACATCTCAAACTAACACCCTCGTCAACCTCTAATGTCCAAGTTAACTCACAATTACATCGTATACCACATATCCTCATTCATACTTACCCGATCAAGGATAACACTAACCGCTTAACATTTAATGTCTTAAAAAAAATCCCCATAACACCTTGAGCATACTACTACCTCAACACACAATATCACACTTGATCACAAACAAATAGACTTAAGCTCCCGTACATACGATTCAAACCTACTAAATCTCCTCCCTATCACTAACATCGTAGCAATTCAATCATTAAATTCATTTTTCTCATCACCCGCTATGTAAACTTAACAACTCACTTTGACTACGATTAACAACAATCTCAACAACCATTTCCATCTATCAAACACCCCAAACATACTAGTCCACCATAACCTCATAACGAAAATAATCATCCACAATTCCATGGCCTATGCCATAATAATTTATTAACACCACCTTCCACCACGTTTCCAACCACTGCAAGAACAACAAAGTAAACAACCAACTGCTAGTGAATCGAAACAGGCCTCACACGGCTTCACTAGACTTTGGTTTTGTATTTTGAAAAAGGAAATAAATATCAAAACAATTATGCTAGTGAATCGAAATAAGCCCCACACGACTTCACTAGACTTCAAGTTTTCATCAAAAGATGATCAGAAAATATTTTCAAGAAATAAAAGCCTGGTACACCATAATCAAGGATCCGAGAATATGTGTCTCGCTTTACCTCAACTGAACGACTCAAGAGGGATGAGGTTACATCTATGGAACCTTTGCTAGTAAGCCCAGGAATATAATCAAGAGAGGAAATTGGAACTAGTTAATCACCATGTCTCAACATTAGTACACGGATAAGGAAAATATGAAATCACATCATGAATTCTAGGGAGAAATCCAAAAACACTTAGGACATAGGCTTAATGCACAACCTTCAAGAACGTACATATGACACCTCAAATTTTCGAAACTCAAGAGCACTAATGAAATCATTTTTTTTCTAGCTCACTTACAAGCCCGTAATATTAGAGGAGATTATCTAAGAAAGCACCATCTATAAGGATTTATGCTTTACTATATCCGGTATTTTAGAACAAGGCAAAATGGCCAGATTTTTGCAAGATATGAACCCGTATGAATTTCTTAAGGAACCTTTCCACAGCACGATCTACGACTTAAAAGAAAGGGAACATTTTCCTAAATGCCTTGTAGCCTCTCGGAGAAAAGTACAGACGTCTCCATACCGGTCCGTAAGACTCTACTAGACACGGCTTCATAGACACCCTAGGACACTTGAACTCTATGCTCTGATACCAAGCTTGTAATGCCCCGAAATCAGATCCCGAGATGTCACACGGTGCTTAAGATCACAAGTGACCCCAAGCTAACTCTTCATATGGCATAACCCAAAGCAACTGAATAAAATACATAAAATAGAAGGAATAATGCGGAAATAACCCATAACTTAGTCTGACCAACTTGAAAGTAAATTTACACGGTCACAATTCTGCTCATATATATAAAAATCTGAAACTGAATACATTGACTACTAGTGACTGTCTATGAAGCCTCTACTAGCATTGACCAAAGATAGCCGGGTCATGACTCCCAACTACCCCTACTCAATACGACCGAATATAGAAAATACAATACACCTCAAATCTGAACAACTCAAGTCCCTGAATCAAAAGGACTAATCACCTGCCGATCAAGAGCTGCGACCTAGATGAACATGATATGTGCGCTACAGCTTGTACCTATATTTTGGTAAGAATGTAGCCCACGAAAATATGTGGGTCAGCACTTTGAAATGTACTGAGTATGTGGGGGTGCATGCAACAATATAAATAGTATAATCAATTTCATGAAAACATGCATACGGAAAATGATGACTCACTTGGCTTGAGTTATATCAAATCATACTTTTCATAATTTCATAATAAACAGTTCATATAATAAAATCTCGTAATTCACGTAAATCATTATAAATCATAAATTATGATAAATCATCCTAAATCATCTTAAATTATCATATCGTCAAAAATCATTATAGGTAATTATAAATCATCATAAATGACCATAAAACATCATAAACATCTCAACTCTTTGACTCAAATCTCGGAGTGACTCGGTAATTCAAGAAACTTAATCTTATGGACACGGGAGTTTCCTATAACCGACAACCCCACGTGAGCTACGTGGAATACCAACGTTTGAAACCCCCGTTGGCGGGAGCGTCATACTCTTTGCTAGGGAGTATGACCTTAAAACTGCAATAATCACAATCGGGCTCTCTGGCCAATAATATCATCATCAAACAACCCTACGGTGGCACATAGGTTTGGGGAAATACAAAATTTTTCTCTCGGTGCTAACTACTACTCCTCGACAAGCTCAGAACGCGTTAGAAAATCTACCACAACATCACAAGGGTCTATCATAAAGACCAAATCAAATCTATTTCTCATTTATCAAATCATATCAATTTGTGGATTCTAACTCAACACACTTTAGCTCAAAACATTTTAATCTTCCTCAACATCAACAAGATATCAATACATTGAACCATAACCAACTCGACATTTGGACAAGGATATGAAGACTCAATACGTAATATTTTCAATAATTTAACTCATCAAAATCATACGGAAAATACCAAGACTCATTGGAACTTCGATATCAATATACCCAATAACTCAAATCGTCATAAGGAAGCTCAAAATTTAACACATGGCTCGAAAACACTTGAAAATACCAATAATTCATTCTTGAACTTAAAACGTGGATACATGTTCAAAATATATCAATTCTTGATAGAAACACAAAGAATCCCAATATTAAATCTCAATTCATAGAACGAAAATAGACAAATACTCATGTGATTCAAAACTTACAATTCAAATCTTTATAAGTTCATAATCAAATTATTTAGACATAATTCAACTTACAGAACCATATGAATCCATTAAATAATCATAATTGGCAAGCTTGAACAATTTGCATATATACATAATCAAAATCTCATGGTAGGATATCTTGGAAATAAATTCATTTGCCAAACTCATAATAATCCATAATAAAAATTAAAGATACAGGCACAAGAATGGAAGAATTATTCTTGTTCAAACCCCACATACCTTAAAATTAAAGATTGGAATGAATTCTTGACTTGGAACACTATTCACAAAATTGATTGATGCATCTCGAAGATCTCGGAATGGGGACTTCATTTATCGGATTAATTTGGAATTTTCATGGTGGAATTGGAAGATTTAGGAAGGGGAATTTAGAGGTTTAGGGTTTCTTTCTTGGATTTTTTTTGAAAATAATAGACTTTGATGCCCAAAATCAGTTTTTATGCTTATGTCCACGAAATGGGGCAAGGGTGAAATGATTGGATTGCCCCTAAGGAAATTGAAAAATGGCAGAAAAATCCTGCGTACCTTGGCCACGAAAAACTGAATAACTCCTCGTTCGGGTATTGGATTTTTGAGAAATTTATATCTTTGGAAAGCTAACTCAAAGATATTTAATTTTATATATGGTAGGACACCCAGTTCATCATATATAAGGAGTTATGATCGACCGAAGTTTACCCAAATCAAATCCGTCCCTCAGTTACTGATTTGACATGCTGACATAAATTGATCGTAACTTATTACTCTGATGTTGGAATGGGGTAAAACCAATTGCATTGGAAATAAGACTCAAAGAGATTTCGTTTTATATATAGAAGATCTCCCAGTTCCTTATATTCAGGAAGTGATGATCGTTTGAAGTTGGCCCTGAAATGCTGAAAATTTCTGGAGCATGCTAATCGCATGGTGCCACTGTTTTGGGCACCCAAACGTGCCCTTATGCTACTCCAAAAATTCCGAAACTCACTCGGGATGTATTAAGACCTTTCACCATCGCAACGCAACTTGGAAATCAAAAAACGGATGTCAGAAAGGTCGTCAAATAAATACCCGAAGATCAGAGGTCTAAATGAGAAAGTTTCAACACTTCGCAAATTTTTTTTTTGAGTGCTAAGCTTCTCTTGGCAAGATATAAAGGCTTTAACGACTATACACATTTGGGAGAGAAATATTTAATGGGAAAAACTTGGGGTATCACAACTAACCTTAGTCTCCATCCTTTTTTGAAACGACCGCCAAAAATGAGACGAAAATTGCGTATAACGATCAGAGATGATAGAAACAGGTACCCCATGCAACTTCACAATCTTAGAGGTACGAACTTGTATAATCTTCAGCCAAAAAGTTAGTCCTCACTAGCAAGAAGTGAGCAGACTTTGTCATCCTATCTACGATGACTAATGAGTGGTGATTTTACCACTCATTTGCACTCAAATTTCGTACACACTACGAAGTTTTGTATAAATAAATCATATATAATCATGATTTAATGCACTAATATCCATATTTTTTAGGCATAGAATTGGTGAGATGAAAAGATGTGGATTTAAGCTAAAAAAGATCTAGTGAATGTAAAAAAGTGCAGCTGAAGACCGAAGCAGTCATCATCCCCAGTTATCGCGATCGTGGTCCAAAAGCCGCGATTGTGGTTAGTTAAGATGGTCAATAGAATGTGATCATAAGACCATGTTGCAATCGCGTTAGACGCGGTCGCGGACAACCTCATGCGATTGCGGCAATGCGGGAATGTTGCCCAGGGCTATTTTGTAATTTCACTTGTCCGAATCCCAAACTGAATATAGGTAAAAACCCTTTCTTTTGTGGATATGACTTACCTCATAGACACGTTTGAATTTAAAATAAGAACCATAATTGGGCAAGATTGTAACTAATTTTGGAAACTTAAATTCTTAGTGTTTTGTGAAGGATGGTTGATTTGGATATACCTTATGGTATATCTCTCCCTACTTTCTTCATGAGTATCTATGTAATTTAGTCTTGGGATTATGTTGAACTAAAGTGTAATTGTGTGTGGGTGTTGTTGTGTTTGCATGATTTTTAGTTGTTAAGTATGGATTTCACTATTGCTTGAGTTTAATAGTTGGAATTTGTGGGTGAAAACCCCAAATCTCCAATTGGGTTTAATGGGTGAAAACCCTAAACTCTAGAAACCTTCATCATTCTTGAAAGAGGGATGAAGGTGAATACATGGGAACCCATAGCATCCTTGAAAGAGTAATATAGGGGGAAAATGCAATTGTGGACAATTAAGAATGTGGTTTACTACCTTTTACAATCTTAGACATAAGTGTAAATGGAGTGTAAGTCATATTATAGGAATTTTCCTAGAAATAGAGACGTCTAATTGAGGTTTTGGGTGACTATGAATGACACACTCGTTAAGTGCTCGAAAGGGCTAATAGGTGACATCTTTGTGGTTTTGTTGAAAGACTAACCACAAAGACCTTCGACCTAGCCTATCTCTAACTTAAAAACTAAGATTCATGTTAAACCATCATTAACCCGCATGCTCTTTACTTATAAGTAGGCATAATCCCAAGATTATCTCCAAACTTGATTTTAAATCAAAAGTGCTATACTAGTGTGTTGTTTGACTAAAGACTATTATTAACGAACTCCAACCCCCCCTCTTTTACTTTAAATGCTATTTTTGTTGGATTTTGGGTATCCCTTTAGTAATTAGAGCACCCATAAAACTTAAAATTTAGATTTCACTCCTTTTAAATTCGACCCCAGCGCGAGTTGGGATATTGGCAACGACCGCCTTACCTCTTTAACATGGGAGTAAGTTGAGCATTATCAAAATGGAGCCGTTGTCGGGGAGTGGAATATAGATTTCACTTATGCGATGTGCTTTTTACTTGGGCATACCTGGGGTGGTGTAATTTACTTTCTTTGTTGTTTTTGATTTGGTTAGGTGATCATAGTGTTAATGAAACAATGAGTGACAATGCTTGTAACATGGGGCCCTTTGATATTCCTCTCGATGACAAGGGACAACTCAATAATGCGGGCCAAATGAGTGTAATCCGTATCCCACCAACTAATGGGAATAGAGTTTCCATGTATCTAGTGTTATGTTACACATGTTGCATATAAAGGGGCTATATGATGGACAAGAATATGAGGATCCCGATGTTCACTTAAAGAATTTTGTGGAGGTGTGTGCATCTTTCAATATTGCACACATTACTCAAGAATATATTCATCTTCACCTTTTCCCGTTCTTTTTAACGAGCGAGGTGGTGTTAGAGCTCCATCCACTCCCACCCGGTCTAATCACTACTTGGAATGAGCTTACCATGGTTTTTCTTGATCGATATTTCCCACCATCTAAAATGCTCCAAATGTTGGGGTAGATCATAAATTTTAGGCAATTAAGCGGGGAACCATTATTTGAAGCATGGGAAAGATTCAATGGAATATTGGTAAAGTGTCCAAACCATGAGGTCCCGAAAAAAATGCTTCACTAAATCTTCTAATGGACCCTTGATCTGCTTAAAAAAATTAGGGTGGACAATGCGGTGGGAGGTTCCCTAGTAAATATACACTATCATGTGGAAAAACAATTATTGGGAGAGGTGAAGAAGTAAAATTGGGGTTGGCTTACCCGAGATATTGAAGTTCTAAAAAGATCTCCCTCTACATACCCAACTTGAGCTCTTGACAAAGCATGTTATGGGTATACCCACAAAAGTGGTAAATGCCGTAGTATCTAAGGCCTATGAGGATGATGAGAAGTCTATGAAGTTTGATGAGGAGATCCGGTATTTAGCAAACTATTTAGGTGCCTCTCGCCCCGCCTATCAAAGGCAAGGTGGGAATCAAGGTTGGATGGACCGTGAATGTGATAGGGATTAGAGGGATAGAGAGCGTGATTATGAATGCTATGTTCCCTCCTATGATTGAGATAAGAACAAAGAGTCAATCTTCATTGACCTCGAAAAGTTCAAGACCGAGGATGTTTTGGCCCAAATTTTGAATAGGGTGGAAGGTACAGACAAAATTGTTCATGAATTGAAAGGTGACTTCTCTCAACTCTCTCAAACCATGGTAGCCCACTTCGCCTCCATCAAATAATTGGAGAGCTCAAATTAGACAAATCTCTTCGCAACTAAATAATATGCCTAGAGGTGGACTCCTAAGGGACACAATTGCTAATCCAAAGAATGATGCTCAAGTCCTAGAAATTGTCACTTAGAGTGGAAATATAATTGATGAGCACTTAAAAGATGATTTAAGTGGGAATATGACTAAGTTTAATCCAAATGAGGTGTTACCTCAAAATCAAGAAGAAAAAGATGACGAAGAAGTGGTTGAGGTTAAAAATCCACTAAGTGAAACAAGGCCTACAATCCAAGTTCCTCCCTCATTCCCTAAATGATTGCAAAGAAAATAGGAGAGTGACAAGATAAAAAAATTCATGTCAAAGCTTAAAAATCTATCAATAAACATCCTATTGCTTGAGGCAATCCAAGAGATCCCGAGATATGCTAAGCTAATGAAGAAATTGATGTTGAAAAAGAAGCTTGTCGAAGGTGAAAACATTGAAGTCACTCATGGTTGTAGTGATATCGTGGATAGTACGGTTGTAGAAAAGAAAGATGATCCTAGAGCTTTCACAATTCCTTATACCATTGAAATGCACGTATTTGCAAAAGCCCTATACGACCTTGGTACAAGCATCAACTTCATGCCATTTGTCATTTACAAGAATCTGGTTTTAATGCCCTTACCCTGACCTCTATGTGACTCTTAATGGAGGACCAGTCTACTAAAAGACCGGTAGGAATTTTATTTGATGTCCTAGTTAAAGTGGATAAGTTTATACTTCCAACGGACTTTGTGGTCTTGGACTGTGAAATCGACCAAGATGAACCTATCATCCTTGGTCATCTATTTTTGTCACCAGAAGGGCCATTGTCAACTTAGAAATGAGGGAGATGAATTTTAGGGTGCAAAAAGATGAGGTCACTTTCAATATTTGTAAGACGAAGAAGCAATCTGTGGAGCTTCAAGTTGTTTTTGTGGTGGATCTTGAGATTGAGAAGGTGAAAGAAGGCGGGATTAAGGACCCTCCTTGAGAATGAAAGAAAAAGGAAGACGTCGTGCCATGATGTTAATTAAGGCGTTGTGTTGGGAGGCAACCCACAAATGCCACGAAAGTGGCTTATATCATTTTTTATGGTGTTGTAGATTAGATTTTGGTTTTGGAATTTCAATAACCCATGTATTTGTGGCACTATAGAGCACATTAGATGATCTTAAAAAAAGGGAAAAGCGTGAAATTTTTGTATTAAAAACTGAACAGGGGAAAAGCTATCAATCTGTGAATTGAGTTGAACAAAGAAAAATAGGGGAGCAGAAATGCTCTTAGTTCTGTGATATCGGGGCCTTGGTCGCAATCTCGGTCACATGCGTTCCCATGATCGCGGTCACTTAACCGCGACTGCAGTTGCTTCAGCTATATGACCAGCTGAATCCACCCTTTTCATTACACTCTCTTTTCAAATCTTACTTTCTTATTGGATGAAATTCTAGCCAAGTTTGTGAGATCTCCAACAACATCCTTAAATTCCTCTTGCATCATAAATCCAATAGGTTCCTTGAATCCATGCTTTGATTTTTGAAAATAGGCCAAAGAATGCATGGTGTAGTAAGGATCTAGGTCTTTTATTCTCATGTTTTCATATTTTCATACTTGGTATTTGTGTGGTGTTTAGATACTAGAGTATGGTGTGCACAAGTGGGGAAGTCTTGAGTACCCAAAAATATGTGAAAAATGGAGTGTGCACACCAAGTGTTTGATGTATTTCCTAAATAAGTATTCAATAATACTTTTTGGATTCGAAAGGGCATAATCGAGCACCTACTAGCCCTGTTCATAGGTCTTAATATGAATCCATATTGTAGAACATGCTTGTGGTCTAAAAATTTGAAAATGTTGAACATGAGAAGCTGGTAAGAACTGGTCTTAGTTACCACAATCGCGGTCATTGGATCGCGATTACGTCAGTGCGGATACAGTTATGACCCATGATTGCTGTAACCGAGGGTGATTTCCTGCCATGCCAAAAATCCTGCACTCCAAACCAAACACCACCAAGTTCCCATAAAATGAGCTTTAGTGAACAATATGGCATAGTCTGTGTATAAAAATGTCATTGATTAACATTATGTGCGCCTATTGCTTTCAGGACAAATCTCATGGACAAGTATGATCACATCTGATTTATGGCACCCGAGTGCCACACTCACTACTATAGTGATCTTCTGAGGAATAAGCTGCTCTCGGAGAGAGGAATTTTCTTAGACAATGTGCTGGAAAAGCTTCCAGAATTCCATGACAAGCTTGACGCCATAGGGTGGTGGTATTTTGCCCCGAACCTATGCAATGAAAATGAGTAATGGGTTTGGGAATTCTATGCCAACATTAGCACAGTTTCTTTCTCGAATCCATCTAACATGACTATTAAGATCCGGAGACAAATAGAGCACTTTGGGGCAAAGCAAATAGTGATGTTTACGGGCTCCCACATGTAGACATAGGGGAATTCAAAGCAAAAGTGTGGAAGCTGGGAAGTTGGTTGGCGGAATAATTATGTCTCGGAAAGGAAGTCTCATGGATGAAAATAAAAGAAACATCACCATGAATGACTTCACTTTCGAGGCTCAAATTTGGTTGCTCATTATATATAGCCGATTATTCTCTTGAACCCACATAATAGAAGTCCCAGATTTGCATGCTCGAATGGTTGCTTGCATTTTAGACGGCATTCATTTAGATGTTCATTGGCTCATGGTCAATGAAATGGACTACTTTAAAAACCAAGTTGGTAAACATTTTTTTTTTCTTATTGATTTCTGAGATTTATAGGAGAGAAGGGGTTGAGGAGTATGCTGGAGATACTTAGGTGCACCCTAGCCCCCCATATACCCCTTGAGGATTCGAGGGGAGGGAGCACCTGACAAAGGTAAGAAACGAAAGATCGGCTTGGGGAAGTCAGCATATATTGAGCCTAAGTTTCACTGGCCATCCACCACCGGTCCTCTTGAGGATATTGTAGTTGATATTACTGCCATCAGGGAGTTCGTGTGTAGTTTTCCCTAGGGACCGAGAGAGTCCTCCACCACCCATCTTTCATAGGTGTCACAGTCCGATTATGAGAAGTACAGAGAGGATCAAAAGTAGCAGAAAGATACTATTGATAGGCTTGATAAACCCTACTCATCTTTGGTGGAATCACATCGAGATCTTAAGATTGCACATAAAAAGATGGTCATAAGGGAGAAAAAGAGGGATGAGTTCTTTAAAAAAATGTAGAAGGGGGTAAAGGGCCTATGAAAGGTCCTAAATCCCTGAGATCTACTTCCTTTCTCTTGGGTGGATAATAATGTTGAGGCATGACCAATTGGTCCAATCTTGAGAAAAAAGATGATGATGCAGAGTTTGAGAGTGACCACGACCATTGATGCAATTTCAGGGAGCACCTTATCTCTTTTATCCTTAATTATTAATATAGTGGGGACACTGCTACCTTTTAAGTTGGGGGTTATTGTCTCCGTATTAATTTGATTTGGGCCTGTATTATTGATATTTCTGCATATTTTTCTGCTCGTTTAGATGATTCGTACTTTTATTTGGGTTGTAATATTTAGGCACTCTAATAGTGCCTACATTTACATGGATTAGTTACTTTGTTCCTAGATTATTGTTTTATTTAATTTTGGTCAATTGAAGAGGTTTTACCTATCATAGTCTAAGTGATGACATTCTTATGGGAAAGTATCACGATTGGGTTTTAGTCATGGATGCAGGGGAAGTCTGAGTACTCATGGAATTAAGGTCGCAAATGCAAGGGAAATTTGAGTACCTGTGACATTGTGGCATTGTTGATTTGGGATTGAATTCATACCCATTAGTGATGTCTGAGTAGCCATATGGATGGGTAGCCCATATTAAAGCCTCAATATGAGACAAGAGCTTGGGTTGTTTCCATGATTATCAAATTATGCGTGGTGCAAATGCAAAACAAACCTCTCCTCCCCCAACAATTTTTTTTTTTGCAAAATTCAAGGGCGTGGACGCGAGCAACTTTGTAACAAAACTTTTTCTCTTTTTATGACTTCAAAATTTGACTTAGAAAAATTATTTGCCTCGAGCGGGAGGAATAATTGAATCCTCTCGAAGAGATTCACATGCCATGTATGAGAGTTATTTATATATATCTCATGTGTACTTGTAACATCTAGAACTTTCCCTATTAGTTTGTCAAGGCTAAATTTTGATTGTATTTGGTTGGTAAAATGATCCTAGGCATTCTTGTGACATTGGAAGCCCACTTTAGCCTAAAAAGCCTACCAATGCATAGATATAATCCTTAGTCACCCACTTTGAACCTTTGGACTTTTATTTGGGAAACATATTGCAAGCCGTGACCCTTCGATTATACCTCTATTGAATCCTATCCTCCTTGAATTTTAGAATAAAATTTAAAGCTAAAAGCCTACGTTGGGGATGGTAAAAGTTGAAAGAGGTTTCATTGGGCAACAAAGTCATAAGAAAGTGCCGACATCCTTAAGCAAATAAAGAAAAATGATTAGAAGAAAGAAAGTATCCAAAAAAGGAAAGAAATACATGAATTATGCACAAAAAAGAGAGAAAGAGAAAAGTGGAAATAAAGTGAAAAAACTAACAAAGGCAATCTAGGCACAATAGTGAAAGAAAATAAGAGGCCCAATATCAAAATATAAAAGAGTGTGTTGTAGAAGTTCAAGGAGGGTTTAGCCTTATTGTCCTAAAATTAATATCCTACCCTACCCTAAACCTACATTACAAGCTGAAAAAGTCCTTCATGATTCCCAACCAAATGTGATCATTGTAGTGGAGATTAAAAATAGGGGCAAGACTATAGCATGGTACTTGTTAGCATTGACAATTCTTGAGAGGGAGAGAGAGTGTTTGCACTTAAATTCCTTATTACATGGTTGATAGCTAGGTGTGTGAATTCTTCTTTCTTGTGAGGAGGCATGTAATCAAGTTGGGGTGGGTGATTTTTTCACCTTCCGAACAATGAGTCAATAGGAAATATAATGTGGTTGAGGTCAAGAAGTGAGTCATTTCTAAAGTATTAGTAGTTGTCACATGGTTGCTCCTTAAAGCCTATTGAGTCCTTCAATATTCCATTTTATGTTGAGGGGTGTAGTAAAAATCATTTTGCCCATGTGTGAAGTGCTTTTGTGGTAGTAATCAAGTTATAGTCATCATGATCATTGGGTTATAGAATATGGGCATACATGTGAAATTGTCTCATGATAAGGGGTGGTTTTGCTTGAGGACAAGTAAGGTTTTAAGTTGGGGGTGTTGATGAATGGTGATTTTACGACTCATTTGCACTCAATTTTCATGCACACTACCAAGTTTTGTATAAATAAATGAGAAATAATCATAATTTTATGCACTAATATCCATATTTTGCAGGAATAGAGTTGGTGAGACAAAAAGATGTGGATTGAAGCTAAATGCGATCAAGTGGAAGAAAAAAAGTACAGTTGGAGACCTGGAACAGTCATCAGCCCCATTTACTGCGATCGCGGGCCAAAGTATGCAATCGCGGTCTGTCAAGATGGTCAATAGAACGCAATCGTGGAACCATACCATAGTCACATTGGACGCAGTCGCAGATAACCTCATGCGATCACAGCTAAGCGGGAATGTTGCCCAGGGCAGTTTTGTAATTTCACTTGGCAGAATCCCAAACCTTATATAGGCGAAAACCCTTTCTTCTTTGAGTATGGCTTACCTCATAGACACTTTTGAATTTAAAACAGAAACCCTAATTGGGAAAGATTGTAACTTGTTTTGGAGACTTAAATTCATAGTGTTTTGTGAAGAATGGATGCTTTGGATAATCCTTATGGTATATCTTTCTCAACTTTCTTCATGAGTATCTAAGTAATTTAGTCTTGGGATTATGTTGAACTAAAGTGTAATTGTGTGTGGGTGTTGTTGTGTTTGTATCATTTTTAGTTGTTAAGTTTGGATTTCACCATTGCTTGAGTTTAATAGTTGGAATTTGTAGGTGAAAACCCCAAATCTCCTAATGGGTGAAAACCCCAAACTCTAGAAACCCTTAATCATCCTTGAAAGAGGAATAAAAATGAACTTATGGGAACCCATAACATTCTTGAAAGAGAGATATAGTGGGAAAAGGAAATGGTGGACAATTAAGAATGTGGTTTACTACCTTTTACAATCTCAGACATAAGTTTAAATGGAGTGTAAGTCATATCATAGCCATTTTCCTAAAAATAGTATAACAACCTAAAAATTTAATGAATTATGTGAAATTTATGTTTTTGTATGATTTGACTATTTTGCCCCTCTTGTAGTTGCATTATGGTATTTCTGGGGTGTGAGAGTGATTGACATGTTTTTCGATGCATTTTGATATAATTTATACAATATTGTGGTTTTTGATGGCTTCGAGAGCCTTAATTTAGATTTA
The DNA here is from genome assembly GCA_030864215.1 of Capsicum pubescens. Classification (NCBI taxonomy): domain Eukaryota; kingdom Viridiplantae; phylum Streptophyta; class Magnoliopsida; order Solanales; family Solanaceae; genus Capsicum; species Capsicum pubescens. Next base: position 8,001,255 of record CM061539.1, read on the forward strand.
TGAGGATTTTTTTTTGATCCGTACGATGGATGGACAAATGGACTGCGCCAGCAGCTCCGAAATATAAATTTTAGGCTAGGTAGACCTTTGGTTCAGGTCCCGTGCACCCGAGCTCATTTCGACCTATTGATCGGAAAGTTGGAAAAATTGCAAATATGGGTGTGGGACCCATATTTGATCCAAACGATTTAAGATGGAAAATTCGAATTCTCCAGCAGATCCAAAATGTTGATTTTAGGGTGTTAGCACATTTGGCATGATTTTACATCTTTTATGTCTCATTTTGACCCTAAATTTGGAAAATTGTGATTTCGGGGTTCGAGGGTCAACTTTGGTAAAACTATATATTTTTTGAAAATTTGATATCGCCATCGCATCCAAAACATCAAATTTAATGTGTTTGCATAGTTCGTTTTCCTATATCAGACTCAGAACAAATTTCGGACACCCTGTCAAAGTGTGAGTTGGACTTTAAAAAAAACAGCTGGTGCAAATTTTCTGCTATATATATAGCTGATTTTTTTTTTCTTTTTTGGACTATTTTGATCATTTTTCATCTTGCCTATTGATATTTAAATCTCAAAATAGTGTGGGATCTTAAAAGTGAAGCTTGTGGGAGCTTGAGAAGCTAGATTAACACCTATTTCTTGATTTTATTACAGATTTAAGGTAAGAATTCACCTTTTTCTTAGTAATTTTTTGATTAATTTCTCATAACCTCAAAAATCTTGGGGCATAATTTTAAATCCAAATTTCACTCTTTTTCACTTGAATAATGTTTTTATATTATAATTACTAATTTTTCATCAATTTAACCTTCAAAACAACTCCGATTCTTGATTTTAACTCAAATTTCAATGATTTTACCCGCTAAAGCTCAAAAAATGGTTTTTCTTTGATTTGAACCTCATTCTTAACTTTATTTAACTTGGGTTTTCAGCTGAATATGAGGAACATGTTTTTGAAGTAAAGTTCTGATTTTGCCCTTCTTTTTTGAAAACTCATTTCGGGGGTCCGTTTTGACTCCAAACGAAAAGTAGTCAATATGGGTGTCGCTGATTTTGTTTTGATGCATAGATTTCATATTTTATATTTTTAGTGGAGTTCGAGATCATTCGTGGAAAGTAAAGTCGTGGTTTTGAAGTGTAGTGGATCGATTTTTGCTTTTGAGGTAGGTTATGGCTTAACTCTTTCAGACTGGGATGGGTAGTAAATGATGATACAAAATGCATGTTAAGGGTGAGAACTAATCATGAAAAATGACTATTTATATGTCATACCCGTGTCGGGGCCTATATGTGATGTAATGGTCAAAATTGAGTTATTATGTGATATGAGTGACCGTGTGGGGTCCTATATGATATTAATAGCCTAGAATACATGTGAATAATTATATTGTGTTTTTAAGATGCTTAGTATGGTACCATTGGTGTATTGTGATTATATTCATACTCTATTTGGCATATGAGATATGTGGAAATTCGCTGTTGAAACTGAAATAATGAGTGAATATTGGCTCACATGGATGTTGAAATATATCATTGTGGTTGGTTGTGAAAATACTCATTATGATTGGTTGTGGGTATTACATCCTCATATCATACTCATTCATGAAATATTGGTATCACCGTGGCAACATCTGAGCAACACTGACAGAACCTTTTTAAAACCCTCCCCGAGTGATGTGCTGGAGAGGAGATATTGTAACACCTTATAAAACCCTTGCTGAAAAGGAGATATAATATATGTGGATTGTATATGGGTAGATGAACCCCCCATGGGTCCTATGTCGGGAAGCTTTAGCTCCATATGTGTATACGGGTATTATGTGACGATCCCGTGCGTTATCATCATTATTTTCATTATCATATACATTGCACTTATTTTATTATGTTTTTATTGTGTTGTATTTCTGTAATGACTTGTCATCTATGCAATTGTCTTATTTTCTTTTACTTGTATTTTATGATCTTGTATAGTTGCATGTTCCCCCTTGTTCTACTTATATGTTATATAATGCATGCTCATGCTCTATCTTGGTGTGTATGTGATATATTAGAACTGTTAATGCAAGCGGTGTGGGCTACTGTTATGGAACATTTTCTTATTGCAGGTGACGTGCCCTTAGTGTATATTTTGAATACTTAATTTACTACTTTGCTTAGTCGGCCTATGATACCTACTGAGTACAAGTGGATTGTACTCATGCCTATTGCGCCTTTTCGGTGCAGGTCCTTGCTCGAGTACGCCTCAACTTGCTTGACTCGGGCGATTGTTGGAGCTTCCAAGGTAGCGGTTGGACATTCATGCATTCGTAGTTAACGTTTATCTTCCTACAGTAGTTATGTCGTTATTAGTATTCGGAGGCAAATATTATTCCTTTGTGGTTATTTTTTTTATGCATTTCACTTTGGATTGTATTAGTAGTTATTACACTATTGACACCTGGTTTTAGGCATGATTGGTATTTTGGATAAGTTCTTTCCTCATTATTATGATTACTTATATGGTTCGGCTTCGTTCTAGAAGCCTTACCTTGAGATATTTTTGTCTTTTTATCTTTTTGTATTGGCTTGGGTGATAGGCTTACTTGTCAAGGTACGCCGCGACAAGTGCCATCATGACCTTCATTTTTGGGTCGTGATAAATAGGAATGTCTAATTGATGTTTTGGATGACTATGAATGATACACTTGTTAGGTGCTCGAAAGAGCCAATGTGTGACATATTTGTGTTTTTTTTTGAAAGACTAACCACAAAGACCTTCGACCTAGCCTATCTCTCACGTAATAACTAAGATTCATGTTAAACCATCATTAACCTACATGCTCTTTACTTATAGGTAGTCATAATCCCTAGATTATCTCCAAACTTGATTTTAAATCTAAAGTAGTGTGTTGTTTGACTAAAAATTGTTATTAACGAACTCCAAACCAACCCCCTACCCCATTTTACTTTAAATGTTGTTTTTGTTGCATTCCGGATATCCTTTTAGTAATTAGAGCACCCATAGGACTTGAAATTTGGATTTCACTCCTTGTGGATTCTACCCTAATACGAGTTGGGATATTGACAACGGCTTCCTTAACCCTTTAACATGGGAGTAAGTTGAGTGTTATCAATGACCCAAACCAAATCAAATTTGTTTCGAGACCGAGGAAGACCAGTAACGAAATCCATGTTAATCACTACCTACTTCCACTTTGGCAACTCAATTTCTTGATACAATCCTCCGAGCCTCATGTTCTCAACTTTAACTTGTTGACATGCCATACACTTGGCCATAAAATTAGCCACATCCCTCTTCATACCATTCCAAAAATACACCTCCTTGAGGTTATGATAAATTTTTATCGAACTAGGATGAACAAGATCGCGTAACTCATATATCTCAGTCAAGACCCTCTCACGCAAATCATCGATGTCTGGAATTCATAATCTCCCTTGGTACCGCAAAGTACCATCACTATAATTCTCAAAATCCATCACCTTCTGCACACCAATATCACTCTTGATCCTCAATAAGATGGGATCTAACATCTGCGTCTCCTTGATTTAAGCACTTAGAGATGACTGTGCTACTTCCTAAATGAACACACCATAATCCTCATAGTCCATGTGATGAACTACCACGTTAGCCAAACGGTGAATGTCCTTCACCAACTTCCACTTCTCGTTATCCATACGAGCTAGAATCCCCATGGATAACTTGCTAAGAGTATCAACAACCATGTTAGTTTTACCTGG